>JAUDZF010000005.1:3600000-4200000 GCA_030407055.1 Armillaria mellea
TTATTATTTCTAACCATGTCCATAACATGCTAGAGTCTGATCCATGGACTCCACTCTAGTATATAAACTGTAGAATTACTTGTACATACTTTAGTTCAAATATCAACTTGATTTAGCCCAATACTCTCATTCTCACCTTGGCCTTCAGGCCTAATCTATCTCTTACTACAAGTCCACAGATTCTAACTCTGTTGACTTCATTTTGATCCTACTCATCTTCATCCCATGGACTCCATCCATATTCTATCTTAGGGCTTTGACCCAAGGGTGATGTTGCTACAGTTGACTCTGAAATAACCCATAGCTGTCTTAACCCATAATCTGCTGTAACCCATACATTTTTCTGTTGACCAACCTCATTTGCAGGAGATTTGAGTACATAACCCATAACTTTGTCATAACCCATAATCCATAGCCATTTCTGCAAATTTCTGCTATATAGAGCCATACATTCTAAATATATAGCATCTATATTGGTCAGATGGCCTAGCTGTTATGTTGGTTGTTCTTTGCTGATTCGATCCTTGCTGCTAACATTTTTTTTTCTGTAATGTCTACGGTCTTGAAAATACCTATTGCCAATTTGGGCACTTGAAATTTTCTTTGCATCTATTCTTTCATTTCCATTGTACATGGCTGCTTTGGATCAGAAGTCCATGTCTCCTACCCTTGTCCAGTTACACAAGGCCTTAAAGCATCTTCAAGATGAGACAGACAAAAAGAGAAGAGATATCAGTGCTTGGCTGGCTCAGAGGAAGGCAGTCTTAGAGGAGGAGGAAGCATGGCTGGATGAGTCAGGAAATCTTGTTGATGAGGTTGTACTCATTGAGGGCCTTATGGCTGCCCCAGATCTCAATGAGGCTGTATGAAATCTGAATGAACATCAGAAAATTATCTGTGTGTCTGATGGGAAAGATTCAGCCCTTGGTGTCTAAGAAAAGAAAGCATAAGCAGCTTCCTGATTTAGAAATATGTTCGCAGCATGGATGATCCATTTGTTCATCAGCTTGAAGGTGTTTTGGCTTCATTTGGCTGAAAGACACATCTTAAAGAAACCCATTCACTCAAAGACATGAAAATCATGATGTATTTTACCACTAGCTAGGTCTAGAATACAAATTAATCATGATTAATGCTTTTTTCGGCACTCTTAACCCCTGCAAGACACCCTATAATGAGCTCTCCCAGAACTCATACTCTGTAGTAACCCATAGCTTGGAGTGTCAACTGAGGGGTATGAGTTATTTCAGAGTCGACTGTAATAGCTTTGTCAAGGTCCATACATCTAACCAGACTCCACTAGACTTCATGTGCAGTCTAACTTCATCTTATTTGGCACATTGCTAACAATGTGTCTACCAATGTTAAGAATAGAGTGGTTCTATAAGATGGATAGGTAGCTGAAAGATACTGAAGTGCTTTATAGAATAAATGTTAGATTCAACTCTACCTTAAAAGATAAGCTAATAAGTTTGATAAGCTGATTAACCATGCAGGTTCAGCAAGCATTCAAGATCACTTGTAAGTAATATATAGAATGCAAAATGATAATTGTGGTATTCAAAATACCATACATGTAGTACTCTATATACTAAAGATATAGCTACTAGAATCTTCTATGCATCTCTTGATGAATGAGTACTTAATTGGTAGTCTACTAATTATTGTGAGTCAAGAGGGAAAATGAGTCATATCTTGAAGCAAAACATCAAAAATAGATCAGATAGATATACTATAGTCACACCATAACAACACCAGTAATGCATGATTCAATGAACTGAACAAGACCTTTACAGCCCTGGGACACATCCAGTCCTGTGCAGACCCATGTGTTAGACTGCTAAAGAAGAGCCAGGAGTGAACCATATTGTGCATGTATACAGACAACATATCTGGGGCTTTGACATCTAAGCAAGAGGGCAAAAGAGTGTAGAAGGAGATTAGGCAGGTCTATGATATCAAGGATTTGGGAAAACACAACAGCATACTGGGAATGACTATTGAGTTTTGCAAGCACGAGGGATTCATATCCCTTTACCAGAAGAATCTAATCCTCAAAACCCTTGAATGCTTCAAAATGTCTGACTGCAAGCCAAAGGCTACTTGTAAGACCTAAACTTCACATGATCAAAGACTTGGGTCTAGGTCTTCAGCTGTCTCGTGTTCAGACAATCACCGGAGAGATGATGAGGTCTAAGACTCTGAGAAGAGGTAGGCTGCTTAGAGCTTGGCTCGGTAGAGAGTGGTTTAGTATAGATGAACTATAGTTTGAAGCTGAAGTATTACAGCGAGAACTATGCTACTTATATAGTGTTCTGGTCGTGTCTAATAATAGTAATAGAGTCCATAGTACATGTGGTAAACGTCCTGTGTTAGTGAGGCACAGCAGTCCGGCTGTGGATGGTTTGGTAAAGGCATGGTGAAGGTGCGTTGAGTGATAAGATAAGCGATAAGCACCTGATAAGATAAGATAAGTGGAAAAATCGTAACATTACCCCCTTGTTTAAGACAATCATCCTGATTGTCAGGTCCGATTTTCTAGATTGTCGAGGTAATCTTGGATGGCTTCTTTTGCGTTTTCCATTTCTGAGTCTTGTACCCATGAATTGTGTTCTTTGGTCCATCCCTTCCATTTAACGAAATAATCCATTACTTCCTTTGACTTTTTTCCTTTCTTTCCTCTGATTTTACGGTTTCTTGAGTCCAGTACCTCCTCGATTTCGTATTGTTCTTCGTTGTCGATGAGGTCTGGCAGTGGAGGAGCCAGGATTTGTTGATTTGGAAAAGCTGGCAGGATATATAGTGTTAGGAGTTTTTCATTGAATCGGGGGTGAATTTTCCAATGGGGAGGGAGCTTGAGTTTATAAGCTGAAGCCCTGGTCTTCTGAATGATTTCGAATGGTCTGACTCATTTGTCATCCAGTTTCTTCTTTGGCCACAGGAGGTGCAGGTTGGCGCTGTCTAGCCAAACCTTGTCCCCTACTTGATACTCTCTGGCTGGTCGCTTCTTTTTGTCGTATTGGGCTTTCATTTGTTCTGTGGCTTTCTGTAAAGCTCGTTGGGTATCCTTGTGGACTTCAGTCATTTTGCTGGTGAAGTTTTCGGCGGCAGGATTGGTGAAGGGTGATGGATGATTTGAGTCTGGTACTATTCTGGGATTTTGTCCATATAGGGTCATGAACGGACTTCGCCCCGTTGCAGAGTGGACTCAGTTATTATGGGCAAATTCAGCAATTGGTAGCCAGTCACTCCAATCCATTTGTCAATAACTGATGAATAGTCATAGGTATCCTTCGAGCTCTTGGTTGATTCACTCCGTCTGTCCGTCCGTCTGTGGGTGAAAGGCAGTGGACGCATTTGGGGTTATGTCGAGTAATCGGTATAGGTCTTTCATGAATGTGGACACAAACTGGGGTCCTCTGTCCGAGATTACTACTTGGGGCATCCTGTGTTTGGCGTAGACGTGATCCCGTAGTATTCTGGCCCATCCTTCTGCTGATAATTCGACGTTACATGGGATGGGGATTATTGCTTTTGAGAATCGGTCCACGATAACCAACAGGGCATCATATCCTTTAGATTCTGGTAATCCTGTGACCATGTTGACCGAGATATAGGTCCATGGTCCTTCAGGGATAGCATTTGGGTGTAACGGGGCCACTTTTGCTTGGGTGCTTGTCTTTGTACGTTGACATGCTTCACATCCCTTCACGTATCTTTCTACATCTTTCTTCAGTTTCGGCCACCAGTAGTCTCGTAGAATCAATTCTTTTGTCTTTTCTATACCTGGATGCCCAGCGGTGATGTGGTTGTGACTTTGTGCGATGATTTCTCCTCATAGGGCATCATTCCTTGGTACGTATACCCTTCCGTCATAGAGAAGTAGCCCGTCTTTCTTGGTGATTCCTCATTCGTGGTTTAAGGAATTGGCAATTCCCTGGTCCCAGGAATCTGTTTGTCAAAGAATGTCTTTGATTCGTTCTTGGGTTTCCGTGGTGGTCGGCATGATGAGTGTACGAAAGTGTTCTGATTGAAGGACGACGATATTGTTATTGTCATCCTTTCCTTGACTGTGATCGTCTCACCAGGAAAGGAGGTCCGCCTTCCTGTTATTGACACTGGGTAAGTGTTGGAGGGTGAAGTGGTATTCTGCGAGTTCGGTGACCCAGTGCGCTTGTCATCTGTTCAGTTTCTGGGGCTTTCGGAAATATTGGAGGTTCTGGTGATCCGTCCATATTTCCACGTCTTCCAGGGCTCCCATGAGGTAGTGGCGCCATTTATCTAGGGCGAGCATTATGGCGAGCAGCTCCTTGTCGTAGATTTCATAGTTTCTTTCGGTGGTGTTTAATGCCTTAGACATGAATGCCACCGGTCGCCACTTTCCTTCTTGTTGTTGGCTGAGTACAGCGCCGATAGCTCCGTCGCTGGAGTCAGCTTCTACCTTGAACCTTCCTTTCTTGGTTGGAATGGCAAGTACCACGTCGTCTGCCATTTGCTTCTTCAACTGTTGGAAGGCCTGGTTTTGGGCCGTTCCCCATGTCCATTCTGCATTGCCAGTGAGCTGCGTGAGGGGTCAAACGATCTTGGAGTAGTCTCGGATGAACTTTTGATAGAAGTTTGTGAATCCGAGAAACAACTGTAGTTCCTTTTTCTTTGTCGGGGTAGGCCATTCGGTGATTCCGGCTACTTTGACCTTGTCCATGCGGACGGAGTTTTCGCTGATGATGACTCCAAGGTATTCTGTTTCTAACACCTCAAACTCGCACTTCTCTGCTTTCAGGAATAGTTTGTTTTCCCATAAGTGTTGGAGTACCCGTCAGATGATCTTTCGGTGTTCGTCTAGAGTCTTTGTGAAGATCAGGATGTCATCTAGGTAGATCGTGACTTTCCCTTCTGCAATCAGGTCCTTGAAAATGTCATTCATCATCCATTGGAATGTGGCGGGAGAATTTGTCAACCCAAAGAACATGACCATGGGTTCAAACAGTCTGCGGTTGGTTCTGAACGCCGCCTTCTCTGCATCTCCTTCCTTGATTTGGACATTGTTATATCCCCATTGGATGTTGAGTTTGGTGAAGTATTTGGCTCCTTGGAGCTTGTCGATGAGTTCAGTGATAAGGGGGAGTGGATAACGGTTTTTGATCGTCATTTCGTTCAATTTTCAGTAGTCTTGTACGGGTCGGAGAGAGCCATCCTTCTTTTTTACAAAGAAGAATGGCGATGCGAAGGGGGACTTCGAAGGGTGGATTCGTCCAGATTCCAGGTTTTCGTCTAGGAACTTGTCAAGCTGTTCTTGTTCGTTTCTGTTCAACGGGTAGACCTTGCAGTCTAGCATGGATTTAGCGTTCGGGATAAGTTTGATGGCATGGTCCCAGGGTTTTTGTTCCAGGAGTTCGTCAAAGTTCTCTTTTGAGAACAGGTCTCGGTACGAACGGTATTGCTCTGGTACCATTTCTTCGAAAGTCTTCTTCAGCTTGTCCTTGTTTGCTTGGGCAGCTAGGTCGTTTGCGTGGTGTACTGCACGTATGACTAATTGTTCCTGCATGTTGATGGCCAGTATTGTTTCTCCTTCTTCCAGTTCCTCATCCCATCTGTCATCCGGGTCTGCATCAGGTAGTAGCAATGGACTTTTGGTGCATTGGCATCATCTGAAAACAAGCACGCCTGTTTTCCAGTTGATGATCGGATTGTGGCATTTTAGCCAGTTGTGGCCAAGGTAAATGTCCTTGGCTCCAAGGTTGGTGATTGCGAGGTCGATTTGTTCGCTGTGGTTTCCAATGGTGAGTTGTAACTCGGCGAATTCTGTTATACTCCCAGCTTTGTTGCATGTTCCATCTGCATTATAGACTGGGATGGGGACCGCAGTCTTCCGGGTGTATAGTCCATGTTTCTCTACGTATGACCGATTGATGGAGCTTCCCATACATCTGCTGTCAATCAGTCCTTTAGCGATGTGTTCTTCCTGGTTGACAGTGGATTCAAGTCGAATGTCTACTGTCAAGTCTCGGCCAGTACTCTTGGTTCCGCGGATGTATCGAATTGGTTCTCGGAGTTTGAGAAGTAGCTCTCTTGCCTCTTCTCCTCCCTTTTGTAGTCGAGTCACGAGATCGTCTACTAGTTCTTTGTGTCGGTCTTTATGTATCCAATTATTCAGGCATGCCTTTGCTTCTGAATAATTTCATGCTCCCTGTATCGCTCGGAGCGTCCAGTCGACTTCGAAAGGTTTATACCAACGCCATGAATGTGGTGGAGCACTAGTGTCTGGGGTGGTAGGATGCCAGTCTTCGTCACTCTGTATATCCTTCTCCTGTGAGTCAGCCTTCTGCGTTGCCCACCACCGTTGGTAGGCGGTTTCGTCTTCTTCGTCAGGTACCTCTACCATGGTGACCTTATGCCCCCTTTTCACCGTCTGGGCGCTAACGGCTTCCTGTCCTGCAGCTTTGGTGTCATCCTTTGTTAGTTGTGTGTCTTTATTGGGGTTGGACAGAGGAGGAACGATGGGAGGATACCTACTTCCGGTCTGTACACCAGGGCTAACCCTTTGAGGGTCAGGGGGCTGGTCCGTGAATGTCGAGTTCTTGTCACATGAACCGTGACTGCCATTACCTACTGGTGCCAGCAGTCGGGTAGGGCTGTGCTCTGTTCCTCTGTTGCTCCCGACTCGGTGGTTCATTTGTTTCTCTAATCCTTCCCTGGTGTTGCCTTTCCCTATAGGCAGGTTGGATGGTCGTGGGGGGTCCTGAGGGAACGTCGGCCTGGGTTGTATGGGGGCCCTCTGCCCCATGCCCCAGAGGTTCGGACTCTGTGGTCTTGGCCTTTGGCAGGCGCTTGAGTTTCGCTGCATCGGTCCTTGCGAGGTGTGTCTTGGCCTTCGAGGAAGGCGCTGAATCTTTCGACTTCAGAGGCCCGAGGGCATCCCATCTACTTGATTCCGACCCGAGTCCTAATACTCATGTTGAAGGCTCCAGCGCCACCTGGCATGTCCCTTCCCTCACAGCAGGCTCAGAGGTCGTGTCGTTGTTGTTTGTGTTGTCCAGTTGTGCTAGGATGGCATATCGGTTCAATTCTGTTGGGGGTGTTGGGTAGCTAGTCGTGCGGGTAACGTTAAAAGCGGTAGATTTTAGAGCGGTATGGGAAACATGCGGTGTAACTAAAGAAGCTTTATAAGTCCGACCTGCATATGACGAATGCATACCAAGACCCAAGGAAGTGGCTGCCGAAGGGGAATCGAGCCCTTGACAGCCTACTCTTTTACTTCCTCCACCTTTGATTCTGATAGTTCAGCCAATACGACCGAGCAAATGTCCTTTGCGTCCTGCTTCTTGGGGCATTCCTTCGATAGATGCCCTTTCTCTTGGCATCAATAACATCTTCCTTCTTTGCACAGCCTGTCTATCTCCATTGCTTGCCCTTGGCCATGGTATGTGGTCCATCGTCCCGTCCCTGCATCTCTGGTCATTGTCTTCCCATCTCCTGTCTGCTTGGCCGGTGTCGAACTTGTGGCCCCAGCGGGTTTGCTGGGGCCTGGGTGTGGTGGTCTGGGCTTAGTGCTGGGTAGGAAGCGGGTGGCGATGTTGGAGTGGAATGACTGATCCTTGACCCATTCCATGTGGACGAGTTCGATCTGTTCGTGCCACTCGGGGTAGGTCTTTGGAACATTGATTCCGCCGGCGATGATGGAGTCAATGTAGTACTTTGGTACTCCGTTGTGGGCAGCATGGGTCATGTGTCCCTTCTCTCCGATGTCATATCATAGGCCGGCCAACTTCACAAGCTCTTCAAGCTTGCTGAAGTAGGTTTTGGCGTCGTCTTTGCCTAGTCGGAGGAGATACATTTCCTTCTCATGCTCTTCTTCAGCTGCGGGGTTCCCGAATTGTTCCTTGATGAGGCTGACGAAGCTGTCCCAGTCAGGGTATCAGTAATCGCCGCTGTATGCATTGTAGAAGTCGCTGACTTTGTGGATCCACCAGTCCTTGGCAGGTCCTTCAAGGAGAGAGGAGGCAAGAAGGGTTTTCTGCACCGGGGTATGGTAATAGATTCCATGGCTGGAAAAGTAGGCCGAGCAGTCCACCACAAACTGTGTGATGTCTGCATGATCCCCAGTGAAGGGTTTCGGGATTTGGTACAGGATCAGCTTGATCCCGTAGAATGGGGCTCATTCTGGTCCTGTACTGGTGGGTTGGTTCGGGGGGTCTGGAGGAAAGTTTGGTTCTTCGGGATATCCTGGTAGCGAGTACAGGTCATCCCGGTCCTGCATGCATTTCTTTGGTGCGGGGGCGCCGGGGTGTTTGAGCTTCTGGATCTTCAATTCCAGATCAGCGAGAGCCTTTTTCAGGTCTCTCTCTGTGTTCTGGAGCTGGTCTCGGAGGTCCACCTGCTTTCACAGTCGGTCTCGCTCTACTTGTCCAGGACTGGGGGGGTCTACTGGCATGTCGGGGTCTGCAGGGGGTTCCGGTGGGTTAGAGGGGCCAGCTTCATCAGGTCCTGCTCCGGCGAAGAGGCGGCTCTGGGGGTATGGGGCGCGGCGTCTGTATTGTCTCGTGATGTATGGTGGTTCATCTGGTAATGGCCGGGGGTATTCGAACTCGTAGTCCAGATTCCTGAAGGTTTCTGGGTCATAGTGGAAGGTGTCAAATCTAGATGATGCCAAGCCTATAGAGCTCAGTCCTGTAGGCGTTGTGTTGGTCCTTGAGGGCAAGGAGGGCTCGTTCCAGCTCCTCCTGTTCATCTGGTGTCCTTCGGCGTACTCCCATGATTCTCGAGCTGGCAGTGGGGGCGTATAGTTCTCGGTCCAGGTTTGCTTCCATGCGGACGGCGATGTCATCTGCTGTGGCTTTGCGAAGGTCGATGCCACGGGGTCTGTGGGTTGTGAGCCAGAAGTCCATGGATCTTTGTAATCTATATCCCAGCCGTATATCGATGTCCTCCTGTCGAATTCTCCATGCCGTTGTCCTTGCTGGTCCGAGGATGTCTTCATCAGCGGACGAGAGATAGGGCCACTCATAGTCGAGGGTGTATGGGTTGAGTGGGTCGTCCGGGAGGTGGTGTGGCATGTTGACGATGAAGGGAGTGGGGTTCTCTGAGAAGTAGTCTCCGGGCCAGTAGTGGACGGTGGGGTAATCTGGGTTGTATGGCTGGGGGGGAGGGGGGTCAGAGAGGTCCATCTCAGGGACATCTTGGTCCTCCCATCCTTCAACATTGTACTCGGGGGCCGGTGAGGGGGTTCGGGAGAGGGTGATGATGACTTGCTCGGGGGTGTCTGGTAGGGGGATCTGGGATGGCTCGAGGTCCCCAATGAGAGTGGATGCATTGTCGTCAGAGTCCTCCTCGATGATGGGGAGCCGGTAGTCATCTGGGTAATCCTTGCTGTCTTGTTCGCTGTCTGTGTCGTATTCCTCATCCCAGTTGGAGTCAAACTCAACGACTGGGGGTCCGTGGTATGACCAATCTCCCTCCTCAACTCTGAACTCCATTCTCCTGGCAGTCCTTGCCTGGATTCCTGGCTCGAGTCCGAGTCAGAGGGTGCATAGAATGTACCTGCCAAGTTGCGCAGTCTCTGCCTCTGTCGGTTGCCGGTTTGTGATAAAGACAGGGGGTCCTGGATAGTTGGAGTCGTCACTGTCGTATGCTGGACTGTCTGTGTTTCGGGATGCCGGGTGGGGTGGTGTACTGGGTTCCTGTTGTCTGTGTGCGTAGTCTGACCAATTCTCCCGCTTGGCAGGAGGTTCCAAAGTGGGTTGTTCCGTGTCCAGTTCATTCTGGCTACAGATCCAGGGTTCGAGATCGTGAGTGTAGTTGAGGTAGAGGGTGGCGAGTAGAATGAGGGTTATGCCAAGCACAACGAGTGCTCCAACAATGACGGCGGCAGAGAGGATTGCAATAATAATGAGGATGTAGAAAAATATGGGTGTTCTTCTTAGTGGTGGTGAGAGAAGCTTCGAACTAACTGTAAGACCCAAAATTCACGTGATCAAAGACTTGGGTCTAGGTCTTCGGCTGTCTCGTGTTCGGACAATCACCGGAGAGATGATGAGGTCTAAGACTCTGAGAAGAGGTAGGCTGCTTAGAGCTTGGCTCGGTAGAGAGTGGTTTGGTATAGATGAACTATAGTTCGAAGCTGAAGTATTACAGCGAGAACTATGCTACTTATATAGTGTTCTGGTCGTGTCTAATAATAGTAATAGAGTCCATGGTACATGTGGTAAATGTCCTGTGTTAGTGAGGCACAGCAGTCCGGCTGTGGATGGTTTGGTAAAGGCATGGTGAAGGTGCGTTGAGTGATAAGATGAGCGATAAGCACCTGATAAGATAAGATAAGTGGAAAAATTGTAACACTACTCCCTTACTAGTAGGATCCCTGATGAGCATAGATACCCAACCACAGCCAATCCCACCTAGTGATGTCAGAGTCATGAAAGACAAGGACTATTGAGCAGTCTTAGGATTGCTTAATCACATTGCCAATGGTACTTGCCCAGATGTTGCATTTGCAACAAATTATCTCCAATAATATGCATCAGACCTGTGCCCTATTCACTGGAATTGAGTGATGCACATGTTGGGATATTTGAGGGGGACTTTGGAGTATAAAATCATGTATTGGAGGGGAAGCTCTGAAGACAATGGGCTCACTCCAATTGGCTTCATCAACTCATTCCATGGAGACAACAGAATAATAGAAAAATCTACCATGGGATATATCTTTACCATAGCCAGTGGCCCTGCTTTGTGAAGCTCTAGGGTACAAGAGAGGGTAGCCTTGTCTACAATAAAGATAGAGTATGTTGTGGCAGTTCATGGAGGTCAGCAGTTGAAATGGATGAGATCTTTCCTTGATGAGCTCAAGTTATACAAAGACTGACCTTACCTGTTATGGTGTAACAACAATAGCACCATCGATCTTGCACACTCAATGAAGGGTCATGGCAAGTTGAAGCACTTCTCAATAGACTATCATCAGATCCATGGTGTTATCCAGTTGAAGGAACTCAATGTCAAATATATTGCTTCTGAAGAAAACCTTGCAGATATCTTTACAAAAATGATCCCAAAGCCTAAAGCAGTTGATCTTCAAAAGATAGGTATAACAGGTATTTGAAGCTATAGGTGTAGACTTCAGAAGGAGTGTCAAGGATTCAGTACTATGTCTTTTAAGATACTATGATCTGTTCTTTCTATTTTTACTTACTATTTCATTTACATTGATGTGCTTGGTAATGGGCAGCACACAAATGAAACAAAGTGTCTGGATCATTAATCTAGATACTAAATCACACACATACACAATCACCAATATTTAAGTTCAAGGGTGAGTATAATAAAAGCACTTGTGGTGTACTTAGATAGCGATAATCTATTGGGTTTGTTCAAATGTAGCTTCAATTCAATTTCTAGAGGTGTTTACATGAGATACACTAATTGCAGTAGCCAGGTATATGAACATGGGGTGGTAGGTATAAGTATGAGTTGTTCAGACTCAACTTGACTTCATCTAGGAGAGCTTTTTAAGGCTTGACTAGCAAACACTTTAATATCCAACAATCAAAGACCTAGGTGGTCTACAAAGAGTCCTTGACTCTACAAAGAATACACAGGTCTTAGCTTCAAGTCCTTGACCTTAGAGTTCCCTGACTCTTCAACTGTTTGAACTTTAAGTGTTCAAAGGCTTATTTTACTTCAACTAGGCAACATCTTCTGTCTGTGGTCGACTGAGCACATCTAGATCACTTTAGTGGGCTTAGGAGCATAAGGCCTTTGTATGTGGAGCAGTTCTAGAAACTAGCAAGGTGCAAATGCTGGGATGACTCTTATTCCTACTTAGTTCTTTTAGATTACTGTAGCCATCCTTTTGGGTTGACTTGGTAAACTTTAAAATTCACTTCTGTTACGATTTTCTCACTTATCTTATCTTATCAGCCGGCACTTATCCATATCTTATCTTATCTCAAGTGCCTATCATCATAACCATGACTATAACAGACCACATCAGCAATTGTACTATGGACAACTATGGCTTGCGACCAACACTCGCCCTTCTCATGTTTCCCCTTGTATTCTGCATGACAACCACGGACAAAAGCTCTATTATTAGTACAGGACTTTTCATATATAAGTAGCATAGCTCTCGCTGTATATTCCCCAGCTTTGAGCTAAAGTTTAATCACACCGAACTTAGCTAGTCAACTCAGCCTCAGACTAAGACATTAGTCTGATGCTCTTAGTAGCCATTCAGTACAGAGACTCCTCAGGTGACTGTTTGAATGTGAAACAGCCCTTGGTTTACTCTTGTTTGGTTTACCTGGAGTTTGGGTCTAACAATTAGCTCGAAGCTTCCTATTCCCTTTCTCCAAGCAGCCACCATTGCTTGTTGAAACTGAATGCCCGTATTGTTCATCAGCTCCGGAATCATCTCTGCTTTCTTCCTGACACTCTTTGTCGGGATCCCTGCCCTCTCATACCTTCTCTATCAGTCCAGGTGGCCGATTGTGTTCTGGTACCACACCCAATGAAACTGCCTTCAGCGTTGGACAGACCGCACCTTCCATGCCCCCCGTCTCTCAGCTGTCCCTTTCCATCCCTCACCCTACGGTCTACAGCACTATGGCACCACCCAGCCCGACAGATCCGTCACATCCTTCCCCTCATCGCTCGCATCCATACGAGATCCCAAAAATCAGCAAACTCCTGCGGTCGCTCCGGTCCAAGAAGTCAAAATTGACATTGGCAAGCAAGGACACAGCATCCTTGTTCACGACTCCCCCCTTGCTGGCACCCTCAGCATCCCTGTCCCTGCTGTACTCGCTGCCTCCTCTACCACCAACACCGCCTCTACTGCACTACACGCTCCCGGAGGAATGGCTCGAGCCTGAGACTCCCTCGATCTATACGAGGTCGCAGCCTCGAGCAGCACAGAACTCCCCAACAACCCCGACTCTGACTCCAAAAGCAAGCCCTACGTCCCTCAGAGCCCCACCCAGTTGGAATTTGAGGCCTACATCCATAACTGCCAGATGCGCCCTGATTCCCCTACCATCCCTGTCACCATCCTCGACCAAGCAAGGCCAATTATCCTCCACCCCAACACCAACATCTGGGCAGAGGCAAGCAGAGAAAGGGAAAGGCTTGCCGAAGACAAGCTCCTCCGGCTCTGAGGCATCCAGGTCGACGTCGAAACCGGCCCCATTCCTCGCCCCTTCCACCTCAAACCCCTCTGGCCGCACGAGTGAGCCATTATGATCCAGCACCTCCATCAGCTCGGTATCCACAATTAGCAGCAGTACAATGAGTGGCAGTACCAGCAGTGAGTCAAGCACAACGCCTGCCAAGCTACTAGCGCGTGCCTACCAGGAGAGGATGAAGAAGACCACCGAAGGCACCTCCATTGGAACCGCCTCCAGAATATCAGCTGCGAGGACAAAGAGTGGTATGAGGAAGACGAGCATCAAAGGTGGAGGGAACGCTGGCAGAGGGGCCAGTGGATTGACACGTGGCTCGGCACGAACTACGCCCCTCCCCCCCTCGATACTGACGAGCGGCTTATCTATGGTAACCGCTTCAGTACACAATTTGAGTCCCGACAACAGGAGCACATCTGACAAGGTGCCCGAGATATCACCCACGAGCAGCATAGCGCCATCACTCAGCACGCTATCAATCGCGGTCCTTCTGATCCAAGATCCATGGGAACGTGCATTCATGAAGATCTTTATAGGTCATCAATTGGCCCTTACAGAGGACCCAACCTTCCTTTCCTCAAAGATAGGGAGATTGATGAAGAGCCTAGGGCCAGCGGATCTGGAGCAGGAGCATATTATTGAATATTGCGTGACAGAGTGGGCAGTGTATGATTTTAATATGACTTATCCTGATAGACTATATGCAGAACCGGAAGACTACCGCCCCCTATTCCCCCAAATACCTCTCCCCCTCTCCCCACCATCACGACCCACGATGCTGAGAAGCCAAAAAGGCAAAGGCTGAATGCTTGCCAGAGCCGGACCGGAAGACACGGAAACCTCGAACGCCAGCAGCAATCAGCTGCCCATCATCCCAACCTGGATTGGTTATGATGGAGCCATCAAAGGCTCCCTGCCTCCAGGATGGCACACTAGCCCCCTTGCCCAAGACCCCGACAGCTGGTCAATTCCTCGAGGGCCAGGAAAGTACCATGACCCTGATGACCCGCTACCCAATCCCAGCAGCCAAATGGCTGAAGACGTGCCCTGGATGGGGTGCAAACCAGACCTGATGCAAAAACCCGCCATCTTCAAAGGTGAGGCTGATGACATCGACTGCTTTCTCACCCACTGTGAGATGTACTTCCAGATGCACGACCCCTATATGTACGCCAGCCCCTTCCGGGTTGGCTTTGCCGCCTCCTACTTCACTGGAAAAGCGGAAGAGTGGTGGATCATGATCCTCACAGAACGACGAAGCCACTCCCACAACAAGTTTTGTCTTCCTAGCTGGGACGACTTCTGCCAAATGATCCGCGACAAGTTCCGTGATCATGCGGTGGAAGAAATCCACCAGCAAAAGATATACAACCTCCGCCTAGGCAAAGGCCTTGCCGATGACTATTTCCAGGCAATCGAGAAAGAGGCCAAGAAGGCAGGACTCAGGGGAGACACCAGTGCCCATGGACACATGGTTGCCACAGTCAAGAAAGGCATCCCTGACTCTTATACCAAAATCATTTATGATATCGGAGTCGGCATGCCCAAGACCTACGATGAGTGGAAAGCCCAAGTTACCATCATGAACGAGGCCTGCCAACGTAAGGCCATCGAAGATGGTCTCAGACGCCCCGGTCCCTTCGTCCCCAGGAACAACAACCCTGCCACGAACACCCCCAAAGCAAGTAGTGGCACAACAAGTTCCTCGACAGATAAGAAGACTGGCATGGGCACCACCTATGGCGGTCGCAGCCAAGCTATAGACATTGACGCACTAAGGTCCAAAGGGAAATGTTTCCAATGCAAGCAAAAGGGGCATATTAGCAAAAACTGCCCACTACAGAGCTGGAACAAGGACAAGAAGAAAGAGGAGAACTGGGCCATGACAATGGAACCCGCCACAGAATCCAAAGTGGAGGAGGTAAAAGACGGCACTGAGAAGTAAAAGGTTCTACTTGCTCAGCAAAGGACTTATCTGGTATGAGGAACAATATTGCTAGTCAGACTCATAGTACTTCTGTAGTTGCCCATGTTGATATGATAAAAACGCATTAAAATATACCTGCTTTAACCATTCCAAGTCCAGATAACCAAAAACCTAAGAAAAAATCGACATCCGAGCCTGCTGTAGGGGAGGGGACATGCCAGGTGGCGCTGGAGCCCTCCACACGAGTACTAGGACTCAGGTCAGAGTTGAGTAGGCAGGATGCTGATGAGCCTCCAGGCTCTGTATGCTCAGAATTCGCAGATTTATCCATTGATTACCCAATAATAACAGATTCGACTCCCATCTTCCTTATCCTACATTGCCGTACTCGATTTAATGCCCCAACCTTCGATTATATGCTACACCCTTCAATATCCTTTAATAACCGTGATATACCACGGTTATAACTCAGCAAACCATGTTAATACCCTTCCATTCACATTTATTCTCCATATTTCCATGACCGATCACGGCAATACACCTTTCATTGACGATCGTACCGAAAATGGAGTTGCTGCATCAGTCCTAGGCACCCAAATTGACGTGCCCCTTGATTCCTCGATCATAGTGACATCATTTAGACCCTGCACTCCTCCATCAAAGATATTGACCCAATATGGATACTCCAGACTGTGGTTACTCAGGCTGTTACTTTGCCAAGTCTTCACAGCAGCTTATATCCATTTATCAACCTCAGAACATGTACCATACCCTCACAGTCTGCAGTTAAACAGCACCTAGCTGTTTACTCATTATTCTCCACTTCCACATGGTTTCCCATCCAGACATGGCAATACAGACAAGCTGTTATGTCTCAGCTGATGAAAACTTCTTCTATTTACTACAGATTTACTAATCCAATGACTTACAGCTTTACCAATGCTTAGATATCTTTTCTATTTATAAAACCAAACTTTTAGTATAAAAACTTGTATTCTACAGAGGAGAAAAGAGAGTTCTTTCACTCCAGGTTATCCCCCATTGCTTGCTATAGTCTCAACATTATTGGATTTGTTAATTACCACCAATACATGAATTCTTGCTCCAATAACTTGCTTTTGTCTTTTAATGCCGCAACATTGTTTCAATTTCACCAGATAGGATCGTTTTATCATCTTCACCTTCTACATCGTCATCATATCCATTGCCCACACCAGTATAGGGTATTATTGCCTCCATGAAGGCCCAGCTCCACATCATTCACCCACGTCATTGTCATTGTCCCCAGTTGCTGTGCAGTATTGCCATGACACTCAGTTATCATATTTCTGTCCAGTACCTCTCCATTTCAAGCCCGCACATGTTTATTCAGTTCTCCACACATTTATTCAGTTCTCCACATGTTTATTCGACTCTCCAAATGTTTATTCGATTGTATAAATGTTTATTCGATTCTCCTCACATTTATTTGATTGCCCAAACATTTATTAGGCCAGTCTCACGTTTACCAGACCAGTTTTATGTTTTCTAGATCAGTTCCGAGCATCTAGCATGGTTTCTTGGTATCTGTATCATACTAGATTCCATTTAATCTCGTTTATCGAGATCCCCTCGGCTTACAGCCTGAGCCTCTTAGTACTCAACTGCTAAAGGGTACTACTTCCAGACTGTATAGTCAAAGTGTATACCTGCATCTAGAGGAATTGACCGCACGGAGGTGCACCAAACCACTCGCACAAACACATAGCCTTGACTACTGTGATTGCACGCATATTTCCTTAGCTCTCTCGGAGTTTTGGGTGTTGCCGTTGCCACGGAAGTCTAGGTTCAACAATGCCCTCAGGCCTCTGAAGCTGAAAGACTCTGCACCTTCTCTGAAGGCCAAGACACTCCCTGCAAGGACCAATGCAGAGGATCTCAAACGCCCGCCAAGGGCCAAGACCACAGAGTCCAATCCTCTGGGGCACAGGACAGAGAGCCCCAACAAGGTGACCATGGTCGAAGTCCTGGACGAAGAAGATGATACCACCTTCAGGATCCACCAAGCAAAAGAGGCAAAGGACCATTCATCCCCACCACCAGAGGAGACCCAGCCCCCGGCTGAGAAGGTCCCACTGGGATGGATGAAACCGTTCGAAACCGAGTGGACGTGGAGGGTCATCCGAGAGGCCAAAGACGAATCTGCTGCCAGATCAGTGCTCCTTAACTGGATACACAGGACCAGGGCCGAAGAGGTAGTCGACAATCTCTTGGAAGGGCTCCGCCATGCTCAACAAGCAAATGCGCTTGAATGGATGGACGAACTAAGGAAGCCTAAACGCTACCTAATTCGTTCACAGACCACCTCCAAACGGGACCTCAAAATCCCGCTTAAAGTCAAAACCACCAATAATCAGACCATCAACGCTACCGCCCTCCTAGACAGTGGATGCATGGGCAGCTCAATTCACAGCGAGTTTGTCAAAACCCATAACATCCCCATCTACAAGACCGCTAGTCCTATTCCAATCTATAATGCAGACAGCTCCCACAACAAGGCCGGGGAAATCACCGAGTTCGTGGAACTAAGGCTTACCATTGGCGATCATAGTGAAAGAATCAACCTCGCTGTCGTCAATCTTGGTTCCAAAGAAATTTTCCTGGGTCATGACTGGCTCGTTCACCACAACCCGCTCATTGACTGGAGCACCAGCAAAATCACATTTGCCTGGTGCTGATGCACCAAAAATCCCTTTCCCCTGCCGGACTCAGACCCAGACGACTGGTGGGATGAAGAGCTCAAAGAAGATGACCGTATCCTAGCCATCGACTTTGAGGAAGCCATCGAAATCCATGCCGTCCATAAAGCAAATGAACTCGCCGCCAAAGCCAATGAAGGGAAGGAACAGAAGACATTCAAGGAGATGGTTCCCGCCGCATATTGCAACTTTGCAGACCTCTTCGAAAAGGAAAACTTCGATGAGCTTCCCATGTGTAAACCCTGGGATCATGTGATTGAGCTAGTCCCTAATGCCAAGAATACTCTCGACTGCAAGGTGTATCCCCTAAACCACACCAAGCAAGAGGAATTGGACAAGTTCCTCGACGAGAACCTCGCCACTGGCCATATTTGACCCTCCAAGTCCCCCATGGCCTCTCCATTCTTCTTCATCAAAAAGAAGGATGGGAAGCTTCGCCCAGTACAGGATTATCGCAAGCTTAACGAAATGACAATCAAAAATCGTTACCCCTTGCCCCTAATTGCTGAGCTTATGGACAAGCTAGGAAGTGCCAAATACTTCACTAAGCTCGATGTACAGTGGGGATACAATAACATTTGTATCAAAAAGGACAACAAGTGGAAGGCTGCGTTCCAAACAAACCGTGGTCTGTTCAAACCCACCGTCATGTTTTTCGGTCTCACCAACTCCCCCGCCACGTTCCAATGGATGATGAACGACATCTTCAAGGACCTCATCGCCTCTGGCAAGGTTACCATATACCTTGATGACATCCTGATCTTTTCAAAGACTCTAGAAGAGCATCAACAGATCACTCGCAAAGTTCTCACACTCCTTAGGAAGCACAAACTGTTCCTAAAAGCTGAGAAATGTGAGTTCGAGGTACTGGAAACAGAGTACCTTGGGGTAATAATTAGCAAAGGTTCCATCCATATGGACCAAGTCAAGATTGCAGGGATTACCGAATGGCCCATCCCCAACAAAAAGAAAGAGCTCCAATCTTTCTTAGGGTTCACCAACTTTTATTGGTGTTTCATCAAGGGCTATAGCGAAATTGTACACCCAATGACACATCTTACTGGGAATGAAGCATGGACCTGGGGAACCATGCAGCAAGAGGCTTTTGAAAAGCTCAAAGCCCGCCTTGCTCAAGACATTGTATTGGCAATTCTGACCAAGACCAGAAAATTCAGAGTAGAAGTGGATGCTAGCAAAGGTGCAATCGGCGCCATCTTGTCCCAAGAACAAGAAGGAAAGTGGAGACCAGTCGCATTCCTGTCCAAAGCCTTAACAGCCACAGAGTGCAACTACGAGATTTATGACAAGGAGCTACTTGCCATAATGCTTGCCCTCAAGGAATGGAGACACTACCTCATGGGTGCCGCTGCCAACATTGAAATTTGGATGGATCACCAAAACCTCCAATATTTCTGAAAACCTCAGAAGCTCAATCACAGACAAGCACGATGGGTAACTGAGCTCACCGAATACCATTTCACTCTCCATCACAAGCCGGGAACTGCAAACAAAAAGGCAGACCTCCTCTCATGCCGAGCAGACCATGACCAAGGACATGACGACAACAACGAAATCATCGTCCTCAAAGCTGAACATTTCCAGGCACTAATCCTGCCCACTGCCAACAAATCTCATGAGCACATCAAGAGCACGACCCACGACCCCCAGAAATGGGATCAAGGAATCGCCAAGTCGCTCAACCATGAAAAAGGAATCAAGGAAAAGGACAGCCTTCTTTACTACGATGAGAGGATATACGTACCCTGCGATCATGCAGTGCAAGGAGAAATCATTTCACACTGCCATGACCATATTACTGCAGGACATCCAGGAGTAGAAAAAACCAGAGAACTAATCCTCCGAGACTACTGGTGGCCAAAAATCAGGAAGGACATCCAAGCCTACATCCAGGCCTGTGAAACTTGTGCCCACACCAAGTCTAGCACCCAGGCCAAGTGGGTGCCGCTTCATCCAAACAAGGTCCCCTCTGAGCCCTGGACTCATATCTCAGTTGATATGATCACTGGCCTCCCTGAATCCAATGGTCATGATGCAATTCTCATCATTGTTGATCGCTTCTCCAAAGACATCATCCCAGTTGCCTGCAACATCGAACTTTCGTCAGAAGGATAGGCAAAAATTCTCCGCGATGAAGTATATGCCAAACACAGCATGCCCATCACCATCATCTCCAACTGAGGACCCCAATTTGTCTTGAAATTCCTGGAAGACCTCTATGGCATGCTCAATATCAAAAGCAATGCCTCCATGGCCTTTCACCCCCAAACTGATGGCCAAACTGAGCACGTCAATCAAGAGATCGAGAAATACCTCCGCCTAGTCATTAACCACCATCAAAATGACTGGGCTGAATGGCTGTCAATATGTGCCTTCCAGCACAACAACAGAATACACTCTGCCATGGGCAAAAGCCCCTTCCAGGTCCTATACGGACGACACCCCCGAGTCGCTCCTGACTCAAGAACCCATGCTCCCCTCCGCACTCCTGCATCGGAAATCTTCCCCGATAAAATGAAGAACATCCACGCTGAAACCGAGGCCACCCTAATCAAGGCCACCGAACAAATGAAGACCCAATATGACAAAAAGAAGAGAGCCGCCATTGAGTATCAGATCAGAACCAAGGTCTGGCTCAACACGACAAATCTTCACCTCCCCAGGCCAAAGAAAAAGCTAGATGACAAACGAGTCAGCCCTTTCCAAATTCTGGGAAAACACAGCGCTTCTGCCTACAAACTGAAGCTCCCCCCTGCATGGAGAATATATCCCATCTTCAACGAAACCCTCCTCACGCCGTACACACCTCCGGCATTCCCGAACCAACAGCAACCGCCACCTCCTCTGCCCGATATCATCATGGGCGAAGAAGAATATGAAGTCGAAGAAATCCTCAATGACAAAACTCGAAAAGTACATGGCAAGCAGGGAGAAAGATCCAAAATTGTGACCAATTATCTCATCAAATGGAAAGGCTACGGTCCTGAGGACAACAAGTGGACCGCAGAAAAATACCTCGGCAATGCAAAAGAAGCGATTGCTGAATATTGGGAAAGAAGAGGGGGAATTGCGGTGGATGCTATTGTAATCAACCCCAGCAATGACACAATCATCATTGATGCCCGCTATCAGCAGGAGGACGACAACGACAAAGTAGGACCAGAAGACAACACCTGGTATTATCTTATCAAGGTCGCTAGCGCCCAGACGGAAAAAGGGGGCCAAGGATATGGATGGCTAGACAAAGAATGGAAGCCAGAACCCGAACTCGGGTATCTGGAGGAGCTCATTAAAGATTATTGGTGGGCCAACAAGCAAGACAGCGAAGTGGACCCCCCCGATAGAGATGAGTCTTAGGGCAGTCGAGATGCCTGCCTTAACGAGGGGGTAATGTTACGATTTTCTCACTTATCTTATCTTATCAGCCGGCACTTATCCATATCTTATCTTATCTCAAGTGCCTATCATCATAACCATGACTATAACAGACCACATCAGCAATTGTACTATGGACAACTATGGCTTGCGACCAACACTCGCCCTTCTCATGTTTCCCCTTGTATTCTGCATGACAACCACGGACAAAAGCTCTATTATTAGTACAGGACTTTTCATATATAAGTAGCATAGCTCTCGCTGTATATTCCCCAGCTTTGAGCTAAAGTTTAATCACACCGAACTTAGCTAGTCGACTCAGCCTCAGACTAAGACATTAGTCTGACGCTCTTAATAGCCATTCAGTACAGAGACTCCTCAGGTGACTGTTCGAACACGAAACAGCCCTTGGTTTACTCTTGTTTGGTTTACCCAGAGTTCAGGTCTAACAACTTCAGTTGAGGATATGCACTTTAAAACCAGTGATTGGTTAGGTAGCTATAAGGTCACTAACACAAATGCAGGGGAATGCTTTTCTGCCATTACACATCTAGTCACTGCTAATTTATATGATTTGTAGTCTAGGTATAGGAGCTTGTATCTAAAATAAATATGGTACAAGCTTTGGGTATCAATACAAACAATGAGTAATTAATTTACAAGGATTGCACAATTCTGTTGTTTTTATTCAGTTAGACAGAATGGCTATGGGTTATTCTATTGGTGAGGAGCCCCTTCATGGTCCATAGGAACCCCTCGCTTCTCCTTCATGGCTCGCCACACAGTACTCCATTCAATACTGCATTTTCATGCTGTATCTTGAGGATGTTACCACTGATTGTGATTGATCATCGGACCAAGTTTGTATTGCTTCAATCACTTGCACAATCTATTTGGTTATCTCAGCACCAAGTTATAGCTATTCAGTTATTCCTGTTCATTCATTTTTTAGACTAAGTTCATCTTGAAGTTTGGATCTGTCAGACTTAGCATTCCTTTTCAGGTTTATTCAATTCATCGAGGTGATGAGTTCATCTAGTTATTCTTATTGCTTTTGATGGTTTCTACTTCATAGAGACAAGTCTCTGAGTTCTGACTGTAGTAGTCTTTGGTTTGGTAGGGAATAGTTGTCAATACTAGAAGGCAGATAGAGTTAACTCATCTAGATGTCATTTCTAAGTCCTTTCTTTGTATTGTATTTGTCTTTCTTGATCTCTATGCAGTATTTGGCTATCAGTGTAAAGCCTCAACTATAGCCTTTAGTACTGCTTGTAGAATGTTACTCCCTTGTTGAGAATTGGGTTTTTATGGCTTCAGCACCACATTCTATATATACCTATTTTACTGCTTATCTCATACTTTGACATTTTCATACCTATCTCTTCTTGACTCCGAACCTCCACTGTCCCTATAGTATGACAATATACCATCCTTCAAGTCCACCATACTGCCCTCCTGGACCACCAAAACCTAGATTCCAACATCCCCTCTACCCCCCACCCTATGTGCCAGATTTTAGCTGTGCTTCCCCCTTGCCCACATATGCTAGGTGAATATAGAGTTGATTACTACATTCTTGGTGATTGAGGAGTATTGACCATGTCCCATGTATGCTAGGTCTCACAGGTCAATACTTACCATTATCTTAGACAGACTCCTGTTATTATTTATTCTGCTTATCTTATGATTACATGTGATTACCAAGT
This sequence comes from Armillaria mellea, assembly GCA_030407055.1. Taxonomy (NCBI): domain Eukaryota; kingdom Fungi; phylum Basidiomycota; class Agaricomycetes; order Agaricales; family Physalacriaceae; genus Armillaria; species Armillaria mellea. The sequence continues at coordinate 3,622,940 of JAUDZF010000005.1, forward strand.
GAGTATATAAAGTAGATGCTATGTGGGTAGATACCTTTTGACAATCATAGAACCCATCCTAGTTCTTGCCTGCTTGAACTTAGATTAAACCAAAAGTCCTGCTTTACAAAGCTATCTTATCACTCATGTCACAATTGACATGTAACTTCTCATGCCAACATTACAGTTGGAAAGTCACTGTGAATATCCACCAGGTTTGGACAATGAAAGGAAGGTATGCATCATGTTTGTATGCAGTGTCTCATCTAACTGCATGTATATCAGAACACATACCGAGGTACAGCCCAAACAAGCTGCTAGCAGTTACACCAACAATGCTGAGAGGGCATGACTCTGTGCAGATCTACAGGGGTGGACTGGCAATACACCATGATATGTAGCTCAGACTGAAAGCTACGGGAGGGTATGTAAGGGGTAGCTATCAGGCTATCTGAGGTATATTATACCCCTTATACTACTACATATCTTGGTGATTTTTTCCTGATGAATGTGAGCCATCAGATCACCCAACCTGTCTATATACCACATAGACATTTCTCTAGTCATTCTAAATAACATTGTAAATAAAGTTATTAACGACATACAACGCTCATCCTTGCGCAACAATCACCCCAGGGAACATCTGCGCCTGAGCTTGAGCCTGCGCCTGCGCAGCTTCTAGCAACTTCTTCTTGCGCCCGTTCCCTGTACCCACACCCGTAGCTCCCTTCTTCTTCTTTGGCGCAGCAGCTTCTCCTGGTGTAGCCGCTACCGCCGCTGCCGTAGCTCCATTCCCAGGCGGAGCAGCAGGCTTTGACTTCTTCTTCGCACCTGTCCCCCCTGTCTTGATGATCTGCCCTAGAGGCCCCATCTTCATCTGACTCGGTGCTGGTGCGTCGTCTGGTATAACAGTGTCTGGCGGAGGCGAACTGGGAGGAGGCGGTGGTGGTGCAGGTATCGGTATCGGAGCGCCGGAGGAGTCTGTAAGAAGAGGGTACGAGTTGAGAGTGGGAGGTGGTGGAGGTGGCGGGGCCGACATCGCTGAGACGCGGTTTTGATAGAAGGGTTTGAGCAATCCGATCTGATCGTTGACTTTGCCCACGGTAAGGGGAACGAATGAAGGCGGCGGTGGATAAGGCGGGGGCGGTTCTGAGGGTTTGACGCTAACGAACAAAATAAGCACATTAACATCAAGATAATAATAGAGAACGCACGCAGCAGATAAAGGTCCTTTTGACCGTTTCTTGCCTTTGAGAAGCCGCTTCGGTATAGTCAGACTTGACATGCCCAACTCTTCTGCGATACCGAGTTCCCGTAGTCCTAAATAATCCATTCCCAAAGATTCCGCAAAGTCGCCCCTAAAGGTTCATCAGAGAAGAACAAAAAGTAGAATGATAAAACAATGTACAAAGCCAGGACACCAGCCTCGTCCTCGTCCTCCTCTTCGAATAGCCCCTCGTCTTCCACAGCTTCGACAGCAGTCTAAAGAAACAATCAGCATATGAAGAAATCTGCAAAACTGGTGTACTGACTGCTTCTCGATACGCCCCAACAAGCTTCTTCTCCAAATCATTCAATCGCGATCCATACCGCTCAACATCATCAGAAATGTATCGCTCGAGGTCTTGGACTCGCGTCACACCACTCTCAAACAGAGTATGCAATATGATTTCCTGGAGATGCATTCAGAACTGCTTCGTTACACAAGCATGTGCGCTCACCTCTGCAGTCATCGTATTTGAATACTTGTCCGACAAAAACCTGATAGTTCGCCCAACATTCATCAAATAATCCGACGTGACCCCAGCAAGGACGTCCAAAGCTGACTGTGAAGTCCCTATAATCGACAACACATGAGCTGTATACAAAGCCAATCACAACATAGCGCACCTTGAAACCCAGAATGCTCCAAAACCTTCTTGCTCATCCACTGCAAACAATCCGTACTGTTCTTCTCCCCAATATCCTCTATTCGCATGCCCGTCTTCCCCAGGCTCCACGGCCGCGTATCAACATCCACCACCGCTGCCTCTTCATCGGGCACAATCATCGGCTCTCCCAATGACGAATCGCTATCCTCAGTGCCCGTTCCTCCCAGCGCCGAAAACTTGGCATGGGTATGCCTCACCCTCCTCATCGTTCGTATATTGTTATTCATGAGCGTCAACAACGACTTGGAGTTCGCCCTCGGAGGCTCAGGCTGTTTCCGTCGTTTCTTGCGCTTCAGAAGCGGAGATTTGGGCGGACGGGCCTGCGGGACCCCAGGCAGACCGTTGGGAAGTAGCAGATCAGATTGCGCGGCCATCCACCACATCTGCGTGATATCGTCGCTTTCGGAGGGAAGGGGTATCGGATACTGAGGTGCCACCCGCGCGCGTTTGCGCGGACGAGCAATCTGCCCATTCAGCTTCCGCTTCTCGCCCGTTCCCACCTCCAGCATCGCATCAATCGACTCCTCCTCATCGCTCTGGTAGTCCGGTGCGAACACCCGGAGCTTGTCGCGTGGAGGAGAGTCGTGATTTAATTTGGCGAACAGCGACATACCGTGCTGTGTCCGGATCAGCGCAGGCGAGTCGGCAAAGGGGAGATCTCGACGATGTAGAGACATGGCTGTAGGCTTGATAATCGCCTTGGCGAGGGGGCCTGAGCTGGACGACCGATGATGCACCATGCCTGGTCTTGAGTACCCGTTCACCATGCCATTCACTTTAGGACCCTGCAGTGCAGCAGGAATCACAGGATCCGCTCGTTCCTTGCGATCCGTAATATTTCTCAACAGCTTGTCCGCTTTGCCCTTGAGCCGATTGACGCAGTGCCGTAGAGGATGATTCTAACGCGCCATCAGAGCAAACCCACCAAAGAAACCACAATCAAACGCACATCCCCATTATAAGTATAACAATTCGTCCATATCAAGTCCAAATCGTCCTGGAACTCGCGTTTCGACTTGTAACTCTTCGCCTTGACTTTTCTCGCCATCGTCTGGAAGTCCATGGGGTTTTGGATGACTGCAACCCAACTCAGCAAGGAACCAGCAAAACGCAGGAGCACGCACTGGTATGATAATCCGGGGCCTCCGTCTTGGACACTGGTTTGAGGAAGGCGTCCGCGTCGTGATTGTCCTGGCAGGCTAGAGCTCAGCGCGTTACATCATCGAGAAACATGACACACAATAGTGACCGTCCGCAAGTCCGCAAGTAAACCATCTAGGGAATCATAGAACGGATCCGACAACTTGTCTCCGGCGTGCTAGCAGACGATTAGCGGAGTGGGATTGGAGCAAGATAGCGCGACGTACCCTGCCTTCCTTGACCGTCGTCAACAGCAATTTGAGGTCCGTATTCGGGAAGGCCTCTCTGACATGACTCTCCGTAAGTGTCCTCAGGAGATTCTACGCATACAGCGGTGAGAAACGCGATAGGAATACACAGGAACACGGACGCACATTCATGATGGTGGTCGGAAGACAAGCCGAGTCGATCAGGTCGGAGTTTGAAATGGGAGTATAATAGCGGACCGCCTGGCTCGTGTTCAACTAAACAACCCCCCCAGATATAACAAGGCAATTAGATTACGGTAATTACTTAGGTATCTCGCCGACATACCAGCGGCGTCTGTACAAGTACAAGATGTGCTGTAACTGGTAGTAAACATATAGTATCGATATCCATTCAGGTCGTTCATTCATGATTTCATTGACTCGCCGCCTTCTCCATCGCTTTCCGGACAGGATTCTGGCTCTTGGGCAACGCGCCGCTCTTCTCCAGTCTGTCGAATAGCACAAACAGCTTCTCCATCTCCTGCTCCTTTTCTTCTTCAGTCATGTCGGGCAGCTCGGGTTTCTCCATCGTGTTGCCTGTAATTGGGTTGATGACCTTGCCATCGGGCGCGGTGGGGTCAGTAGATGAGGTGTCGTCGCCTCCAGGCGCAGACATGATGCCCTTGTTGAACAAGAACCCAGCAACGTTGCCGTACCCGACAAGGCTTGATAGTATCCGCGCGTCCGAGTCGGACATTGCAAACAGCATCTCCCCCACAGAGTCCTTCAGCCGGGGGTGGTACACGCTGCCCATGAGCCGCAGACAACGACCAAGCATATCCGACCGCCCCTCCAACGGCGCCGACCTATCCAAATCCGGAGGCACAATCCATTCGCGGAGCCGTCCGCGCGTCGTCGCATCTGCGAGGCACAGGCGCGTAATAAGCACAATTAGCGGTGAGATAATATCATCGAGGGTCCCGTCCAGCTGCTCCTTTTTGGGGCGCTCGCGTACAGAAGAGTCGTCAGGGTCAATGGACCCGGGAAAATAGTGTGAAAAAGAGACTTCGAGGAGGTCATGGGCACGTAAGAGAACGTCTTGCTGTATAGCCGTATTCGGCGATGGACTCCTGGATAAAGACCGGCGCCCTGCAACAGACAACACCGACAGAGCCCGATCCAGCGTACTTGACTTTGGAGGGGTCTGAGAAAGTACCGGTGAATCGCCACCGCTACTAGTAGACGTTTTAGGACTGCTGCTCGAACTACGCCGTTCTGGAGTCGAAGGACCAAGCCATACTGGCCTGAGGGAAGACGAGATGGGTATCGTGATAAGGGCATGGATAACATGAGTCAACGGCGACACCAACGGACTGGGGAACGTCGGTGGCAACGAGTAGAATGTTCGTAACAGAGACGGTAGCAGCCCGTCAAGATTCGGACTCCAAAAGTCACCCATAGCCTTCTGCCCATCGGCCGCTTGTGGAGTCTGTGGCTCAGCATCGACCATCTGCCAGCCATCAGCCTCCCCAGAGTCACGACAAGAAATCTCGCGGCGCACCTTTGGGTAATGCAGCAACAGATTGAACGTAAACTTGAGCAGATCCGCCGTGGCTTCACGTCCCAGCTTCGTACCAGCCTGTATCGCAACAAGCATGGCATCAAGCTTGTTCGCAATGATATCGACGATACCCCTCCGCTTGTGATTATGGTCCTCAACGAGCGAAACGATCCAAGACGGGCCCGAGACCGTCGCCAAGAACAATATGCGCGACAGAATGAAAACCTGATCCGGCGTCGTCGATTTCTACGTAGAAGATGAGCGGGAGCGAGGAAGAAAGCGAGCAAGGGCTCACATCAAGCATGCCGACACAAGTCTCGCCACCGCCAACATCCTTGCCAATAAAAGTACCCCTGGCATGCTCAAACAGAAGCATCGTATTCGCGATGCACCTTAACGCCTCACTCGACGCTTCCGGATCGTCCTTGAATGAAATTGACAGCCCCAAGAGCGCGCTGAGCGTCGACGCCGTCGCGAGCGTCTCGGATCCAGATGGGTTCCTGCCAAGGGTCTTCACAGCAAGCAAAGCTGGCGCAGCATCTTCCGGGGGATAAGCTGGGAAGGAGAACGGACAGAGAATAGAGGCCGCACCTTTGGACGATAATCTCCCATTGCCGGGTCCATGCTTGGCAGTGGCTTTGAGGTCGCGTAGAATGGTATCGATAAGAGATTTGCGGGTATCGTTGGTGAACGTGAATGGCGGCGCTATCAAGAAGAGAACCGTAAGAACTGTGAATCTCGGAGAGAACGACCGACCGGAGCATACCGTTAATTATGCTCTGTAGCACAACGGATCGCGAGGACGAGGAAGGGAGCGCGGTATACGACTCGAGCAGGTCGGTGCTCGACATCCACCGCAAGAAAGTAAATAGCAGTAGAAGGCAGGCGAGCAGGACGGAGGGGACGGCGACAAAGGCAAGCAAGCAAGGTGAAAGGAAAAGGAAGGATTCTTCTGTATCCGTTGCCGTTGCCATGCCTGTCACATTTTCACTCCGCTCAGATAATTTCAATATCAGTGCCTGACTCGGCTCACTGACTGTTCGCGGCTGACGTTCACCACCACGATACGGCGACGACAATGACAATGACCACCTCGCCGACGACGACGATGCCAGCAAGGACTGGCATCAATATTCACTGTCTATATGCACTCAGACTGATTTCACGGCCACCTCTCACCGACACCTCCTGGCGCCCGCTCAACGTTTCAGCGGCATGAAGTTTTTTGAATATGTCTAGTAGTGTTATTGGCATTGCCTGGACCTATCCTACAGCATCTTCTCCCACTCAGTAATCGCCAAATCAATCGCCATCATCAGCTCAACAACAATCGGATGGTGGTGCTTCGGAACGACCTGGAAGGAATCCTGCGAATAGTCCGACAGCATAGAAAACGCGAGCGAGTTGGATTTTGGGGCATCGTCCTCGACAAGCGTGATACCCTCCAGAGCATCGAGCGAACCGGACGTCGACGGCGATACTTGTTCAACTGTAGCAGCAAGCTTCGGAATAAAGAGTGTCTGGGTGTAGATGGCGCGTCGTTTCAAGCTGTACGGGATCTGGCTTCGGCGCTGGATATCCTCGGATCTCCCGAAAGAGTGTCGAGTTGGGGAATTGGCGGGATGCAAGCTGGATAGACTGGCCGATTTCGCGTGCAAGGCAGTAGGCTGTTGAATATTCTTTCCTCTGGGAATACGAGCCTGGCGATTTACTGGTAGCATCGACGGCTTCGAGTTTTCACGACCACGGGTGGGCTGCATCATCGTCAGACAAAGAAACGAAACCCTACAATGCCACTCACTCCTCTCGCAGCCTTCGTATTCCTTGCCGTCGCCTCGGCATTTACAGATCTCAGCTTTACTCGGGCATTGGCCAACGGCGTGATGACTTTGAACATGGGCGACGGGGCTCTCCTATGGACATCGCGCAACGGAACGACCTCGAAACGATGGGGAGTCTTGTCTCGAACGGCGATTCGCGTCTTCATCGTCAGCCTACGGGCCTCTAGCGACGGTACCACGAGCTGAGGCCTCTTTGGCTGAGGCAACTGTACAATCGACGGAATACGGGCAGACGGCCGTTCGCGCATCGCATGGAGCAGAGCATCGCCAAACTCGGGCGAGACAGTCCATTTACCCTTGGCGTTTGTTGAGCGAGGGAATACATAGTTGGCGTCGAGCGAAGGCATGGTGGAAGACAGAAACAGAACCGATCATTATTAGAATTTCTATGCTACACAGGTGGTCTTATTGGAGCACTGCCCTTTTCCAACGCCGTCCGTAGACTGAAAAGATATCAGCGACACCATCAGTCAAATAGCACATACGCACCTGTAGTCGTCTCCATTCTGTGTTATATACCTCACCCAAGGCAACGCCTGGTAGCCACTCTTTTCAACAATCTTCAGATACCGGACCTGGATACCGCTGACGGTGAAGTAGGGTATCTCAAACTTGACGGTGATAGGCGCGCGCTTCTCCGGCTCTTGCTCTGCAACAATCTCAGCTGCTGAAAATACAAGCAAGAGCAACTCACCGCTCTTCACACTGGGCAACCCGAAATGGGCCCTCATCAAAAACTCCCTCCCCCCTCCAAGCTGCTTGATCTTCCACACAAACGCACTCTTGTCGGGCGCATACTGCACAGACCCCGTCGACGCCTGCGGACCATCAGCACCACACCCACCCAAAACCAGGAAACTCACTCTAAACTTGGGGCTGTCCGCATCATCGGGCACCGGGACATATATCTCAACATTGCTCGCCGTGCTCCGCCGCTTGAACTGGGCAAGGACCTTGACGACATACTCGACCCGGCTGCCCTTGTGGCTCTCCACCGCCGCCTCGACCCACACAAGCGGCTTCACCGGCGTGCTCAGCCGATAGCTCATCAACTCAAACTCCCCGTCCGGCGGGATAAACGAAATCGTCCGGTCGTTCTCGAACCGCGACAGCCGCACACACTGGTGGAACTTGACGTCTTCCATCTCTATCGCCTTTCCCCGCGCAGCTGCCAACTGCGGTCAACGAACCAATCATGGGAACACATCGCAGACTCACTTCTCCCCGTACTCTCAAACATGACCTTGTCGTTCAGTCCCAGCCGCAGTTCAGGCATTCCACTGAGGTAGCACTTCATCTTGACTGCGCCCAGGATCTCTGACCTTACGACATTTCCATTCGCGTTGACCTGCCCGACATAAGAAAGACAGTAGACAGAATAGCAATAGACACGCACCAGCAAATTGACACTCTCAATAACATCCAAAAACACCTCGTTCTTCCTGTACCTGATCCCCTCCGTCCGCCAGGACACCGCGTTCGTGACCGCAATCGGCGGCCTCACCTGAACCTCCAACTTGTGCGATTCCTGCGTGATGTACCTACCCCAGAGCGCAATCAGCAACCACCACCAAACGAAAGACCCAACTCACTCCTGCAAAATCTTGCTCTCCGTCGTCTGCGGATACCCAAAATCCATCATCTCATCCATCAACTCATATATAATCACGAAATTATCCCGGATACTCTCCTCCTCCAGCTCCTTAAAGTACTCCACCAGCACCTGGGTCAGCCGGTGCAAGAAAATCACCGTCTCAGCCGCATTGATATTCCTCTTCGACAGCGCCAACACTGTACTCATCAGCATCCACCACTACCCCCAGGACACAACCACACTCACGATACAAGTTGCTAAACCGCACATGCACGTAATTCACGCCCTCCTTGGAGAAACACGGCGTCACTTGCTGCCCCTCCTCCTCGATGTCCAGGATGTACGGCAGGAATTTCTCCACGTAAGATGCTGGCACATCGTCCCTGTACGACCGCTGGATCAGTGGCTTGCCTTTCAGGTCGAGTATCGCAATCAGCGAGGTCATCGCGAACGGCAGTCGTGGACGAAGAGAGAAACGGAGGTCTTGCCAAATATGGAAATCACCGCCTTGGACACGCCGGACCGTTTTTAAAACCAAGTAATCTCGTAAACTAGACTCAACGGTTCCGAACTACCTTATCATTCCAGTGTAAGGTGCGACAGATAGTATCAACAAACACCAAGTCCCTACAGCGCACAAATTCCTTCTCGTCGCTCAATACTGCTCAAGCGCTATACCCAGGGAAAAATTAGTAACCCACGTATTGGCATACTTCCTCGTTCTAGGGACGAAAGGCCCGAACTGATTACATTCCCCGTCCAACGTCCAAAACTCATAACTCACGCCAGAACCGCGATCTTCATCCCAATCACGCATCGATCCACCCCGCTTGTTCTTTACTTGAAGCTCTCTCATGAATTCCACCATCGCCGGCTCCATCTTGCGCCAAGCTGAATCAACAAATCAGTGCTGCATTACTTAAAACAACTCGGAAAAACATGCCTCGCTCAGTCAATGGCTTCGACTGCCCCACAAGCTTATGCGCTGCGATTTTCCTCCAGGGTACCCTATAGATCAAGTCCTCCCATCCAAGTGCCTTGAGCCTCTCAATGACACTGAAGCCCATCAGATTCAACATCGAGGCCCCAATACACAGACTTACGCTTCGAGTCTCTTCCGACGAATTGCATTTAGCTCGCTTTTGCGTGTATACAGCTTCTTTGCCAACCATCCGTCGCACAAATCCCCGTGCTTCAGCAAGACAATCAATAACGGAAACACCGTACGACAGGATCCCACCTACCGCTTCAATGGCAACCAAGTCAGCCTTTTTCTTTTCACACCATTCGTTGAACCTAGTTTCATCTCCAAGCATATCTTTCGCTTCCTCACCGAGTAACATCATGGAGGGTACATGATAATACGTTGTCCCATCTGAAAAAGTAGCAATTAGAAGCAAGCAGCACGCTAAAGACCCAAGCCAACCGTAGAGAAAAGACGGGACGATCCCCCGTAATATCCTTATTGATTGTCCGTCCAGTGTCCGACTGAAACTTTATAGTACCACACCATCAACACCCGACTGGAACACGACACGAAGAAAAACATACATCTCCGTGTTTTGCAAACACTGTCTACAGCAACGCGTGCGAGAGGCCCACTGGATAAGACTCGTTGCACGTAAACAAAACTAAGCAGGTCATCCAATAAAGATCTGTCAACCACAGGTACCCCAACGAACCTGACAGAACTTGTCGAACAGCAAACTGGCATAACGAGGTTCCAACAGGTCCCCAGGGAGATCCGGGAGGCCCTGGCGGGCATCTCTCCAGACCCTGCACGAGTTCCGGTCCAACAGAATCGAACGAAGAGACTTATTCGTGCGACACAGATGTAGGAGATCACACGGTTCTAGATGGCTGAAAATCTGTCGAGGCCGTCAACATCAACTTGAAGGCATTGTAGTGGCACTCACCTCTAGGAGAACGTCCAAAGGAGCCTCCGACACGCGTTCTAGGAGCCCTTTGAGTCGAGGTCGCTTGGCCTTCACACCAAGGGTGCTAGATGCGAGTCGTTTTGGCGCCATGCGAGAGTCGCTGGCCAAGACAGATACTCAGCTAGAGCTTATATAGAATTCCGGCGGCGGCTATCAAATACAAAAATGTCCAGTAACTACAGGAAAACGTGAAATGTATAATTACCGAAGCTGTCAAGAATATGTATTTTGTAGAGGAACCGAAAGCATTTTCTCTTGTAATTACTGGGCAGTGGGCGCTCTATGAACACTGGACAAAATTCCATTTGCTCGACAGGAAAGGGTTGTGGTGACTGTTGATTGGCAGCCGACCATCGCGCACGGCGGTGGTATCCCTAGTAAGTCCGACGTAAAGCGGGAGGATGAGCTGTGTACAGTTCAGGCGGCAGTATACATACTAGTAGCACCTGTCCAATTCGCATGCGATTCAAGAATTTTGGGGCGAAAAGCAACCAAAAGAAATCGGAATAAGTAGTATTGCTGTGACTAAAAACGGTTCACTTTCAGCCTACATATGCAACCAAATTTATTCAGACTAGCGGAAATCATAGCTCAAATATAGATTTCGTTCACTGAGCCAGGACAGACACTAAGGTAAAGGATGTCAACTCCCTTTTATGATATGTGATATGAACTACCATCCAGGTGATTCATCGGAAAGCTTCTTCGTGTCTGGGTCGAAAGGGCCGAACGTGTTGTACTCGCCATCCAGCGTCCACGCCTCATAGGCGAAATACTTCCCAGGAGTATCACCCGATTTGGTTATTGTGCTGCCTCTTTGGTTCCTCTGCTGAAGCTCCTCCATGAACTCCACCACCGCCGGTTCCATTTTGCGCCAACCTGCGAGCAACGAACGATTAGTAAACACATCGGAAAGCAGATTCAACATATACATACTTCGATCTGTCAATGGCCTGGAGTACGCTACGAGTTTGTGCGATGCGATCTTCTTGCGGGGTACCCTGTCGATTAAGAATTCCCATCCGAGCTCCTTGAGCTTTCCGATAACGCTAGTGCCAAAGTTAGAGAAATGAAACAGTAAGACTTGGGATCCGGACGTACTCGTCTACTCTCTTCTGACGAATCCTGCCGAGTTCGACTTTATGCGCCCAGGATCTCGCGGCCAACCAGGTTTCACACTGTTCACCAAGCTGTGGTAGTGCAATCAGCCCAGCGTCTTCACTGGAATAAAGCCAGATGTACCTGCTCGATCGCGTTCAAAGAAGCCTTTTTATCTTCGTACCAGTCTTCAAATGTATTCCCTTCGTCCGGCAGGGCTTTGACTTCCTGCGTCAAGGCGATCATGGAGGGAATGTGATAGTATTCCCTACAGTCGGCACCTAACCAAATCGAGACGTTGTGGCGAAAACAAGTCCGAGAAACTTACCAGAAAAATGCGATGGGATTATGCTTTTCACTTTGATCAATTCATGAGGTATTATTGGAGTGAAGCTAGATCTATGTGTTAGTTCGCGCTGCAAAGGAACTGCAAATACCTACATGGCAATATTCTTGAGGCAACCATCGCAGCATCGAGTTAGACACGACCACTGAACATAATTTGTCTTAAGAGTCGCTAAACAAAGCTAGTAAGGTATACCAATGAGCGCCCTATTAACTGAAGAGTACACATTAACGCACCTGACAATATTTGTCGAACAGGAGGCTTGCAAAACGAGGTTCCGACAAACCATCTAGAATATCAGGGAGGTTCTCCAAGTTTCGACGAGCACTTTTCCAGACAGAAAGCGCAGAACGGTCAAGAAGGATAGCTCGAAGAGACTTGCTTGTGCGACACAGACGAAGGAGATCGTGAGGATCCAGATGGCTGAAAATCTATTTTCCTACATCACGGTTGCACCTACAAAATACAGATGCCGACTTACCTCGAGGAGGATATCCAAAGGTATGTCAGACACGCGTTGCAGCGACCCTTTCAGTCGGCGCCGTTTGGCAGCACCAGTGTCGCAGGCATTGTGTTGTCCGTGCTTTGGCATGCTCGTAGCTACACAAAAAGGAGGAAAGAGGGCCGACCATTGCTACGTGTCCAGCTGCCAACGCGCTTTCACTTACGTGATTCTAGGCTAAAAACGCGTTGATCGTAGATCTCAGTTAGAAGCGGAAGCACGCAGGAAGCCACTTTTAAAGTTCAATGCACATTTCATATTTTGTCGTTTTATTTGCCTTGTTCTATAAGTCCAACAAGTCAGGAACAAGTCAGGAAAAATTCAGGCAATGAAGAGTCCGTCCGGGTCGGCACTTGGTCAGGTCATCGGTGACTCAACGCCATTCTATGACAAGTCAAGTGAAGAGGCTTTGGAGCGCACCAATGACGTTGAAAAAGAAAAAAAATCCGTCGCATTTGTAAGCGTGGGTAATGGGAAGTACTACAGTGCTAACAACAGTTTATTACTAATTGCTGTTAAACCTCAGGCTATTACTTACCGTGAATTCGATATGAATTCGAAACCCTTCATAAATCAGCTCCTTCTGCGGAATGATAGCTGAATGTCGAATATTCTTGTCGTGTCAATTTTCTAAAATGTTCTTCTTGTGGGTTGGTGTTCTGAAGACAATTTGTATAGTACTGGATGTAGCAGCCCCTTGAGCGAGGTACGAGGAGAGATCTTGGGGCTGGGGATAGATCTCAGCTGAAGCTTATGTGACGATAAACCTGGCAGAGTTTGCCAGGCAATAATTCCGGATTCCGGCGGTGGGTCGGGATGTTGGGGAGACCCGTTATCAGCGAACTATCCTCCACGCGGAGATAAAGAACGGTCGAGAAGAATAGCATGAGGAGCACGGCGCAGTTGGATTGGTCGAGACTGCAGGAGACTTGGGCCGTCGTTAGAAAAAGAAAAACGGGGCAACATGGTAGCACTCACCTCAAATGCCTCAAGGAAAAGATCCAGCAGTCTCCCAGACACCACGCTCAACAGCCTCTTCGGTCGGCGGCGGTTCTCGAGATTCGACTCTCTAGGCCTGTGGGAGTGTTCCGCTGTGGCCTTTGGGGGAGGATACGACATTCAGGACCCTAGGCAGCTTTACTGGCAGCCACGCTGAGAGGGGGGGAGGGGGGGGGGGGTTGAAAATGGGTATTGAGGAATGACATTAAACAGTAAGCCACTCTGTTTATAGTTTGCCGTAAGTCCGGTGGTTTACGCAGGTCGCATGGATTGGCCCCACATACGCGATGAAAAATTAGTGTGGAGCAAAGTGGAGGGATGCCAGACATACCGGTATCCCTATCTCTCTGGGGCGGTGCCTACCCTTTGTATCTAATCTCCACGAGCCAGACATCGAGGATACGGACGCCGTCCTATAATCTGCGATGTCCTCTGATCTCTATTAGGATATCTGGGGCGTAGCCTTGCTGTCGCAGCTGCTTAACTGACGCCAAGAATGGGAATCGCCGCCGTGGCACTGCGCTCGGACCACTATTTATTCAAAATATACCTAACAAGCAGCCGTAAACAGTATCAGAGCCATCCCTCAGCATCCACCGCATTTGTAGTCAGAAATCTAGGAAGGGGAATCGAGCGACGCATGTACTCAGCAGCCGTCGCCTTGGTCACAAGGTCTCTCTCGAGCGCATCAACATCAGCGCACTTTACGAACATCTCTGCTGCGTGCAACGTGCGGATGGCTTCTCTGAACCAGACTCGGCATGTAAACCTGGGTTCCCTGGCACGGTCAGTATCCGGAGTACACATCGGTATGCTGCTCAAGAAGTAATCGAGGTATGAGTGGTCCCAGTCCTCTGGGATGCGTCCGATCTTGGTAAAAGTGACAGGCATGCTCTCCTCGGACTGAGGATTCATCCAGAGTACGCATTCGTACTGCCACGGCGCGGTGCCGATCTTATTGGTGGCGTGGAATTTGTAGCCTGTTGAAGAGTCCTAGGGATTGACTTGTCAGCTAACGCAAGTAATATTATTTACGGATACTCACCACTACAAGATATAGGCTCCAATGAAAAGCACCGGCCATGTTGGCCGAAGTCAGCACGGCATATATGTCGTTTTTTTCCCTGTGGTCAAGTTCGTTCAGTGGGATCTGTGCAGCAGAGGGCGAACGCCAATTACATGGAGGCTGTCATGTTGGTCTAATGGAGAAAGAGGTGATAAGAGATGTGCCTACAACCCAACGAATACAACGCACAAGGCTCGTGACTGCACAACTTATTGATACACGAGGAGTTTCTCAGTATGCGGTCATACTTAAGAAGCGTGGTAGGATGTTCTGGCCCTAGATGGATTCGTCGGAATTGGTGGATAAACAAGTATCCGCAAGAATATCCAAGTTAAAAGATATATATCTTGATAAAATCACAAAGAGCTTCTTGTCAGATTAACCATGGGCCAAGGAGGTAAGCAAACAGAAAACCTATTAACATCACCCCAAAGAGTTCCCACCCTCGACTAATCCCTGATTCTCCCATCGAAATTGCTTTCTTCAGTGCTTCCTCTATTGACAGGGCCATCGCTTCCATGCTGAAAACACGCCTCGCTCGTTCCTTCGCCCTTTTCGAAATAGCATCCCTGTCTGCCTCGCCCAAGTTGTCGATCTCCTTCAGGACTTCGGCCCACAGGTCTGCTTGAGGAGCGCGTAACCAGCCTGTACGCTTATCTGCCGGTTCATCAACAACACTTTCGATGGGCCCTCCACTATCACATGCCAACACCGGCAAACCGCATATCATAGCTTCGACAGGAACGATGCCAAAATGCTCATTTGTCGGTGTGTAGAGCAGAGCCTTGCTCAATGAGCTCTTCAGCAGCCAAGAACGCTGGGAAGTAGTGAAATTGAGCAGGAACAGAACATCGGGGTTATCGCGAGTGGTGTTCAGAGGGGGGATTTTAACAGCATTGGGGGTAGAGGGGGTGACAACATCATATCGCAAGGCATGTCTCTTGGCAAGGTCGATTAAGGAATACAAGGTGAGCATGTTGTCTTCAAGGCGAGGGTCATATCCTCCAGCGATTACCAGGCGCGTCCTGGGAGCAAGGCTGGGTAGGACCTGAGCAAAGGATTCAATGGCTAGTGCTGCGTTCTTCTTCTTCTCGAATCGATTCAAAGAGATAAAGGAAGGACGGCCACTGAACGATAGTCAGAGCAGGTCAGATAAAATAAGACAGCGCCTTACGAAGCTATGGCGACAACGTCGGGATCCGAGGTATCAACTTCAGCCTCATACGCAGCAATGTTGATACCTGGAAACACTACTTTTGGCGTCTCTGAGATAGAGGGAAAATACGACTTGAATACGCGCGCAGTAAATGAAGAGTTGGCCAGTATTATGTCCGCTTGTCCTATGAACAGTAAGCAACGGCGTTCGAAAGTGGTCGTGTACGCACGAGTTGTTATTTCTTCCCACCAGTCCATCGGAAATCGGTAGATTCTCTTTAGTAGGCTTCCCTGTTTCTGCATCGCCGACCCTTCGATGAATGCGCCGTTTGCGAGCAATTTGTCCGGAAAATGGCAATAGAATACAACTCTAGTCTTTCCCAGAATGCGAAGGAATGGTATACATGTTGATAGTTGGTCGACGAAGAATACATCATACTTTTTAGATGACCAGAGAATGTGTGCTGTAAGGTGCAGTTGCCTAGCGTGTGCGAAGAGGATATGGAATTTTCCCTTTAAGGCACGGGGAAACGGTGGCTTGACATTGAACACAGAGAGACTTCCTGATGAATTGAGAGAAGTATCACGAAGAAATGGTTAATTTCTCACCATCTTTGGTTTCCTCAAAGCAGTGGCCGGGATCGTGGTGAGAGGTGTAAATGTCGACGGAATGGCCCAACCCCTGCAACCCAAGCGCAGCATCCACGACGAGACGCTCTGCGCCGCCTACATAGGGATGAGTTGGAAATAAAGGACATTGAATATTAGAAACTATACCAATCCCAAGATCTGGGTGAAGGAAAGCTACTCTCATGGTGTGAGGGGTACAAATGGAGAATCGGGAAATGGACAAATGGACACGACCAATCGTGACTGTGACCTCACGCGCCGAAAGTGACATCCAACGCGTCCGTTCTGCTGCGCCGCTGACCACCATCTTCTTCACACGCAACGATGAGCTCGGCAAAGACATCCAAGGCGACCAAGACACAAAAGCCACCCGGGGTAGATATTAGGGCCTTCATGACCGGCTCGTCGAACAGCCAAGGCAAAATCGGTTCATCTGTAAGTGGCGGTCGTTTTATCTCAAGCTTGTGGGTTGAAAATACGCGCAGCAACCGGCAGCGTCAGGCTCGTCACAGACAAAGAAGAGATCGAGTCAAATGGCGGGTACGAAATCTTGTCTTGAGACACCAACATACACCTTATCAGGTCAGCGTAGGTTCATCGGGTCTCAAGCGCAAGACAACTGTGCTCTCTAGCGACGACGAGGAGGATCAGAAGAAGACTCCGCCAAATAAAAAGCCAGCAACTGCATCGGCTAACGGCAAGCCTACAAAGTCGTCGAAGGTCATTGAGATCAGTGCGTGTCTTGGTTTTTCTCAGTAGCAATAATCTGACTTCTTGTTAGGCGAAGATGACTCTCCGTCACCCCCTCGCAAGCCGGTCGTGAAGCGCAAGAAGCCTGCCGCTCTTCTATCGAGCGATGAAGACGAAGAAGACTCGCCTCCCAAGAAGAAACCTGCCCCGTCGATCTCCAAGCCCAAGGCCGCCACAACAAAACCGCGACCTTCAACGACTTCCAAGACTAACGGGAAGAAAGCTGAAGGTTTCGTGTCCATAAAGCACCACAAAGACGAGGATTACGCTTCGCCTTCCGACGAGGAAGAATACTTGATGCCGAAGCCGACCAAGCCACCTCCCAAGAAGAAAGTCACCACGTCGAAGGATACTAATAGCAAGGGCAAGGAGATATCAACAGAACAACCTAAGAAGCCTAAGTGCGCTCCTTCTTCTACCGCATTTTCCTGTACTGACATGGCCTAAAGCTGGGCCGCTGTAAAAGCCGCAAAGTTGGCCGCACCTGTCGCCCATGGCTCCAAAGACATCCCAGATGGCCAGCCTGATTGTCTCATGGGCCTTTCATTTGTTTTCACCGGCGAGCTAAGTAGTTTTTCCCGAGAAGAGGCAGTTGACTTGGCGAAGCGCTTTGGCGGGTACGTGTGTATATCTCTCTCTCATTCAATGTCTTATCTCTTCCCAGACGAGTGGTGGGACAGCCCTCGTCACGGACTGATTTTGTCGTCTTAGGCGACAATGCAGGGCCGTCTAAGCAGGCTGCTATCGCAAAGCACAAGATTAAGACCGTAAGCGAGGATGAGTTTTTGAATTTGATCGCTACCCGGAAGGGTCCAGGTAATGGCAAGGTGGATGAAAAGACAAAGAAGAAAATGGAAAAGGAGCAGGAGGCCATCAAGAATGCCGCCAAAGAGATGGAAAAACGAGAAAAGCAAGCGGCGAAGCAAAACAGGGACGCCGCTGGCAGGTAACGTCTGTCTCGCCCGTAAAAGTCTAGCACGACTAAACATCCCTGTAGTTCGAAAGTATTCGATCCATCTTCACAACTATGGACGACGCGATACTCTCCACAATCTCTCAAAGAGATATGTGGAAACAAAAGTCAAGTAGATAAGCTGCTTCAATGGCTTAATGACTGGTATGGCAATTTCTATGCCTGAAATTTCATTAAATAAATATGGTAACAGGCCCCAGAGTCTCAAGAGCGGGTTCAAGAAGCCAGGGAAGAATGGAATGAATATCTTCAGGGCTGTCCTCATTACGGGCTCCCCTGGTATCGGTAAAACGACCAGCGCGCACCTTTGTGCGAAACTTGCAGGGTTGACTCCCATCGAGTTGAATGCAAGTGATGCGAGAAGCAAGAAGCTCGTTGAAGTATGTCACGCTGTCTCTTGTTGAGCATAATACTGACTGTTGAACAGAACGGGATGAACATCAACAACATGTCATTGGACGGGTTTCTTGGTGGTGCCCACGTTCGTGCATTCCTATGCTTCTCATCCGTGGTCTCAGCTGGCCCTATTTTAGGCAACAAACTTCTCAGGCGTCACTATCACTGATCGAAGTTGTCTTATTATGGACGAAGTCGACGGTATGTCTGCTGGCGACCGAGGGGGCGTCGGTGCGCTTAATGCGTTGATCAAGAAATCCAAGGTTGGTGAAAGCCTAGTCTTCGTCTCCGCTAGCTAAGCTATATCTGATCTCCTAGATTCCCATTATTTGCATTGCCAATGACCGTAACGCACAGAAGTTGACTCCACTAAAGGGCACAACATTCAGTATGAACTTTTCGAAGTACATGGTGCTAATAGTGGAGATGGAAATCTGCTCATGCTTTCCGTTCTAGACCTCCTGCCGCTCAAGTCCGTTCCAGAATTTTGACGATTGCGTTCAAGTAATGTCCCTTCTTAGTATACCCATAACCTTTATTCACGGTATTTGTAGGGAGAAGATGAAGGTTCCGGCGAATGTGATAGATCAGCTCATTGCTGGTTCACAATCAGATATTCGACAAGTTCTCAATATGCTATCGACCTGGAAGTTGTCCAGTGATTCAATGTCTTTTGATGAGGGCAAAGCATTGTAAGTGCCGTGAACTTGACTATTACCAGCAATTCATTATGAAATGAAGGACGAAAATGAATGAGAAATATTCCATCATGAGTCCGTTTGACATTATATCCAAGATGTTAGGGCCGTATTTGTTTTCAGCAACGGCTCGAGAAACACTGGGCGACAAGATGGAGTTATACTTCCAGGATCACTCTTTCATCCCATTATTCATCCAGGTACGCTACTCCTCGCTCGTCCCTTATTTCTTAATTCTCAACGTCGTACAGGAGAATTATTTGAAGACACAGCCTGCCAAGCTCCGGAATCTTGACGGTCCAGATAAGGTCTTGAGAGAGCTCCAGTTGATGGACAAAGCAGCTGCATCAATATCTGACGGTGATTTAGTTGACGGTCTTATACACGGGTGAGTCATGAACTGTCATTCTGCGATCTCCTCTGATATGTGGGCTCTACAGACCTGAACAACATTGGTCACTGATGCCACTTCATGCTGTGTGCTCAGCTGTGCGACCAGCATCTTTTCTCTACGGTCAGGGGGCCCATTATGGTGGACCGAATTCCATGTCGTTCCCACAGTATGTCACTTCACCCTCTATCGTTGGTTACATGCATTGACTGCATGAAACCTAGATGGCTAGGGCAGAACTCGAAGCAGAGCAAACTCAATCGCCAGTTGGGTGATGTCCAGATCCGAATGCGACTCAAGGTATCTGGAGACAAATCGGAGATCCGGCAATCATATATCCCTGCGTTGTTTCCTCACATCGTTAGGCCTCTGGCAGATGAAGGCTCGGTTTGTCGTACTGTCGTTCACTGTCCGCACGTGTCTGACCAAACTCTACACAGAGCGTCATTGACGATGTTATTGAGCGGATGGATGGATATTATCTTTCAAAGGAAGACTGGGATACTATCGTCGAGCTCGGCGTCGATCAGAATAGGGATGAACTCACTCTCAAGAAGATATCTCCTGCTGTCAAGTCCTCATTCACGCGAAAGTATGTTTGTGCCATAGTTGTGTGTACCTGCGCTAATTGGTTCTTTCTAGGTACAATGGCCAAGAACATCCTATACCCTTCCACAAAGGCCAAGATATCAAAGCGCCCAAGAAACTTGCTGCTGGTCCAGCTCCTGACCTCGAAGATGCCTTCGAGGTGATTCAGTTTCCTGTCCCCTCCGCCTTTCACTGATGCCCTTTTCTATTAGTTGGATGATATTGTTGATGATGCTTCTGATGACGAGACGAAGCCAAAGAAGGATGACATCGATAACGACAAACTCATTCACGTTGCCAAAACAAAGAAGAAGGCAGCAAAATCGTGATTTAGACGACGTAATACCGTTGTTGTATCTTCTAATCTATGTTTTAAATTTTCAGTTTTCGAAGCGCTTATTAGCATATGGACTCTCATTTCGACTTCTAACAAAGGAAAGGGTGCGCCCATGATAGGAATATTGTGGCAATGCAGAACGCCACAAGTCAACGTCGGACCTCAGAGGCAAACATCTCATCTCATCTCATCTCATCATTACACGGCACGGTACCTTCAGGCACGCCGGACGCGAGGTTACATCATGTGACCCTTATCAGTCGTCAAATTTTGACCATAACTTGGAGGCGTGGTTCACTTCGACTTATGTATCGAGACGATATTCGCCGATTTTCCGGATATGTCCGTGATGGGAGGTTTATCGCGAAGGAGAGCAACCCATTTCGCAGCAACCCCGTGGCGCAAGTACAATTGACTATCAAGAAGGACAAGGCTGGGTGAGTACATTCCTATACCAGCATCTCCTAACGGTCAATCGTTTTTCTAGCATATTGCTTACTAATGCCAGCTGTCCAACAAATATTCGTACCGGCGAAACGAGCTGCCTCTGATCTGGAGGAGAGCGTGATGGACGGGCTCCAGCTCAACGATACTTTGCTTTCCACTGTTGACGTTAATGGCACCGCACTTACGGGTATATGGCAGTTTCTCATCGCTGATTCCCCATCTAACATCAGCATCTCTACAGCATACTTCAGTGACAATGCTGTTGCGCGCAGTTTCTCGAGCAAACCTGTCACGCCGGGTAAGATACGATTTTTGTTTCGATATCTTTGACTAATAATTTCACCTAGGCGATGAAGGTTTTGGATGGATATCCATTGAGTGGGTGCTAGTCCGGTTAAACACCACCTATTCCCCGAGTGGTACTTTCGCGGCATATAACGCCGAATCTGTCCTTGATGCGAACGGGACGAAAACACGCATCGGCTATGATCCTGCTGTCTGCTTGGAGCTGCACGAGCTATACATTGTGGAGACATACAACTCCACGACCGGTCTTCCCTCCTACAGGCGTTATCAGTCAGAACAAGGAGATCACAGACTCTTCTGCGCAGGGTGCCCTCGAAGAAAAACGGACAGGCAAGGCCGTGACTGGTTCTAATGTGAAGCGGCAGTTGAATTCGACGAGGCTCCAAGACGTGTACGATGTCTTGCACTCGAAACCCTGAAATAAGATCAAATCAGGAACTTCAAAATCCATGTTTGTTCTCACTATCATCGTCTTCTTATCTTCTTTGCTTGCTTTGAGGTTCTCGAGCATTTGTTGTTCTCCCCATCCGGCCCTCAGCAGCGCCTAGATATGCGCCAGACATCATGCACTAGGAGCTTGAGAAATATATAGGAATGCTCATCATCGCTGAGAGCCTTTTCGTCTTCACTAGAGACAAAGGTTCCCCTTTGGAATCGAAAAGCCGCTGTAGTTCTATGCCAGCTGTGTTCACTGGGGCTCCCTGGGGATTGAATGCTAAGCAGCTACGAAGTATGAGCCGGAAAACTTGGGCATGCCGGTTGTCTAACCTTTTAGGCATTGTAGATGCAAGTATCTATGGGCGTTCTGTCGAATTTTCGCATACGTCGGAAGGTCGAGGTTAGCCCAATCTTGATGAACGAATGATAGGGATTTGGCGCTTACAACGATTATTAGAATCAGATTGGACCTGCTGATATATTCTCCTTATAATTGCATCGGATACTTGATGTTATAACAGCTATCCAGCAATACAACACTCGGGTCAAAAGTGAACATATAACACCAAGATCGATAGGCGATCAGTGTAGAGTTCAGGTTTTCAATAGTTTGTCGCCAATTGTTGGGCATCCACATGTGAGCTTAGCACCGAGACTCCATCTGCCGTAATTCCATCCACAGCTACCGAATCCTTCTTGACAGCAAGAAATACAATTCAATGGCCGTCCGTGCACAGTTGCTTCCTGGTTTCCACCCTACGCCATCGTTCTTTGCAATTTCTGCTTGCCCCGGTTCCGCTCTTGGTTCTACACCTTGAAGGGATATCTGAAGTCTGAAGATGACAAAGAGTGCGTACAGTTGTTTTACTGCCATTTCGAGAACTTACTCCAACTTGACGTTGTGTAGGGAAATCTAGAAGTGTGGACGAACCGCTTTCAAGGAAACGCTTGAGCGCTGATTACTCAACTCGGCGGGCGCGGAAGGATTCATCTCTGGCACCTTCAGATTCTCACGAGGATATTTTATACCAGAATATGTCAGACAAGGGGAACCGCATCTCGGAGTCGACACGTACTTCGTTGTCAGGGTTGCAATCGGAACAGCTCTCAGCATCGTTGGTTGTGGTTTCTCAGGCTGGCCCTGCGGACGACCATCCATCTGGTCAGACCAGTGAGGTGTCGGATGATTCTGATCATTTTGAGCCATTCTTAAACCCTGAGGTACGTCAGTCAGCAATGCAAACAGTGCAGAGATTGATAACACATTTCCAGTACAACCATTTCCCAAAAGTCACCATCTCCGCCACTACTGAGACGGGCCAAGCGGAATCGACCATCAAAGTTCCAATGCAGCAAAACTACACCGGTCGAAAGCCTGTCATACCATCCTCGGTTGCCGACATCCCTTGCACTACCCTTGGTGTTCAGGGAGTCTTGGATAGACTGAATGCCACCCTCGGAACGTCACACTCTCGACATGCCATCCGTCTTGTCTGTTCTCGAAAACTGCATTATGAAGAACTATGACTTTGGCACTGCTTATGGCCGTCTTCGCAGCGTATGGATCAGAAACAGTGATCGCACCATCAAAGACGAACTACGTAGACGTGAAGAGGAGGACAAGGAGCAGCGACGAAAAGCACTGGCTGGGGACGGTATATGGACTCTGCCACCTCGACGCATGTGGGACCTGTGCAGCAATCGTGTGGTGCCATCATGGATCACTACAGAATGGCCAGTGCCGATATCGCATGCGTGGGTGGATGAGAATGATCGGATGGATGTGTGGACGCCTATCAACGGGAATGAATGGTCTGTGCCGATCCCGAAGGACACCAATCTCGATCTCATCCACATCGAGATGCTGAATATGGGAGCAGAGTACACGTGGTTGGACGTGCTCTGCTTGAGGCAGAAAGGGGGCCCGAGGGAGGATCTGCGCGTGGACGAGTGGAAGCTGGATGTGCCTACAATCGGTTACGTGTATAAGTACACCATAGTGGTGGTCTGCCTGAGTGGACTGGGACGGCCATTCAGTTTGAAGGAGGGCGACTTGGAAAGTGATCGCTGTTGGTTTCGACGTGCGTGGACCCTTCAAGAGGTCGGCGATCGCAGGATCATTGCCGGGGATACACCAGATGGACCGCTGCATGCCAAGCCGGTAGACGACCACAGAAACTACGAGACTGAACTCCTGACACGATTTCACAAGAAGCTGAAGTACATGGAGGAGACTACCTGTCGCTACCGACTATTTGAGACACTGGCAGAGATGAAAAAGCGCGTGTCAACCAATCCGGTCGACAGAGTTGCAGGACTCGCATACTGTCTAGAGGCGAACAGCGCATACCGTGAGAAAGCGACTGAGGAGGAGGCATGGACGGCGCTGGTGAACGCAATGGATGGGTATACGCGGGGGTTTATCCTACTTTTGTACCCTAGACCAGGACTGGGAGGCAAGAAATGGAGACCGACGTGGGAGCAGGTCATGTCCGAGCCTCTGCCAGTGGATGATTACTGTGACGGGTATGTTTATCATGATGACGAAACAGACGAGGACTGGCGCAGAGGGTGTTGCGTTGAACAGGGGTTTGTGCAGGGATTAGACGCGGAATCAGCAGAAGGCGTTGATCGAGGCAGGGAGTTGGTTGTCAAAGACCCCGACGGGATGCAGCACACTTTCAAAATCCTTGCCACCCACCACTTCCTAATACCTGAAGGCCCGTACACACTGCTGGAAGGTTCCTATTCGGGGGACCCTGAAATGACAAAGGACTTTTGGGTAGTTGGCCGAAGCCTTCCAGATCAGCGCTTTGAGAAACTGTCTGTAATCAGGATACCGGACGAAGGGGAAAGAGAGAGACTGCGCCAGTGTGGATCTGTGCAACGGGTGCTTACCTGTCTTCTTTGACTTGGTTCTAGCTCCAAGTTAATGTCAATGTTGCCATCTTCGTCATCGAGCTCATCCTCGTCACAGTCCCGTTGGCTTCTTTGGTGTATATTCCTGGTGCAAAGTTACTGTCTCTTAACGTATCTTCAAGCTCGACGGTAAATGGCCCAGCGAGAGCATCGGTCTCGCTTTTTGGAGGCAGAGTTGGTGGCTCAGGAGATCATTTTTGAGAACAAGTTCTTTCTTCTATAAATAATTACGAGTTGTCAACTTGCAAACTTCGTCAAGTCGAAGGAAATGTATATTTGCATATGCGAGAATCATTGCCCTGAGCGCTTGTAAATGAACAACACCACCTTTATATATGAGCGCTCGTCATGAACGTCGTAGCAGGGGGATGAGATTAGTGTTGCCACGGCGAAGGTCATCCAGAATGGGGACTCTAAAATTCTCGCCACGTTTTGGGATGCGGTTGATGTATTTGAGACCGGATGCTATGAGAAAGAGCTAGAACTAGAACGAGTGTTGTGGCATAGCACTGGAGATACTGCTGTACATCCAGGCATCTTGCCTGATGACGCTGAGAGTAGTACCGGCCATGGTGATAATGCCGTTCAAAAGTAGGAAGGATGGTCCGAGTTCATACATGTAAGCCCATTGCCAGAGCATCTTGACCGTCAGCTCTGCACCAACGGCAGAATAAAACTCGTCTGGTGTGATTGGCCACCTCGGTGTTTTCCCCTGCTTCTCCTCTCTGAGAGCACGTTTGCGGATGCCGTGGTGCAAGGCCGATTTCATAGATTCCCTGGGATCGATAACGTTGAGAATACAGTTCAAAAGGATCATGGACATCATGCTAATGACGCCCGTGAAAAGATATCGATCGAACGGACGCCCAGAATAGTCGGGAGGGCAGTATTGGTGTATTCGATTCAAAAGTGGATTATCTTTGGGGCAGGAACACCTTTGCATAGTGCTCTCGAGAGTACAGATTTCATCCGGCATTCTTGGCGTCGTTATGAACAACAAGCACGTTTCCAGTAGGTCGTGACGGGATGCTTGCAGATCGGCCATGGTGTGCAGATTCCAGAATCCGGCGAGAAGAATTGTAGAGCAAGACGCAGTGGGATGGATAGATGGGATCAGAGAGGGACTCTACAAACAAGTCGACGATGGTGTAGAGCTTGTATGAGGCTCCATCCGGAAATTCGACTTCACGGGATGATATTGTGATATTCGTCGCTTAACGCATTTACCTCAGAAATGATGTTCCAAAAAAGGAGAACGCCCACTCACCAGATGGTATATGGCCTAGAGGAATATACAGTGAGCACGCCGGTCGTGGTACGAGTGCGAGGTGAGTTTGACAGCAAAATTCAATGATCAGCGTCAGTCATGTGAGCTCAGAAGTATAGAGTTAAGATACTCCGTACGGTAGAATTGTTGTCTTGCTGACAGATATAGGAAAGCTAAAAGTCGATACGAGGTCTATCAGCAAAAAAAAAAAGAAGAGAAAACGAGGCGGGAAGATCGAGATGGGTCATCCACAAGTCGATGAGACGAAACGGTAGCTATGCCGTGCTCTTTCAGACTTTGGAAATTAAGTTTATGAAGTAGTGGAGAGCAAACCTCAGATTGGCCTGAGGCTTTAGTGGGTGTAGGTCCGATGCTTTGCAGGCACTCCCCTTTTCAGCCCTTCATTCATCTAATGGAGCTTGTTGCGTGTTTCAGCTTCCCATTTTTGCCTGCAGCAGCGACTGACAACTTGGCATCGAACATCAGCCTGGGCACGAACATTCTCGAGGTACGTGGATCCTGCTTTCGCGAGATTATGGAAGCCATTTAGTTATCACATATTGCAAGATCGCGCCTCCTGCTCACTGAAAGCATACATTCATCTTGGATCTGGACATTACCCAGTGGGAGGTGTCACTCGCTCAGAGATATGAGCAGTTCCGTCCAAGTCAGTCAACTGTCGACTTCATTTTTCCTGGGTTTTATGTCCTCGGCAAGGTTGGTACGCATTGATATCGGGTCGGTCTGGTGCTAAGGTTCGGAGACGAATAATCGCCATGACGGCTAACATGGGCAGGCAAGCACGAGGTACAACAATATTTTTATAAATCAGACTAGCTGGCAGTTGCGTGTGCGAAGGATTATCGTGAAACGCCCGACGTCTTTTTCATGTCCACCAAGATCTTGTCGATCTCGGCAACGTACTTGTCCAACAGATCTTGAAACTCAGAATACGGATGGGAAGGAACGTCAAAGCACACGTACCACTTCGAGCTCAACAGACCGTTTTTCAGACTTTCATTTCTTCACACTCGTCCGATGGAGCTTGCGGCACTGCACTGCAAGCTTCCTCCACCTTCTTACCTGCAGCAGCGACGACCGATGACTTGGCATCCAGCGTTGGCTTGGACACTGGAATTCTCAGTGTTGGCGTATCCTGTCTCTGGGGCATAATAGAAGGCAGTTTGTCATCATATATGGCAGCCTCGACTCGGAGGAGTCAACATATTTCAGATTCTACTGCTTTTGTCAGCCAAAGCGTACGAATTCAGCCGAGGGGCTTACATCCTCTTCGAATACTGTCACTACGAGCATACTCCCATCTCGGACCCCGACGGTGGCGACTTGCTCTAGTTTTTGGCCTTGGACGTGAACATTGGCCAGCAAGGCAGGCGTCATTCATCCAGAAGCACGTGCAGAGGCCTCAGTGCAGTCACATCTGAACCATTCGACAGTGGACCTCATCTTCTCCAGGCATTTTTCATGTTCCAGCGATATTGGTTGGTTTTGGTGAGCGGCTGCTGGGAGCCTGGTTGTAAGGTTGATGTTGATTGGGCCTTTTCGGCGTAGGCTCGCCGTCGGTGAAGGGTTGATCGTGCTAGTAGAGGCCGTATTGAAGGTGTAGCTGTTCGTACGACGAGGGAAGGACAGGCGAGATCGCAGAAGAGTCTGCATTTTGGGTGAGGAGCTGCCGGGTTATCGGTCCGGAAGC
Source organism: Armillaria mellea (assembly GCA_030407055.1). NCBI lineage: Eukaryota > Fungi > Basidiomycota > Agaricomycetes > Agaricales > Physalacriaceae > Armillaria > Armillaria mellea. The sequence goes on from JAUDZF010000005.1 coordinate 3,650,128, forward strand.
CGAGCCTTTCTCACCAACCACGATGGCGCGACCTACGCACTGTGAGTGTATGCGCCTATACTGATCCCAGACTTACTCTTTACAGTTCTGTCGATACCTCTTGGCCAGACTCACCCGACTCTTCGGGCCAGAGTTGCCGATCTCCATGCCGCCCTCAATCTTCCTGCACCAGACTCCACGCTCCTCGTAGGCCCTCAGCGCGCGCACCTTACTCTTGGCGTCATGAACCTCACCACAGAGTCTCTCCCAACTGCGCTTGACCTCCTTCACCGTCTTCCCGACGCTCATCCCGCTAACAGCCGCACCCCCGACGATCACCCTCGACACGCTCGACGTCCTCAAGAGGGAATCCCGCCATCGCGCTCATGTTTTGTGGGTTGGCCCGTCGCAGCCTGAGCCTCTGTTCAACCAAATCAACCAAATCTTCCACGACGAAGGCTTTATCACCGACACGCGTCCTCTCAAGCTTCATATGACGCTCATGAACAGTACTTACAAAAGACCCAGGACAAAACGGCCTCAGCCGTTTGATTATGATGCTCTCCTGCATCAGACTGGTGTACTAGAATGTTTTGACGTGCAAGAGAGCGAACACGCTGAACTCCCGATGGCTGTTTCGATGGGCTCGTATGACGCGCCGAGAGTTCACCTTTGCAAGATGGGAAGCTGGGATACGGACGGTGCCTATGTCAGTTGTGGCAGTGCACCATTGTCCAAGGAGCTCGTCTAAGCTACTCCCATGCCCCGCCGTGTTCTCTGTGGAATGCCGCTCAGCATCCCTATCATTCTCCATCATCTCCCCTTTCCTTTCTTGGCACCATCACTATCGAATTGAACCCAAAAAATTTTCTACGCCCCTTCCTCTGGTCCAAGGTAAGGAATTCAATTTCGGAGACGCCTGCTTTCACAATTCTTTTTGTTCTTCTAGAGAACGACTTGAGCTTGCCCGGTTCAACTGGACGTCGATTAGAAAGGATTCTCTTTCTTCGACATCTCCTGATTCTCGCTCGCTTTCAGGTTCTTGAGCACCACCAAATCATCATTCATTGTTCTCATCTGGTCCTCAAGCGCGGCATCACTGCGCGCGGCGTTCACAGTAGGGGGACCATGCCGTGTAATACTACCTACCTACCTACTGCGATTGCAGGAGGGAGAAACACGATCTCTTCGTCCTCTTCATCTTCACTGGTTTCATGAAGTGCTTTCCTTTTCGAATCGACAAGTCAAGGCTGTAGCTCTATACCAGCTGTGTTCACTCGGGTTCTCCGGGGATTGAATGCTAAACAGCTACGAACCATGAGCCGGAAAACTTTTGGGCATTCCGGTTGTCTAACCTTTTAGGCATTGTAGACACAAGTATCTATGGGCCTTCTGTCAAATTTTCGCGTACGTCGGAAGGTCAATTTTAGCCCAATCTTGATGAATGAATGAGCGACGGCAAATAGTAGAGTCGTCAACAGGTATACGGAGGTATGACCATCTGAATAGGGATTCGGCGCTTACAACAATTATTAGAATCAGATTGGACCTGCTGATATATCCTCTATAATGTGGGCCGGGTAAACACTGCATCGGATACTTGACGTTACCACAGCTATACAGCAATACAGCACTCGGGTCAAAGTGAACATATAACACCAAGATCAATAGGGGATCAGTGTGGAGTCCAAGTTTTCAATAGTTTGTCGCCAATCTTGGGCGTCCACATGTGATGATAGCTTGGCGCTGAGACTCCGACTGCCATCATTCCATCCACACCTTTACGCGAGGGCTGAATCCTGCTTGACACAGCAAGAAATGCAATTCAATAGCCGCCTATGCACAGGTGCTTCCTGGCATCCACCCTACGCCATTGTTCCTTGCAATTTCCGCTTGCCCTGGTCCCGCTCTTGGTTCTACACCTCCTTGGAAGGATATCTGAAGTCTGAAGATGACCAAGAGTGCGTACAGTTGTTTTACTGCCATTTCGAGTACTTACTCCAACTTGACGTTATGTAGGGAAATCTAGAAGTACGGACAAATCGCTTTCAAGGAAACACTTGAGCGCTGATTACTCAACTCGGCGGGCACGAAAGGATGCAACGTCCAATTCAGACCAGAACGTCGATGGAATTGGACGTTCAGATTCTCAGGAGATCTCATACCAGAATATGTCAGACAAGGGAGGCCGCATCTCGGAGTCGACACGTACTTCGTTGTCAGAATTGCAATCGGAACAGCTCTCAATACCGTCGGTTGTGGTTTCTCAGGTTAATCCTGTGGCCGAACATCCATCTGGTCAGACCAGTGAGGCGTTCGATGATTCTGATTATGAAAGATTCTGGGACTCTGATTCCGAGTCTGAGGTAAGTCAGTCAGCAATGCAAACAGTGCAGAAATTGATAACACATCCCCAGTACGACACTCTCCCGGAAGTCACCATCTCCGCCACCATTGAGACCGGCCAAGCAGAATCGACTATCAAAGTTCCAAAGCAACGAAACTACATTGGTCAAATGCCTGTCATACCCTCCGCCTTCGCCGACATTCCTTGTGCTACCCTTGGCATTCAGGGAGTCTTGGATCGACTGAATATCACCCTCGGAACGTCACACACTCTGGACACACCATCCGTCTTTTCCGTTCTCGAAGACTGCATTGTGAAGAACTACAACTTTGGCACTGCTTATGGCCTGTCTTCGCAGTGTATAGAAGAGAGGCAGTAAATGCACCATCGAAGACGAACTACGTAGACGTGAAGAGGAGGACAAGAAGCGGCGACGAAGAGCTGGTTGGGGATGCCATATGGGCTCTGCCACCTCCACGCGTGTGGGACCTGTACAGCAATCACGTGGTGCCATTCTGGATCGCTGAAAGATGGCCTCTGCCGATATCACATGCGTGGGTTGACGAGCAGGATCGCGCAGATGTGTGGATGCCTATCAACGGGAACGAATGGCCTGTGCCAATCCCTAAGGACACCAATCTCGATCTCATCTGCATCGAGATGCTGAATCTTGGAGAGGAGTGCGGAACAGAGTACACTTGGTTGGATGTGCTCTGTTTGAGACAAAAAAGGGGCCCAAGGGACGACCTGCGTGTGGAGGAGTGGAAGCTGGATGTGCCTACAATCGGAGAAGTGTATAAGGAGGCGAGGGTTGTGATCTACCTGGGTGGACTGGGACGACCATTGACGTTGAAGGAGGGCGACTTGGAGAGTGATCGCTGTTGGTTTCGACGCGCATGGACACTTCAGGAGGTCGGCGAGGAGAGGATCATTGCCGGAGATCCACCAGATGGACCGCTGCATGCCAAGCGAGAGGACAACGGAAACTACGGGACTGAAATCCTGACAACCTTTCACGAGGAGCTGAAGTACATGCAGGAGACTGTCCGTCACTACCAACTATTTGTGACACTGGCAGACATGCAAACTCGCGTGTCAACCAATCCGGTGGACAGAGTCGCAGGTCTTGCATTCTGTCTAAGGGCAAATCACGCATACCATGAGAGTGAGACTGTTGAGGATGCATGGACGGCGCTGGTGAATGCAATGGATCCTAGTATGCGGGGGCGCCTCCTATTTTCGTATCCCGGACCAGGACTGGGATCCAAGAAATGGAGACCGACGTGGGAGCAGGTCATGTCCGAGCCTCTGCCACCGGATTGCAACTATGGTGAGTATGTTTACCGTGATGACGAGACGGACGAGGACTGGTGCGCAGGGCATTGCATTGAACAAGGGCTTGTGCGGGAATTAGACACGGGATCAGCAGAAGGCGTTGATCGATGCGGGGAGTTGGTTGTCGAAGACGCCGACGGGTGGCAGCGCACTTTCAAAACCCTTGCCACCCACCAATTCCTAATACCCGAAGGCCCGTACACACTGCTGGGTAAGATTGACGCGTATTATTGGGTAGTGGGCCGAAGCCTTCCAGATCAGTGCTTTGAGAAACTATCTGTGATCAGGATACCGGACTGGGAGGATATAAAGAGACTGGAACAGTGTGGATTTGTGCAACAGCGGGCTGGAACCTACCTTGATTGACCTGGTTTTAGCTCCAAGTTAATATCAATGTCGCCATCCTCGTCGTCGAGCTCATCCTCATACCGGTCCCTTTGGCGTCTTTGGTGTATTTTCCGGGTGCAAAGTTACTGACTCTTAACGCGTCTTCAAGGTCGACGATAAATGGCCCAGCCTCTGTTCCATCCAGACCAGCGAGAGCGCCGGTCTCGCGTTTTGGAGGCAGAGTTGGTGGCTCAGGGTATGTGTTCTCCATTGTAACTCCGACGGGTGACTTCTCCAGTGTTTCCACCATGATACGCATTTCTCTTCTTTTCTCGGCTGCCCTTCTATGCATTTTCTATGCTTCAAATTCCCTTCCATGAGATATACGAACCTAACGGCGCTCAACTGTGGTCTCTACAGTCTGACAAATTCACTGTTGTATCCCATCCCAGGTATCCTGGCCATCGGGTACGCGTCAAGAAGTCAGATTTTTGTGATCCTACAGTCAAGTGACGACTTGTGTGCTTTTCCAAGGTTACGTTTCTCACTAACCGTAGTGCATACACATGATATCTGGACGTCGATCAAGGCGCAAAGCATATGTTATTCTATTTCTTCGAGAGCGGAGGCTTAAAACCTACCTTCTTTGACTTGGTTCTAGTTTTAAGTCAATGTCAATGTTGCCATCCTTCATCGTCAAACTCATCCTCATCAGGGTGCCTTTGGCGCCTTTGCTCCCACACGAAACACCAGCACCGCTAGTGTCACCACTGACTTCAGTACTGGCGCTATCATTCAACCCGGATCTTTGTTAAGGTGACGCTTGCTTTTCTCATAATACACTTCCAGTCCATTGAAGATTACTTTCAGATATCCGCGATGGGGTATCAGAATTCATTGCGAGAAGATCTCTGATGGGTCCAAGAATATGTACGTTCACTGGATTTTTCACTTTCATGATGATGTAGAGCATTTGCTCTTATTTACCTCTTTGAACATGAATGCCCCTTTCCAAGACGACTAATAAAAACACCTTCCTTCCTTCCTTCCTTCCTTCCTAACTTTACCACTCAAATGCCCTCCCAAGTCTCTGTTTTTCCTGTTGAAGTCATCAAACTTATCGTGGTGACGTTGTGGAGTAGTTCCGATTTGAACGTCTAGGAACGCTTATCGTTCACAAAGTCGTCCCTTTATGTGTGTCAGACATGGCACCTCACATTTTTGAGGATCTCACTTACAGACGTTCACATCCTATCAAATCCACATTTGGCTTACATCCTTCGCCTCTTATTTTTTAAAGGGCCTACCACCAGCCTTGCGGATTATCTCATCAGCCACTGCCGGTCCATTACCATGCACCTGAGATGCATCAGGGCGCAACTTTTCAATAGCCTTCCTCATGTCTGACGAGTAACACGTCTATACCACAACGTATGAACATCCCTCCCTCTTGATCTTACCTAGGATTATAATGCCGTCTTCCCCCCGAATGTTGAGCAGCTCGACATGCTCTTCTCGTACAACCCTACCGAAAAGCCTTTCGATCAAGAACCGTGCCATCGATTCTACTCAAAGGATCTTTATTACGAGCCAGAGTTTTACTCCCCAAACTCCCCCAGTCGGTTCGACGGCTTTAAAGACTACACACCTAGGTTAGAAATGCCCTATATTCGTCATCTGGTTATATACGGCGCCAATCCTGCGATGGTCATATTTACTATCGAGCACTTTCCTGCCTTGGAGACTTTATGCAGACATTGATTCCTCTGTCATTGAGGCGGGATTTGATGCTGCGAATGTTCGGCCAACGGAGGGCCACATATACGAAATTTGAGATTGGACGCTTAGCAAACTGTGATATCAAAGTTGATCATCGAACATCGTCGCTACTAGGTATGATTCATCATTTCCTGTTTTATCGATATGAAACTTGGGCATCCTGACTTGTGTTTCTGTTCAGGAGCCATGACGATTAATAAAACCCAAACTTATTCCTTCAATGCTGAATTCATGCAGGTCGAGACATGGATACAATTATTAGTATGACCTTGACAAAAAATGTTGAATCAAAGGCGGAGTGAATCAGATGACCAGAGCGAAAAGTACACCAGACATCCGTCTCTATTGCTTTAGTTTCGCCGATTTTTCCTAATGAAGCAGTCAAATTTACCCTAACGGCATTCAAGTGGAATAGCATCGACGTCGATGAGCGAATTTTACTTCTATCGTTCTAATGGACGCGAATACAACAACATTGAGACAAGTACGAAGCATAAAACCGGCAGTCAAACTGAACGTTGGAGATAGCAATAGAAAGCACTGTATCAATCTCCTCTTGCCATCGTCGAGGAAGAACCAGTTCTCAATACCGGTAAGAAGACCATGTGCGCTTGTGGAGATGCTCCCCGAAGGTTCTGTAGTAGAAGACAAAAACCGTTGCCTCCAGCAAGGACAAGGCACGCGTCGAGGACGAACCAATGAGGGATTCCCAAGTGCTCTTCGCCGTCCTCGACAAATTTGTGGTAGCAGCCTAGTTCCAAGAACGACCAAATGTAAGATTGCCATTGATTCGACATGGCCGTTCCAAGGGGGAAAGGTCAGCGTGGTCGAATTGAATCAGCCAGCTTGGATGATTGGGTTGTGTACTAGTTTGGGGGCCGTATGCAGCGGGATGCCGACACGGCCACATACCCATTTAAGCGACTGATCCTGAAACGGTATCGATATATCCGAAAAGGTATCTGATGAGTCAGCAATTTTGCTCGTCGACCAACACGGTGACGGCCAGTGCATCTGAAAAATACTTGAATTGAGCTCAATAGGCCTGCCAGGACAATAGTCTCGTCAATTATTATATGTGACGATGAGTTACCGTGGACGCCGACGGTACAGAGGTGAGATTACTGCAAGTTTGCCAAATTTCTAGCCAGACGAATCTTTCTTCCAGACGACTATGACCGACGCGAGATCATCGAGTCTCCTCAGGACAAGCTCAGATCTGCAATTTTCAAGCTTGGAGAGGTGGTGAGTCGCTCTGCAAACGCTTTACTGTTCGCCTGTAATCATTTGTGCGCTGTAGGATCCAGTTGAGGAGCTGCCCCACCTAGAAAAGCAGATTCGTACTCTCGTTCCTCCTGCTATCTCCAGTCTGTCAGAGGCCTTTCGGATAGGGTGCGTTTGACGCGTCATCGTGCTCTTATTCCGTCCAGCTCATCGGCATTCAGAGTGACGGAGCAGCCGTACAAAATCCCTTACTACGCTGCCTTGCTGCGACTCCTACACGAACAGCCAGACGGAGAGCCCTTGTTGGGTCGTCAAATTCTCGAAGATATATGGAAGGGTTTCCAGACATATGTCGACCAACTGGCATGGAGAGAAACTCGGTTCTGCGTGCGTCACTACCTTTGTATACCACATCCTTACACTCATAACCTGCTCAGATACACTTCTTCGCTCACCTGACATTAGCAAATTTGGTCTCTATAGATTCACTCGTTGGTCTACTTCAATCTCTAACTGCCGTTCTCGACGAATTCGGTGTTTCTCATGGACGAGCGAAGCGCGCCGCTCTCTGCGCTGCCGAGGGGCTGATGATTGCCGGTTCCGTGATCAAGACGAACCACGCGTCGAATGCTACGGACATTGTTAATGCAATTGCGGCATTCAATGAAACTACGACGAGCGCAAAATGGATTGTACATCCAATGATGTCTTTGCCTTCGACAAGTGTCACTACGGACAATGCGGATGAGGTGAGTATAGAAATCGTGTTCTTTCTTCTTTTCTCACTTGGTATTAGCTCCTTGATATCCTGCTAACATCCCTCGGCGCTCTTGAAAAATCTGGATATGCAGAATCCTTGACCTCGTTTCCCCGTCCGTATGGTGATTTCCCCGCTCTGGATCTGGAATCCTTCACCCCCTTCTCTCTTCCCTCCGTCCTTGTCCCCCCAGAAGTCATCGAACTAGAAAACGAAATGGGAGACGATGCACCGATCAAGAAGGAAGAATGGCCGGAATATTTTATTCGCTTATTTGAAAATGACGTGAGTTTTATTTACTTTGCTTCTCCTCATTATATATCGTTAAGCTCGAATCTAGGTGTCTCCTGATTTCAATACACCTGAAGGATATGCTGTTCGAACGGATCTTGTGTCGATACTGGATATATTCGAGGTCAATCGGAAGGAGTGTGCACGTATCCTTCTCGAGTATCCCAAATGGATGCTTCCAGGAACCTTCAAGCCGAAACCTGGCGCGCCTGTTGTTGATATCGAGCCTGTACCAGGAAGAGGCTGGCAACTAGAGAGTACAATCATTGAGGTAGATACTCTTGTCTGTCATACCACTTGTGACTGATGATCTCTTCAGACGATCCTTGGAGCTTTCTTCGTCCTGCCTGAATCGTCACAGAAATCCATCTACTACATGAGCATCATTACTGAACTCTGTAAACTGTCACCTTCCACCGTGGGTCCCGCGGTCGGAAAGTCGATCCGTAAGCTGTATGGACATCTGAGCGACGGACTGGATCTGGATATAGCTCGGCGGTTCTCTGAATGGTTTGCTGTGCATATGAGTAATTTTGGGTTCCAATGGGTGTGGAAGGAATGGTCAGTTGTCTTCTTTTCTGTTCACTAAATGTGTTGTTGATAGAGTTCTTGTAGGCTTCCCGACCTTGCCCTGGTGATTCAGAATCCCCGGCGTGCGTTCATGCGACGTGCGTTGGAGTATGAGATTCGATTGGCCTATTACGAACGTATTGCGAAGACCTTGCCGGAACCTATGCAAGATCCCGAGGTGTATGTTGTACCTAAACAGGCGCCAGGGCCCAGTTTTGAGTTTGACGATCCTAGTAAGATTATGTTCAACAATTTGAGTTGTTTTTAATGACGAAATTCCTAGTCAATCCCCACCACGACAACGCGCAATCAGTGCTGAACCTGTTTAGAGGGAGGGCAAACGCTGAAGATGTCATTTCTCACCTCGACACGCTCAGATCTGCAGTTGAGGCGTTCGAAGACGGGCATGTCAATACCGACTCGATTGTCCGCTCCATCGCCATTCAATCGCTGTTACATATTGGTTCCCGCTCTTTCTCCCACCTTTTGAATGCTATAGAGCGTTACCTACCCCTTCTCCGACACATTGTCAACAGCGGCACTACCGGAAATGTAGAAGCCAAAACAGACGTTATGAATGCCGTAGCTCGTTTCTGGAAATACAACTCGCAGATGGTGGTCATAGTGTTTGACAAACTGATGCAGTACCAGATTGTGGACCCAACGGATGTGGTGGCGTGGACGTTTGAACATGGGAGGACAGAGGATGATGTACTTGGTAGTCCGTCGGCGCTGGGCGTGCTGCAGTGGGACTTGTTAAAGGGTGCGTTGGATAAGGGAAATGGGAGGGTGAGTATTGCGAGGAAGAAGTTGACTGTACTGAGGAAGGAGGATGATGATACACGGGCTAGGGCTATCGCAGAGGATGGCGCTAGCATGGAGGTCGATACTGAAGCCAAAAAGAGTAAGCTTCCTTTGCGTGTGTGTGATCTCAGTTACTGACTTGTTTCTTTCTCAGACGAGATGCCCGAAAATCCTGCGCTTACCAGTGCGATTAAAGCATTTTCGACTTTGACAAGGGAGCAAAAATCTGTACTGTCGCGAACATTGGAGGGTTTCATGTCCTACTTGGTCTCCTCGAGCCCCGACGTGATCACGGAGAAGGCGTGGCACAACCGGGCGAACTGGGGCAAGGAAGAATGGAATACCTGGGAGACGTGGGGATGGTATCGGCATTTCTGCAGAGTGGTATGTCTCCCTCCGTTCGTTCCCCTTGTTTGCGGTTTGTGTTGATCTGGTATTGGTTTTTCAGTACTCGCCCTATTTGCGCACGTTCTCGACGACGACTGTCGACGGTGTCGTTTGCGAGGTTGGAAGGGTCGACAGACCCTGCGGCTGTGTTGGTACAGAAAGTGTTCAGCGTAGCTGTTGGACAAGAGTAGACTTATGTATGCTGTCTTTGGAATCCGTTTGATGCTTTCAGATAATATATGAATATGATATCGCATGCTAGCAATGTGCACGATGACGATGATGAAATCCCCTTTATATGAGTATTCACTTGGGCAAGAAAATGTTTCGTTGGAGCCGAAGTTGTGCCGGGATGAACCTAATTTGTCAATGTTTGGCACGTCATCCGTTATGGCTGATTGACTTCTACCACGACCACTTTTACCCCCCTCGGACCGTGTCGAACCAATAGCCATCTATCACCGGCTTCCGTGATGCGTTGTTGGTGCTAGACTGTCGCCAGAAAATCATCGACGGCGACGTGGAAGATTTGGGAATCCCACATTCGTTCATTCTCGACGCGTGCCTTGCCCTTGCTGGCAAAAGGTTTTTGTCTTCTACTTCGAACCGCGCGGGAAGGATTTCTATAACGATAAATGGATTTCTTACCGGCGTAAAGTACTGTTTCTTCCTGGAAGACGATAAAGCGCCGACTGATACCCTTTATGTACAAGGATCTCCGATTGGAAACCGCTCCCTCGTGAAGACATACCAGAGCGATGGTTCGTGATGGACAAAGTCAAAACAACCAACACAGGTTGGGGAGACTCAGGCTGTTCAGGCCCAGGGGAGGTTCCATTCAGCGCAATCAGTCCTCATATTAAAGAGGTCGATAAATTTTGTCCGCTCTCGGGTCTTGATCGAGATCAAGAGCTCCGAGCCACACATCTAGCTCCACAGGCATGTGAGCCATGGGTTCGTTATTGCCTCTTCTTCCTCTTATACATTTTCCAATCCAGCGTATAGTACAACAATTATCAGTTCTACAATGATTATACCTATCCTCTACCTTTGACATTCGGCAAGGCTCGCCTCATCGATGACGTTCGCTGACAAATGATCAGTCTGGAATCGGGCATCCATGATTGCATGGATCGATCTTCGTTCGTCATCTTTCCGTTCTGTGGCGAATTCGTGGCGTTCTTCACCCCATGGGAAATTGGTTTGGCGAACTCTTACCACCTGCGTACTAGAGGATACCCCTTCGCATTGAGGGATACGCACTGTTTGCCCGATTCGCGTTGCAGTACATTTTCGGGAATATCTGGGAAACAGGGATGGTATCGGCATCTCTGCAGAGTGGTATGTCTTCCTCCTGCGGGTTGTGTTGATCTGGGATGGCTTTTTAAGTACTCACCCTATCTGCACACGTTCTCGACGACACTGTCGACGGTGTCGTTCGCGAGGTTGGAAGGCTCGACGGACCCTGCGGCTGTGTTGGTACAGAAAGTGTTCAACGTGGCTGTTGGGAAAGGGTAGGTTTATGTATGCTGTCTTTGGAATCCGTCTGATGCTTTGAGATAATATATGAATATGAATTCGCGTAGCTGTTCAGATATCTGATAGTCAGGTGGCCAAGAAAATGATATATTAATAATACTTCATCGCTCCTTCTCTCCTCTCTGTCATCATCAGCTGGTTGCCAAGGTCTTCTAGCGGCCCTAGTTCAAGTGCTTTGATCCGGTTCTTTTTATCCGGTATATCGCATATCAATATGATAAACCTAAAAACTCGAACGGTAGAAACTTGGGAAGATCCTTGGCGGATAATTATTTAACGTTTTAACGATGGCCTTCGTTTTTACTCCATCCTGGAGCCGTAGTTATACGGAGGTGATTGTCGGTCGTACCGGTGAAAATAAGCCGCTCTTGGGACTTGGATATTGAATTTTCAACTGCCGAGGCGATATGTGATATGCGGCCTAGTCGATTATGTAACCCGGCTACTACGATCAACAATGCGTATATTACCTTTTGTTGCCGGTCCATGCTATCTTCTTTTCTTTTCCTTCCCTCGACACCGAGTCCCCGTCCGTCGCGCCGCTCTCTGGCAAGCCATTCTTTTCTCTTTCAACCATGATGGCCACGAGTAGACCGTACCAGCCCTCGTCACCATATTCACTGCAGCATTCATCGCCGCTCGAAGCGCTGGGCAGATGCCAAAATATACCACAGCCAGTCAGGCTTCCACCAGCTCACTCCTCGAGCAGCTCCAGATTGAATCCCCAGTTCACTTATCCTACTCAAAGCCCTTCGAGCTCATCCAGTAATCACCTAACGACGCCTACAAGACAGCAACCGCAGCAACCGCAGCACCCGGGTCATCATCTCACCCCTTCCTCGCCACTTCTTCACAGTCATTTCTCTCGTGGCTCTACAGCGACAAGGTCATCGAAAGATGACAATTCGTACCTAGACTTTTCAGGCGACTCGCAGGCGTATCACGACGATTATCACTACTACGACGAGGAGAGCATCTACTCGTCTGTCCCAGCTATTCGCGACTCATGGGAATCTCATGGCACCTCGCCCCACAAGCACCTGGCAAACGACTATGTTATCGACGACGATGACGAAGTATACGACGCCTATGCTGCGGGTCCAGACTCCCCTGTCCCGACCGTATTTGTCTCGCCAGTGCCAGACGAACCCATTCGCCCCGTAGGCAAAGCTCCCATCATTCGCTCTGCAGTAACCAACAATTACTCAAGACCCGTTCGCCCTACCCTCCCCTCGGAAGAGTCTCCAGCTGAGCTGGAAGAACGAAAACGAAGGGTTCTCGAACGGAACGGACGGAGTAATCATTCGTCGCCTACTTCGAGCTATCGATGTCCTTCACCGTCTCACTTCCCTGCACCGCCTGATAATTTCCAGAATTTACCCTTGTCTCAGCTGGGATCACGTTCGCCAAGCCCGACAGAAACAATACATAGCCCAGCTGCGAATCCCTATCCCAGCCCCAACATGCTCTCCGTACACCGTCCAGAAGCAATATCTCTCCCTCGCAAGCCGCCATCTGTGCGCGCCGACTCTCCAGCGAGTCTATACTCTATATATTCCTTCTATCAGCTCGACAACGGAAGTTCAAGTCCCTCATCACCTCACTTTCCACTAGGAGCTCAATTGCAGCCCAATGTCGTGTCTCAGCCGACTACCCAATCCCCTTCACCGAAGCCAAGCGCACCCACAACCCAAGCCGACTACCTTCAACTAGGTATAACACACCATGAAGCGAACAGGCTGACCGAGTCCGCCTCATGTTTCGAGAAGAGCGCTACGCTCGACGGGGGCTGCGGAGTGGGAATGCTCATGTGGGGTCTCACACTACGCCATGGGTGGGGGTGCCCAAAGAATGAGAAAACGGGGTTTAGCTGGCTGAGAAAGGCGGCTGAGCTCGCACTAGGCGAACTCGAGAAACAACAAGGGATGAACGGGAAAGAAGAAGTCGAGAGCGAGCTGGTTCTCGCTATATACGAAGTGGGGCAGTGTTTCTTCCATGGCTGGGGAGTCGTCAAGGACCAGAAGATGGCTGTGGTGAGTTATCTGTTGTCTTCATTTATCATCGAGTGTTGATCAGAGGAATAGAGCTATTACACCACTGCTGCCCGGCTGGGTGACCCTGATGCGCAGAGCGATCTGGCGTTCTGTTTAGCGAATGCGAAGGGGTGTAAGAAGGATAGGAAGGAGGCGGCGAGGTGGTATCGGAAGGCTGTGGGTTATCTTTCACTGTCTTGTACTTTTCCGTCAGCTCATCTCCCCGTCAGGTCGCCCAAGGTCAGAGCGACATCGGCTTGGCATGGATTTACAAGGAAAAGTTTCAGTAGCGCTGCTAGCTATATCATTACTACATGTACGTACCCCTTGAACATTCCGTTTTTTTTTTGCTGCAATGTAATATTTCTGTGCATGGATACTACTTATAGACGCTTTCTCTGTGAAAATAGTCACAGCTGTACTCCAACTGCTGTTTGACGATCTCAGTGCATGGGTTCGTAGGGTCGACGTTCTCTAAACCTCTGACTGAACGTCCGGATGCCGCCTAGTTCCCCTCATTCGACCTACTAGATGTTGACTTCGAACACCTCTTTGGATTTTCTCCGAGCAGGATTTTGATTCTGACATCCCTAAAGCCATACTCTTCACCGATACTTAATTTGAGGAACGAACGGTTGTGTTCTTCCCTTCTTTGCCTTGATCGGAGCGCTACCGATATCGTCGCAGTGTATCTGCTTTTTTACAGACCGTTTCCCTTCTCGTTGTTCTTCTAGATGAACCTGAGCTCGGGGCAGTATTTTGGATGGATAATGCTCCTGACTGGTTCCATACACGAGTACTCCGTCAAGTAAATCCTCTTCTGAAATTGATACCCAAGGTGGCCTTCTGATCGTTTTTTCGTGTACAATATCTATTACGAGTAATAAAATCCTGGACTATAGGGAAACACATATTTTATATTCTATTCTCGATTTTCGTTTCTATGGTCACGTCGGGCCGAATGCCGATCAAGGTTCTCACATGAACGCTTGATTTGTTGCAATCAAATTTTGTCCCGTTCTACATTCCGCTGGGGATTCGCACAGACTAGGACCTATGCCAGACTCCCTCGAGTCTCGAAGTGAATCTCCCGAGGATATCGATGCTTTGGAGGATCTCCTCAGCTTTGTGCCACCGGTTCTACAGCATGATCCTGACTTGGACGTTAACGTTCCCGCCCCGAAGTCGTCGCCAGTCACGTTCTACGACAAACACTTGGACGATTCGCTCATTCTAAAACGGGTCAAAGGCCTTCCTTGTCTTATCTCCACCCTCACTAAAGCTCTTGATGATCATGTATCGTCAAATCCCGAGGCAAACCATTCGATTCTCTCTTCATGACCATTAGGCGGGAAATTTATGATAAAACATGTCGTCGGCATGGCGTCCGACGTCTCTTAAGCTACCAACTGCACCCTCAAAAAGCGAGACTGACGCTCTCGCTGGCCTGGATGGCACAGCGGCTAGGCCATTCATCGTCGACCTTGAAGACGCGTTTAAAGTCAGTAACTTTGCACCAGGAATACACACCAAAGACGCCAAAGGGACCGTGATGAGGATGAGCTTGACGACGAAGATGGCGACATTGACATTGACTTGGAACTAAAACCAAGTCAAAGCAGGTAGATTTTAAGCCCCCACTGCACAAATTTACTCCACTGCAGTCTCTCTCTTTCCCCTTTGTCCGATATCGTGATTACAGATAGTTTCTCAAAATGCTGATCTGGAAGGCTGCGGCCCACTACCCAAAACCGCGCGAGACTGTTACCCAGCAGTGTGTACGGGCCTTCGGGTATTAGGAATTGGTGGGTGGCAAGAATTTTGAAAGTGTGCTGCATCCCGTCGAGGTCTTTAACAACCAACTCCCCACCTCGAACAACGCCTTCTGCTGATTCCGCGTCTAATCCCCGCACAAACCCCTGTTCGATGCAATCCCCAATGCACCAGTCCTCATCCATCTTGCCATTACGGCCCCGTAACAGTAATCATCCACTGGCAGAGGGTCGGACATGACCTGCTCCCACGCCGGTCTCCATTTCTTGCCTCCCAGTCCTGGTCTAGGGTACAAAAATAGGATGCTCGCCCGCATATTCACATCCATTGCGTTCACCAGCGCCGTCCATGCATCCTCCTCAGTCTCACTCTCACAGTATGCGCGGTTCACCCATAGATAGAATGCGAGTCCTGCAACTCTGTCGACCGGATTGGCTGACACACGATTCCGCATGTCTGCCAGTGTCTCAAATAGTGGGTATTGATGCAGATGGGCAGTCTCCTCCACATGCTTCAGCCGCTTGTGAAAGATTGTCAGGATTTCAGTCTCGTAGTTTCCGTCGCCGTCTACCGGCTTAGCATGCATCGGTCCATCTGGTGTATCCCCAGCAATGGTCCTCTCCTTGCCGACCTCCTGAAGTGTCCACACACGTCGAAACCAACAGCGATCACTCTCCAGGTCACCCTTCTTCAAACTCAATGGCCGTCCCAACCCGCTCAGGTAGATCACAACTCTGGTGAGCCTATACACCTGACCGATTGTAGGCACATCCAGCTTCCACTCCTCCACGCGTAGATCCTCCCTCGGGCCCCCTTTCTGTCTCAAACAGAGCACATCCAACCACGTGTACGTCCGTCCCATATTCAGCATCTCGATGCGGACGAGATCGAGATTGGCATCCTTCGGGATCGGCACAGGCCATTCGTTCCCGTTGATAGGCGTCCACACATCCATCCGATCCTTCTCATCCACCCACGCATGCGATATCGGCTCAGGCCACCTATCAGGGATCCACCATGGCACCACGCGATTGCTGTACAGGTCCCACACGCGTCGAGGTGGCAGAATCCATATGCCGTCCCCAACCAGTGCTTTTCGTCGCTCCTCCTTGTCCTCCTCTTCACGTCTACGTAGTTCGTCTTCGATGGTGCATTTACTGTCTCTCTTCCATACACTGCGAAGACGGCCATAAGCAGTGCCAAAGTCGTAGTTCTTCACAATGCAGTCTTCGAGAACGGACAAGACGGATGGCATGTCGAGAGTGTGTGACGTCCCGATGGTGGCATTCAGTCGATCCAAGACTCCCTGAACACCAAGGGTAGCACAGGGAATGTCGGCGAGGGAGGACGGTATGACAGGCCTTCGACCAGTGTACTTTCGTTGCGTTGGAACTTTGGTAGTCGATTTCGCTTGACCGGTCTCAATGGTGGCGGAGATGGTGACTTTCGGGAAATGTTTGTACTGGAAATGTGTTATCAATTTTTACACTGTGCATTGCCAGCTGACTTACCTTGGAATCAGAGTCCCCGAAACTCTTAGAATCAGAATCATCCGACGCCTCACTGGCCTGACCAGATGGACAGTCATCCGCAGGAACGACCTGAGAAACCACAACTGGCGACGTCGAGAGTTGTTCCGATTGCAACACAGGTATCGCCTCCGAGATGGGGCCCTCATTGTCTGAGATATTTTGGTTTAGATTCTCGTTGGGAGAATCTGAAGTTCCATTGACATTCCGGTCCGAATTGGACCTTGCATCCTTTCGTGCCCGCCGAGTCGAGAAGAGGGCGCACAAGCGTTTCCAAAACGACTTGATCAGCCTTGCACGCATTTGGTGTACAACTTCAGAAAGTGCTACCATCGTTGAACTAAGTATTTGAACCAGTGTCAGTAAAATAACGGTACCCACTGTTGCAAATTTTCAGACTTGAGATAACCTTCCAAGGCGGTGTAGAACCAAGAGTGGGACCGGGGCAGGCAGGAACGATGGCGTAGGGTGGAGGCCAGGAAGCACCTGTGCACAGGCAGCTATTGAATTGTATTTCTTGCTGTGTCAAGAAGGATTCGGCCGTCGTGTAAAGCTGTGGATGGAATTACAGCAGTCGAAGTGTCAGTGCTAAGCTATCATCACATGTGGATGCCCAACATTTGGCGTCAAACTTAATAATCTACACTGATCGCCTATCGATCTCGGTGTGAATATGTTCACTTTGACCCAAGTGCTGTATTGCTGTATAACTGTTGTAACATCATGTATCCGATGCAGTGTTTACCAGGTCCCCATTATAAGGAGGACATATCAGCAGGTCCAATCTGATTCTCATGATCGTTGTAAGCGCCGGATCCCTATTCAGATGGTCATACCTCCGTATACCTGTTGGGGAGTCTACCATTTGCCGTCGCTCATTCGTTCATCAAGATTGGGCTAACCTCGACCTTCAGACGTATGCGAAATTTTTGACAGAAGGCTCATAGATACTTGTGTCCACAATGCCCAAACGTTTTCCGGCTCATGGTTCGTAGCTGTTTAGCTTCCAATCCCCAAAGAACACTAGTGAACACAGCTGGTATAGAACTACAGCCTCGACTTGTCGCTTCGAAAAGGAAAGCACTTCATGAAATCAGTGAAGATGAAGAGGACGAAGAGATCGTTTGTTTTTCCCTCCTTCAATCACAGTGATGCCATGCTATCACCGCGCTCGAGGACCAGATGAGAGCACTGTATGGCGATTTGACGGCACTCAAGAACCTCAAAGCAACCGAGAATAAGATGTCGAAGAAAGAAAATCCTCTCTAATCGACGTCCAGTTAAACCGGGCAAGGCCAAGCCACTCTCTTGAAGAATAGAAAGGAATCGGGAAAGCAGGAGTCTCCGAAAATGATTTCCTTTGACTAGAAGAAGGGGCTGGGACAATCTTGACAGTCGACGACAATGACATTTCATGATGGTGAGAACAAACATGGATTTTGAAATTCCCCTTCTCATCATCTATATCTAGTGCGTCCCGATGTCAACCGCTGTCGGAGCCGACCGATATAGAGCCATTCAACGCGACTTCCGAACAGTGCAAGCACTGTCGTCCCACGCCTGCTTCTATTTGGCCCCATAGGAAATAAAGGTGCGACGCACGTCTTTACATTGTTGACCGAATGTTGACTATGAGCAGTCTGGTTCATGTACCCTCACACCTCCAATTCCTAGTGAGTCATCACCAGAATCACTATGCGCATACGTTTGGACTGTTCCAGCTCGCCCTAGCCAATCCGCCCATCGAAGGAACCCTCGCTCATGCGTCAGCATATATTATTTCACTAGCAGAGACTCCAAAAGAGCCCGGAACTCTGACATGGAAGAAAATGCTCGAAGAAGAGCCGTTTGAAGGGGAACCGTTTACGATTTATCACCTGGAAGCATCAAGAATTGGCGTGAGCCCGATTTTCAGAGCGACGTTCCATCAATGCTCTCACTGGACTCGCAAGACTTGGATCTCATTGACTCTTCGACTCGCTGCTTATTCTTCCTCGCCTTTGCCTTCACTGCCTCGGTCATGTTGATTATCAGGTCGATTATGGACCCATAATCGGGCTCCATAATTGACCCATCACCGGCGAGTCTGACTCTCCCTATTGACGCTCGTTTTTTATCCTAGAAAACTCCGTCGCCTTGACCATGAACGGTAATCCCGCCGCATTTTGGTATGGTTCTGCCTGCTCCGAAATAATCGCTCGGCAGAACTTGGAGTGGTCACTGTGCTTCTTCTTTTACATTCCAAGAAGAATGCAGTAGGAACCATCGCCCTCAAGTCTCCCTCTTTCCCGAGCGTAGCGCGTCTTGAAATTCATCTCCATGTATATACAGCTTATATAGAATTCAGAGCTCAGTCGCGAGAGGCAAATGCTACTCTCAGGGGAAGTTGTGAGCCCTTGTTCATCTGGCCCTCCACAGTGGGAGCCATTACACCGCAAGCTTCCCTCCGAACTCCTCGGTCAACGAAAACTCAAAGTTATTGACAACTTCGGTAACGAATGCGTCGAGTTCGAGAACACTACGAATTTTCGTGATTAATACGGGAAAAGAGGTGTGAATTAAATTTCATACGCGAATCGCCAGCCGATGCAAGACCTAAGGTCTCCAGCAACGCTGAACCTATAGCGGGAAAGTTAGCGTAGGGTCGAAGTTCACATGTAGACAGCACACACTAGTTCCCGTAGACACCAACTGGAACTTCCTTACTGGGTGGCAGGAAATATTGCTTTGAGATGAATTATGAGCGTCGTTAATTTATGTCATTCCCTTCCCCTTTGCCCCTGTAGCATGGTTAAACCCGTGAGATGTTCCCAGCTCGCACCTGGTGGATATCACAGCGGCACGATGTTGCTGCGGTCTGTGACACATTTCGTGGTGGCACAGAACCTCGGCCGTTCCTGATTGGGACCTTGTGCCGTTACACCACACCACACACCTCCGCGGAACCAGCGTGCGGAATCGGAAAGGTGGGGATCTTCTCCCATACAGCGAGTATATTTCTCTCTCTTTGATGTGATGCCGATTAATGACTGAGTTTAGGCTTGGGCGCGAGCTGTTCACTCAGATTCGACGTTTATCGTATTTGATTGCGGCAACTTTCTCAGAGTCGGTGTTCGACGGCGGAAAACTCAAACGCTTTACATACCCGAGCTAGTCGACGTTCGAGACTGCTCCAATCCACCATTTGGAAAGCTCATGGTAGCGATCAATGCAGCAATTTTGCGCGACGCTGTTGACCATGCTCCGCTCCTGGACCCGACTTTGATAAAAGGAAAGCATATGCATATCGGAAAGTCTCGTGAACGACAACAGGACGTTACCGAAGCAACTGTCCCCATCAGACGGTCCCGTCGTAGACTTGGAGAGACGCCCGATGAAATTGCACCATAGGTCGGTCATAAATCTAACATAACCTTTCCTTACTCAAAGATCCATCCCCAGGAGTTGATACATAAGCTTCTTAGTCGAAACATAGCTCTTCTCTACTTGCAGCATGGCAATTATCATTATAGCTCGCCTTCGTTCTTTAGACGGCCAAACAGTCTGGTCAACCATTGGCCCGTCGTTCAGACCCGCCCGCCTCTGGAATCACCGTCTCTCTAGAAGAAAGGTACGTTCAAATGACATTGCACGGTCAAGACTAACACGTCCATCGCAGAGTCGAGAAGAGTATCCATGCAGTTGGTGTATTCGAACGTGGAACATGGTCGATGATGGTGAAGGACACCTTTCTACCATTGACTTTGTGATAGGGAAAAACTCAAGGGTCATAGAAAACGAATGAGGGCTGAACGCCAACGGTTGGAAGATCTGTTAGACGGCGAATCTATCGACGGGTTCTCTGTTACAAGCTATGCAGCACTGACACCAAGCGACGAAGCGTATTATTGGTAGTACACAAGTTAGCTGTATCTATTCCATATATTATCATCTATCTCCTTCCTGTCCGTGACTCCGTCTCAACTGTAATATACGCCGTTTCCATCTTCTTCAAAGGTCGAGGCAGCCTGTACTCCCATTGGAACTGGATGAGAATATCCTTGGCCTCGATGTCTTCTTCACTCTCCGCCTGGTATAGATGGCGATACACTGATCCCGGGGCTCGGACCGGACCTCCTTCAGTAAACTTCCCACGAAAAGTTCAACATCAACATTCAACATGGCAGGTTCTGCTGCTCCATTTTGGCGACCAGTCGTCGGCTTGGAATATCTCTTTAATCTCATTCCCTTGTCGCTCGAACAGGATCCAGAATCCGACATTCCTCGATCACACTCCTCTCCCATTACCTTCTATGACAAACACTTGGATGACTCCTTGATTCTCAAGAAAGTCGAACTTCTTCCCTCACTGATATCCACCATGGCCGAAAAGCTTAATGAATACGTGTCCGAATTCAACTCTAAACACTCAGGCGCATCCTTCCAATCTCGCCTTCTCTTCCTCAGCCCAAAGTTCTACCAAAACTCGGGCGTTGTGAAGAATGCCACAGACGTCGGAAATCTACATGCACGGGGAGCTCCTCTTATACAAGCAGCATCTTTGCTCACGCTTCACCCCGATCGACCTGAGCTAAAGACACCATTTATAATGGACGGTGGTCCCTTATTCTGGGAAAAACGCGACTTTCTTTCAGAACAGTATTCCCTCGGATTCAAGGGGGTCACGGAAGAATCAATGCTTTCCATGATGGACTCCTGGGATCAAGAGCGAAAAGATGCTCTTATATCTATGCGGAAATGTCTACCTGAGCTGGCGATTTGGGAAACATACGCGCTGCCCGGTCGGTCTATATTGGAAGATATGACGAGTTTGTCTGGTCTTGACATCTTCCCTTGGAAGAAGTGTGGAGTATCTGGGCATCGACCATTTCCGAAACCTTCCCTTACTCTGCGGCCGGACATATCCAAGTACCTCTGGGAAGCTGCAGAAACATCCGCAGTGTCTGCGGTTCCAGCTCAGGCTGATCCTGCTCTTCCCCGTCGGAGCGAGCGACTTAAGAGTAGGACCCGTACAGATAATTCGTCCCTTGCCACAAGGAAGAAGAGTTTCCGTTCACCCCGCAAAGAGCCCACCACCCCAAAAGTCACTGTTCCAAAGTCTGCGCGCCAAAAGTCAAGGTACACGGCAAACACCGCAGATTTCATACAAAGAGTGCGTTCCTCTTTTTCTTATGACATCATCTAACACTTGAAACCAGGCTTGGGCACGAGCAGTTCAGTCAGACTCGACTTTTGTCATATTCGACTGCGGAAACTTCCTCAGACTTGGTGTTCGACGCAGGGAGAACCAGACGCTCTATATATCCGACTTGATTGATGTTCGCACCTGTTCGAATCCAGCTTTTGGGAAGCTCATGATTAGCATTCATGCTGCGGTTTTGCATGATGCCCTCAAACGTCTTTCTCTTCTCGACGTGAAAACCAAACCTACCTCAGTCGCTGTCCCTTCGGGTCGAAAGCGTCCACGTGACGATGCCGATACACCAGCCCCCCAGTTGCGACGTTCCCGTCGCAAACTTAAAGTCGCAAGCGATGAAGTCGCACCGGAGGTGAGTTACAAAGTCACAGTAACTCTTCATATCGATTCACATCTGTCACAGCGAATCATAACAGAGCTCCACGAACGAAAAATAGCTCTGCTGTACCTCCAACATGGGAATCACCATTCTTCCGCACCTTCTTTTTTCAGGCGGCCAAAAAGTCTCGAACACCGACGATCGTATGGTTACGACGAATGTTTAACTGTTTTAGTTGGGAAAAAGCTGGGCCAGGGCGCTATTGGTGCGGTATATGAGGCTCACATCGAGGTGGACATGCCGTCCGGCAGCGTGGCCCGCCACTCGAGTAAGGTTGTCGTCAAACTAGCGTTCTCTAGAGAACACACCGACCGGCTACGTCATGAATATTCGATATACCGCCGTCTCTCACATGGGCCTGTGCGCGTGGAGAACGTCCCCACAGCTTTCGGATTCTTCGAGGATATCGAGTCTGATGCGGGTGCATTGGTCTTGAGTCACAACGGCAAAGCGTTGGCATACCGTTCAGACCCGCCTGGTTCTGGAATACATGTCTCCTCGAAGGAAAGGTGGTGTCGGCTTCGTGACTCGCAGCTGTATTGGTGGCTTACTTATGCATTTCAGAGCCATACTGCTTCAAATCCTAGAAAACATCCACGCGTCGGGTGTTGCTCATGGTGACATCAGATCTTGGAATATCGTTGTTGATGACGATGGTAAATTATCTATAATTGATTTTGACAGGGCCAAGTATAAAGGTGCACCAGTGCAAATGGAGGCTGAACGTGAGCGATTGGAAGGTTTGTTAGACGGTGCCTCCATTGATGGCTACTCTGTTACGAGTTATGCTGCATTGACACCTAGTGACGACATATCTTATTGATGCTACTATTCCTGGCGCCTGTTCCAAACGCTACTATTTAGCATCTTTCTGTCCTCTTCAACGGCGTTATTCCACTTTCGTAGAGCCATCCTGAAAGTTATGAAGAGCTTAGTGGCCGATGTTACGCTCCGTTTGAAAACCCGCAGCTTTATCTTCCTCGTTCTTGAGGATACCTTGTCTGTCCCATGCCCTTCCTTTCTCTTCCCTACAAGCGGTCCACTGGAGTTTGAGGACCGTACTTTCAACGGCAACTTCCGGATCCGTCCGACCGATCTCTCAAGAGTAAAACTGTTACAAACCTTCCGAGCCGATAAGTACTTGTGATATCGGCCATTTTTCCAGCTGATGAAATGGATGGTCCATTGGCCTCTCTTGGTATTTTTGTCCTTTGTAACAAGTATGTTCTCCGGAGCAAGACTACCGTGAGTGATCTTCGCCAAATGCATCTTCTGGACTGCTTTTCGGACCTGGGAACTACTAGGTGTTAGTCGTACACAGTAAACGAAGATGTTGGCGCTCACTAAACATTATCGGGAGTGCCTTTTTTGGACTTGGCAGAAAGTAGATTGCCTCCATCTAGAAGCACGAGAACTATCTTTTCTCCGTGCCTTTTGCGGTAAAGTCCAAAGTGCTTGACTAGCCCAAGGCTCTGGGCTACATCCTCGATCCTCGAAAGAGCGTTATACATCTTGTGCTCACGTAGTAAACCCTCTTGTGCTAGGCCAGGTGGAGCGACCTTAATTACGAAGCCTCGTAGGATGGTGTCCCCGACTTCAGCATAGCAAGAGTAGGAAATAGAACTATGCGGATAAGGACGTATGACATGCAGTTCCATCTGAGTCCCCGTATGACTGAGAGGGCTTTTAACCGATCGTGCCACTATCATGCTCCCCGCTGGTCCTAAGCCATGTGTGTACGCGTTCCATGAAATCTTCAGAGAGTCCGCATCTTGTAGTTGTTGCAAGAGTTGCGCTTCCTGAAGATAGATTAATCACCGAAACACGGGGGATGTGACATAATATACTTACTGCGGGGGGAAAGTCCACACTGCTTTCTGCAACGTCGTCTTCATCGTCATCAGGAGATTCCGGGACCTGTGCATGTATGTCCCTCGGGGTTGTCATTGACTCGGATAGCCTAGGCGTCTTGACCGTGTTCGGTGGCTTGTCTTTATATGATTCGGCTCGATCATATTGAAATGTGTAAAGTTCTGAATGTGTGTCCAGTCTTTTTGCACGCTGTATCGCGTCGAGAAGAGCTGTGATTCGCAGACCGGTGTGTATTTTGAAGTATCCCTGCGGAACGGTAGCGGGGTTGTCTAGATCGATAAGTGGGGAGAGGTATAATCGCTGCAATTTCCGATCCCGTATGCCAATGTACTCTCGACTTGCAGCGTTTAATACAAGGAAAGTTGCATCAACATTGACAGCTTCAGCCCATATCTATAACATGCTATCAGACCAGGAAGAGTGGAAACAAGGAATGACTGGTACCTGTTGAACGATTTTCTTTGCTTTACTATAAGCCTGCTGGGTGAATGGCAGCGGGACTCTACCATCATATGCGCCATCATTGTCTATATCATTACCTCCGTTTTCCCCGTCTTCTTCATCGTGATCATCATCCGGACGTCGCCTTACTTTAGACTTCTTCTGCAGGGTCTTTCTCTCGCGTTGAAACTTCCATCTCCTGGAGTCCGGCACGGGGGTCACAGAAAAATCAATGCCTGATTTGTCGAACCTGATTTGATTTCCCACTGAAGTCCCAGGCTCGTCTCCCATGATATCTCCGTCTTCACCTGTCTTGTGTCCTGTTACGGAGAACTTGAATCTATTCCCCGTCTTCTTACAGGTCCCTGCACTGCAATTCCGGGTCTGGGGGCAACGAACCCACGGAAATTCTGTGCCGGCCAAATGGCGGATGGCTTGCATGACCTCCTCGCTTCCAGCGTTCATACTCTTGAACTCCCAAAACAGGAAGTCGGACAAGCCTTGCTTGATGACAAGCTTGAGGTCATTGCCGAGTTCTTTGGGCAACCCGGCCTTCATGATAGCGTCTCCATCCAGAGAGAGATATCCATCTGCGAGAGCACAAGGCATCATAGATATAGGTTTGTCGCTATACCGGAAGATGTTGGACCACTCTTTAAGTCCGGCGAAAAGTGTGGACGTGGCCACGGATGAAAGCTGTTGTACAGTAGGATAAATGGCCTGAAGGGAAGCCTCGTGCCCTATTTTGAACAGTTTTTCGTCGTCAAGTTTGGTTTCGATGCAGTCCGGATGCAATGGAGCATTTATATCAGCCAAGGAGAGCTGAGGAAGGTGTTCAGTGTTGCCTATTAAAGTAACAGCGTCGGCCAGCTGGTCTAGCATGTCCGGAAAAAATACGACGTCCTTGAGAATAAGCCGATCATGTAGATGCATGTCGTACTGGGCAGGATCGCGAGTCCCATTACTGCCCTCAAAACCCGGAAGTTTGGTGAATTTGGGCCGGCAAGTGAAGAGATGCTCCAGAACTTAAGAAGAGACATCATAAACTGAGATGAAAATAGTGGAAGTCTACTCACCCTGTTCTCCGGAAAGCGATGGCGCTTCAAAAGGATCGTTCTGGCCCTGATGGTGGATATCTAGCTCTGTCATCGCGAGGCCGTGAGGAAGGGACTAGAAGGTAACGCAGAAATAAGGGGTGGGAATACGCTCCAGGCGAGTTATGCTTCATTGCAACGATTTCTGAAAACCTTTAAAGGGCTCAGAAGACGCCGGGAGGCTTCCAGTCCAAGTATACTTTTAGTAGTCCGTTGTTCTTTCGAGCGCATTCTAGGAAGATCGTGTGATTACTTGTCACATCAAAAGTGCAGCAAGCGCTACATCTTGATAAGAACAATAACCTCTTTGCCGGCAATCTCGGGGCGAGGGAACCTGGAAGCAGGATCAAAGAAAGAACAAAACGGAGAAGAGAAATTGACACGGTCATGGATCCTGGGTCCCCGATGATGGAAGGTACCACGAGAAGTGAGAGACGCCGGTTGCTGTGATCGTAGTGCTTTGAGTGATTCTACATGTGATGCAAAGGTACTGGCGTTTGAGTTCTTCGTAAATTAGGAAGAACTGCGAAACACCGAAGTGTCAATTAAAACTGGTCTAGAAATAGTGAGAATTATCCCAGCCGACAGGTACTGAGGAATTCATTCTGGCTCAAGCCGGGCCAAAGTATGAAAGTAACCCAACCTACGGATATTGGAGATAAGATCGGGAATGAAGGTCCAACCAAAGTAACATTACGCATACCGTATGAAAAGAATCGGCTATCAGTCTGACTAGGTTGATCATCCTTAGCTTCGGACAACGAAGTACAGCCTTCAAGGGTAAAGTCACGTCCAGAACAGTGGAATATGGGACGTAATACAACGTCTCCAAGTACCAAGTGGAAGCTGGGACATTCATCAGATGCATTAGCCGACCCTACTCTAAATGGCTTCGTGTCGTAAGTAAATGCATTGAAAAATAAGGGAAAATAGATGGCTATGAAACATGCCGAACAATTACGTCGGCTTGGTGGTGTCGGCAAAGGTACTATTGAATGCTGTGGGAAGATTCTCTATGAGAGTAGTGAATGACATACAAATCCCCCATTGTTCCACGAAATGACCAAGGTCCGACCTCAGGTAGCATATGCATCATCCGTGTTCCAATTTCCCATCTGACGGATCGGAGTGTTGTAAACGTCCAGTTACCATGTACTCCTGGACACCAAAATCTCCCAGGACATCAGTCAAACGACCGAGAACGGTTGGATGGTGTCGTTTGAGTGGGCGATAAACCCCTCGTCATGGAAGATCGAGCTGAACAATGATTTGAGCTGGGACAGACCAACCAATTAATAGCTGGGTTCCCTTTTTAAGACCCCGAGGCATGGCCAGAGGTCGAGCACGACGGGGGTTTTAGGAGAGGGGCATAGTAGAGGTACATGATAGGAAGGTTTAGACGCTCATCACCCTGAGGCCAACAGTATGAAGGAGGACGGAACACACATTCTTCCTTCTGCAAATGGATTACGCTGCCAATCTAGTGAAAAGGGCATGAGCTCAACATGCATGTGCTCGCTGCATCGAGAGACGGTGGAGGATTGCCGGAGATGTTGACCAGGGTAAAATTCAGGCTTCACCTAAATGCTGTCAATAATGCGTACGGATTGCAAACGCAAATTCTTTCATTAGGATGCCATAAAGTCTACGGCAGGGTAAATCGTGGATCGTCCCTTGGAAGTATCTCGAGCAACTGACCTAAGTCTATTGTGACTAGAATGAGAAAAATGAATGATTAAGGACCGGTGTGACATACACACCGTCCATGTCCTAACCGAACTCCGCAACCTCGCTCTCTTGTGTTCCAATACACCAGCAATAGCAAACGGCTGAAGGTATCCTGTAGCTCGTTCCAGGAGGGTGCATTGCTCGTCACGTTGGGCGCAGCCATGGGAAGTCACCACTGCTGACACGACGGACGACACCCTACGCGCTGACACTAACCATTCCCTTCGGTCAAATAAAGCTGACTCTCCGCACCAGAATCACCAACCTCTCTGCCATCGACGCATGCACACCCCCCCCCCCCCCCCCCCACCGCTTTTCCTGCACCCCCTACCTTCAGCAAGGAACTCACGGAGATAATTTGGCCTGGTCGTCTCGATTTACAACATGTACACCCACTTGGTGCAGGACGTCGAAAAAGGTTCGGCTATCGGACCGTTCAGCTGGTGAATCCATCTGTCCATCTCAGCACCTTGTCACCTTCAATACAGTCCGACAAAGATGCTTTCCTGAAGGAGAACATACGCCAAAAATGCTCCAGTCGCGCTCGAAGGTGATTTGAATCCTGGCTAGTTCCACAATCTAGACGAGGGAAAGGGCGTCGAATCCTCCAGTGGGTACGTTGCAGATAACAATCTACCGCCTATCAATGCACATGTGAAGATCCAAGGCAGGGACGTTCGAATCCCTATCGATTTATATACGGCACAGACTTCGAAGTTGGTGGTGTTGGTGTTACCGGTTCATGCAGATGAGTTGTATGCAGAGGGTCAATGTGATGCTTTGAGGGAAGGAGTGGCAAGACCGTCAAGACGAGCTTGAAGCGAACGCAATGGGATATGGGATTTCCCAGATGTATCGGAGGGCGAGAATAACTGATTCAAACAACAGTATGCTGGCAGAGACGAAATCTCAGAGCACTATATGAGAAAGCTAACGGGAGCTCGGAGAATGAGTGTGCTCTTCCACCAACACGTGGAGGGTTTCTTCTTCAAGAGGCGTAGGCGTTCAGGTTTTCCCGTGGGCGTCGAAACGTACCAATGATGTCGTACAACATAACTTGAATTTCAATGATTAAAGGGGTATGAGCTTGACACGATCTGATAGCAGTATGCTGAAAAAATGAAAGGAGGAATGAGGGAGAAATGTAAAGAACGCTGAGCGACATTCCAAAGAAAATACGGCAGCACGGTAGTAGCTTAGACGAGCTCCTTGGACAATGACGCGCTCCCACAGCTGACGTACGCGCCGTCCTTGTCCCAGCTTCCCATCTTGCACAGATGAACTCTCGGTGCGTCGTACGAGCCCATCGAAACTGCCATAGGGAGCTCAGCGTACTCGCTATCTTGCACGTCGAAACATTCTAGTACACTGGCCTGATGCAGGAGAGCATCGTAATCAAACGGCCGAGGTCATTTTGTCCTGGGTCTTCTGTAACTGCTGTTCATGACCGTCATATGAAGCTTGAGAGGACGCGTGTCGGTGATAAAGCCTTCGTCGCGGAAAATTTGGTTAATTTGGTTGAACAGAGGCTCATGCTGGGACGGGCCAACCCACAAAGCGTGAGCGTGACGGCGGGATTCCCTCTTGAGGACGTCGAGCGTGTCGAGGGTGACCATCGGGGGCGCAGCTATCAGCGGGAGGAGCGTCGGGAGGCGGTGGAGGAGATCAAGCGCAGTTGGGAGAGACTCGGTGGTGAGGTTCATGACGCCAAGAGTAAGGTGCACGCGTTGAAACGTTGAGGACCTGCGAGAAGCGTGGAGTCTGGTGAAGGAAGGTTGAGGGCGGCATGAAGATCGGCAACTCTGGTGCGGAGAGTTGGGTGAGTCTGGCCAAGAGTTATCGATAGAACTGTAAAGAGTAAGTCTGGGATCAGTATAAGCGCATACACTCACAGTGCGTCGGTCGCGCCATCGTGGTTGGTGGGAAAGGTTCGGCTTCTGGACCGATAACCCGGCAGCCCCCTTCACCCAAAATGCAGACTCTTCTGCGATCTCGTCTGTCCTTCCTCGTCGTACGAGCAACCAGACCCTCAATACGGTCTCTACCAGCACGAACAACCCTTCACCAACGGCGAGCCTACACCAAAAAGGCCCAATCAACATCGACCTTACAACCAGGCCCAGCAAGCGCTCACGATATCGCTGAACACAAAAGATGCCAAGAGAAAATGAAGTCCACTGTCGAATGGCTCAGAAGGAACTGCGCTGATGCCTCTACATGCATGTCTGGACGAGTGACGCCTGCCTTGCTAGCCGTGTCCTAGGTCAGAAGCTGGAACAAGTCGCCACTGTCAGAGTTCGAGATGGGAGCACGCTCGTGGTGACAGTATCCGAAGAGGATGTGAGTCCTTCAGCTCTTCATAGACTTTGGCTGACCAAAGTGGTAGAACCTCAAACACGTCGAGGCTGCGATATACGATGCCAAACTTCCTTCCATTACGCCACAGACAGGATACGCGAACATTGAAAATTCCGGTACATGAACCGACGCTGGATGCCAAGTCATCGGTCGTCGCCGCTGCAGGGGAGAAAGCGGAGGAAGCTCGTGTGCAGTGCCGCAAGCTCCATCAGACGAACGTGAAAAAAGGAAAGTATGAAAAGCGGTCTGTTGAGCTCGAAGTGGTGCGTATGCTCTGCTGTTCCTTCTAGTCTGTGGCTGACTCTCAAGCAGTTTCAAGACCTGTTGGACAAGTACGTTGCCGAGGTTAACAAGATCTTGGTGGACATGAAGAAAACATTGGGCGTTCACGATAATCCTTCTCACACGACAACACCAGTTAGTCTGATTTATAAAAATATTGTTCTGCCTCGTGCATGCCTGCCCGTGTTAACCATGTCTACCAACTCATGATGATTATCCATGTCCGAGCCTTAGCACTGGACCGACCCGACGTCAATGCGTACCAACGTTGCCGAGGACAATCGAGAATGTTTGTGCCCAGGCTGATGTTTGATGCCAAGTTGTCAGTCGCTGCTACAGGCAAAAATGGGAAGCTTGAACGTGCAATTGTCGTCGCTAGAGAACACAGTTGTCTTGCGCTTCAGACCCGAACCTACGCTGACCTGCTGTAGTATGTTGGCGTCTTAAGACAAGATTTCTCACCCGCCATTTGACTTGGTCTCTTCTTTGTCTGTGACGAGCCTGACACTGCCAGTTGCTGTGCGTATTTTCGACCCACAGGCTTGAGATAAAACGACCCCTACTTACAGATGAACCAATTTTGCCTTGGCTGTTCGACGAGCCGGTCATGAAGGCCCTGATATCTACCTCGGCTGGCTTTTGTGCTGTGGTCGCCTTGGATGTCTTTGCCGAGCTCATTGTTGCATGTGAAGAAGATGGTGGTCAGCAGCACGGCAGAACGGACGCATTGGATGTCAAGGCCCGGATGTCACTTTCGGCGCGTGAGGTCACAGTCACGATTGGTCGTGGTCCTACATTTGTACCCCTCACACCATGAGAGTACCTTATTTCACCCAGATCTCGGAATTGGTATAGTCTACAATATTCATTGACCTTTATTTCCAACTCATCCCTATGTAGGCGGCGCAGAGCGCCTCGTCGTGGATGCTGCCCTTGGGTTGCAGGGGTTGGGCCATTCCGTCGACATATACACCTCTCACCACGATCCCAGCCACTGCTTCGAGGAAACCAAAGATGGTGAGCAACTATTAATTTTCTTCGTGATGCTCCTCTCAATTCATCGGGAAGTCTCTCTGTGTTCAACGTTCAATGTCAAACCCCCATTTCCCCGTGCCCTAAAGGGAAAATTCCATATCCTCTTCGCACGCGCTAGGCAACTGCACCTTACAGCACACACTCTCTGGTCATCTAAAAAGTATGGTGTATTCTTCGTCGACCAACTATCAACATGTATACCATTCCTTCGCATTCTGGAAAAGACTAGAGTTGTATTCTATTGCCATTTTCCGGACAAATTGCTCGCAAACGGCGCATTCATCGAAGGGTCGGCGATGCAGAAACAGGGAAGCCTACTAAAGAGAATCTACCGATTTCCGATGGACTGGTGGGAAGAAATAACAACTCGTGCGTACACGACCACTTTCGATTGCCCTTGCTTACTGTTTATAGGACAAGCAGACATGATACTGGCCAACTCTTCATTGTATTCAAGTCGTATTTTCCCTCTATCTCAGAGACACCAAAAGTAGTGTTTCCGGGTATCAACATTGTTGCGTATGAGGCTGAAGTTGATACCTCGGATCCCGACGTTGTCGCCATAGCTTCGTAAGGCGCTGTCTTATTTTATCTGACCTGTTCTGACTATCATTCAGTGACCGACCTTCCCTCATCTCTTTGAATCTATTCGAGAAGAAGAACGCAGCGCTAGCCATTGAATTCTTTGCTCAGGTCCTACCCAGCCTTGCGCCCAGGACGCGCCTGGTAATCACTGGAGGATATGACCCTCGGCTTGAAGACAACATGCTCACCTTGTATTCCTTAATCGACCTTGCAAAGAGACATGCCTTGCGATACGATGTTGTCACCCCCTCTACTCCCAATGCTATTAAAATCCCCCTCGCGATAACCCCGATGTTCTGTTCCTGCTCAATTTCACTACTTCCCAGCATTCCTGGCTGCCGAAGAGCTCATTGAGCAGGGCTCTGCTCTACACACCGACAAATGAGCACTTTGGCATCGTTCCTGTCGAAGCTATGATATGCGGTTTGCCGATGTTGGCATGTGATAGTGGAGGGCCCGTCGAAAGTGTTGTTGATGGACCGGCAGATCAGCGTACAGGCTGGATACGTGCTCCTCAAGCAGACCTGTAGGCCGAAGACCTGAAGGAGATCGACAACTTGGGCGAGGCAGACAGGGATGCTATTTCGAAAAGGGCGAAGGAACGAGCGAGGCATGTTTTCAGCATGGACGCGATGGCCCTGTCGATAGAGGAAGCACTGAAGAAAGCAATTTCGATGGGAGAATCAGGGATTAGTCGAGGGTGGGAACTCTTCAGGGTGATGTTAATAGGTTTTCTGTTTGCTTACCTCCTTGGCCCATGGTTAATCTGACAATAAGCTCTTTGTGATTTTATCAAGATATATATCTTTTAACTTGGATATTCTTGCGGATACTTGTTTATCCACCAATTCCGACGAATCCATCTAGGACCAGAACATCCTACCACGCTTCTTAAG
This sequence comes from Armillaria mellea, assembly GCA_030407055.1. Lineage (NCBI taxonomy): Eukaryota > Fungi > Basidiomycota > Agaricomycetes > Agaricales > Physalacriaceae > Armillaria > Armillaria mellea. Next base: position 3,682,669 of record JAUDZF010000005.1, read on the forward strand.
TATGACCGCATACTGAGAAACTCCTCGTGTATCAATAATTTGTGCAGTCACGAGCCTTGTGCGTTGTATTCGTTGGGTTGTAGGCACATCTCTTATCACCTCTTTCTCCATTAGACCAAGCATGACATCCTCCATGTAATTGACATTCGCCCTCTCCTGCACAGATCCCATTGAACGAACTTGACCACAGGGAAAAAACAATATATATGCCGTACTGACTTCGACCAACATGGGAGCCTATATCTTGTAGTGGTGAGTATCTGTAAATAATATTACCTGCGTTAGCTGATGAGTCAAGCCCTAGGACTCTTCAACAGGCTACAAATTCCACGCCACCAATAAGCTTATTTTGCTGAGGGGAATCTAACGAGTTGGTTAGGGCGTAGCGTGAGTCATTGTGAAAAAGATTCGGCTATCGGACCATTCACTTGATGCAAAAACGCGATTGGTGACTACTCACGAGTTGTACAGGTATTGTATACGTACTTACTAAAAAGTCCCATCGGAACCTGATCTCGAACGCAAATGATCCCACGAAAATTCAAACAGTGACCCGACCTTTCGCAGCTCATGTGAAACTCGAATTACAGCATAATTCGACCGTGCATCATGAATATGAGCTCTGCCCCCAAAGCTGTGGTCGATGCTGTTCGGTGTTTTGGGAAAGGGAGCACGCAGAGCCAGAGTTGCATGGGGATAAGAGAGAGCGTAACAATGCGGGGTCCCAAACAAAGACTTCATGTTAACGCTCCCACATAGCCTGACATGCAGCGTCTTGTGTCCAAGACTGACCGTAATTGGACTCAGCTGTCGTGGATAGGCTGGCAAAGATGATATCTCAGTCGGTATCCGAGCTCCAGTGAGCTTCAGTTCTGCATGGTGAGAGTTGACTGGTAGGAGCTCCTTCGACGAGTCAGAATCGATTGGTGAGGCAGAATCAGACCGAATGATTCATGAGTCGGAGCGACTTTTTGTTCTTGATTACTTGTGTCTGATTATTTACGTTCAGAAAGCGTGAATTCACTCTATAATCATGTATATCAGAGACTCGGATAAATTGTTCTGAAAAATGATCTCCTGAGCTACCAACTCCACCGTCGAATTGAAGCGAGACTGATGCTCTTGCTGATCTGGATGACACAGAGGCTGGGCCATTTATCGTCGAACTTGAAGACGTTTAAGAGTCAGTAACTTTGCACCAGGAATATACACCAAAGACGCCAAAGGGACCATGATGAGGATGAGCTCAACAACGAAGATGGCGACATTGACATTGACTTGGAACTAGAACCAAGTCAAAGCAGGTAGGTTCTAAGCTCCCGTTGCGCAAATCCACACTGGCGCAGTCTCTTTCTTTCCCTCCAGTCCGGTATCCTGATTACAGATAGTTTCTCAAAGCGCTGATCTGGAAGGCTTCGGCCCACTACCCAAAACTCCGCCCATGCGTCACCCAGCAGTGTGTACGGGCCTTCAGGTATTAGGAATTGGTGGGTGGCAAGGATTTTGGAAGTGTGCTGCACCCCGTTGGCGTCTTTGACAACCAACTCCCCGCCTCGATCAACGCCTTCTGCTGATTCCGCGTTTAATCCCCACACAAGCCCCTGTTCGATGCAATACCCTTGGTGCCGGTCCCCGTCCATCTCGTTAACACGATCAACAAGCCCGCTATAGTCGACATCCGCTGGCAGAGGCTCGGACATGACGTGCTCCCACGTCGGTCTCCATTTCTTGCCTCCCAGTCCTGGTTTGGGATACAAAAATAGGAGGTGCCCCCAGACATTCCCATCCATTGCATTCACCAACGCCGTCCATGCATCCTCAACCGTCTCACTCTCGCGGTATGCGTTGTTTGCGTATAGACAGAATGCGAGTCCTGCAACTTTGTCCACCGGATTGGTTGACACGCGCTTCCGCATGTCTGCGAGTGTCTCAAATAGAGGGAATTCAGTTATAGTCTCCTGTATGTGTTCCAGCCGCTTGTGAAAGCTTGTCAGGATTTCAGTCTCGTAGTTTCCGTTGTCGTGTACCGGCTTGTCATGCATCGGTCCATCTGGTGTATCCCCGGCAATGATCCTCAAATCTCCGACCTCCTGAAGTGTCCATGCACGTCGAAACCAACAGCGATCACTCTCCAAGTCGCCCTCCTTCAAGCTCAGTGGCCGTCCCAGTCCACTCAGGTAGATCACAACTCTGGTGAGCCTATACACGTAACCGATTGTAGGCACATCCAGCTTCCACTCCTCCACGCGTAGATCCTCCCTCGGGCCCCCTTTCTGTCTCAAACAGAGCACATCCAACCATGTGTACTCTACTCCCAGATTCAGCATCTCGATGCGGATGAGATCGAGACTGGCGTCCTTCGGGATTGGGACAGGCCATTCGTTCCCGTTGATAGGCGTCCACACATCCACGCGATCTTTCTCATCCACCCACGCATGCGATATCGGCACTGGCCATTCTGTAGTGATCCATGATGCCACCACGCGATTGCTGCACAGGTCCCACACGCGTCGAGGTCGCAGATTCCATATGCCGCCCCCAACCAGTGCTTCTCGTCGCTCCTTGTCCTCCTCTTCACATCTACGTAGTTCGTCTTCGATGGTGTGTTTATTGTTTTTGATCCATACACTGCGAAGACGGCCATAAGCAGTGCCAAAGTCATAGTTCTTCACAATGCAGTCTTCGAGAACGGACAAGACGGATGGTGTGTCAAAAGTGTGTGACGTTCCGAGGGTGATATTCAGTCGATCCAAGACTCCCTGAACGCCGAGGGCAACACAGGGAATGACGGCGACGGAGGATGGTATGGCAGGCATTCGACCAGTGTACTTTCGTTGTTTCGGAACTTTGGTGCTCGATTCTGCTTGGCCCGTCTCAATAGTGGCGGAGATGGTGACTTTGGGGAGAGTGTCGTACTGGAAATGTGTTATCTACTTCTTCACTGGTTGTATTGCTGACTGACTTACCTCAGAATCAGTTTCCGAGATTCTCTCAGAATCAGAATCATCCGACGCCTCACTGGTCTGACCAGATGGATCGTCGTCCACAGGGCCAACCTGAGAAACCACAACCGACGACGTTGAGAGCTGTTCCGATTGCAACTCTGACAACGGAGTAGGTGTCGACTCCCAGATGCGGCCTCCGTCGTCTGACGTATTCTGGTATAAGATCTCCTCGTGAAAATCTGATGGTGGAATTCCATCGACGTTCTGGTCCGCGTTGGATCTTGTATCCTTTCGTACCCGCTGAGTTGAGAAGAGGGCGCACAAGCGTCTCCACAACGATTTGATCAGCCTTGCACACATTTGGTGTACAACTCTAGATAGCGCTACCCATCGTTGGACTAAGTATTTGAAGCAGTGTCAGTAAAATAAGGGTACGCACTATTGCAAATATTCAGACTTGAGATATCCCTTCAAGGAGGTGTAGAACCAAGAGTGGGACCTGGGCAGGCAGAACAGCAAGGGAGTGATGCATGATGGAGAGCCACAGGCAGTCTCGGCAGTCATGTGAATCCGTGTACGAGAATCACGGAAGTCAGCTCAGCGCTAACGTTCAATCCCCGGGGAACCCCAGTGAACACAGCTGGTATAGAACTACAGGGGCTTTTCGATTCCAAAGGGGAACCTTTGTCTTTAGTGCAGACGAAAAGGCTCTCAGCGATGATGAGCATTCCCATATATATCTCAAGCTCCTAGTGCATGATGTCTGGCGCATATCTACGCGCTGCTGAGAGCCGGATGGGGAGAACAACAAATTCTCGAGAACCTCAAAGCAAGCAAAGAAGATAAGAAGACGAGAATCCTCTCCCATCGATGTCTAGTTGAACATTCCAAACCCAAGCCGGTCTCTAGAAGAAGGGAAAGGATTCTGGAATGATCTTGAAAGCAGGCATCTCCGAAAATGATTTCCTTTGACTAGAAGAAGGGGCTGGGGCAATTTTTGCGGTGGACGACAATGATGTTTTAATGAAAACAACATGGATTTTGAAATTCCTTATTTGATCTTAGTTCAGGGTTTCGATAGACCACCATCCACCCATCGGCCAGCATGGAATCCTCTCATCATCCACCACGCATCACGCGTCAACCGCCGAGCTGACCGACATAGAGCCAATCAACGCGACTTCCAAGCAGTGCAAGGACTGTCGTTGCACGTCCTGCTTCTGTTTGGCCCCATAGGAAATAAAGGTGCGACACCCGTCTTTACGTTGTTGACCGAATGTTGACCGTGAGCAGTATGTTCATGTACCCTCACGCCTCCAATTCCTAGTGAGTCGTCACCAGAATAACTACGTGCATACGTTTGGACTTTTTCACCTCGCTCTAGCCAATCCGCCCACCGAGAGAACCCTCGCTCATGCGTCAGCATACCTTATTTCACTAGCAGAGACTCCAAAAGAGCCCGAAACTCTGAGATGGAAGAAAATCCTCGAAGAAGAGCCGTTTGAAGGGGAACCGTTTACGATTTATCACCTGGAAGCATCAAGAATTTGCGTGAGCCCGATTCGAAGAGCGACGTTCCATCCAAAGTGCTCTCGCTGGACTCGGAAGACTTGGATCTCGATGACTCTTCGAGTCGCTGCTTACTCCTCCTCAATCGCCTTCGCCTTCACTGCCTCGGTTATGCCGACTATCAAGTCGATTATGGGCATCCCATCGATTATGGACCCATAATCGGGCTCCATAACCCATAACCAGCGACTCTGACTCTCCCTATTGACGCTCGTTTTTTATCTTAGGAAAATCTGTTGCCTTGACCATGAATGGTAATCCCAACACATTTTGGTATGGTTCTGCGTGCTATGCGCGCATCCAGCTGTCAAGTCAAGGTCCCTTGTGGAGGACACGCCGGCGATGGAGAATGGAAGGGACGGCGGCGGATGCATCGAGGATCGTATGTGGCCCTCTTTCTCAAAGAAACTCGAACTCTAACACTCTTTGCAGCCTGATTCTGCTCCCGTCTGTTGCACGCGATGCCACTCCTTGGTCAAGCTCCCTCAAGCAAAGAATTTCAGTCTCGAACGATATCCTCCGAACACGAGAGTGGCGTCGTTGGACGGAATTTTGGCTCGACACGACGTATGAGCGTCTGGAGAGCAACGTAAGACTAGGTGAGTGATACTTGCATTCAATTGCCCTGGTGGCTCTGATCCTAAATCAACAAGGCGCATCTGTTGGCACTACACCTAAGATTTTGCAGTCCACGGAGGAAGTCTTCATGCAAGTCACAGAGAAGGGCAAGGTGCTGCAAACTATTGCAAGTGTCATCGAGGCCCTGCCACCGGCACCACCAATTCCTCCCGTCGAGGTGAGATCACTTTCTCTATCCTTGATAGCTTTCTCAATAGGCTCTTAGGCTACGGCTACACCTATTGTACAAAAAATGGAAGACATTCTCGATAGCAACACTACGGTAGGTGATGACTTATATTTTAATCATTTGACTGACGTCTCTCAGTTTCCTCTTGAAGCGCGAAATTTTAGTTATTCTTCAACTAGAGATGCTAGTTGGCATCTCCAAGGGTCTGACTCGGGCTACAGACGATCTATCAGGCCTGGACGAGGATTCCGAGGTGCAGCAAATCCTAGAACGTGTGAACTTAGCTCGAAGGAATGACTGGATTGCCAGGCTACGTGAAGCCATCCTTGCTGCTATCGGCCGCTGCGTGGAAGCTACATGACATTCTCTTCAAATTGCGAACATTCGGGCCCAGCGATGGCGATAACATGCCCGCGACGTCGACTTTTTTTCAAGAATCCATCCCATGACTTGGACTTCCCTGTCTCAGGGATATCGCATACCCTTCAACGTAAGTTCTGTCCTACCAATCCATGATATGTCCTCGATTGTTGATTGTTCTTTACAATTCCGACAGAATTATTGGTATAAAAGGAGTGAACATCAGTGAAACTGGAGCTCCAGCTTTCGAGCAGTCACCGTTTTTCCCATCGGCATCATCCCTCCTTCCCTACTACACCCTTCTGCATTGACCTTGACTTGAATCCTCGACCTTCCCGTCACCTTGAACCTCGCTCTGCTGTCTACAATTCAAGTACACGCCATATCTATCTTCAAATTTTAATTTCGTTTTTGACGTTCTCGAGGTAGTAAGTGTCATTTCGTCTTGTGCTCATACGTGCGCTGATTCTGTAACAGACATGACAGTCATCCTTGCTTTGGGACCTTTGCTTTGTTGCCACCATGTCGACATCGACATCAACACCGATCGTGAGCGGGGTCGGTTTCTCGTGTATACGATCGCAATGGAGGGCCGGGTGTAGGCGTGGAGATGAATGAAGAATGGAGAGCGGTAGGTCCTTGGACTCAAAGCTCACGTGCCTTCAGGAGCACTCATCTTCTTCACAGTTTGATCTCAATCCCGTGATCATAATGGTCTCCCTCGAAAGACAGCTGACCCTCGTTCAAGGAGCCTGTCAATGCCTCCGTTATCGACCTCTGGGCTATCAAGGTCCTGGAATTTGCATGAGGACGATGTATCATCGTCCGATGAGCAGGTCTACAACCTTCAAATTTGTCTAACGGTAGACTGAGTGATCGTGGAAGGAAGAGCGTGAAGCCTGAACAGGGAGGCAATGGAGGGACCAGAGGAGATGTGGAGTAAGCCTTCCTTTCTTCCTTGGGTTCGGGCACTGAACTTTCCTTCAAGATCCTGTCAATTACGTTGATCATTGCCGCGTTGCCTCCTGTGCCCACAGAAAACAGCTTTCAGTTCAAGAAACAAGTTTTACTTTGAGACGATGTATTGCCACCTGGCAAGTGAACACTGTATGAAGATGGGGAGATTGATGGTGTCGTAGTATGTATTAACTATCGTCTTTCTTGTTTATTCAACTGATTGGGTGTAGAGGGTTAGGACGAAACAGCTTCAACCGTTTGATTATGATGCTATACTTCGGTAGGCTGGTGCGTTGGAATGTGTTGGCGTGCAGGAGAACGAGTACACTGAGTTCCTGATGACTATTGCGATGGGCTCGTACAAGACGCCGAGAGTTCACCTTTGCAAGATTTGAAGTTGGGACACGGACGGCGCATATGTTAGTTGTGGCAGCGCGCCGTTGTCCAAGGAGCTCATCTAAACTACTGCCATGCTCTACCGTGTTCTCTGTTCGCCATCCCTGACATTCTTTATCATCTCAGTCTTTTCTCAGCACACTGCTATTAGATCGTGCCATGTCCATACCCTTTCACTAGTACAATTCAATTTACGTTGTACGAGAGTATTCGTATCTTTCAACACCCATGGGAAAGACTCGATGCCCTCCTCTTCAAGATGATATCTTCGCTTGTAGGAATAGAACACTCCCATTGGCTGCTACCCTGGGACCATACAGTGCCCCGATATTTGTCTCTGCCAACGAGGAGACGGTGCATGTGTCAGCATACCGCTGTTCAAATCAGTCATTCTCGCCCTCCGATACATCTATGAGAAATATCGTATCCTGCTACGCTCAGCTTGACAGTCTTGCCACTCCTTCCCTCAAACCGTCACTAAACCCCTTGCACACAACCCACCAGCTTCTTGGCCAATGCTGTGCGGAAATTGGGAAAGACTTCCAAACTCGCTCGTCCATGCGTCAGATCTTCGCATGTGCATCGAGAGGTGGTGGCAGACTGTTATATGCAGCACGCCAACATTTTGACGTGCCTCCTGTTATCATCCAATCGTAATTCAAATCATCTTCGCGACCGGTCCGCCGTCGTTCAGGCAAGCGTCGTTGTTCTTCTAGAGGCCATATCGAAGGTGAAAAAGTGCTGGGAATAGATGTTTTTCCTCGGAAGAAAGCAGGGGGAGCACGCTGTCGGCAGGTTTCTCACCAAGTGCCACCTCTAGACTCAGACACGTCAAAGTATCTTTGGGAAATGGAGTCATCTGATGACAGTACACAGATGGTGCCCCCTCCCACCTTTGTCGTAGTGAAAGACTCAAAACATCAGCTCTGGCTGTCTGCAAGACACCTGAGCATCGCTTCATCTCGAAACGTCAACGTAAAGCAGGCATCACAACGCAGTCTATACCTACGCCAAAGCAAGCTGCGAGGCATAGATATGCAGCGAATGCAAAGCGAATGTCACTGATTTCGTACAGCGTGTGAGTGTATCATGTCTGGCGCAGTCGTACTTGACATTTAATTTTCCATTGCTCAGGCTTGGGCACACGCCGTTGGCTTTGACTCCACCGTAATCATCTTTGATTGCAGAAATTATCTACGAGTAGGGATTCGGCAGCGCAAAACCCAGACCCTCTATATATCTGACCTGGTCGACATTTGCAGCCACACGGATCCCGCATACGGCAAGCTCTTAGTGGGAATATATCTAGCAATCATACGTGATGCCCTGGACCATGCTCTCTTTAGACGAACAGACAATCAACTTGGACATTTTTGCGTAAACGTCTACTACGTGATAGAGACGAAACAGCGCCTCTCTGACGGTCTCGCCATAAGCTCGGAAAACCAAGCAAGGAAGTCGAGCGAGAGGTAGTTTTTCTTCTTCCTGTGTTGTGGACTTGTTTGTGATGTAGGACATGTTAGGTGAAATTCCTCTTAATGTATATACAGCTTATATAGAATTCAGAGCTCAGTCGCGAGAGGCAAACGCTACTCTGAGGGGAAGCTGTGAACCCTTGTGCATCTGGCCCTCCACAGTGGGAGCCATTACACCGCAAGCTTCCCTCCGAATCTGCTGAGACTCCTCGGTTAACGGAAACTCTGCCGAGTTGAGAAGAGGGCGCACAAGCGTCTCCACAACGATTTGATCAGCCTTGCACGCATTTGGTGTACAACTCTAGATAGCGCTACCCATTGTTGGACTAAGTATTTGAAGCAGTGTCAGTAAAATAACGGTACGCACTATTGCAAATTTTCAGACTTGAGATATCCCTTCAAGGAGGTGTAGGACCAAGAGTGGGACCGGGGCAGGCAGAAATTGCAAGGAACGATGGCGTGGGGTGGAGGCCAGGATGCACCTGTGCATAGGCGGCTATTGTATTGTATTTCTTGCTGTGTTAAAAAAGATTCAGCAGTCGTGTGAAGCCGTGGATGGCATCACAGCAGTCAGAATCTCAGCGCTAAGCTATCATCACATGTGGACGCCTAAATTGGCGACAAACTATTGAACTCTACACTGATCACCTATCGATCTCGGTGTTATATGTTCACTGTGACCCGAGTGCTGTATTGCTGAATAGCTGTTGTAACGTCAAGTATCCGATGCAATTACAAGGAGGATATATCAGCAGGTCCAATCTGATTCTCAGAATCGTTGTAAGCGCCGAATCCCTATTCAGATGGTCATACCCCCGTACACCTGTTGGCGACTACCATTTTCCATCGCTCATCCGTTCATCAAGATTGGGCTAACATCGACCTTCAGAAGTATGCGAAAATTCGAGAGAAGGCTCATAGATACTTGTGTCCACAATGCCCAAATGTTTTCCGGCTCATGGTTCGTAACTGTTTAGCATCCAATCCCTAGAGAACCCCAGTGAACACAACTGGTATAGAACTACAGCCTCATCTTGTCCATTCGAAATGGAAAGCACTCCATGAAATCAGTGAAGATGAAGACGACGAAGAGATCGTGTTTCTCCCTCCTGCAATCGCAGTGATGCCGCGCTATCGCCGTGCTTGAGGACCAGATGAGAACAATGAATGATGATTTGATGGCACCCAAGAACCTCAAAGCGAGCGAGAATCAGGAGATGTCGAAGAAAGAGAATGCTCTCTAATCGACGTCCAGTTGAACCGGGTAAGTTCAAGTCATTCTCTAGAAGAACAAAAGGAATCGTGAAAAAGCCTGAAAGCAGGTGTCGCCGAAACTGAATTCCTTACCTTGGACCAGAGGAAGGGGCGTAGAAAAATTTTTGGGTTCAATTCGATAGCGATGGTGCCGAGAAAGGAAAGGGGAGATGACGGAGAATGACAGGGATGCTGAGCGGCATTCCACAGAGAACACGGCGGGGCATGGCAGTAACTTAGACGAGCTCCTCGGAAAATGGGACGCTTCCACAACTAACATACGCGCCATCCGTATCCCAGCTTCCCATCTTGCAAAGGTGAACTCTCGGCGCGTCGTACGAGCCCATCAAAACTGCCATCGGGAGCTCAGCGTACTCGCTCTCTTGCACGTCGAAACATTATAGTACACTGGCCTGATGCAAGATATCATCGTAATCAAACGGCCGAGGTCATTTTGTCCTGGGTCTTCTGTAACTGCTGTTCATGACCGTCATATGAAGCTTGAGAGGACGCGTGTCGGTGATAAAGCCTTCGTCACGAAAGATTTGGTTAATTTGGTTGAACAGAGGCTCAGGCTGGGACGGGCCAACCCATAAAACGTGAGCGCGACGGCGGGATCCCTTTTTGAGGACGTCAAGCGTGTTGAGGGTGATCGTCGGTGGCGTGGCTGTCAGCAGGAGGAGCGTCGGGAGGCGGTGAAGGAGGTCAAGCGCAGTTGGGAGAGACTCTGTGGTGAGGTTCATAACACCAAGGGTAAGGTGCAGGCGTTGAGGACCTGTGAGAAGTGTGGAGTCTGGTGCAGGAAGATTGAGGGCGGCATGGAGATCGGCAACTCTGGCCCGGAGAGTCGGGTGAGTCTGGTCAAGAGGTATCGACAGAACTGCAAAAGAGTGAGTCTGGGATTGGCTAGTAAGCGCATACACTCACAGTGCGTCGGTCGCGCCATCGTGGTTGGTGAGAAAGGCTCGGCTCCCGGACCGATGACCCGGCAGCTCCTTTCACCCAAAATGTAGACTCTTCTGCGATCTTGTCTGTCCTTCCTCGTTGTATGAACAGCCAAACCCTCAATACGGCCTCTACTAGCACGACCAACCCTTCACCAACGGCGAAGCTATGCTAAGAAAGCTCAGTCAACATCTACCTTACAACCAGGGTCCCAGCAGCCCCTCACCAAACCAACCGATATCGCTGAACACGAAAAATGCCAGGAGAAAATGAAGTCTACTGTCAAATGGCTCAGACGGGACTGCGCTGACGCCTCTGTGCGTGCATCTGAACGAGTCACGCCTGCCCTGCTAGCCAATGTCCGTGTCCTAGGTCAGAAGCTGGAACAAGTCGCCACTGTCGGAGTTTGAGATGGGAGCATGCTTGTGGTGACAGTATTCGAAGAGGATGTGAGTCCTTCAGCTCTTCATGGACTTTGGCTGATAAAAGTAATAGAACCTCAAACCCGTTGAGGCTGCGATATACGATCCCAAACTTCCTTCCATCACGCCGCAGAGACAGGATACGCGAACGTTGAGGATCCCCGTGCCCAAACCGACGCTCGATGTTAAGTCGTCAGTCGTTGCTGCTGCAGGGAAGAAGGCGGAGGAAGCCTGCGTGCAGCGCCGCAAGCTCCATCAGACGAGTGTGAAAAAAGGAAAGTATGAAAAGTGGTCTGTTGAGCTCGAGGTGGCGTCATCTTCAAATGTCCTGTGGATCGAGTGCGTTCCTCCGAAGTCGTTGTTCTCATAGACTGCATCCTCATGCTGTAGAACACCCGCTACTGCCACGCCATCCCATCGAGAGAAGCGACACCCTCTGTTACACGGTCGAAAGGACCCCTGCGGCCGGCGGTGGATATGTATCTACTAGTCAACTCCGTTTATTTGTCTTGTCCACGCTCTCGTACAATCACACGCTTTGAACAGCTTGGTCTATTCTGTTCCTTCCCTCACTTCCCTCGCAATTGAGAACGTCGATTTATTGAAGGACGTTCCCTACCGGAAGGCGCATCAAGTCGACGCTGTATGCATAACCAGAGTCGGTGGAGTATGCTCTCGTCTAGACCCTCTGCAAGTTATTTGATGCGACTTGTGGACTTCCGCCGGTCCTTAAGTTTCCGTGTACATGAAATTGAGTCAATTACCTTCCATACGACAAGGAAGACTACTATTGGGTCATCCCTGAACGCTGGTGACTCACGTGGGATAGAGGAGCGATAGGGCGTGTTCCAGCTCGCGTGCGACTCGATCATGGGTACGCCATTCCCAGTCAAGCATGTCATCACCATACTCATAATAATGTTGAACCAGTCCTCCCCCTTATCTGCTTCCCAATCCGTCCTGATTGACCCCAATCAACAGTCGGAATCCGGGTATGCTCTGCTCTCCACGCCTCCAGCAAAATTCCAAATTCCTCGGCAAGAAATCTGCCTGGCAAAATCAGACCGACACAATCAATCAGAGGCTCGAGGGCTTAGTCGAGGCCGATCCATGTTTCAGCTGCGACCTCGCGGCAAGTGCAAGGGTTCTCTTGTTCGATCCAAGGAACACGGTAATCATTCATTTATCCTCAGAGATTTCACAGCAGTACCTACCAGTCTAGCAACTCGTTCGTACGACTTACCTCGCCGTGAGAGTCACGTTTTCTTGCAGTCTTGGACTTGCTGACATGGCGTCTTCAAAGCTACAGGATCAAAGATAGATGTGATTGATGATAAAGCCGTGACGAGCTGAATCTTCTGATTTGTCTCCTCCTTACCCAGCGTGCAAATTGATATCGCTAGTACCAGCTGTAGAATTTGAACGCGTCTTTACGTGCCTCGCCTGGAGACCCGAGTCGGCATGTGGACATGTCCCTCTCCGAGTACTAGCGCCCTTTTCACTCAGGAGAACTTCGGTTCTGCATGCCATATAGTCAATCTATAACATTGTACACAAGTTCGTCACAGCTATTGTTTAAAGGAACTGAGCTGATCAAGACCACGATTCAGCTTCTATCGTCTCCGGATATCGTGCTGACAGTGTCATGACATAGTATTGGCGCGCCGCATCAGCTTTAAACAAGAGGTCGGCCTCAAGTGCGTCCACATCGGGACACTTGACAAACATCTGGGCATTATGCAAGGTACGAATGGCTTCTCTGAACCAAACTCTGCAGGTAAATGAGGGCTCTCTTGCACGATCCACTTCTGGTACGGTCATAGGAATCCTGGACAAATAATATTCAAGGAAGTTAGGATCCCAATCGGGGGGCATGCGCCCGATCTTCGTGAACGTGACGGCGAATTTGGAAGCCGGACCAGACCAATGACGACTTTCGTATGCCCAGTCGCCACTCATTATGGTAATGTGGATCTTAATCCCGGTCTCCGCGTCCTACAGTTCATCAGGGAGCTATCGTTTATGGTATTATAAACACTCACCGTGACCAAGTATAACGCCCAGTGATATCTTGGACTACCCGCAAAAACACTGAGCACAGCGTAAATTTCGTTTTTCTGCCTAAGAAATTGCATTAGTTTGCATGGACACGGAAACTTGGTGCTAGAAGCTCACATTCTTGGCCTTGAGGGTTCTTCTTTGGCAGATGGACGCTGGAGCCAACGGGCAGAGAATTTCCCTGGGAACTATCTTATATGCCAATCGATAACGACTGCTTTTAACTGGGTCTTTCCAACTCATGCTCGGAAGCAGTCATCAATTCATCCATAATAGCATTCTGACTCGAAAGTACTCGATAGGTATCATGGCGCGCTTTCTTTAAAACACCGAAATCTGTCTGAGCCCGAAACTGGCTGATATCCACCGCACTAGATAAGCAGGACCATGCAATTGCATTTGAGTATGATTCGTGTGTGAAGTTCTGTCGAGACATGAGGAAGTCAGAAAGCAATATATATCGAAGCTTACCATATGTCATCCCTGTCCTCATGAAGAGGTACCGTCGAGAGGATCATCAGGCAAGATGCCTGGATGTATAGCACTGTCACCAGTGCTACGCCACAGCGCTCGTTCTAGTTCTAGCTCTTTCTCATAGCATCCGTTCTCAAATATACCGGCCGCATCCCAAAACGTGGCGAGAATTTTAGAGTCCGCATTCTGATGAGCTCACTGTAATGGAGGAACTCGGGCGGAAATGTGGTCCTTGAGAAGAGCCACTGAATCAATGTTACACCCTTCACCTCTGTCATAAGGATCAGACCCTCTGATGCAGTTCCCTTTGGTATATCAGGAAGGACGTCAAGAATGCGGGGGACAGGAATAGTTGTATTCTCCTGGACGAATTTGATGTTATTCGCTTCAATCTCCGGTGGCCTATCTTGAGTGTGTTTGAGCATAAGACCAAAAGGGAGGCGCTGTATATTCCATTCTTGAACGCTATACCACCTCCCGAGACGGATGTATATGGATGCTCTCATGGATTTTGGGGAACATAGCCATAAACGCCATGGAAGTGCTATCAAGGACGATGCCGGAATTTGTAAAAGCGAGCGACGCGGCCGCATATTTCCCTGGAGTATGGTCTGTGAATGAATATCTCTCAGTCACGTTCACCACAAATGATACTTTGCTCTTACCACTAGTCTTGAGTTTAAGCACTCGTAGTTCGAAGGAAGCACTAAGGGCTGAAGCGGACCGGCTACCGGACTTTATGCTGCGCCAAACAAAGGCCCCGGGAGACTTGAATGGAACAAGTGAGGAGATCCTTGTGGATTAGACAAGTAGACAGGGCAGGGCTTGTCTGGAAATTCCGTCTTCAACTTCAAGTCATAACATACCAATTTGCATTGGATTATTGATGCGGTGGAGATATAAGTCGGGATAAGTCCAAGATAACACACGTTATATAGCAGACACCGGGAATCTAAAGGAACAGAATCTACGGACAAGTTACAATATAGCTGGGTAACTCAACTCCAATCACCAGCGTCCTGAACATCAGTCTTCTCTCTCGCCGCCTTCAATAAATCTTCAACCGTCCACGGCTCATAAATGTAGCCCGGAGGAGTGTTGGTATTAGTAAAAGGTGTGCCGTCCACGATGTGTTTCACGCACGCAGCATAATTGTCGTACGCGTACTTCTCTGAGTCATGCTTTGATAGCCAGGAACCGATGATCTTGCCAACTAGCTGAGGATTCTTAGATACAGCGTCCCAATCTGTGTGATGCCAATTTTCACGCGTCTTGAATCCCATCCTTTGAGCACAAGAAACGCGTTCAAACCTAATATGTACATGAGTCGCATCAGCACTGAACAGCCAAAAAAGAATTGCTGAACATACCGTAGCTTGTTATAAACTTGTGTAGCCAAAGGGATCTTATCCTTTCCGCTGATGTGGAGACAAGCTGCGAGAGTAAAACCATCCTCCATAGCCATAGTCGCACCACTGCCGCTAGTAGGTAGAAGGCTATGTGCAGCATCTCCAATCTGGGCGATACGACCCATTGGAGAGATCCACTTGGGCTGGGGGTTACGCCACATAAGCTTCCAGTCAACGACTTCCTTGTTGGGCACTGCATTAATGAGAGCTGGAACAAATGGGCTCCAGTCCTTCACATATTTGAGTGCAGAATCAGAAGACTGAGTCTTTGACCAGTCCTCGGTCGCGTTGCCATCATCCTAGTATGTTATTAGAACTCGACCGGGAGGGATTGAAAAAAGTACTTACGAGATAAGTCATCATCCAGCAAACGATATTTTTGTTCTTGCCGGTGACTATGTGGGTGTTGAAGCCTATGTAAGCAGCACCATGCGAGCTGTCGCTTTCGTACACCTTCGCCAGTAGGGGATCCTTCAATGCATACTCGAGCGGGAAGGTCGTTCGATAGATTGCGTAGCCGCTGCTGATAGGCTGGTCCTTTTTCCCGCTCACGATACCCCATCCCTTACCTCCCACGCCATCGGCAGCGATGACAAGGTCTGCCTCAAGCTTGGTGCCATCTGCAAGGATAGCACAACCCTTATCGGGGGTCTCCGAGTAGTCTTCAACATGGATCCCATGCTCGACGGAGATCCCAAGCGATGTCGCGTACTTGTGCAACGCCTGATGGAGTTCTACACGACTGAGAGCGACAGCGCGTTCGCCGGTACTCGGGTCATACTCGCCCAAGCTAGGGAATACTCCAATGAGGGTCCCATCAAACTTGTACATGTGGATGTCGGGCCCAAATTGGTTTTCGTACAGCTGGCTAACGAACCCCGGCCACTTGCCCATGGTGCGCAGTGCGCTGGGTTGGATGGCGACTAGATCACCTAGAGTGACCGTAAATTTTTGGGGATTGTATGGATCTGAGTTACTTGCCAAATGGATCGAGACCGGGTCGACGTTCGACGACGCGAACATTGTGACCTTTGCGGTAGCACTCGATAGCAGCGGTCAAGCCAGCGAGGCCTCCACCTGCACAGAAGTGTATCAGCTTGCGAAGAAACATCGTTGAAGGGTCTGAACCGACCGGCGATGAGGATGTCGATGCCAGAGAGCGGTTCACGAATCATGTTTTCGGCCATGATTAATGAGAGAACTATGAGATGTTGTTGGATGAAGGTAGTGATGTCCATGAAGATGCGCCATTGAGCTTTATACTGTGGAACTGTGCGCAGTTTCGGGTCGACGGAGAAGAAAGAGGATGGACTAGGTTGTGAAATATCGCTCAGTTTGAACTCCAGATGGGGATAGGTACAGTTAGAGAAACCTTTATAGAACAGTGTCAAAATTCTTGTCCGAAAGGAGCACTGTGAACGATAAGCTCTTGATGGATAGATCCAGCAAAAATCCGTTGATCTGCGAGGAGAACTAGTTTTCTCAGTCTAATTCATTGAGGCCAAGCGAGTGGAAGTTGAAGCAAATCTTTATGTCGACTATGAGGCTATTCCTCAGCGAGATACACTCTCAGTATGAAAGCAGAGAACGATACGGTGTTTGATCTTGGAACATGAGTGGCGTGCGACTAGCGACCAAGCATCGTAAAATCGTATAACAAAACGGGACCCGGACCGGCGTCGCAAGTCCCGAAGTGTAAGCCTTCGCACGTAAGAATCCATAGAAGCATCAGATTCATGACGGTAGGATGCACGTCCCCGATTCTTTCCGAAGGATGAGGAAACGACAGAGGGTTATAGAAAAACGTAACTGGTCGTGAGTAGTGCCAAACTGTCTGGACAGGGGCTATACTCCGGGTTAGCTTACAAATCTGTAGTGATTGGCGAGCATCCGGCACCCTTCGGCTGCCATGCCGGCTGATTGCCGTTGTGGCTGTCTTTCCGACTTCTCCCTACTATGGGTGGTCACGGTCTGCAAATGGATCGCGATGTGCAAATTTCGTTTTTCTGCACGTTCTAGTAGGCCGTTAGCCTTCGGATTTTTTGTGACACTTCAATGAATGTATGTCACTAATTCTCCACAGTAATTTTATCTGCAGGGGTAGAGGAAGCCTTGAGAGGCAGCAAAAACTAGATGAAAATGGCCCATGTAAGGACCGGCTGCCTCCGGTTTCACTTTCGTAGCGTTGAGTAGCCTCAGAATGACTGGGGGGTATGATTAAGGCTCATTGTAAGAGTTCAATACAAAAAACTCCGGACCTATTGCTTGAGGGATGCACAAAAAATGAGAGATGCATTTGATTCAGCGTTACAGAACGTGACAGTTTCAATGTCCGGTACGCTGTTGCTCGGCGAGAAGGCAGTGCCAGCGCGTTCCTTTGTCAGCAAGCCGCAGCTGGCATTGTCGGACTTACAATCCATCCGTGATGTCTGTTGTGACAGAATTTTGCACATCACGATTTTTTGACACTTGCACCTCGGCCACCGCCCGACAATTGCTCTATCCCACCAAATTCCCAACAGTTTTTATTTTAGCATTAGAACACATATAAGAAGATACGTGTAAAATTTCTAAGGATGCAGAGCACATGTGCGAGCTACAGAAAATCATTTATCGAAAAATTGCATTTCCCGACCACCCATAGTATTGGTTTGTATCATTTGCATTCATCAAAACTTAGCTTGACATCTTTTTTGTGCCAGGACCAACCAGGACCGACGACTCTTCACAAAACCCTTCTCACTCTGAGTGCCAGACATTTCTAGTATGAGGATTCAAATTCCTTATTACTGCTTGGTACTCATAAGAGAAACACCTCCACTCATTGATGGTGCTGTAGCTTAGTAATTTGGCCTGATGATCTTCTATCAATAAATTGTGCTTCCCCTGAGTCCGACTCTTTCTGCTGTCAGAGCCATGCTTGCATTCATGTTTGGGTTACTCCCTGTCCTGTATGCTCTAGCACTGGGATTGTGTGTTATATTAGGCTCACATGTTACTTCTGTATGTTCATGTGCTGGGGGTTAACAGTGAGCCTGAAGAATTTTGGGGATTCTCAAATCACATCCCATATTAAAGATGTCCTGAATGCTACAGCACTGGGATTACTGGGGATGTTGATTATCTCATTGCGCTTGTATGCCACACTGCTGGGACTACTAGGGATGCAAGCAACCATACTTGCTTTGGTTGTCTCATTGACTGAGTCCCTTTGTCCTTTTGAAGGTGCCCTCAGTGCTATGGCACTGAGACTGCCAGTGATTGGGTTCAATGAGTGCTGCCTCATTTATTCTGGGATCCATCGGTATTAAAGGGGTCCTGTATACTACAGTGCTGGGACTACACAGGATATTGGCTGCATGTTTGTGTATGTACAATAGATTTGTGTTTCGTGATCATGAACATCCGTGTGTGTACTTTATAGTCTTCACAAACAAAAATCTGTTGTGATATGGGGGATCAGTTCATCTTCCATATGTACATGTGCTGTGTCAAGCCAGTAGTATTGCACTTGGCTGAGCTCTGCAAATGCATGAGGATGTACACTACAGTACCTACTTATATACTAAAAGACTATCTACTAGAATCTTCTATACTTTTCCTATATCTTCTTCCTTAATCAGCATCTTCAGCATGATGCCAGATTGCCATATTCCAACAAAATCATTTATCATAACATTGCTGATGCTGTTCACTGCATAGACTAAGACATGCTTGACAATGGTATCCTGGTGAGGAGGCGATGGTGGACAAGTAGCAGAGGTCATAGACTGGCTCCCATTCCTGATCTGTGAGAAGGTCCATAGCATTATAGAGGGATCAACCAAACTGCCACCAATGCAAGGCAGGATAGAGAGGATGCCTAGAAACAGGTTGAGCAAGAGTCAGTGGCTCTTTAGGGCAGATCATCTCATCTGAATTCCCTCTTGAGATATCATGACCATTTACTCCTGATAATAGGTCCCTCATTACACAACATAGATCAGCTCATAGTAGATCCTTATTGAACTGTCGGGGATTCAGCCTATACCACCGTTTATTGATTTAGTTGACTTATTACCTATATTTAGATCCCAGTTCTCCTAACTCGAGCCGTTAACCACGGCTGATCACTTCAAACACACCTCAGTCGTTCACCATATCAACGTGTGTCTGACTGAGGTGTGTATCCTTAACTTACCTATCCAGATACCATTTCTTACTTACTTTATCATACAGTTATTGTTGTACTAACAGGTAGCTTATATTAATTCAGTCGTTCACCATATCAATGTGTGTCTGACTGAGTTATTATTGTACTAACAGGTTCTGGGCTCCCGTTGTTCTTACCTGCGTGGCGATACACACATTTTTTTTTCCCCAAACGACTAAATATACTGCATAGAATGTGCATACAATGACTACTACCCAACAAATCCTTGCTATCAAGCTTGAGGATGACGAGAAATTCAACGGCAAAAATTGGGCTGCCTTCAAATTGGCTATGCTAACTAAAGGCAACACTTGCAGGCTTGTTAATTACTGGGAAAACAAAGTCACTATACCTGGGACCACAATCGCGGCCCAACCAAATACCCCCATGAACAGCACCACTCCAAATCAACTCGAATACATCCAGCATGAAAGTGTCGCACTGGCATCTATCATTTACAACGTCAAGAATGTCTATGGCTTTGGACTCAACCCTCTCGAGCCATCTCACAAGGCTTGGGCACATCTCAAGGCTGAATATGGTGCATATTCAGATCTTATTCGAAGCCAAAGAGAAAAGACATTGAAGGCAATGGTTTACGAGGAAGGAGAAAAGGTTAGCAGAGATGGGGGATATATTGAAAAGATGAGGAAACTCAGGAAGGAAGCTAATGATGCTGGTGCAAATATAAATGACGACCAGTTCAAGACCACCCTTCTTGACTCATTCCCTGAATCCTGGGACTCCGTTGTCAGTACCCTCTACGCCAAGAAGAGCCTGACTGTGATAACAGCCTGTCTCATTGCCCACAGTGAATGAGTTGTAGGACGGAAGGCCGCAGGCAGAAGCATCTCTACACAGAGGGACTCAATCCAAGCGTTACAAGCATCGGTCCAAGCACTTACTCTCCAAGTACAGAACCTCACTGTCAAGAAGAACAACAACACAAACCATTCGGACAAGTCTCACCCAGCCAACGACAACTGCAAGGGTGTTGGTCACACCCTTGAAGAATGTTGGAAGTTAGGGGGAGGATGTCGGGGGCAATACCCTCCTTGGTGGAAAGGAAAATGGGATGCCCCACTTCTGGGTGGAGCGGCTAATCTTGCGACCACTAGTCAGCCTGATTCTGGCTCAATCACAACCAATGTCATTGCATTGAATGCATACGTCGAGAACAAAGTGTTGTAGGAAGTGAACCGGGATGTGGTTGAGGATATGGCCTGGGTTGTTAATAGTCATGATCCCGGGCTAGACACATCACGGATGTATGGTGACTCAGGAGCTTCGACTCACTTCGTGCAAAACAGAGCTCACTTTTTCAACTATACCCTGCTTGAAACATCTGGAACTTTGTTGAAAGTTGGCACAGCACTGAAAGTGCTTGGGACTGGAACTGTTGCTATGAAATTGATGAGTGGAGGAACCAAGAAAATTATCACCTTCGGCAAAACTTTGCACTGTCCGGACGTGTCTGCAAACCTGCTGTCAATAAGCCACCTCGACAAGGAAGGATGGAAAGTAACATTCGGCGGGGGGAAGGCCAATTTTGTAGACCCAGGCGGCAAGGCCCAATTTACTGCCTCAATGTTCAATGATCTATACAAAATTGACTGTGAACTAATGTGTGGCAATGAGTACACCATGTTGGCAGCAAGGTCCCTAGAACATTCAGTCCCGATTGAAACATGACACATGCGGTTTGCTCACTTTGGTGTTGACCAAATCAAAGCCTTATCCAAAGGAGCTCTTGTTGATGGGCTGAACATAAAGCACGAGCAGCAGGCACCAGGCAAATGCGAGCCATGTATCCTTGGGAATCAGAAAAGACGGCCATTTGATGCTAGTGTTGAGCCTAAAACTGAAGTACTTGGGAGAGTCATGCTTGATATCTGGGGCCCTGCATGTTCAAAGTCTGTTGGTGGCTCACAGTATGCCATGATCTTTGTTGACAATGCATCCTCATGATGTTCACCATACTATCTGTCTGATCGGAGAGCAGAGATGACCGTAGAGACGCTAGAACAATTTGTGAGCATGGCAGAAAGGCAGACGGGGAAGAAATTGAAGAAGCTGCGGTGTGACAACGAGTTTGATTGTGGCTTGTGGCAAACATGGGTGACAAAACGGGGAGTCTTGATTGAATTCATGGCGCTATATTCATCAGCAGCAAACGGGATTGCGGAACGGACTTTTGGGGTGATATTTGGATCAGTCCGGATTCTTCTACTCGAAGCAAAAATGGCACATGGTTGGTGGGCCAAGGCATGCGACTATGCTGTTAAGGTGGCAAATCTGCTACCAACTTCTTGGCACCCGGGGAAAGTGCCTGAAGAGGTCTGGAGCGGAAAGAAACAAACGGTTCACCACTTATGGGTATGGGGGTTGACATGCTATGCTAAGATACCTGCAGCTAAGGGACATAGCAAACTGAGTCCCAGAGGTCAGAAGGGCCGATTCATTGGACTTGTGGGCCATGGATCATACCAAATTGTACTTGATGACATCCCTGGGAACAAGATCATCATTTCCCGTGATGTCATATTTGAGGAGTTGGCTCTGACATGTACTGTTTCTTCTCACGAGGGGGAGAATGATGAACCATTGCTCCAGACGATCGAAGAAACAGCATCAATCGAAAATCCAATCAAAGAACAACACCCTAATTTGTGAGATCGATTGAGAATTTCAATTCGAGTAAATCAAAATCCAATTTGAACCCAAAACACAGACCTGCCACCACAACAAATTCCAGTGCATGACCACCCAGACCGCCCAACATGCATACCAAAGCCAACATGAGCGATAATAGAATCAACTGAATACCTAAAACAGGAAGAAAACACTCATGCCCACAGAAGGAATTAGGCACATGATGGGGATGTCCCATTAGTTGAGGATGAAGATGATATAGAAGATATTATTGCGATGAAAGCTTCAGAAATATCAAGCATCATTGACAGGAAAGATATGTGGGTGCCAGATAACTACGAGCAGGCCCTGACCAAGCCAAATATCTGGACACCAGCGATGGATGCAGAAATATGCCATATGGAAGAATGAGATGTTTGGTGAGTTGTACCCCGTGAGCCGTGGATGAAAGTCATTGATAATTGATGGGTATTTGACAACAAAATTGATGGATATACCAGGGATTTACTCAAACGTCGAGCATGGCTGGTTGTGAAAGGCTTCACTCAGATTAAAGGAATCCACTATTACGACTCATTCGCTGCTGTTGTCTGATATGAATCCATATGAATGTTCTTCACAATCGTTGCTGCCCATGGACTTGAATTCTGGCTTATTGACTTCATCGGCGCATACCTTAATGCAGAGCCACAAGGGGAGAACTACGTTGCACTTCCAAAGGGATATGAAGATGTCGTCACTCATGATTATCTGAAAGGGCCAGAATACGTCTTGCAGATGCTAAGAGCTATGTATGGAACTATGGATGCAGAGAATGCATGGTTCCATGAGCTCAATCAGACACTGACGAGTCAAGGACACAGACAGTTCTGAGCAGATCCATGTGTGCAGCTACTCAAGAGAGAAGGGCAGAAGACATATACGTGCATATACACAGACGACGTGTCAGGAGCTTTGGCATTTCATGAAGAGGGTGTACGAGTCCAAAAGGAGATAGGAAGCATTTACGAGATCAAAGACCTAGGCCATCACAACAGCATCCTTGGAATGACCATCGAATTTGATGACTCTAATGGGGCTATCTCTCTTCATCAGAAAAATCTGATTCTCAAGACCCTCAAGGCGTTTGGCATGGCAGAATGTAAACCAAAGTCGACTCCACTACCAGTTGGAAGCCTGATGAATCTTGAAACACAACCACGTCCTATCCCTGCAGAAGACAAAGAGTTTATGGCTGACAAAGACTATCGTGCTGTCTTAGGATCATTAAACCACATATCTAATGGTACGAGACCAGATATTGCATTTGCAATGAACTACCTTCAGCGCTACACATCCGATCCATGACCTATCCATTGGAACAGAGTGATGCATGTCTTAGGATACCTTAAAGGCACCCTTGAATACTGAATTACCTATCAACGTGGCACCGATGAAGATGATGGACTAATGCCAATTGGATATGTCAACTCGTCACATGGAGATGACAGAACCACTGGGAAGTCCATGATGGGATATGTGTTTACCATGGCAGGTGGTCCTGTATCATGAAGCTCAAGGTCCCAAAAGCAAGTTGCTCTCTCTACGTCTGAGGCAGAGTACGTTGCTATGGTACATGGGGGCAGGCAATCCACATGGATGGGTTCATTCCTAGATGAGCTGGAGATCTACAAAGACAGGCCATACCTGTTAAACTGCGACAACAATTTGGCCATCAATCTGACTCAAAGCACGAAGGGCCACGGGAAATCGAAGCACTTTGTAATGGATTATCATTGGATTCGTGATGCAGTTCAGCTTCGGGAGCTCAACATCCGATATATTCCCTGTTGGAATATGGCAATCCGGCATCATGCCGAAGATGCTGATTAAGAAAGAAGATATAGGAAAAGTATAGAAGATTCTAGTAGATAGTCTTTTAGTATATAAGTAGGTACTGTAGTGTACATCCTCATGCATTTGCAGAGCTCAGCCAAGCACAATACTACTGGCTCGACACAGCATGTGTATGTATGGAAGATGAACTGATCCCCCATATCACAACATTCCCTCAGAGGACAATCTAGCCGATATCTTCACAAAGATCATTCCAAAGCCTCACATGCTTACTCTATTAAGACATATGGGGATGACCAGGGTTTAGGTTATGAGGTATAGGCTTCAGGGGGAGTGTTGAGGATTCAGCCTATACTGCCGTTTATTCATTTAGTTGACTTATTACCTATATTTAGATCCCAGTTCTCCTAACTCGAGCCATTAACCATGGCCGATCACTTCAAATGCACCTCAGTCATTCACCATATCAACATGTGTCTGACTGAGGTGCATATCCTTAACTTACCTACCCAGATACCATTTCTTACTTACTTTATCATACAGTTATCGTTGTACTAACATGAACCAATGTAGTAGTAGTTAGTAGTCACACCTCTGAAGTCAGTTCTAAGAGGCCATGCCTTATGGGGGCTAAGCTGAATCAGTTTGGCCCAGAGAGTGTTCAGTACCATAGCACTATTTGTGTAGTACTAAGTATGGACTCTGGTCAGTTTCCTTCTCAGGGACATAGACCAAAATAAATATCTTCCTCCTCCACTATTACTTATTTTGTAGCTGCCTGAGATTGCAGGGGAAAATGTGAGTGCTGCAGAGCAAATTTTTTCCCTGCAACCAACCAGTGTATTAGATTCATGCATGTCATTTACAATGTACAGTGTTTTTTTTTTTTTCAAGTATGTCTGAACTCCGTTAAGTGAGAAAATTCTATATTGTGCAAGGGAGCAACTTATTTAGCTATCTTTTGAAAATGAATCAAGAAAAGAAAAGAATCGGGGACCCGGCTTCCGCCGCTACTGGATTTGGAGATGCCGCAGCTGACACTTCACTATCGCTACCAGAGGAATGTTCAACATTAGTTATTGTGGGTGTAGATTATGTGCTTACTTTGGTGATAGACTTTTAGAGAAAAGGATTGCACAATGCGCATCAAGAATATTTCAAGTGGGAGACAAGGGACTAGTGAAAATCAGTGAAAATAACTGAACATCAGTGTGAGTCACAACTGCCAACGGCAAGCCGGTAAACCGGGATTTAGATCTGTTGGCACGCCGGCGGCTCCCTTCAGGGTCATACATAGAGATTCAGGTCTCTACTTTTTTTTAAATTGTGGGCGTAGTAATTGGTACGATAGGCGCTCGGAATGATATCTACGTATGAGGACTGTTGTCCAAAACACTATGATCACTTCCCTTCTCACCTATCTCCCCGTCCGTCTGTTCGGCATTCTTCTCAGCACCAAATCCACCCTCATATCCAAACCACGTCCTACGTCTACAATGAGGTCCACGCACGAGAAGGATAAAGAGGCCGAGCCCGGTCCAACCGAGTGATAAGCCTGCGCCTGCTCTCCACCCATACTCCAAAAATACACGCGAACCCACATCTGCGCCCATAACTTGCCCAAGGAAAACCTGAAGGTACATGCGATAAGAATAATATAGAGAAGGTCAAGACGGCCACTCACCCATATAAGGGAGATGGCATTCAAACGTGTTGTAGCGGCTGCGGAGATGCTGTAGCGGGTATCTCGGAGTCCAGATATATCACTAGAGATTCATAGACTAACCTGAATATCGACATTTGAAGCGAAACTTGTAGCATCCGACAAAATACGTCTATTCCTAGTGTAGCCACGATTACCTTGTTTTATTTTTTCTTAAATCAGCGCAAATTAAAGGCCATTGGTAAGATGACTGACAGGAGCAACATGGATTCCAGCCGCGCCGACCAAAAGCAGCTGGAAGCACCCATAAAGTATAGAGCCCAGAATCGAGCCATGCCATGGATGTAGTTTGTCGATCAGTCGACCGGCTGTTGCAGTGATGAGGACAAGAAAATCACAGGCTTCGAAGTAACGCGAAAGCAACTCACTGAGGGGTGTCATACATACCCCGAATATACCAATGACTCCGAAAAGCCCAATGAGTAACCTGAGAGGAATATTTATGTGCTTTGATCCTTCCTGTAGGAAAAATACTTACGTAGAATAGTTATACGGCGGACCCCCCAGCAGGAATGTCAATGTGACCCAAAAGTTTGACAGACCCGCTGAGGAAAGTAAGTTAACGAGGCAAGCCTGTAGTGAACGGTGAGCATAACACAGAAATTCCGAATCACCAAACAGACCTGAATCAGCTGCGGCTCCCCAACTGCAAATAACACCATAGACTTAATAAGTCCCCAGTACCCCAGATTATCTGCATTTTTGGCCGGGTAATCCGGGACCATCACGTAACACGCGACCAACACAGCGCACTGGACGCCTACCGCAAAGTAATAGACCACTCGCCACTGGGAAAACTGAGCTATCACTCCAGCAACGACTCGGGCGATGAGGATCCCCATGATCAATCCGGAGACGATGATTGATACGACAAAGGCGCGCTGGGAAGAAGGGGCTATGTCCGCTGCGAGGGGGAGAAGAATTGGGGGTACAATATTCAGTGCGCCTGCAAAGAAGGACACGACGAGGAATGCGGCCCAGTTACGGACGAGAGCGAGGGTGAAGGTGAGGGTAATGGAGCAGATGAAGACTCCGAGAAGGAGCTGCCGGCGTCGGATAATATCTCCTAGTGGTGCGAGGACAAAGAGACCTGTAGCGTATCTAGTTATGGGGTGGGCGGCGTTGCAACTGAAGTAGATAATTAGAGAACGAACCCGGCCTGAAGGAGGGTGGGAGCTCTAAATGAACGTGTTAGGCGACCCTGCGCCAGAAGACGGCATAACGCACCTTGAGGAACCAAAATACGACACTCCGAAAGATTCAGAGAATTGAACTGGGGCAGATCTCAGAACCTATAGCCCATTCCAAGGAGGCGAACTCACTTAACAATGGCAGGCAGTAGAATAAATTTGCCGCCACTATCCAATGATGAGCGTCAGCTGCTACACAATCTGACTCACGTACTTACTAAATGTGCACGCGAACGCGAAAAGAACATTGAGTCCAATACCGAACTTAAAGGGCCGTGCTGGGTCGTAGCGGAGTTTGCGAGGGATAGGGATAAAGCCAAGATCCTTCGTTGGCGTTGAGCTCATCGTGAAGTTAGGGTGATAAGCAAAGAATCTCGGTATTTAAGTAGCGATGTTCACTTGCCAATTGCTGAGAAAGCGACATCGATCAATTTTTCAAACGAAAGGAGGGCAAGAATGAATATCGATGACCAGTGATGGAACTCTTGATAAACCTTGTACGTGTGCGAAGTCTCGGGTTTCATTACCGTGTATCCAGCGACGGTGTATGTTACTTTTCCATGGTTTGTTTTATCTGCCTTTCAGGTTCAAAATAAGCTCAAGTGTATTTGTCAGTGCTCACCTATATCATTGTCCAGTAGTCTCCTGCACTCCTGGAGCCGGCAGGCGTATAGACATTTGACCCTTATGAGGCCTCTGTGTAGGAAGTTTCGCGGAGCCATTCAAATCCTTTTACGATATGTAAGCGCTAATGGTTGTGGGGCGCTCTCTTATGAAACCCACCGAAATGAACAACGGTAACTGATATCGATCATCGATGAGCCTCCAAGCCACCTCGGTGAGTATAGATGATGCTCCTGAACATGGGCCTGCAAGCGAGTGGTGTATGCGGCATAGGACAGGAGCACGTAATTAGGAATAGTACCAGCACCGGTATCGCTCTCAGAACCATTCCTACCCTGAGCGTTATCATGAAGTATTGAAGCCGTCCGATTGTCATTGTGATTGATCTAGCCAGAACGTAAAAAAAGACGCGTCGACAAGACTGACAGAGCCCGAAGAGGAAATTAGACGCTTCACGAGTCACATCCACGTTGTGAGTTCTCTGTTTTCCGTCAGATTTCACGATGCTCACGCATGCGAAGATAATGGGACTTGGAGAAAGCTGGAGGATTATCAGCCGCAAGCGGCGAGGGTCGAACCGTGACTTTGGTCTAGATCTAAAAGTAATAGTTGGTGCAGGTTAGCATGGCGTATGTGATCCGTTGATAACACGTACTACTTGGCCCATTCGTCGGCTTATGATCTCCGTACGAAGAAGTTGCTCATATTGTCATGGCATGACAATATGTCAATCTATCCAGGGATACTCACCCTCGTCACACAATGGCAGACATAATCATTAAAACCCGAGCATATGAGATTAGATTATCTGATTGAATGTGGCTTTAGCTAAGGATGAAAGACAAACATAGGAGAAAACCCTCACCGAGTACAATAACCTATCAACGTGTCAGATCGGATAGTAGGCTGCCGGTGGACTTCATCATGCTCATCTAATAGAGCTTGTGGCACCGCCACCTTTTTGCCCACAGCGGCGACGATTGACGACTTGGCAACGAGCATCGGCCTGGGCAGGTGGGCACGGGGATCCCCAACGTACAAGTATCCTGCTTCTGCGGCGTTCATTATCGTACATTGCGACTCCAACGTGTTTGAGATTCTACCACTTTCATCAACCCAAGTCAACGAAGCAGAAGCATCAAGTCACTCGCGTCCTGCTCACTTGCATCTCGAACCATGGCCACAGTGACCTCTTCCAATCTCTGATCTTGGACCCGGACATTAACCAGTAGGTGGCGCAACGACAGCTCCTTTGAAGCGCAATTAGACCTCACTCGCCCAGCCGACTTTCATTATTCCTGGTATTTTTTTATGTCAGTTGATGAGTGATTCTTTGTGGAAGTCTGGCTATAGGAAAGACGGGTGATTCTGGTGTGGGTAGGTCGCTGGGGTCGAGGTGTTGGGGACCGCATCGACTCAGCAGGCGTCATGACGGATGAGATGAGAGAATTCGCCGGCTGATCGATCCGACATGTACTCGGCCAACCGGACCGACACCCTTACTTTGTCTTCCCCGTATTACCGCTGAAATTATCGAAGTCATCGTAGCGACGTTTGGGCGTACCATTGATCAGTAGATTCCGTTGGGCGTCCTATCGCTGGTAGCCATGGTTCATTATTACCTGTCTTATCAATAGGAAGCTCGGATCCACACGTCTCTCTTCAGTCAAGGTAAGAAACCCAACTTTATTCCTTCCATTCGGAGAGGAAGGCACTCACCAGCTCGAGTTCAATAGACCGCTTTGTATACTTGCCTTTCTTCACGCTAGTTTGATGAAGCTCGCGGTATTGCACGCGCTTCCTCCGCGTTCTTCCTGTCAACGAAGTACGCTATCCACGTAGAACTTTTCTGAATGACCTGGAAATCGAAACACGCGTTCTTCATTTCAGATAATGCGGAAAATGTGCTCAATTAAATTTAGAAAATTGGGTGTTTAACTTGATTTCAACTCGGTAATGGGAGCGATGCTGTTCTTGACCAAAAGTGCGATGTATATTTGTGGTGCAGGTAGCTTTTAATCGAACATGAGCCGGATAAATAGGTGACACCGTTTACCAAGAACAGTGGGCAGTCGTCTCGGTCCCTGTGGAATGTCGAAAAGGCAGCACGATGATTTGTTCATCGCGAAATCCCCAACGTCTTTTTCATGTCCACCACGATCTTGTCAATCTCGGCAACGTACTTGTCGAGCAAATCTTGAAACTGCCTAAGAGTCGGAATACGGATAGGAAGGAACGTCAAAGCACACGCACCACTTCGAGCTCAACAGACCGCTTTTCATATTTACCCTTCTTCACGCTCGTCTGATGGAGCTTGCGGCACTGTACACGGGCTTCCTCTGCCTTCTTCCCTGCAGCAGCGACGACCGATGACTTGGCATCGAGTGTCGGTTTGGGTACCGGAATCCTCAGCGTTCGCGTATCCTGTCTCTGCGGCGTGATGGAAGGAAGTTTGGCATCGTATATCGCAGCCTCAACGTGTTTGAGATTCTACTGCTTTTATCAGCCAAAGTCTACAAAGAGCTGAAGGAGCTTACATCCTCTTTGAATACTGTCACCACGAGCATACTCCCATCTCGGACCCCGACGGTGGCGACTTGCTCTAGTTTTTGGCCTTGGACGCGAACATTGGCTAGCAAGGCAGGCGTCACTCGTCCAGAAGCCCGCGCAGAAGCATCAGCGCAGTCCCGCCTGAGTCATTCGACAGTAGACTTCATTTTCTCCTGGCATTTTCTGTGTTCAGCGATATCGGTTGGTTTGGTGAGCGGTTGCTGGGACCCTGGTTGTAAGGCCGATGTTGACTGGGCTTTCTTGGCATAGGCTCGCCGTTGGGGGAGGGGTGTTCGTGCTACGAGAGGCCGTATTGAGGGTCTGGTAGTTCGTACGACGAGGAAGGGCAGACGAAATCGCAGAAGACTCGGAGTCTGCATTATGGGTTGAAGGAGCTGCCGTGTTACCGGTCCGGAAGCCGAACCTTTCCCACCAACCACAATGGCGCGACCGACGCACTGTGAGTGTATGTGCTAACTAGCTAGTCTTAGACTCACCCTTTTGCAGTTCTGTCGATACCTCTTGGCCAGACTCATCCAGCTCTCCGGGACAGAGTTGCCGATCTCCATGCCGCCCTCAATCTTCCTGCACCAGACTCCACACTTCTCACAAGCCCTCAGCGTGTACACCTTACTCTTGGCGTCATGAACCTCACCACAGAGTCTCTTCCAACTGCGCTTGACCTCCTTCATCGCCTCCCGACGCTCCTCCCGCTGACAGCCACGCCGCTGGCGATCACCCTCAACACGCTCGACGTCCTCGAGAGGGAATCCCACCGTCGCGCTCACGTTTTGTGGGTTGGCCCGTCCCAGCCTGAGCCTCTGTTCAATCAAATTAACCAAATCTTCCGTGACGAAGGCTTTATCACCGACACGCGTCCTCTCAAGCATCATATGACGGTCATGAACAGCAGTTACAGAAGACCCAGGACAAAACGGCCTCATCCGTTTGATTATGATGCTATCTTGCATCAAGCTGGTGTACTAGCATGTTTCGACGTGCAAGAGAGCGAGTACGCTGAGCTCCCGATGTCTGTTTCGATGGGCTCGTATGGCGCGCCGAGAGTTCATCTGTGCAAGATAGGAAGCTGGGACAAGGACGGCGCGTACTTCAGCTGTGGGAGCGCACCATTGTCCAAGGAGCTCGTCTAAGCTACTGCCATGCCCCGCCGTGCTCTCTGTGGAATGCCACTCAGCATCCCTGTCATTCTCTATCACAATCTCTCCTTTCCTTTCCCAGCACCTTGCTATTAGACTTATACTCTTTCACTGGTGCAATTTAACTTACGCTGCACAACATTATCCGTATATTTTCAGGGGAAAGACTAAACCCCTCCGCCTTTTGAAGATGATCCGCCCTTACAGTGCCCAGAGATTGTATCTCTGCCAAGCAAGAAGGCGGCGCATTTGTCAGTTGCCATTGTTCGAATCAATCTCGCCCTCCGATACATCTTATGAGAAATTTCGTATCCCGCCATGTTCACCCTTCAGCTCATCCTGACAGTCTTGTCACTCGCTCTCTACAAACATCACCTAACCCCCCCACAACCTATTTGCATCGACAAACTTCTTAGCCAGTGCCGTACAGAAACCGGGAAGGATTTAAAACTCGCTCGTCCCTGCGCTATGTGTGTGTTGATAGGTGGCGGATCGTTATGTGTTGTGTCGTGATCCAAATTACCTTCGGGCGCCCCACTGAGGCATTCTGGCGAATATTTGTCGTTGAAGGAAGCATCTCCGCTCTTGCAGAGACACGATCAAGGTGACGAGGTGCTGGCAGTGGAAAGAAGAGGCGAAGGACTCCCCGGCTACACGGTCCGGTAGCCCAACCTTTTACGCCTTGTTCGACGTCCCACAGTAAGCAGGCGTAACGGTACATGTTGTAAATCGAGACGACTGGACCAATTCCTCTCCATGGTGCTTTCAAGAATTCCTGCAAGATATTCATCCTATCAGAGTCGACGGCGTTGATCTTTGGCGATTTCCGGTGGAAATCGCCGCAGACATGATGGATGGCAGGCTACGCGCTAATACCAACTCATTATATGCATGCCCCTCGGCCAAATAAAAGCTACTCTCTCCGTCAGAATCGCCAGCCTCTCTCCCTTCAATGCGTGCACCACGCTGACGCTTCTCCTGAACCTTCAGCAAGGAATCCCATGACCGCGTCATCCGTGACGAGCGACACACTCCCCTGGAACGAGTTACAGCACACCCTCACTTGTTTGAATACGATGCTATCACTGGTGTGTACAAGAGAGCGACGTCACGGAGCTCGCCGAGAGTAGCTGGGACAGACGGCGTTAGATATGTCGACTCTGCCTAGGACGCTGCGACTTTACGACGCACAGTCCACCATCTCAGTCGTGTTACCTCATTCTCTATTGCACTCTACACCGGATGTTGTCCAAGATACCCTTCCCTTTAATGCCTGTCACTTCATATTAGGAAATCCATGCGCCTTTGCCTCAACCTTGTCTTTGTTGCCCATGTTTTTGTTCAGGCGGCGGTGAGTGTAACGATTACGGTCCCTGCTTATTTTCGCCATCAATGCACTGCGTACTGTTTTCGCTGAGCGCTTCCATCTTAAAATCTTCAGGTATTAGGATAATGCAAAACAACATACCAATGAAACTGCTCTCTCCGTTCATTGACTACTTGCAACGATCGCACGTGTTGATGAAAACAGCGAGAATGGTAATGATGACTAGAGAATATTGCAGCCTCCCTATGAATGAGATCATGTCTGATCCTTTCTCATCGACTATCGGACTCATGACCGGGGGCAACGGCTCACTGGGGTTCTGGAACTTCTTTTCGTCAAATCACATCAGGACGATATCAGGGTTGGTGAGCATCGAACACGCTGAGGATAGCGCCTTGTTCACCCTGGCAAGCCGTTGGGGTTCAAGGGCGTATGAGTGAACATTGCCAAAACCAAGATTTCAGTTAGTCTCATGGATCAAATTAACCTTGCTGAGCGTGACGGACATTGGTCTACTATGAACTCTTTGCCCTCAATATTCCTCGTTCGCTCTGAAGGCCACAATGCTTCCGGGAGCAGGTGGATATTGGATCGAAATGAGTCGGTGGAGTTGCTGCTGTAGAGGTGACATACTTCACTATTCCGGTACGAACCTAATTGGTGTGAGTCTACAACAATGATTAATGCTGTACAGCAATATCAGGGGAAAATACAAAGCACGCATCCTCATCAGTATGCAGGGGGCCGGATTCCATCTTTGAAGGTTCTGAGAAGAATAAATTCCATGGTGATCCATTTAATCAAAACTGGCGATGTTCGTCAGTGGTAGCCATAATCGAGGTGCTTTGTTCTTCTTCAGGCAGAGTCTCTAGTCGCCGGTAGCGTGACAGGAGGATGATCAACAAAGCAGACAAAGCACTGGAATCCGAGGCTGATCGGATCGATCGCTGATCTCGGGCAGCGATCTCTTTTCTCCTGTCACATCTAGAATTTTTTTGTAGAACTGGCTCGCTCATTTCAGCACAATCTCTATCTATCCTGTAAGATTGAGCATTTATTCTGTGATGACTGAGCTTCAGGCATGATACAATCCGGGCTTGCCGCTGCAGTCTGTTTCCAGGGTATTCCACGGTGTCGCGGTCGTCGTCAGTGATCAAGATAATCATGCAGTCTAGAAGGTGCGTAAAGTATTATTGGCTACTATTGTTTTGCTATTCAAACTTGTTCTGTATTAGTTTGCCTCAAATGCTTAGTGCTGCGCGCTATCTCCACGATGTAGGGACGATTTCTGATGTATACATTTCAGGTGCCTTAATACTCAAAGCGCTGCAATTTCTCTTCCCGTTCTTCATACACCGGTCCCTATTCGTGGACCATAAACGACTTCAAAGCAAAATCGTGTTGTTCTACTATTACGGTATATTTGGGTCATGATGAAAGTAGACGCCGGTATCCTTACGACGAGGGCTTCGCTCTCTAAGCGAATGAATGGGCTGCCGTCACGGGCACTGCCGTCTCACGTCTTACACCCCTTCTCATCAGCGTGGGCCTCTGTTCCAGCTGATTCTGTTGTTCTTTTCTCTGATACGCCGACTTCCGCTTTGAATACTCTCCAGAAAGATCCGTATAGAGATTATTGTTTTCTTCGAGGCGCTGCAAGTCTCTAGACTCCGTTGCGTCGAGATGGTGTTCCCACAGGTAAGTAATTCTTTGCTTTGACAACAGCTGATCATACGAGTCGCATAAGGTTCACGCAAAGAACAATGGCCTCCTCAGAGTATACGTGGATACGAATATTTCACGGGCGTTTTCTCTACGCGCTTCAAAAGCTTGCAAGAAACTCTGGAGCCGGGCATTGCTCGCTAAGATAAATCCCCATCCTCACGTTCTACACGATGTCTCCCAATACTTCCTCGACCCGTGCGAAATGTCGTTCTGATTCTGATAAGAGCGGTGATGATGGTATTGCCGTTTACAAGCACCAATATGCTTTCAAGATCACTCATCTAGTATTTTAGCTCTCAAACACCTCTTCAATTGCCGCCCAGCCTTTAGGAAGCTCGACGGTTTCAAGGGCAGCCGAGACACTCGAAAACCTGCCCATTATGATATGCATCTCCATCCGCATCTCACGCTCAAAGACATCACCTTTTTCCCTGACATGCTTGACCAACTTGCTGGCGCGGTGGACGCCAAGATCGAAGCATTCCTTTCTAGTAAAGGTGCCAAACATCTTCCCCGAGTCGACAAACTTAGCATCCTCCATCCTAAACAGGTATCCAAAGTACTCGACAAAAAGGAGACCTGGGTGGTGAGCCACGAGATTACGCTTCAGACCAGTTACCTTAACCTCCAGCAATACCCCGCCCTAGTCGCTTCTACCCTTATCACCGGTCTTGATGAATGGTCCACCATCTTCCAGTACAGCGAAAAGCCCACGGTCACTACTGCTTGTGCTGAAGCAGACAGATACCTTTCTCTGAACATGTCTGCTGTTGAAACGGCGGAGATTCCTGAAGACCTAAAAACTAAACTACAGCTTGTCGTCGACAAAAAGCTGTCGGACTTTTTGTTCTGGGAGTTCAAAAGCATGAACGCCGGAACGATGGGAGTCATGCTCGCCATTTTCCATCTAACGGGGTCAGAGTTTCCCTGGTCCAGCTGTCCAGCGTCCAAATATTGCGATAGCCAATTTTGCCAGAAGAAGAACAATCGGTTTAGATTTACTGTCACCGGAAACAAGACGGGTGTTGATGGTGCTATACTGGAGAACATATCCAGTAAAGACAACTCGGACGCCAGCATTTCTTTCGTCTTTGACCAGTCAAAACTTGACCTCTCAGTGCAACCTATCCAAAATACCAGGCGCTGGAAATTCAAGAAGTCGAAACAGCCAAAAAAGAGGGCCAGGCCAGAAGCAGATGCTAACCGCCATTCGACAGACGTTGACGACTACAATAAGGATGATGTCGATGTCGATGACGGCGATGATGATGGGGAGGACGGCGAGCTAAATGATGATGACGATACTTTGCCCTTCACAGAAGCAGAGTATCATAAGGCCTTAAGGGTCGTCCAACAGGTACGTTCACTGTTTTTCCTTCTTTCCGGTCTGACATCATGTTCAATATACTCAGATATGGGCTGAAGCAGTCAGCATCGACGCGACATTCATTGTCTTGAGCTGTGCGAATCTAGAGTATATCGGCATACGAGACCGAAAACTGCAGCGTCTCTATCTTTCCCCACTCTTGGACTTGCAAAACATAATGCCGAACAAACCGAGATACTTCAAGATTCATACAGGTCTTGAAATCGTTGCACTCCTGGACGCAATCGAGAGAGCAGAGAGATTGGACGCGTTACCCCAGGATCCCGAGCTTTATACCTTCGAGTATGATCGGAGCGAGCCGTATGAAGATAAGGTGTCATCGAACTCACCGAAGACACGTCGACTCAACACTTCAAGGGCAGGGAAGAAAGCGAAGAAAGTCAACGTTGATGAAGACGAAGATGAAGAAGGCGAACTGAATTTCACTCCCGCAGTACGTCTCATTACAATATATCATTCATCGACTGATAGGGACACCTATCGCCAGGAATTGCGCCTCTTTCACCGACTGAGACGCGCGCATTCCTTGAAATTGACATGGAAACAAAACGTCAGTGGCTTAGGGGCGCCTAATACCACGTCAATTATGCGAACACCAGCCAGGCCGGCTCACAGGAATATCTGGACGGAGGAGATGGAACTGTTCGTTATGGCCCGATACCCTGATTCCACGATTTCATATGCCTGTTATGTCAGCGATGGCGAGACGGCAGTACGCGGCATTGTCCTCAAGCTAGCACAATTCCCAGACCAAGAGAAAGGTCTCCAGCGCGAGTACCAAATGTACACCAAACTCCCAATGGCAGACGGAATCGTCCACCACTTGGGGATTGTCAAACAGTTTGGACTCTACCGGCAATCGCATGACAATAAGACTGCCCTCGTACTTCTAGACGGTGGATGCTCCATTTCCGAAAAATTTGGTCCGGGCTGCACACCAGCTACAATTTAGTAAGTTCTCCACGTCAACCTATTATCTAGTAATGAATGACCACCTTTGCATTAGTCGTCAGGTCTGCGAAGCAGTGAAAGTTATGCATTCATCTCGGATCACGCATGGTGCGCTTGCCCCAGAGAACATCCTGATCACGAGAAGGGGTAAGGGCAACAAAGGCAAGTGGGTGATCCATTTCATCAGGTGGAAGAATGGGAAGGATCATTGGCAAATATGGACGGTGACACGGAAGGTTTATGACGACAGCATAATCAAGAAGCCCAAGGCGAGGTGTGCAAAGACTAGCAAAGCTGTAAACGAGAAGGTTAAGGATGCTCCCTTGACAGAGAAGAGAACGAGGTCTGAGAGATCCAAGTTTGGAGTCCTTCCGAAAGGAAAATTCCATTCCGTGCTGAAACGAAGTCGGCGACAACGCAACAAGGCAGTTGAGGCGGACTTGAGGAAGCTTAAGGATAATGCATGGTTTAAATAAATACAGAATTAGTCGAAATTGCGAAATTGCACTAGGATGATGAAGGATAGCTAGTGACGGAGTCGTCATCAATATCATGACCATCTAATAGACGGCGTATCCGATCCTGTTCAGCTGCCATCTGAGCTCGCGAACCATGCAATTTTGCTCTGTCGAAGTCAGCTATAAAGTATCCTCCCTTATTATCTTCAAGGAGATTCCAAGACCTGATATCGCCGTGAGCGACACCCGCTTCATGAATAGATGTGAGTATTCCGATGTAAGTAGCTCTAATATATGTGAATGAGTTATGCCGGACTCTTGCCACACTGGAGTAACATACCGTTCATCAGCAGAGACTGTGATACCTGTACCTGGTGGACTCGAGCGATATGCCAGTGCTACGCCAGCATGACTCAGAATGAGAGCACCCGCTTCCGATTCGACGTCTTCAAAAAACCCGAAAGCACGAGGGATGTTAGTTACCCGCATAGGCCCTTCGGATAAATGGCGGTATATGCTATACTCGTGTCGAAGCCTTTCCGTCTGTCTCTCAGAAAGGGCAAGTTTGATTATCACCTTGTCGGGATAGTGCGCAATGTTCCCGTCACCAAAATCGACTTCGAGAGATGCTTCGTAGATCTCCCCCACTGCCCCTCGACCCAACCTCCTCCCAAGCACTACAGTTAAGCATTCATTATAACGGTAGGAGCGTTTTCGACTTGAACTCCCAGCTCGTCGGAAAAAAGAAGGATACGGGGAATTGGATTTCCCATTTCGGAAATACAGAAGCGCTACGTTTCGACTGCTCAGTTCAGAAAGGACGCCCTAAGATATCTCTCCTCAGTTAACCGGCTTTAGCACATTTAATGGGACTCACCTCTGGCTCGATCTCCTTGTTCGGCTCTCCGAGCTTTCGACGAGACCTCCGGACGGGAGCTGTATCATCTCTGTCGCGTCGACGTTTACGCGAGGTTGAGTGCGATGGAGGCTTATTTTTATGAAGCGATGGATCTAAAAGCGGAGTACGGCCCATGGCATCACGTATAATCGCTAGAATGATTGCCGTCATAACCTTGCCGTATGCTGGGTCGGTACGGCTGCTAGCCTCCACCAAATCGGATATATACAGCGTCTGCGTTTTTCGATGTCTGATACCAACTCTGAAATAATCTCCACAGTCAAACACAATTATTGTCGAGTCGAAATCAACAGCCTGCACCCAAGCCTAAGACAATATGAATCAGGGTAAAGTACAATGGAGCCGGATGTAGCTTCTCACTTACGCGTTGTACAAAATCTGCAGCGCTCGCCTGGTATTTATAGTTGGTAGGGTCCTTCGGTGTGACGATACTCTGGGTTGGGACTGCCGCTTTACGGGCAAGACGTGTGCTACCATCGGAACTCTTGAAAGTAGATGAAGTTATCGGAGCTAAGCTTTTAAGGCGCTCGCTGCGACGAAAGCGGGTAGGATTGATCAGCTGCGCAGCACTGGTAACGGGCTTCGTCGCCCATAAATATTTTGAGACATCGGGAGGTGCAACTCGATGAGAAAGAGACTCCCGGTAAAGTGATCCTCCTCCTCTCTTCCACGGAAAGGTGGCAACACTCGACAATCCTGACATGTCTTCCAATAAGGTCTTCCCTGATAGTGCATAGGCTTCATAAACAGCCAAATGCGGAAGACTCCTCCGCATTGACAGAAGAATGGCTTTTCGATCATCGTCCAGAGCATCTAACATGATCGGAACACTCGGCCCCCGGCTGTAAGAATGTTGAAGAGAGTACTGCTCCGAGTGAAAATTCGGAGGGTTTTCATCCAACCTTCCTGACATCGAGAAAACGGTCGTTAGCTCAGGCCGATCAGGGTGGAACGCAAGCACAGATGCAGTTTGAATGAAGGGATATATTCCTTCGCAGTAGCGCTCTGAGACATCAGACGCGGTAGCGATGGCGTCCTTTTCATAAACGTGTCGTTCCAAGGCTATAGAAGGGGAATGGAATTGTTTTCCTTGAGACTTGAACAACGAAACGTGGTCATCAAGAGCTTTAGAGAGGGTGGAGATAAGACCAGGAAGGAGTTTGACTCGTTTTAGAACGAGCGAATCGTCCAAGTGTTTGTCGTAGAACGTGACAGGCGACCGTTCTGGTGCGGGAACGTCTGGGTTATGCCGAAGAGGCGGAGGCACAAAGCTGAGGAGCTCCTCCAGAGCATGTATATCATCAGGGGATTCACTTCGAGACTCAAGAGAGTCTGGCATAGGTCGCAGCTAGTGAACCCCAAGAGAATGTGGAATGGAACAAAGATTGATGCGACAAATCCAACATTCATGTGGGGACTTTGATCGGCATTCGGCCCGATATACCCAGGTACACAAAAATCGAAGATAGACCAGATTCTCGATATAGTTATAATGAGGTTCAGAGATGTCGGGTGCGCGGTCATACTAAGAGGAAATTCAGCCTCAGGATTCCAGGATGAAGTGTGCCAATAGGGTGTGTAGGTACACGGCACGGTCCAACTGGGAACGCCTTGGCATACTAGATAATAATGGAATCACGTACCTAATTATCCGCTCATCCATCCAACAGAGTCCAAGGCCAGCTCACGGTCAACTTTACGCTGCTGGGTAGAACATATGGTCCAGTTGAAAGCCTCCGGGGCCTGCTGCCTGCTGCCCCTCGTTGAGTCGATCCATCTGCATCGAAGAGGTGATTTGGGGCATTATAATTAATGTACGCTCACAAAGATAGATTGTGTACTTGTTAAATAATAAATATTCCAAAAAGGAGTAGGGGGGTCAGAGCGGGTTGCAATCTCAGGAAATGATGGTGGTTAAAGTTGGGGCGAATATTAAATAATTGTTGTTAATACCAGCTTACAAGTCTGGGAAGCAGTAGGAAAAATCCACTCAGCGATGATCACGCACGGTGACCTTGTTCCAGATAATGTCCCCATCATGAAGCATCTAGAAAACAAGAAAGGTGGATGGAAGGTCCACCTGATTAGCTGGAAAGACGGTAAGGACTATCGGCAATCCATAGCAGTCAGGATGCTTATAGCAATGACGCGACACAGTTGGCTGTTGAGGAGAATCTCCGACGACACAAAAGTGGGCTTGAAACAGATTTGGAGAAGTTTCAGGACAATGTGTGGTATACGTTAGACTAGAGAATACCAGATCATAATGATGCGGGGTAGCTAATTACAGAATCATCATCCATATTGCCACCATCTAACAGGAAGCTCATGCGTTTTACCTCTTCTGCCATCTGGTATCGTGATCCATGTATTTTTGCCCTGTCGAAATCAGTAATGAAGAGTCCTCCCTTTTCATCTTCAAGAAGATTCTAGGATCTGATGTCGCCGTGAGCGACGCCTGCCGCATGAATGGCTTTCAATATTTGCATGAAAGTCTTCTTAATGCACCGCTGAGAATAGAGCATGACGATGTTCAAATATGACCGTACCTTTCTTCGGCAGACACTTCGACACCTGTACCCGGAGGAGTGGAACGGTATGCTAATGCCACACCAGCGTGACTCAAGATGAGCATACCCGCTTCCGATTCGACGTCTTCAAAAAACCCAAAAGCATGAGGGATGTTTTTCACTTGGTTTGGCCCATTCGAAAGATAGTGGTATATGCTATATTCGTGCTCGAGCCTCTCTGACTGCTCCTCATAGAAGGAAAGCTTGACTATCACCTTGTGAGGATAGTGTGCTATGTTGCCCGCACTGAAATCCACTTCGAGAGATGCCTCATATACTTCTCCCACCGCCCCTTGACCTATCTTTTGCAGAAGCACGGGAATGAAGCATTCATCATACCGATAAGATCTCTTCCGATTGGAACTTTCTGCTCGCCTAAAAAATGACGGAAATGTAGAGTTAAATCTCCCACTCTGAAGATACAGAAGGGCCACATTGCGAGTGCTCAGTTCAGAGAGGATCACCTAGCGTGTCCTATGTCAACAAGGAATCTACAACATAGGAAGAAAAGAACTACCTCTGGCTCGACTTCTTTGTTTGGTTCTCCGAGCTTACGACGGGACCGTCGGAGAGGGGCTGCTTCTTCTCTGTTGCGGCGACGTTTACGCGAAATTTTTTGAATTGAATGTTCGTTCCTCGCAGTGAGCGACGGATTAGGCAAAGGAGCACGATCCAGAGCATCACGTATGATTGCTAGATGTATGGTGACCATGAGCTTGTCATATGCGGGGTCCGTATGACTGCAAATGTCGACCAGGTCGGATATATAGAGGGTCTGGGATTTGCGATGCCGAATTCCTACTCGTAGATAATTTCCGCAATCAAAGATGATTACGGTGGAGTCGAAGCCAACGGCATGT
The DNA here is from genome assembly GCA_030407055.1 of Armillaria mellea. Lineage (NCBI taxonomy): Eukaryota > Fungi > Basidiomycota > Agaricomycetes > Agaricales > Physalacriaceae > Armillaria > Armillaria mellea. Next base: position 3,723,862 of record JAUDZF010000005.1, read on the forward strand.
GCCCAAGCCTGAGCGATGGAAAATTAAATGTCAAGTACGGCTGCGCCAGACATGAATACACTCACACGCTGTACGAAATCAGCGACATTCGCTGCATATCTATGCCTCGCAGCTTTCTTGGGCGTAGGTATAGACTGCGTCGTAACGCCGGGTTTACGTGGACGTTTCGAGATAGGGCGATGCTCAGGTGTCTTGCAGACAGCCAGAGCTGATTTTTTGAGTCTTTCACTACGACGAAGGTGGGAGGGGGGGGCACCATCTGTGTACTGTCACCAGATGGCTCCGTTTCCCAAAGATACTTTGACGTGTCCGAGTCTGGAGGTGGCACTTGGTGAGAAACCTGCCGACAGCGTGCTCCCCCTGCTTTCTTCCAAGGAAAAACATCTAGGCTAGCCAGTTCTGACATCCCCTCCAGCACTGTTCTAGCGGAGAGCGCATAAGCCTCATAAACCGCCAGGTCAGGGAGGCTTTTTTACACGGACAGCAGGTCTCTTCGATCATCGTCCAAAGCCTCCAGCATGATAGGCATATAAATCCCGGTTTCGAGAGCATGTTGTAGAGAGTATTGTTCGGAATGGAAATCCGGTGGGACCTCAGCCAAGCTTCCTGACATTACAAAGACATTCTTTAGTTCAGATTGATCAGGATGGAATGCAAGCACAGATGCGGCTTGAATGAAGGGATATCCTCTTCGAAAAATCGCCTAGAGATATCAGACGCCGTGGAAACGACAGTCTTATCGTAGGCATCCCGCCTGATGAGTATGTAGGTAGAATAGAATTGTTTGCCTCGGGATTTGAACGACAAGAGATGGTCATCGAGAGCTTCAGAGATGGTGGAGACTAGGTGAGAAAGGAATTTGACTCGCTTTAATATGAGCGAATCATCCAAATGTTTGTCGTAGAACGGGACAAAAATTGATTGCGACAAATCCAACGTTCACTGGCATGTGGGAACTTTGGTCGGCATTCGGCCCGATATGCTACGATCACCCTGTTCCGAACTTCGTCAACCTCGTCAACCTCTTCTCCTACAAGTGTCCGCCGCAATGCCGGCGCACAGGACCTTGCTGGTCAAATTGCTCCGACCGGCAATTGCCATCACAAGTTTCAGAGCGCACGAGCTTGTGGGGACAGGGAGACCTTGCTTACCAGCAAGGTAACGAGCAGACTCCACTCCGAACACGAAAGTTTCCGCTAACCTTGGTAGTGACCGTCGCCTACCTGGCACCTGCATCGCGAGACTGTGATACGATCCTTCGCATTTGTTGATCTCGGCATCTCACCGACTCTCACGGATCCGGCGCTCCTTTTCTTGCCACTGTAAGCTCTCTTTATTGCAATTTTAGTTATTTATTGACCACTCCGACGCCAGCCTGATACCTTTGGAGACATGACACACTGATGATGTTCTCATCGGCAGAGCTGCCTTCAAGTTGGTATTGCCGAATCTCGTAGATCCAGTTTGACGAAGATGATGTCGCATCGATACGTTTCGAAGTCTTAATTGACTTACATTTGTGATCACCAAATCAATGAAGAGGTAATGCCTGAGATAATGCCCTTGACATTAGAAAGTCTTCTGTCTTTGTAGGGAAAAGGTTTTGTAAATAGTATATCTTCATAGTCCTTCCCTTGGGGCCGAAAATTTTCGGTTGCCAAACTGAACGTGATGGCGCTTCAGGTATGTCCACGGATGTGTCATCCTAGAGAAGAGTGTTAATGTCCCTATTCAAGCACTCGTCACTCCCAACACCAAGCTTCCATGCGAAAACCATTTTGAACACATGCGCCTGGCCTTAGGGACCACGGGGCAGGGACATGTGCCTTTCACTCTGTATACCAAGGTCTCGCTCTCGGACTTAACGCGAATAGATCGGCACCGAGACCTTAACTACTGTATAAGATCAACACGGGACTCGAAATGGTATAACTTGTATGCACAGGAATCAGAATCCCTAATAAACACCAAGAATGTGGACTGGTAATGCGCCATTACGTTCATGATGGACACTCTGGCAGGCCCGACAAAGGACTTTGATCTTATCCCGATCCCTCAAAGGCTCCGCTACAATCCGACACGACCATTTCCAGAGTTCGGGATTGGACTCAATCTGTTTTTCGCCTTTGCATGTACTTTTAGTGAGTCTGTGATGTGCTTTTCATGCGAATGTATTGTTCACTTCCAGTGTCTCAGTTGTAGCGAATCTGTACTACTCTCAAGCATTGCTATGTACGTCTGGGAGTCTTGATAGCAGTGAGATGGTGGCGCTTACATTATTTTACAGTCGAGTTCTCCGAGTACTTCGGGGTGCTTTACTCTGATTCTTCCAGAGCCGTCACTCTCATTCATGCCGGGTTCGTTCACTTTTGAATTGCCTCACTCCCACTGATGCTAACGTGATGATTAGATATGCTGTAGGACTTTTACTTATCGCACCTTCAGGGGACCTCCTTCGACGTCGCCAACTGATACTCGGGCTCGTTTTCTGCTCCACGGCTCTAATGCTCTGCCTTGCTCTCGCCCCCAACTGGAACGCATTTCTTACACTCTCCTTCCTAGCCGGAACGATCAACCTCGCAACCCAAATACTCATTCCCCTCGCAGCAGACGTCGTAGTTCCTTCCCGAAAGTTCTTTTTCTTATCAATCCTCATTTCCGCTTTGGTCATGGGGATGCTTGTCGCGCGGGTTCTCGCAGGGGTGATAGCCGAATATGTTCACTGGCGAGCGGTGTATTACCTTTCGGGAGGTGTGCAGGTCATCGTTTTGGTGGCGTGCTATATGTCGATCCCGGACTACCCGGCGAAGAATAAAGGAATGAGGTATTGGGAGCTGATAAAGTCAATGATGGTCTTCGCAGTGAGAGAGCCGTTACTGATTCAGGTGTGGTCACTTATCCAGATCCGCGTTGTGAACTTATTAAACAAAATTATAGGCATGCCTCGTTAACTTTCTCGCATCAGCAGGCTACTCGAATTTTTGGACCACGCTGACGTTTTTGCTGGGCGGACCTCCATATGACTATTCTACGTAAGAGTCTTTCTATCTGGCAGCTATCCCGTTTGACAGTGTTTCCTCCTTAGGTTGGTCATCGGGCTTTTCGGACTAGTAGGGATTGCTGGTGTGTGCTTGACACCATTTGGTAAGTCGAAACTCCACCCGGGTTTGTGTCTTTTGATCGCGCCATCTAGCAACTCTGACAATCGAGAAGTTGCATCCGTGGTATGGTTCGGTTCTGAGCGCCATACTTTATGCTTGCTTTCAAGGCCTCTTGGTAGGCACGGCCGGAATCTGCTTTGCTTATGTGCGTATGTTGTCAATCGCGGGGAGCCTACTCTTATTTTATGGGATAAGATCCTCCTTGCTATCGTGGGAATAACTGTGTTCTGCCGGGTGCTCCAGGTCTCTCTTCAAATATCTGTATTTAGGTGAGAGACTCCGCTTATTCGTATACTTCTAGTTACTGACATTGTGGCAAAGCATTTCTAAGGCTGCCACAACCAGACTCAATGCTCTGCTACTCCTGTCGGTGAGACCGGGTAGTCTTTGGTATCTTTTTTATCTGACGAACTTCCAGTTTTTCCTTGGGCAGGTAATGGGTTCGTCTGTGGGTTCGCGTGTGTTTTTGAAGAGTGGGTGGAGAGCAGGAGCAGGGCTATCCCTGGGTTGGACAGGTATCGGGCTTTTTATCCTTCTCGCTCGTGGACCTCATTGTGGGCGTAAAACGTGGTTTGGATACGAGGGTGGATTTAGTGTAAGATGGGATGTCGAGCAGATGGAAGAGGAGGGCGAGAAGGACTGGACAGAAAATGTTTAGCAGGATTTGAATGTTGTATCACCGGCGCACAACAACAGTTGTACCACCTGTGAGAAATAACATTCTTCTGATCACAGCTATCCAAGGACACCAATCCCGCCTAGCTCAAAAATGGGAACGAGGAAATGTATGCTCCACACAAGCATAACGCTGTATGGAAATGGGCCTACCTGTTAAACCACGACATTACAGATCAATTTCGGGGAGGAGATAAGTGAAGAACCGTTCCGAACCTCTGAATCAATAACTCTAAGAAATTTGTTTCGAGACTAAGTAAGTCAAACAAATGTGTTCGCACTGGCAGAGGATGGTCGACAAAGTAGATAGTAGTACAGGGCTGTAAGTCTAAATCTAGTCGTGATATCAAACCATGTTTAAAATTTTCCTCTGAGCGTTCCAAGAACAAGATGCCGAACAACATACATCAGTACTACCGCGAGCATGATAGTACTACCTGTTTTTTTCTTGGGCATGAGCAAGATCCCAAACAGCAAGGAGGGAAACGTTTACCTGCGTAATACCCCACGGCCTCAAACCCACCCGTAGCTGTATTAATCGCCCCAGAGATCGGTGGACCTGCAAGCGCGCCAATGGCCGCTATCGACATCGCCATCCCCGTCCGTCGCCCGAGGTCACCAATCTCGCCTAGCTCAAATATGGGGGTCAGGAAGGAAGAGACGTATGCTCCACTAGAGAAGCTAGGTCCACGCATCCTTATAAGCATAACGTTACGTGTAAAACGAGGAGCCCACCCATAGATCACAGCTACAACAATCATAGAAGCCAAGCTCCGCGCGAATGGCCAGGCGTATGTGAGAGCAGCTGCTATGATTGTCATAGGTCCGAAGTAGTTCACGGCGCCTATGAACAAAAACATCAGAAGCTACTCCAGATGGATGGATGAAACGTCGAGGAACCTATTCGATCGATAACGATCCCTGCCACAATCCGTCCGATTCCCGAGCTGGCATTAGCAATAGAGACCATATAGAACGAGATATCGGCTGATATCCCATAGGCGGCGGCACTAACGCTAATATATGTCAAGACTATGAGACGCGTGGACGAGAATGAGAGCAAGCGGACAAGAAGTGTCGGAGCATCCGCACCTGTATACAATCCCAGGAAAGCGATGAAGTTAGCGATACACCAAATCGTATACGGCGCGCTCTTGAACGCTTTCAGGTTGAGTATACCCCCCGAAACATTCACAGGGGGAAGTCGGCGTTTCAACGTCAGGTTGGCGATACCCAGAGTAAACATCAAGATGAAAGCGATGATCCGCATTGTCCATGGGAACCTGTCGGAGACCTTTAAGAGACATGATAGTTGCGGGGAAGGGTGAACACTGACCCTACGGCGTTTACGAGTTTACGAGCAGCTATTGGGATGACGGTACCACCGATCGACGAGCCAGTAGCCATTATACCCAGGGCGAGCCCCCGTCGCCGTCGGAACCAATGTCCGATAATACCCATGGCTGGACCAAATATCGTTCCACATGCTAGCTATATGTAGATTAATATGCACTTAGTACCGTTGTGATGAGTCTTTGGAGAGAATGACGAACCCCAATAGCGAAGCCCTGACAGAGTAGGAAATGCCAGTACTGAGTGCATTGGGCAACCAGAAACGTGGCGACAACAAGGAGAATGCTTGCTAGGAAGAATGGCAGTTTAAAGTAACCGATGTCGAACATCCGACCAGTTATTAGACCCGGCATGAAGATGAGTGCATACTATTCGACAATGTCAGTGTCAACACACAAAAAAAGGAGAGGGTAGTACCTGAACAGAGCCGATCCATGCACTAAATGGATGAGTAACGAAAATGAACTCAGCTATAACCGCGGAAAGACTCACATTTTCGAGGAGTCCGAGTCCTTCAACAAAGTTTCTTCGTAGTAAGCTTGGAATACCTGTTGCAATTCTGTTACGACTGACTTTTATAACGATTCAAAACAAATAAACTCACCCCCCACGCGTTGACATATCCGAACCTATAGTCACAAAAATATCAATCAGGTCCATCAAAAATCAGTGGAACGAGTCACAACTGGTACTCACGTCGAAAAGGTAGTGCACATCGTCTAAGCATCCATAAGTCGGTAGGTCAATCAGTCGTGCGATCGATTAATTAGACTCACCCCTCCGACAACTAACCAAGCCCTCAACCCACCGTCGGGAAAGTCTCCCTCGAAGCCCGTGGGTGGTTTGACCAGGCCATCATCCTCCTCTACTCTGGGTTTCCCAGCAGAAGGCTCGTCGACAGTCTTTTCGTCGATCGATCGCGTTCGTGTGCGGGGAACTTGCTGGGCCATGGTTGCAAAAAAAATCGAGGAACAGCACACCCTATATAATCTTCTGTCATTAATAATGCACGCGCAAGAAACTTGAGCCGGTACGTCACTTGCGAGTGTTCGCGGATTTGTGAGTCAGCCTGGCAGATTGCCTTCAAGCCTAGATCGTGGGACCCTCATTGGATGAAAAAGAAAATTGTGGGTGGTGGAGAGAGTGGGGGAAAGAAGAGCAAGACGGCGAGGGAAGTACCGGCGGGAATTTGCCTTTAACCGGGAATTTGCAAATTTGTCTCAGGGCGGTACGCTTAGCCCTGCCAGTGCTTAGGCCTCTTTCTCGCGCTAGCAAGCGCATCTGAATTCCGTGCAGCGTGTCCCATGCACTGATTTTGGTATGCGTAGGGTCTCAGTGATACAGAGTGAATAATAACGTTTGCCATCATTTTCAAGTTCAACGTCGTACCGGACTTCCTTTCCCCACTTTGCTTGCTCTCTAATATGTGGCGTCAGGTTTTTGTCATGCATAGAAGAATAAGAAAATATGCTTTAGTCATTGTATACTTGCCAGTTGTCTCCAGATCAACCTTCTGTTGCATGAATCGACGCCATAGGGTCATCCGATGCCAGTGAACACGAAACTTGTAATAGAGCTATTCACAGTCGCCGAATTTTCACGAAGGAAGGTGGTAGTCTCATAGTCGTTGTACATCGAGTGTACCTTTTTTGCTTTTTGTCGAACACCGGGCCTACGTAGCCGTTGCCTCAGTGCCGCTTGTGGCGCGAGCTATGCTGGCCCCATGTGAGCCTCTCCGGGTGTTTCCGCCAGCGGCCCGAGTCGCCGAATGATCTAAACTATCTCTCTTACAGCGAGCGGACTCGTACCACTCGCTAGTATCCCGCCGTCGTGCACCATGGAACTCCTACCAGTACCAGACCTCGAGCATTCATAGGTCTCAGAGCTGCGTCCAAACATGCTGTTTCTGCAGGAAGCAGTACGATTGGTGCCCTGCAGCCGCCCCTTCGAATGCCAGGCCCTCTGAGCTCTGCTTTCGGCAGCTGCCATAGACTCGAGCATCACTGCAAGCCCACTGTTGGTCCGCCATTCAGTGCGCTCGCTGAGCGCTGATGAGTGATTGTTCGTGATCTGCGTATTGTTGTGTTCATAGGCCTCTGATCTGCATCCAAGCGTGCCCTTTCCGCAGGAAATGATGCGCTTGGTGCCCTGCAGCTCTCTCCGACCTGGTTTCGGTAGCTGTCATAGGCTCGAACGTCGCTGCAACTACACTGTTGGTCCTCCATTCAGTGCTCTTGCTTATGGGTGATTATTCGTGACCTGCATGTTGTTGCGTATCGTGTCGGTCATACTGTTTTTGGTTTGAACATCGTCCTGCCTTCTTTGCGGTCGCCGCACGTCTCGTTTCTGTACTAGTTATAGGTTCCACCGTCGCGGAGGGCAGGGGCATTTGTTTTGCAAATGAGGCTCCCCTTTCATATGTGCGATCAACACCCACATTCCGACTACTTTTCATGATAACCCTTCCTTCTCACCTCGAATCAATGTTTGTGGTATTTGTCTACATTGCACTTGTCCATATTCCTTTGGTGTCCTTGCCTGGATTTGGTCTACTATCCATCACTACGCGTATGATGTTGGCATATTGTATGGTACTGGACCTCTCCTCTTTCTTCATGACTCTCCGTTAGCCACTCTCTGCTCTCACTTCCGCATTGTCCTGCTCCCTCTAAATCGCTGTGATGCGGCACGTTTCTCCCTTGTCTCAAGTCTGACTGTCGTCACTGGTCAGATGTCGGGGAGGAGGAGGAATTTTTATTCTGATAACCGTCCCTAAGAAGGAAACTCAGTGACGAGTACCCGACGTTATTGTCGGAATGTGTGCCTGTATCTATTTCTCGGATTTCCCCCTGCCACCTCATCCTGATGACGTCATCATCGGAAATCATCCCATGTCCATGTTGAATGGCAGGCGCACGACATTGTCCTGTTTTCGAATTCAGCCAAAGGTTTAGGGGCGAAGCTTGATATTCTCTCGATTGGTGCCGGAGGAACTCGATGACAATATCTCATGACAAGACCGAAATCTGGATTGCAGGCACTCTACCTTCTACGTTGCCTTCCTTCATAGTTGGGGGTCATCCTGCTCTGTTCCCGGTCGCAATGCTCTTTTCAGAGACAGGGATGTGGCCCATCAATTTTCGTAGGCTGACGCTCGCGTTGCGATACTTGCACTAGAGACGGAAAATCATCGTCGGTCGCCGATCTTTGTCGTGCCTGGCATCATCTTCGCCATTCCATAACCCAAGCTTGATCTCTCCTGTGCCTGGCCCCCATGCGATGTGGACAGCATTATTGATATTGTTCTGCAATCATGCACATGCTTGAAAGATATCGAGCTGTTCATGGCGTCCTCTCCTAAAGCTCCCCTTTTGCACTATCGCACATCTGGACAGTCGCTTACTTCCCATTCTCAGAAATCGGTGGTGGCGTCCTTCCGCACATATCTCCTCATACCGGTACCTGCCCATCGAAAAGCGCTGATATGATTGCTGACTTCGACACATACACTCGCTCTCGAGGTCCTTAGATGGAATAAGCACCATCACCCTCCTGTTCCTCGCGAGGGCCCGTCATGTCGCTATTGCCACACTGATGTGGAAGATGACACCCAGGTGTTGTTGTATTGCACTGCAACCAAGAAGTTCGAAGCACTCCGACATCAGTTCTTTGATAAAGTCTTCCACCTCGCTGCTCACCCACTCGCTGCATCCTGACAATCCGCTCCTTCGAGATCTGAGGTGATACGACTGGTAGAGGGCGATAATGTTGATGTTCTGTATTCCTTCGCAAAATATGTTCATGATATCTTTCGTATCTTCCAACGGGTCCCTATATTTTGTCCTGTATCGTACCTGTAAAATTCGTACATATTTTATTAACATCTTTGACTTCGTATCCTTACCCCACGACCCCACGATGTGTCTCTACTCCGCGAGACGTACGCAACCGTGCGATCACAACGGTATGAACCTTCGTGGCCACAGCGACATGGCTTTGGCCATGTTAAGGCTGTGGACCCGGCCGTTCCTGATTGGGACCTTGTGCCGGTACACCACACCACACCACACCATCAATTTATCAGAGAATATGGCCAAGCAATTTAGTTTTCCAATTATCTCGAAACATTCCATCGTGTTCTACCAGCATAATACTACATTCATCACCATTGGCAGACGGCACCTTTTGACAGTCAGCATGAAACCTTTTTGATGTCGATGGATGATGTTTTGGAAGGTACGAGGTGCTTCACTTTGGATGTATGTACTGAGCTAGTCCTTCGATACAGCGCCATGAAGAAACAGGTGTTACACCGAGACAGCAGCTTTCAAAAGATCCCTTGTGAATACTTCCAACATTTCTAATGAAATGCTAGTGGTCCCCACGTTTGTCAACATTGTTTTGAGCTCCTCCGACCAACGACGTCAAATGGCGCTGATATGGATTTAGACAGTACCTGCACGCACATGGAGCCGGCATCGATCCTGAAATGTATCCACAGATTCGGCCAGTGGGTGGTATTCGCAGGGCGCCTAATTTAACTTTGGAGGCGGCGAGCCATGTTCGCGCGAATGTGACTCATGCAAAGAAATCAGAGATACAGTCGCGCACATACAACAAAGCAATACATAGACTTACTGGCGTGAGGCGTGCCTTTGGAATACGAAAGTGTCATACCGGTGCTTCACCCGGCGCCCCTCTCTCGCCCACAAAACCCAAATTCCCCCTGGATATCTAGGTCCATCATTATGGCATATCAGCGTCGCTTAAACCTGCCAGTTTGGTCAGCCTCGTGGTTGGGTTATCGTTTCAAGCAACGGCTCGGGGTGCGCCTGGGTGACACACATTTATAGTAGAGTGCAGCGTTAGTGCCTGTGATAGGTCAAGGAGCTTAGATGTGGGTGGATATTCACCTCAGGTTGTAGTGATCTAAGTGAGCCAGAATTTACCCTAACGCAGGAGGAAAGTAGTGGAATCACGCCGCACGATTCGGTATAGGCAACGTTGTCGTTGAACCGTCTCTTCTACATCTTTTTTGTAGCAAGACTAGTCGGCAATCAGTACTTCAGCCATTCAACGGTGAATGAACTTAAAAAAATAAGATGTTCATCGGTTTCAAGCGAAAACTCTCATGAGTATAATCAAAATGTATAACAGGTATAAGATTGCTCGACAGGTATAGAACTCACAGATAGAAAAGGAGCGAATTGAGAGCGACGAAACTGAGCATGACTGCCAGTGTGAAACCCGGATCAAGCCATCAACTGCTTATATAACTTCGCCGAAAGACCCAGCGAAAATCGTGGGAAACTATCATGGGGCTCGAAGCTTGAGCTTCAAGCTTCATTAATCATTACTCGTCATTGCATACTCAAACCGTTGGAGTTCTGGAAACATTATAATTCACCCTCCTACCCACGGATGGTCGCGCAGTGCAGGTAAAATCATGTGGTTGCCGCGGCTGCCCAAAACTATCTGATGGATTCTTTTCAGTTCGACGAAAAATTACTTGCTTACAGTGACGAAGAATTGAACCATTTCATTGTACGATTATCATCTGTCCCTATAGACGATGCTTTCGAGAATGGCGTCAGAATACTTTCTTCCTCAATTATCGCTAAGTATGTATCACCTTGTCGCTCCCGTGTACCTGCGGACGAGGTATCAGCGATGAAAGTGGCCGAATCGATCGGGATCCGTGTACCGCAGATCCACCGCATCGTTCAAGAGACTGGTGTCGGTGGCTCTGAAGGCCAATTCCTCATCATGAGTCGAGTGAGGGGACACACGCTCGAAGATGCTTGGCCGGCTCTTGGCTGGTGGTCGACTCTCAAACTTGTATGGCAGTTGAGGCAATACATCCGAACTATGCGCCAGCGTACCTCTCTGACCGCCGGAGGCCTCATCTCAGGCTCTGCTTTCTGCAAGTTCTGGGACTTTGACTCGTATGGTCCAGAGCTGCATGCATCACCCGAAAATTTGAGGGAGTACATGAATTGGTGGATCCTTCGTTTACCATCGACGGAACCCCGAATGGACCTTGAAATCAAACCCTTCTCTATGTTCACGTTCACTCATATGGATTTGCACACACGGAACATGATGGTTGATGAAAGAAGTCAACTGTGGCTAATTGATTGGGGGTCGGCGGGTTTTTATCCTCTTTTCTTTGAGCGGGCGGCTTTGCGGACTGTAGGAAGGTTTCCTCCGGGATGGATGGGTCGTGTTATGGCTTGGAAATGGATCATCTTCCAAACCATCTCTGCTGGGTCCAAGCCTGTGGAAGCAAATTCTCTTAGCTTTATCAAGTTCCGATCGACGAGGCAAGCAGGTGCGCGGAGGGAACTTCCCAGCGAACGGGCGACGCGGGAAGCTGAGAGGTGAGGTGCCTTTTGTCTGTGCCTGACCCTCATCGAGAGGCTGATACCAAGATCATCGATCAGGGCTCGTAGACGACAAATGAAATCATGATCTATCAAGATGTGGGAGTTCTTTCGTTTCTCTTCACCGCAACGTTCAATAAATGAGGCGACCGAACGGTTTCACCGACTGTATCTAAACGTCGTCTATTCACAAATATCTTGCTGTTCCGTTTTTTTTGTTGTATTCAGTTTCAGTCTGAAGGACTTGGAATGGCGGCGGGAGAGGAATACGCTGTTGCGGTGCTCATGAGCAATGTCGGGTAACCCTCCTCTCAAGATATCGAACTTGACATAGCCACATCGTACATCCATGAAAAAGTCGAATTGCCAGCACTGCTAATCATATGTTCAAACCTAGAGCCTGCGTGGCCTGTCTACGTGTCGACACTCCCCTGCCCCGTCCGTCACCGTTTTGAGGTGCGGCCACGAGAACAGGTGTGATATTAAGGCCGCCAAAGAATGTAACAGGAACTCCTTCCAGTCCTTCAAATCCGTGATTCCCGGATGCCAGAAGTAGAAGCAACTGCATGGCGTAGAAAACATCGGGAAAATTGACGATAAAACCATCTCTGATGTTGGATAAGTAAGGCGGGAAAGGCGTGAAAACATAGACATACATGATCCTGTGTACCCATGCCCCTGGTGACATTTCTCTCAGTAGCCACACGTTATGACTTGAGAAGGGTTCCCTGGTTTTCAAATAGAGCACCGGTGTCATTCCCAGGTCTATGGCCGCGAGAAGACCACGGTGAGGAGCAGGACGTCCTACGTCATTGCTGTTCTTCAATTTCGTATGGATACCTAATTGATCTGCATCTGAACGGAACAGTTCCCGAAAGTCGTTCGCGTAGTCGGGGGACACGAATTGGATGCACTGTCCATTGGTTAATATAGCACCACCTTCGTCATCAAGCAACTACTCACAAAGGAATTGTTCAAGGTAAAGGTGCCATATGCTTTAGTGGGTGATCCCAGCTTCCGCAAGACCTTCCGTATCGCTGGCATGACTGGCGCCATGTCCTGAACGTCGCTTAGCACCACAGTACTTGGGCGGTTCTGTCCACTTGTCGGGGTATACCATTCCGGAAGCCAATATATGGATGAATCTTGGACATAATCACTTGAAGTACTGCCATCCTCAAAGCCTGGCAAGCCTTTCCGGAACGCTGCAAGCGCCTACTGTAATATTCAGGCAAAAAGAACGCATTCTACCAAGAAATGCGGACCTCGATTGAGGATTCTATATCCAAGTACCGGAACACGAGACCATGGGATGGACCCCCAAATCGCGTTTTCTCCACGAACTGAACAGATTCTATTTCTCCATACGCTAATAGAGCGTTCCTGCACGCTTCTTCGGTGGGTGGCTCCTTGTTCCTCCTGCGATAGACATCATAGCTTACGTTAACCGCTCGAGAGGCATTGTGCAATCCCAAGTGTGCGACCGTGGTAGCAAGAAGCGGAGGCGCCATAAATTGATCCATTTCACAGGTCATCCCGTATCTCAGCCTCGTTTTCAGCTCCTTGATACATCTTGAGGCTGCGCGCGTATTGAAGAACTGGAGCAGAATACAGTTGTTTTCGACCGTTACTCGCTCAATGGGACCGAGTTTGATTTCCTCGAGAAGCCTGGTGACCGAGCAATTGACGGGAACCCCACGAAAACAGACAGTACGAAAACGAGGGCCGTATTCGATTTCAGGGCGCTCTGTTATGCCTTCTGAAGGAATTCCATGTAGGTAGTCTTGCCATGAATACAACTGCATTTCCAAAAATTCCACTGGTCAGAATTTGGCATACAAGGACTGAGATTCGTATACTTACCGTAGGTTGGACTTCGAGAGGAGACAGAGGAAATGTAGTCCGATGCGTAAGCGTGCGCGTCAGGACATTTTGGCGAAAGGAATGAGCAAGAACCCGGCTTTGCTGTCGCACTGATAATGTTGTGGACATGGTAGCGGTCCGGCGTTTCCGCTTAGAAAATTGTTCGCTTACATCATCCAAACGTCATCGCGTACGGTGTACAGACTGTGTACTAACTTCGTTAACCATTCGAACGTCCTTGGAACGTCCGACATATTCTTCGTGCATTTTTTATTTTCATCTGTCGCAACGGAAGAGTTGATACAGTCAAGATACTGTTTTGATACCGCTGTGGTGCCACGCGCAGATTTTTATTCTACCTGAACAAGAAAATGTCAAATTGATCGATGAATGGTACAGGAAATTGTTTTACGATCTCATAGGTCTAGTGATTCTAGATAACAGCCATCTAGTAAAAGATTGGCGGCCACTATTTACAGGTATGCGCACAATGGTGTTGATAGATCACTGAAGTGCTAAGCATTCTCAGTAGAATCCTTCTCATCGGACTCATCCGCCGTCTGGTCCTTCTGTTCATCATATTTTCTCACATTAAATCCACCCTCGTATCCGAACCATGTTTTGCGCTCGCAATGAGGACCACGAATGAGCAGCAGAAGGAACCCAAGTCCTGTCCAGCCCAGCGATAGGCCCGCTCCCGCTCTCCACCCGTGCTCCAAAAACACACGTGAACCCACAGAGGAACCCATGACTTGGCCGAGGAAGAACTGGAAGTCTTTCAGATGAAAACGATACCAATGATGACTTGTCTCACCGACAAGAGTAACAGTGCATTAAGCCTAGCCGTGGCAGCCTTAGAAATGCTTTGCCATACGGTTAGTAACTAGAAATATACGAATGAGCAGGAGACCCTCACCTAAATACAGACATTTGAAGGGAGACTTGGAGCACCCGGCAGAACACAACTATTCCTATGATAGCAAGGAGTATCTTATCCCAAAAACAGAATCAGCTTACTGCGAGTATTAATCAAATAGGGCTACCCACGGAAGCAAAATGGAGACCGGCCGCGGCTACCAAGAGGCTTTGGAAACAAGCATAAAGTACTGTACCCAGAACTGATCCATACCACGGATGTAACTTGTCGATTGTTAAAGTTGCTAGACAGTATTTGATGAGAAAAAATACACAAAGACGTAGTTAAGGGTGGACTTACCTAGTGGTGTCAGGCACACACCAGCAATCCCCACAAGTCCGAAAAGCCCGATAACTAACCTAGAGAAATTACCGACTAAGCAGGACGTGCTGTCACACTGTAGAAGTTGCTTACGAAGAATAATTGTATGGAGGACCACCCAACAGGAACGTCAACGTGGTCCAAAAGTTTGAGTAGCCTGCTGATGCGAGAAAGTTAACAAGGCATGCCTATACTTAATCAGAAGTTTACAACGTAGATCGCGACCAAATAATCTCACCTGTATCAGTAATGGCTCTCCGACTGCAAAGGCCACCATTGACTTTATCAGCTCCCAATATCCCATCCCTTTATTCTTGGCCGGGTAGTCCGGGATCGTCGCATAGCACACCACTAACACGATGACTTGCACCCCTACCGCAAGATAATACACCATTCGCCAGTCGGCATATTCAGTTATCACCCCCGCGAGAACCCGTGCAACAAGCATCCCCATGACCAACGCAGAGATGAGAATTGATAAGAAAAAGAACCTTCGGGCGGGATGTACGACATCTGCTGCAAGGGGAATGAGTATTTGTGTTGCGACATTGATTGTTCCAGCTAGGAAGGAAAGTGCAAGAAAAGCATTCCAGACGGGGACGAGAGCAAGACAGAGCATCAGAGTGGTGGAGCAGAAAACAAGCCCGAGTATTAGTTGGCGGCGGCGAAGGAGATCTCCTAGGGGTGCGATAAAGAACAGTCCTACGGCATATCTACATGGTGTGAGCATCGGTCAGGTTTAGGTAAATAAAAAAGGGACGAACCCAGCATGGACGAGAGTGACGGCTCTGGGATAAATATTGGATTAGCAAGTATAAAAAAGAGCGGTATGACTTACCTGGAAGACTCTTTATATAGCACCCCGAACTCCTCAGAGAACTGGACTGGAAGTAAAGTTAGCCCCACCATTTTACCACTGTCGAGACTCCCAGACGCACATAGCAATGTTTGACAGTAGTACAGATTTGCTACAACTGTGACCATCGGAATGAGGGATATGTTGACAATAAACGCGCATGAAAGGCGTACCGAATGTGCACGCAAACGCGAAAAGCAGAATGCGACCAATCCCAAACTCAGGAAACGGTCGTTTTGGGTCATAGCATAGTCTTTGAGGGATAGGAATGAAGTCAAAATCCTTTCTCGAGCCTGAGGTACTCATCTTGAATCCCATAGTGAATTGCGAGTCGACATCCTCAGTATTTATGCAGCAATTGCCTCTCGTACCCCAAAGGCCGAAAAAGGGAAAGTTTGCTGCAATTACGAGCTCAAGCGCCAAGTAGTGCCTTGGCATGCTTCTCGTATATCCATCGCAGAAGGAAAGCGAATGCATAATAGTCGTGTAGGTCGGTGCCAAGGAAAAAGAGTCAGGTTGGATAATAGACACCAGTATCTGCGATGAACAGTGGTGGAGCGCCCTTCTGGATCCTGTACACAGTCTGCTGTGGCGCAGAAGGATGTGCTGTTAAACGTTTATGTCTGTAAGATAACCCAGAAGCCGACGGAGACGCCTATGCGTACGTGTATTTACACGAACTCTTGGCACGCAAAAGCGGAGCACTAAACCGAAAATTGTTATTGAATGCTTTTCCCAGGGGATCCAGTCTATGAAGTATTATTTCGCTTGCTGTGGATGTTGCGTTCAAAGTCTACGCATACGAATCATCGAGTGACTCGAGCACAGAGAACGATGCTTGTACCGCACGGTACGGTACTCTGCGAGGAGAATGACGCCAGGAAGAGTAATGTTGGCATTCATACGATACGTACACCATAAAGAATCTCGAGCTCTCCCACAATGAGAAAGCATTCCGGTGACTGCTTCTGATGTGCCGCGTAGCACCGACATCACGGAGCACAGGCCTCCGGAACATGTACACCCCTGAACCTAAAGACGATCTTCCTTTGAACGAAAGCCAAGCGCAAGCGGTGAAAACAAAACGAACATGACGGACTGCCGGTTCCAGCATTAACAACCAGGTGACGATCCGGAACATCGTTCGCTCACTCGCTCAACAAGTTCAACCTCTTCCGAAGTAGCTGGCCACTAAACAACTAACTTTCCTGATACCAACTTGATGAGTTAACGAGAACGAAAGCACGAGTTGTTTCCCAGCTACCCGAATATCAACTTTGAATAGCTGTTATTAATGATGAATATGATGTGGATGGGTGTATCCAGAGTTAATCAGACGGCAGGCGGAGCATTCGAGTCTGCGAGGATATCACGCAAATCGAATCAGCAGATGGGGCTCGACGAAAAGATTCGATATGGAGTTGCGTTGCGACTTGCCGTGCACCATGGATGGTCACATTGATCGGTTTCATAAACACTGTCTTCCTTGCAACGTGAAACTCCGTATTAATCCCATCGTTATAGGCATCCTGAGTAAAGGACATCAGCACCCTTCTCTGGGACGGCATATTCCGTAGACGTACTTATATTGCTCTGTGCACTGTTACGTTCAGTTTCTCTACAGGAAATTATCAAGTCACGGAAGTGCTATGCAAGGCTATCTTCACGACGTCTTTTTCGCACAAAGACGGAAATTTTTCCAGCATCAGAGACAGCATGTCACGCCTTATCTCTTCGCTAATATGGTAGGCGCAGATGAAGGTCAATTAGAGACACCGAAACGTATCAATACGGGAAAGGATCAAACCCAGATTTCCGAACAGAATCCAGATTTCATCTTCATCAATAAAGTCGTCAAAGCTTTTCAGAGCTATGTCGATATGGAGGTTTTTGATGTGTCTTCGCTGAGGGCTGTGGTCCTGTATGAAGGCGTTGAGGACCACTGCATGGCAGAGACTTCTGTCCCTCCATAAAGTTAATATCGAAGAAGAGGGACTGCAGACGAAGGGACAGCATGAGTCGTTTAACATTGAACCACTACGTTACTAGAATGGAAGCAGCTCAGAACCAACTAGATGCTGATCTAAGTGAGGACGTACAGAGACAATTGGAGGTTTCAAGCACACGTAGGGACTTGGGCGTGCGGAGTTGACTAGCAGCGCGGATGATGTCACTGCACAAGGAGAGATCTTTCCGCCTGGGATTGTACATATTGATGTAAAATTCTTGGAGAGACTCAAGGAATACACTTCGATAGCGAAGGGCAAACGGAAGGAAGTCAGAAGACCCCGAGTGAAGGTGGTGTACATGGAGTTTTTCAAGGCGGTTTATCCGCAGGATCCACAATCTCCTCGACATCAAAAGTGATTGACCCGAGAATGAGAGATTTGAGGACAGGGAGATCGAAGATGATCATACGGAAGCATTTGAGGGACGTGAAGGTATTCATTATGTTAAGAGATGTAAGATTGGTCATTAAGAGCAGGGGAAGTTGTGCCTGACGAAGTGTGCTGGGCTCGTACGAAGAATAAATTTCTGCGGACTCGAAATGCGTGAAGATGTGCAGAGAAGTATGAGCTAGGACTCTGAGACGGTACATAGTCTCCAACAATCTGAGAGATTCTCTCGGATTGAAAGAGATGGTGACGGGTACGAGGGTAGAAGCTGCGGGAGACGAGGGAGCAGATTTTTAGCATTTATTTATCATTGCGATGATCCAGAATTTCTTCAATAACGTCGATTGGTATCTTTGGCATTGTGACCTATTTCTGACATGTCAGTGATATGTTCAGAGAAGATATGAGAAAGGGATAGCGCGGCAAACCGCCAAGGAAACACCTCGGCTGCCAGATCAATGCAGTGCCTAGCTGTTCCTGCCTGCCTGCCTGCCGTTGTTGCATGACACGTAGGGGACAGCCGAAGAGAAGTAGCAGAAAAAGGGTGAGTTTGTATTGAAATTCCTCGACGCTGTGGAGTATCTATATCAGTGGGCAATGGATTATCTAGTTTATGATACAAGGCAGGGAATTACTACCTCTGGAACCTCCCTACACCACTACTAGGCATGGAATTCCTACGGTAAGACTTAGTGTCAAGACTCGAATACAGAGGCCCTTGTCGTCAATATCATGATGCGTGATAGCAATAGAACACGAAATACATCCAAAGATCATTAACATTCGTCGTAAAGGGAATTCCGGGGGAATGTATATCCGGCCGCATCCCACGTCGTCCAATTAGCATCTGTGTACGCCGCTGCATGACTATCACAACATATTGAGAAAACGACCAGCACAACCAACGGAGAACATACTTCGCAATATAATCCGCTGTAGGTCTCTTTGGGGGGTCACATGTCAACCCGTTTTCCGTCCCAGAACGCTGGTACACCCGCACATAGTCGATAAACATCGAACTCGGGAAGGTCAGGTGTTTGTAATCCTGCGCCTGGAACGAAAATGACATGCCAAGGTTGAGGATAATGTACTACAACCATGTACGTCAGTTTCGCAAACTCCGAGTAAAAAAAAATAGTACCCACCAAAGGCTCCTCTGGGATAAGCCGTTCGCTGATCTCCACAGTAGAATCAGCTCCTATCGAGCCAGCAGTGATTGACCATGACTCCACGCCATCACTATACCAAGTGATATACCCCTCATCGCGGTTATCCGGATTCGAAAACCACTCGTATCCATATGCCCCATATCCAGTTCCATTGTACAACGTCTCGTCGATATACGTCACCGCCGAAACCGCCTGTTGGTAGGTAGCGCCTTTATACGTATTGAACTTGGTTTTCGTATCATTGTAGATAGTCGTCACACTGGACGAATTATCAAACTGATAGTGATAATTGAATGGAGCGATCTGGTAACTCTGCGAAACTTCTCCTTGCCAGATAGACGTGTCGATTTGGTGTTCAATGATATCAATTTCGGGGACACCACGCCCCGTGCTGGAGCTGGGTCCTGGGTGGTCTGATCCGGGGCATGTGCACGCGGAGAGGCGCTGGCCGGGGAGGAAACTGATGGCTGAGCCGCTGCTACTGCCGGTGAGCGCAGCAGCTGGTTGGCCCGATCCGGTGGTTTGATTTGGGAATGTGCCCAAGTCACAGGAGTCGTAGCTGTACGGCCACGTTCCCTCCGTGGTAGCGCCGTAGCCAGCGCGGCCCTGCGATCTTGTGAGAACGATACTTTAAAAGGACGAGAAAAAGACGTACCAAGTTTCCCATAGTCCATGCACCTACAAGTCGTCATCAGAACGTAAAAAGCACCCAGGAGACACTATGATCTTACCAGGCCACAAACCCGCTTGCCGGGGACTGCCCGGCATGCTGATAGAAACCTCGATATATCCGGTAGTAAAGCATAATTTGTTCCATGAAGTAACCATCGCTGTTGACACCTCAATTACGCGGTCTTGTGAGAACATCGGGTATAAAATGTGAACGTACCGCTCTTAAAATTGAGATCGTGAATGTTTTCTTCCGTCATTGTAAGCACCAACTTGCCATCTCGTGTAATGGCGGCCTAAATGTAGCAGAATAGGTGAGAACAGGGCTACTAGACAGGCTAGCGGGACATACACTTGGATCATACCATTCAAGATCGCCCGTGGGCCAATAGTTGATGTCAACTGCCTCCCAATAGGGATCATCTCCAGGATAGAACGTACGCCCGTCAGTGTTAAACTCGTCACTGAACACCAAGTTATATTTCTTCCCATCACTTCCTGTACGCGAATAAACATCCGTGGGAGTGTCCGCATCTATGAGGCTTGGGAGCCCAGGAAGGTCCGGTATCTGTCCGGTGGAGTTGATTCCACCAAGGTTGAATCCAGCCACTGTGTTGACTGTGCGTGTATAGTACGTGACGATGGGGAACCCAGCGAATAGCGTGATCAGCCCCACAAAGATGACCACAAGTGCACCTGCGTTTTCCCAGCCGCGCGAGGAGAAAGGGGAGCAGGAACGGTCCATTCGGGCGTCCATTATGGGATCAGGGTTATGGAGAATGTCATCACCGTCTGGGTCCTTTTCCCAGACGTATTGCGCTTGTGGAACGGTGGTGGTGTTGGTGTTGGCAACTGCATTTGTCTGGACCAAAGGGGCGACGGGGGGTGCAGCAAAACGCGAAGTGGTGTACATTCCACCATCTTTGGCTTGAGTAGGATTATACTGGGGTGGGATCAGAGAATGGTCAAGAAAATAGATGGATACTCACCGAATAAGGACCATATCCACCTCCAATCATACCAGTCGCGACACCCTGGGCGATAACATGAGAGGAGCGAGCACGCTGATGCTCTGGCTGATGTTGAGGCTGATATTGTGGTTGAGGCTGAGGTAGAGCTTGTGATGCAGTAGAAGGCGCCCGTTGCGCGGCGGTCCGTTTTGAAGTTGATCGTTTTGAAGAGTGTTTCCTACTGGTGTCAGAACGTGACCTGGGTGGTCCCGGCGTGCTCGGTTCGACTCCTGGCTGGCGGCGAGAACGAGAGCGGGAGGCGCTGGAAGACATGGTAGAGGAAGACAGACAAGTTTAGTTCTCCGACCTCCGAGTATGCGACATTCAATGTACAGCACAGTGCCGTAGGAGCTAAACACGGACGAACAACGTGTAGTGCCAAATGGGGGCGAAAAGCCAACGATCTGATTCCAAAGATGGAGCGAAGTAGATAAACGCGTCTATGTGATGTCAAAAAGTTCGTGGCTGTCGCGAAAAGGATTTTCGTCCTGGATACGTCGAGGTTTTCAGGAGGTTTGTTCACCGCAAGGACGGATGAAACAGACAGAATCTGTTCAACATTGTTGGAGGCAGGGTCCATGTGGCATACGTAAGACGCGTCACGTTTTCGTGAACAACGGCAATGCTAACTGAATTCGTCCATGGACTTTGTACGCGCAGCCAAGCACAGCCAACTGTCGGCAGCTATCCCGAATATCGCTTTCAGCTCAATCGGTGGCGCTCCACACTGCCTGAGGTTCTGTCTGCGCATTCGTTCTGATCGTCATCGATTCGCTCAGAAATGTCACACGACTCACCGGCTCGACGTTCGATTACGATTTCGCAACTGACATTGACTGTCTTGACGATAGTGAACGTTTATGCAGTCCTCAGACAAAGATTCGACTTACCTGGAGGTGAGTTTCAGGAGGACTAGTAGAGCCATGCTCGAACCCTGATTCATTGCGACTCTTATCCCAATAGGAAGTTGCTTCGTTTGCTCTGGATCTTCTGTCGACTATTGGTTAATCTCCGCGACTTGACTGGGCACAAAAACCTCCGAGCGTGGCTACTTACGTTCTTGGAAACGTGACAACCTCCAGATATGCGCTTTCTGCCGTCACAGATCCCTCGGTTATCCACAGTACCTGGGTATAATGGCATGGAGGTGACATCAACTTCACCGCTTCAACCTACTGCGCTGTCGAAAGCAATTTCGGGACCATGCTAGGTTTAATGTGAGTACATAGGCATAGGAAATCCAGAAATCGTACCGTCTATCTACGTCCTTCAAGTGCCATCTTTTGTACGAGGAAAACGGCGATGTCAATTTCGAAGGCTGCAGAATAGAGATGGTGGTGGAAGGAAGACAGGTCAAAATTGTGTCTGGCTCGTCGACTTGAACTGCGCTGCTCAGGGGTTCCCCCAAAAAGGATGATATTTATACACCTTTCAGTAAAAATTGACACTAACTCTCAGATTTTCGTCCGTAAATAAAGGTATAAAGCAGTCGCGCGTGAATTCAATAATTACCGTAGTAGTACTTAGTAGTAGTAGTAGCCGCACTGGCAAGCGGTCCTTGAAAAGGAAACAACCAATGTTTTCTGCCCCGTTGCTACCAAGCCGACCGGTGCTTTGTCCATGCAGTACCTCAATATTCTTTTCAATTATGGACTTTTCAGCAGTACTGTGAGAGCTCAACTTCAAACACAAAGAGAATGACGTCTCCAACTGAGGTCATGATACGCACGATCGCATTTAATTTCAAAATCGAAATTTCCTCGGACAGCACGGCCCGACGAACGATTGTATCTGGACGTTCGGTCCCTCGTTCACCTGTAACACCTCGTTTCATTTATTTCACTCGTGAGTACTCGATGGACCCTCAGACCACGCTTCATTTATTCCATGACCCATGATTGGGATCATTACCGCCGGAATTTCATACCTATCAGCGCCCTTCTGTCAATCATTCTAACGACCTTTTGTCTTTGCTGCAGGCACATTAGCCGCTGTATTGAGGGCTGCAGGGAGACTATACCTAGTGGTCAATTCGCCCAAATGATTCAATGCAAGTAGGATAATGGCTTATCTCACAAAGTTGACTCGATGGTCCGTATGAAGACAATCGCTCAAGTAATGGCGGATCATCGCCAATCGTATTGGGTGTGTTCGCTTCACTCTCTCACAGCTGTCATCCACCTGCTTTCAAGCCCATTCGCACAAATTTGACTATTTACATTAGTTTTCCCAGGCCGGATGCCGGATCTAAAATGGCCTCTCGACGCGATTTGGACTTCGGCATGGCTATAGTGGCACATCTGTGAGAGAACCAGTTTCCTCATTGTGTCGACGTGATTCTCTATATTGCGGGTGAAGCGAACATTATCTTCTTTCTATATCGTCAACGCACTAGATAAAGGATCCACGACATAAACACAACCAAGCCCGCCTTCGACTCTGATAATCACCTTGGAGCTCCAATACTTCCTCCATCACGTCGCCGAGAATATCCACCAAAAGCAAGTCATGAAAGCGAGAGGCTGAGGTTCCAATCTTGACTACGAAGACGAAGAAGGGCTGGGCTTCTATATTGACGAGGAATATTGGTAAGAAGTTATGTCCCTTTCTATGCGCTGGAGTCCTTACCTTCTGGGATGCTTCACGCTCCTCTAAAACAGCTGTTTCCTTGAAAGTCTCCTATTTTGTGTTATCCAACTCCTCGAAGTTCTTTTCCTTGAGGTTCTCTGCAGATGTGGATGGTGTCATGAAGCTCAGTAAATAGGACAGCTCTTCTCCTCGTAATTTCTCAGAGCATTTGAATCCTCTCCTTCAGTGTCAATCAGTTTCTCTACCTCGGCTATCTAATCAATGTGATTCCATCATATTGTGCCTACTCGCCTTTTCCTTTCGTTCACTGGACTAACAATATAAACAGATATTACTTGACATGCAAGTACACCATCGTATTTCTCGTGACGCTGTACCTGGCGGATACACCATGGTCTTCCGTCCAGTCATGAATCATAATGGTGCTTCTACCGCAGTAAGATCCGACGCCATTGTGTCTAGGCATCTCGGTTCTCCTCACATGATATATGATCATTATGCTTCGTCCGAGAAGTGCCAGGCATGTTTAGTCAAAACCCAGGGCTCAAACGACACATCCTTAGTGCCAACATAATCACATGTACCGTTCCCGCTCAAGGGATGTCCTGTCAGCGACGACGTGAAAGTCCGAGATGCTATAATACCGCTGGCATGCAGTTCGGATTCTCGTCATCATTAGCTATGGACTACTGGATTTACGACTCAAAGCGGCCTTGCTTCGGCGGTAGTCATCTCTCCTGTCTTTACTTCTTCCTTCGCATTGAATGATGATACTCTAGGGCTCCAATAGTCCGGAGAAGGCGCTCATAGCTTTGCATGCCTGACAATTGTATCACTCCTGTGCGAGAGAAGAGAGTGGTCCAATTTCGTCATAAACGGTGATCTATGGCTATTTCGGTGCTCTCGGAGACCGTTTTGTGCGCTCGACGCCGTCCCAAAATCACGCTTTATGACCGAGATCCGAGCCTTCTTTCTCATCCATGGAAATGTTTCCGACGGCGAAATTGTATGCAAACAGCTGCGATACTACACGTCGACTTAAAAAGATAGTAACCAGACCCAGACATCTCTCGATAATATCAGGACAGTCGCTGCTCCTGGAATCGATCCCTGCACTCGATCGTAATCTCTGCAGGTTAACAGATGCGTATCTAAACTAGCCTCATTATCCTACTTCATCCTATCTTGTAGACGGGCTGAAACTCGTGGGTATTTCATTCCGGTCTAAGAGGTGTCTCTGCAAAATTTTTGGCGTCGGTGCCCGAGGTGCTGTCACGGATAGGCATCGCCTTCTTCAGCGGATATCCGAGAAGCACGCTCGGTGGTTATTTCGGTATGGACGGTTCCCGGGCGCTTGCAGTGATTAAATCGGCCTTCGTCTTCTCAACGTCCGGTAGGTACCGCTACATAAGTAGCGAGGAGCATTGTCTTTGATTTACATTCACCATGAACTCTCCAGGTCAGACGAAGGACTTGTGCTTGATCCCCATTCCTCAAAGACTCCGTTATAATCCAGCGCAGCCATTTCCCGAGTTCGGGATCGGCCTCAACTTGTTTTTTGCGTTCGCGTGTACTTTTGGTACCGTCCATACTATTTGGATTCTCATTCTTGGCTGATTTATGGCTTTATAGTT
The DNA here is from genome assembly GCA_030407055.1 of Armillaria mellea. Classification (NCBI taxonomy): domain Eukaryota; kingdom Fungi; phylum Basidiomycota; class Agaricomycetes; order Agaricales; family Physalacriaceae; genus Armillaria; species Armillaria mellea. The sequence continues at coordinate 3,748,857 of JAUDZF010000005.1, forward strand.
GTAGCGAATCTGTACTACTGTCAGCCACTGCTAAGTAAGTCCGGGGGTTGGGCAATGCTCGAGTTCTGATAACCAACTCTTCTACAGTTCAGTTCTCTGAGTTTTTTGGGGTGTCGTATCTTGGTTCCTCAAGGTCACTCGTATTGCATTCTCGCTGTTTACGTTCGTTTCTGATGTATATCCCTTCAGAGCACCTACAATCCTTCAAGCTGGGTTCGACTTTTTAAATACTCCGAAGTCAACACCTCACACCATGACAGATACGTCATAGGCCTCTTCTTCCTTGCGCCTCTAGGCGACCTGATTAGACGCCGTCAACTGATCCTCGGGCTCCTCTTCTGTTCCACCGTTCTTACACTCTGTCTTGGCCTCGTCAATAACTGGACTGCTTTCCTCGCCCTCTCCTTCCTAGCAGGCACAGTCAATGTTGTGCCGCAAGTTATAATTCCTCTAGCAGCGGACGTGGCTTCTCCCTTCCGACGTCATTTCTGTATATCCATCGTTGTTTCTGGTCTTATCATGGGAGTCTTGGTAGCACGGGTCTTCGCGGGGATCATAGCCCAGTACGCAGACTGGCAGAAAGTGTATTACTTTGCTGTTGGTATGCAGCTAGTGGTGTTCGTGGGCTGCTACGCGATGATCCCGGATTATCCAGCGAAGAATGGGAACGACTTCAAGTACTGGGAGCTTCTGTGGTCAATGATGAAGTACGCAGTTGGGGAGCCGTTGCTGATTCAGGTGATTTCGTTTGTGCAGGACATTTGTCCCATCGTTATGATTAAATCCAGGCATGTCTTGTCAACTTGCTCGCCGCAGCAGGGTTCTCGAATTTTTGGGTTACACTGACCTTCTTGCTGGGTGGTCCGCCGTATAATTATTCCACGTGAGTGCCCAATTTGTCCCTCGGGATTCAACTCAACCGTTGAGCTACTTCAAATTAGCCTAGAGGTGGGGCTTTTTGGACTCATAGGAATATCTGGTGTCTGTATGACACCGCTTGGTGAGTCAAGTTGTGTTCTGTGAATGGTTTGGTCTTACACTCATGCGACTGGCCCTGATTAGCTAGTCCATTATTCGATAAGCTGCACCCGTGGTATAGCGCAATCCTAGGCTCTATAATTTGTGCCTGTTTCCAGGCTCTCTTAGTGGGCGCCGCCGGTATCAATATTGCTCCTGTCTGTATTATCTCAATTATCCAGTCTAGCGAACTCGTACTGATCCTTGAAGGAAGGTCGTTGTGGCCACAGTAGGTATAGATGTCTTTTGTCGGATTTTGCAAGTTTCGCTTCAAATGTTAGTAATCAGGTGAGCTTCTCTTCATCTTGTGTCCGTTTCCTAACCAGGTGCTTTGCATAGCATCTCAGTCGATGCTAGTTCTCGGTTAAATGCCCTGTTCCTTATATCAGTGAGACGGCCACACCTAGCTCAGCCTCTACACTGAACTTATTTCCTTTCAGCTCTTCCTTGGGCAAGTGATGGGTGCAGATGTTGGTTCACGCGTATTTTTGACAGCCGGATGGCAAGCTGGGGCAAGTTTATCATTGGGTTGGATTGGTGGTTGCCTTCTGCTGCTTCTTTTGCGCGGACCACATTGCGAGCGCAACACCTGGTTCGGATACGAAGGTGGGTTCAAGTTTGGAATACTAGGGACGAAGATGGAGCCATTACATGAAGACTCGGAGACCGGAGAGAAGGGTCGCACCTCAGAGGGTAACTTGCAGGAAATCTCAGAGGGTCCCCTATAGTGCGTAAAGCTCTCTTAACTCATGGAAGAGATTCAGTTGCGTCGAGATTTTCGGAGACCAATGCTGGTTTCATCGTGTACCGACAGTCTTAAATTTTAACCCACCGTTCAAATATTGTAACTTCGAGCATGGTCACTGAAGAGCTTAGATTTCTGATGACCGGAACGGAGGGGGATATCCTTGTGCCGAGTTATCGGGCCGTAACTTCTCATACGTAAGCTCTACAAATAATATATTGATTCAACTTTTGCTTCTTCTCGCCATGTCTATGATAACAAGACGGCTTTCTACTACAGCTTTCAAGGCAAATCCACGTCGGTCTTTGCTACCAGTGCAGCCTCGCGGAGATGGATGGGCCGATCAAGCGGAATTCACGATGCTAGGCAGTGACCCGCTTCCTCTGCAACGCCGTCCACAAGTCCCTTTTTTTAGAGCGCAGAGTCCTACCGTGAATGAGATACCGTCAATGGGCAACCACTCTCGTGTTTGGATGCTGTTCTGTGTGTTATTCTGCCGATTCTTAGCGATCGGTCTTCTGACGCTTTTACTCCGTGTAGCTTCGGAATTCACTTCCAGAACGCCTGCTCGTAGTCGCCCGTCTCTTTGATGTGCTGCGCTGCGGTTGATGCGTACGTCTCTGTTCTTCGAAAGGTTGTTGCACTAATCCAGTCCATAGTCATTCGTCTCGGATTATTATAATGTGAATCTTGTATCGCAATGTTGTTGGGGGGGGATTCGGAAAGTACTGGGGCGTAATGTGCTCTAACGTACGCTCGGGCATGCACTTCACTGATCTATAAAATGAAATGCGTTCAATTTCGCAGGCTTAATGTTTGCCAAAGTTGAACTGACACTTTGCAGAACCTCCCGAAAAGAAGTGGGCAGGTTGTCTAGACGAAATTTCGACGTCAAATGATTTTCTGTCTGCGTCTTATCTGGACGAAAGCGATGAAGCTTGTTAGCAGCCTGTCGAGGTTCGCTGGAAGCACCTACTTTCTATTTTAGTACCTAAATATATTTGGTTTCGTTGACAAAGCTCCGCCTAGACCCTTCAGACAGTCACGGTGCTAGTACTTATCATGACGCCAGGTTCACATTGATAACGTTTCCTCCATGTGGAAGGTGGCCTGTTTATAACCCTCCTTACCCTCCCGAAATGGCACGATGTTGGACGGTATAGATTCCGGTATGTGACGTGGTGAATGCGGCACCATGAAAATACCACGCATTTGACGGTCCGTTGAAGTTTCCGTCCACGATATAATAGGACAGGTATTGCACTTCTCGAGGCTTGACATTTACCATTTGGCTAACGAATGGATGTGCTGTTAGCTACAATGCATGTCGATCCGGAGACAATACCCCTTTGCAATCATTGCCCCGCATCATTCATCTGCCCCCCGCATCCTATCCCATTCCCTCTTCATAACGCTCTTCGCACCGGTCAAGAACTAGACCCAGAAAGCACTGCATCCTTGCGCAAAGTGATCCCGTCCTTATACTCAAAGCTATCCGACTACAATGCTGAAATTGCTCGACTTGAAGGCATCCTGGGCCGGCTCAGACAAGGTCGGGACGAGCTAAGTCTTTGCCTTGATGCATGGGAATCTCGGTCGGCTCCGGTTCGTCGACTACCGGTAGAACTTTTGACGAATATCTTCAAGGATGCATGTAGGGCCATGCCGATATCTTCGTATTTCCCCGCCCATAATGCCGTTCGAGCCCTTACTATCACTCCCTTTTGTCTCGCCTCAGTATGCTCGTTTTGGCGGAGTATCGCACTCTGTACTCCAGAAATGTGGACATGTGTTTACGGCCAGGCAAATCAGGCAGATGTCAGCGAGGCACTATGCAATGTCATCAGCCTCCATCAGGATCGTTCCTGCACCCGTCCACTATCCATCTTCATTTCCGCGTCATTCCCAAATCAATCCACACGCCAAGCTGTCGAAAGGCTCAGTCAAGGCTACAGAGTCTTTGACAAGTTCTTTGCTGGAGGCTTAGATCTGACGAGATGTCGCAGGCTTGTATTTGACATTGATCCATTTAAAGCGCTACGCTCCCATCTCAACCTCTCCGACGAGCATAGCCTCGCGTGGCCATCTCTAGAATGTCTCGAATTATCGCAGAGAGATACTTGGGCCGAACATTCATATCCCTGCACCTTGTTCGAGAAGGCGCCGAAACTGCGAGAACTTCATCTTAGGGGAGGGAATGTTTCAATCGCAGGGTATGTCCTACCGATACATCAGATCCATTCACTTACTCTCCATGGATACGCATCGGACTACGTCTCGTACTTGCTGAGGTCCTGTGTCAACCTCAGGCACCTCACGTTGTCTCATTGGGATTCTAGTGGACGGACTCGGGGGACATCCTTCGTGCTTCGATGTCTACAGTCTCTTACTGTGATAAGCTATGGGGTGTCCAATTTCCTCGAGTCATTCGAGCTTCCGGCGCTTACGCACCTTGTGTTGGATACAAATATCTGTACGGAAGAGTTACACAAGAATGTTGATCCAGGCCTTTTCCCCATCTACTACCAATCAATCGTGGCTCGCTGTGCAAAGTCCCTTATGAAGCACCAAGCGGTCCTTTCTCATCTAACTTTGAAAGATCTTCCCATCGACTCTAAAATGGTCCTTGAATTTCTTTTCAGGGTTCCCAACCTCAGACGGCTTTCCATTATAGAAAGGACGGGATTGAAGAACTTGACGCTCGACCAGCATTTGGTGGATTATCTCTCGAAGCCGGAGGTTTTACCAGGTCTCGAGGGAATTGACCTAGTTTGGTCGAAAGACAACGTAGATCTTGACGAGGGTGCCATAATGAGCATGCTGGAATATCGAATGGACAGGACGATTTTGAAGTCCGCGGTCATTGGACCACGAGATGGGGGCGAGTTGCGGAATGACACATTGATTCGGATGCAGTTGATGAGAGAACGAGAAATCAAAGTTACGCTGTGGTAGATTTAGGAATACCGGCGAGGGTAAATACTATTGGGTTTGCACATTTTCTGTCATGGTGGATGATCACTTAGTATGTTTGTCAGTACTAGTCACTAACAGTCTCACATTCCTCGCTCTCCTTTAACCGCAGCCAGTTCCATACTTTGTAATGATTTCTATTTTACGGGCGGAGTTGTTACTATTCTCTCCAGCATGCATTTTAACACCCTTTTTTCACCTCTTATACTAGCCAAGTGGTCCTGTTCTCTGTCGTAACATAAGAGCCAACATCCTTCAGTGTCCTCCATCACCGCGAACCCTTCCCAGCCCTCGAATAACAGCCTTTCTTGGTTCTCCGTCCAGTCCCAAGGTCCCACCAAGTGAGGAAGACTCTGTGTCTTACCTCCATGCTCGACCAACAGTGTGTCTTTGTTCACGTATATCCAATTCAGCTCCGGCGGATCTGGTCTGATGGTGCTGACAAGCCCTCGCGGCTTGTCATTCCAAGGATAATCGACATAAAAGCCACTGAATCCATGTCCACCTTCAAATTTTCGCTGCGGCGGATCTTGATCATCAAGATACAACTAGTAGATATTAACCCTCTAGGTGAAGGAATTATGCTAGATGGACGCACCTTTTGATCACGCAAGACTACCTGTTTGCCTTCTACCTGGTCCTTTAACGGAGAGTCCTCGCTGCAATGCGCTATGAGGGTGAACTTTTTCAATCGAGGGTCGTCTGGATCGGGTGGTTTTGCAGGTTTTGAAGCCGCCTTCCCTTGCTGTTGAGCTCCAGCACCTTGTGCGATGCTGGCAACGGAGGCAGCTACTCCAGACGCGGCAAGGGGTATTGCGACACCGCCTGCTGCGATACCGATGACGCCTAATACCATCTCGACGATGGCTAGTGACTGTTCGTGTGAAGTGCAAATTACCTGCCATCAGCCTTCTTCGCGTCGTTTATGATCACGTCACTGGGCAATACAAATAGATCTTATCTTATCCATGCTCACGCAAACCTTCGAATTGAAGAAATATCGGTCATGATCTGTCTGAACTGCTTGTTATGTTCTTTGATCTGTTGTTTCCCTTGTCTACGGTCTTACTTTTTCCCATTAAGTGAGTAAAGTGAACCCAGCGCCAGATCCCTCCCACCTTACCTTTAGGCTCTTCGACTTTCCGAAGCTTAAGTCGCGTCAAGGCCGTGTCTCAGGCCCCACCATAGGTCAAAATCGTCTGTAATGATAATTGCTCTACTTTAGTGTCCCTGAAATTTCAAATGAGGTCGATACGCTGCTTAACGACAAGTCCTTCTAATCATGGCTATGTGTTCTACATATCTGAGAAGCGTCAATCACAAGGGACAGAGACGAACTCCTGCGCAGAACTTAAGTCGGTGATTGTGAGTAGGACTGTGAGTACCACTTACGGGACGCATGAATGTGAAATGGTGCATTGATGTATATGCGCGAGCGTATCCGACTTCCGCGTATGCCCACAGATATTCCCATTTGCGTTTAAAGGCCTCCATGGCACCTGGTACGCTCAATAACTGAGGTTGGCTTTCTGCCAGTGAAGCCATAACCGCTTCATTTCCCCAGTTCTGCGAGAAACGCCTGAACATTCCTACAGTCAGCGTGGAATAAGAACGGCCAAATAGAAGGATCCACCTTCCCCATTCACGTAGCGTTCGAGGATAATCAAAGAAAAGCATATCATATAAGAATGCATCGTATCTTCAAGATAAAGTGGACGCGTGCTCACGAGATCCAAAGTTCTCTACGCTCTCGATGGTGAGCTTTCCTTGAGTCGCAGTTTCGGCAACCTGCAGGAAATACGTAGCAGAAGGAACAAAAGAGTTAGGCCATTGATACCGTCTAGCATAGTCGTCCGGTCTTCACGGAGGAGTAAGTACGGCACAGATATAAATTACACGGTTGGCTTACTGAAGGACCTTAAAACGCCACTCGGGCTGTGTGGTGGCCGTGATTACAGCTGCAGCATGACGAGACTTCAACGCCCAGTCAAGGAGTTTGAAAAAGTTCCCAAGGTGCATCGCACCCACTGCCTTATCAAATCCATCGCTGAGAGGATTCCATAGACTTGGATGGAACTTCGACTGACCTCTACCATTTCTACGCTGATAAACGCGTCGAACGCGTGCTCAAAATCGTTTGGCATATTCCGGTAGTCCAGCAGACGCACACGCACACGATTTTGCAGTGATAACGCGGCTACTCTTTGTTCCGTAACCGCCTTTTGATTGACAGATAGCGTCAGCGTGTCTACCTCGCATCCCATTTTTGCCGCCTGTGTGAAGTACTATCAGCCGATTGATCTGATTATTGTCCTGTAGACTAACCTCGATTGCAAGAGCTCCCCAACCCGTACCAAACTCTAGTAGGCGATCTCCTGGACGAAGCCGGGCCTTCCTTAGCAAGTTACGAATCTTGTAAAGTTGGGCTATCTCCAAGTCTTCCTCTCGCCATTCCCCCGTTAAATCGCCGCGGACGCCGCCTGCGCTATCAGGCCAAATTGCGCAGGAGTAAGTCATATCACGACTTAGAAAAGACTGTTTGAGAGGTAAGAGAGATTGTCCGTCAGATTGAACTTCAGAATGCTTACCTTGAAAAATTCATTGTCGACGTCGTAGCCGGTAATCTATACAAGAATAAACTTAAGAGCAGGGTACGTCCAGTCTAATAAACACATACGACATTCAATTTGGCATTGCTCATGGACTGCCCGAGATAGCGTATATATAAAGATGACAAAACGACTGAGCAACGATTCCAAAAAGAGGAAAGCTCGCTGAGATGAGTGCGGTTATCCAGCCATAACTAACTTGACATCAGCCATGTTAGCGCGGATAAGTGTAAAGGAACAGACAGTAAGTGCCGTTTTGAGGCCGCTGACTTCAAAGTCTTCATTCATGTAACCCTCCGCAACTAATAACACCAGATTATAGTCAAATGACGGAGGATGGTAGCATAGCTAACACACTTACACCCAAGGTCATGATTCAAGTAGATCCGAGTCCAGAAATTCGAAGATTTTACCTTGATGACAACGGAATCTGTCTCTCCTCCCGGGACCAAATTTCCGAACCGATAGGAATTTCCTTCATCGAAGACGGTCAATGAACCCCGACGGAGACCTTGGCCCAGAGAAGATAATATAACGGCTTTCGCTGTCAGAGCATCATGACATTAGGAGAAGTTGTAGATACACAGGTGTCATTTCTCACCGTATGCAGCCATGAGCCAAGAGAGTGACGAACGAGGCAGAAACAACTTTCCATGAAATTCTAATGAAGAGTTTGACACAGAATCAGCTTTAGATGCCATAGAGTAAAGGGTGGTTGGTGGGAGTTACTTGTAATGAAAGTTCTCAATTCTTTGCACCTATAAGTAACCTCCACTGGCAGGGTTTGTCGCCGATATGGTCCCGACTATTGGAAAGGATATTAAAGGTATGGCAACGATATTTCGCCAATATTAGAATAAATCGAAGGATAAACTGCCGTGGGCTATATTCTGATGGACGCATAGCTTGTCGATCCTATTCAGGTGTCGCCGTTCCCAAGTTCAGCGCTGGGGCAAGAGGTATCCGAACCCTCAGAGAGTGGGCTTTTCTTTAGAGCAACTTCTGGAACCCGCCGTGCATACGTCGCGGCGGTAGCCGGCGGCGATTTCCGGAACCGATCACTGTCGCCAACATGATTTGGACCGACACCACGACCTGCCTGCACAGTGAACCTTCCGAGTCATCGAACCATACGTATCGCGGAGAAAGAAGTTGATCCATAAGATTTGCGTCGCTGTGAGGCTTGAAAATAAATCAGCCATCAAAGTTTGAGTTTTTTTTATTAAGTAACTACGTTTCCTGATGCTTTTCATCAGAAGGCTAAAGGAGGGAGATAAAAAGATGTTTTAGCGCGAGAATTACTACGCAAGAACGGGAATCGGATCCCGGGAAATTCCTTATGTCCACCCAGGCCTGATCCCCGATCTTACCATTCCATGTCGCTTTCATGTGCTGAAAGCTGCGAATTTGTCAGTGAATGAACGTGATACACCAGATACGCCCGAGACTCAGGACCAGGGGCCAAGGAACCAGGAAGCGTGATGATACTTACTGCATTCTCTATGACATTTCCGAGCCAATCGTTGCCGTGCCCACAAACGTGGGAATATGGAGGTGGTATGGAGGTCGAAGTACTTCGCTTTCACATCAAGTATACAATGCTTATTGACACGAGAATCATATGGGCTGTTGGAATGGCCGGATACTGTGTAGTGGAGAGTCATGGTGCGTAGCAGTTTACTGTATCCTTCTGTCAAAAGTGTCTACTTGGATGCTCATTGATTTCCTTGTGTGTCTCCGCGTTTCTCGACGTCTCTCGGACTTCACCGATTACTTCGTTCCTTGCAATTTCGCTCCGTGACGGCATCTCAGGGAAGCATAGTTAAGTCCACAGCCCACAAGAGTTGCATAGATGGAAGATATCTCCCTTCACTCATTCGTTCAGGTAATGGCCATTTCGATCGAGGCTGCTGAATTCATCGCTATTATAGTCGAATCCGTTCTATATGGTGTGTATCATGAATGTATCCTTCGTCTCGAATTCTTTAATAACAGCTAATTCTTAGGTTTTGCTGCTTTGCTCATCTCTGTTACGCTTTGGGCTCTAACCCGTGAACGGGCCAAACATGAACTTTCGATAGTAACTCTCGTAGGAGTCTGCGCCTTGGCCGTTCTCAGTACTCTCGTATGCGAAACTCAACTTGTCATTGCGCGAAGCCCGACTGACCTACAACTAAGCATCTCGTTGCAGATGGAATTTATGTGTATCAAGGCTTCATTACTTCTGGAGGGGATGATGCCTACTTTCTTGACAGCACTAGATTTACTTTCAAGAACACGGTATATTTTTTGGAGACTCTCCTGGCTGATGGTATTTTGGTACAGTCATCTTCCTCCTCAACGTCTTATCTTGATGAATAATCGCTGCTCGTAGATATATCGTTGCTACATTGTTTGGCAAAATGTCTTGGTCATCGCCTTCCCGATTCTCGGCTGGATTGGAACCGTTGGTAGGACACTAGCTTTCGAACGCTTCAAGGGAGCTTATCTAACTTTTCTTAGTGGCGGGGGCACACACTATCTGGTCCATAGCAAGAGAGCCCGGAACAACATTGAATAAAGACGCGATATTTGTCCAACAGACCAGGAAATGGGTAGTATCATTCTACTCTGTCGCTCTGGTGACAAATATATCAGCTACACGTGAGATAAATATCAATCTTGTGCGCGTTTGCTAATCCTCCCTTCCTAGTTATTTTGGCGACTAAATTGTGGATAGCCCATAGACGTGCCGTGAAGTACTTCGGTAGTATGTCCACGCATACTTCAAGGAGCTCCTTCTATCCCATCATTCTCTTGATCATCGAATGCGGCGCGCTATATTCCCTAGCCCTGATCTCTATGCTTGCAGCATATTTGTTGAAATCGAATGCTGCATATCTTGTTGTCGACCTGGTAGGTTCTGCATGTTCGACATTCGCTTTACTAATGGTACATCCTTGGTAGATTGGTCAAATCATCCCAATCACATTCTCCGTCATCTTATTACGAGCCGCATTAGCTCGATATCAAAAGGAAGATCAACACAATAACTTGAGTCGTCTCGATTTTGCGGCCTTTGCTCGGACTGAATCTCAGTCACGTTCCAACGGGACTATGAAAGTTGACGTTAAATCGCACCAGGAGACCAACGGGGACCGAATACAGGCCAGTAGCCGAAGCCGGGATGTAGACACTGCGGAGAGCAGCCGCCTGAGGGTGAACGGGGCTGTCTAATTTGTAGCTTGTATTCTATACTCATTGATGATACTGTAGACAGCCAAAAGACAACGGCGTCCCAGGAAGAGGAGTATCAATTGAAGGATTGTCGAGATCTTGAAACTGTTCTAGCGTGGTTAAGACAGTCCGGCAGGATGCATATCAAGGGATGGCCGGGGAGTCTAATCGTACCAGTGAGAGAGCTACGAGGGACTACATACCTAATTAATGGACGATCTAGAAGTGAGGCCGGCCTATATCAGGAAATCAAAAGTAAATACAAAAGTTCTGCAAAAAGGGTTGGTTCGGCAAATGCCGGTTATGTACCTTTCAACTTAATTCTCACAATCGCCGATTCGCTGCCATGCGAATGAAGCTGCCGGGATATATGAATCGCTCTCACGACGACAGGATTCTTGATTCTTAGCTGCTATGCTTAGGAAACTCGACGCTTGGACTGGACTCATACTCTTCACCTTTATCTTGGCACTGTCGGGTGTGTTTCTACTACGCAAGACTCGATTACTTCCCCCCGGGCCCCCGCCGAAAGTTATCTCAGGAAATGTCCACCAAATGCCAAGAGTTTCACCTTGGACAACTTTCACTGAATGGTCGAAACAATATGGTAGGATTATGCCCTGCCATAGGTTACTGTCTCGAAAGTTTTGCAGGAAGTTCAATAATTCACTACAGATTTTTCGGGCGCCATTTCATAGTATTGAACAGTGTCGAGACTGCCTTGGAACTTCTTGAACATCGCTCCAATACGTATTCCGATCGTCCAGTGGTTTGGATGTATAATGAACTAGCTGGGCGTGGAATGTCCGTTTTTACAGTCTCTTCGCAACACCCCCATCACAAAATATATCGATGATTACTTCAATCGGGCCTCAATCCGAGAGCAGTGCAGGCCTATCGGGGTATCATGGAGCGAGAACTGCGTATACTCTTAGACGGTCTTCTTAATACGCCAGAAAGTCATGCAAAGCATCTTCGAAGGTAATCGGTTTTCTTCTTTCCAGTTTCATTATTTCTCATGATGAATTAGGAATGCTGGCGCAGTAGTTTTAGACCTCGCTTACGGTTGGCCGGTTACCAGCGATGATGACTACTTCGTTTCGCTTATGGAGGAGGCGTTCGCCCTGCACAAGCAGGTTGTCCAGCCTGGCCGGTGGTTAGTAGAAGTGATGCCCTTCCGTGCGTACGACGTCTATTTTTATCCTTTGTTGAATTTATTCCAATTTTGACAAGTGCGATTTGTTCCATCGTGGATGCCGGGGGCGTACTTCAAGAGATTCGCATTTTCGGTCCGTGAGCGTATGAAGGCGATTGATCAGGCCCCACTTCAATGGACAAAACAACAGATGGTGAGTGGAACGAAAGGCTCTCCTTGCCAGTGTGCTAAAGTCACATAGGCCAACGGCATCGCCAAGGAATCGTTTACATCCCAGCACCTTCAGTCACAAGACGGTCATTACGTTGACAAAAACGAAGAACGTATGGTAGGCTGGTGTGCGTCTGCTTTATATGCTGGCGGCGCAGACACTGTACGTCTTTCCCCTAGTACTATGCTGCTATTCTGACAACTGTTTCGCAGACAGTCTCAATAATGCAATCTTTCATCGCGTTGATGATGCAATATCCAGACATACAGAAGGAGGCCCAAAGCGAAATTGATTCTTTGTTGGGCGACCATCGTCTTCCAAACCTCGATGACCAGTCCTCTCTTCCTTATGTATCAGCCCTCTTCAAGGAGATACTGCGATATTCCCCGGCGGCTCGACTTGGTGAGTGCACACTGAATCCATGGTCCGTTATATCTTAGTGTGCGCAAGGCCTTCCTCATCGTGTCATTCAAGAAGACACCTATAATAGATACAAGATTCCGAAAAATAGCACAGTAATAGCAAATATCTGGTGGGTTCCGGCATTCTGATTGACGCTGTATTTACTGAAGGACATTCAGGGCACTGTGTCGTGATCCTTCAGTGTTTACTGATCCAGATGTCTTCGATCCTAGCCGATTTCTCACAAGAAACGAGATGGACCCACGGAAACTGGCGTTCGGCTTCGGGAGACGAGTTTGCCCTGGCTAGTACAAATTTCTTGTGGTCTGTTTATCTAACCCAGGTGCATTTACAGGTGCTGGGTTCGCTGAGACTTCTGTCATCCTCAGCATTACCAATATACTTGCTTGCTTCAACATCCTGAAACCTGTTGATGTCAACACTGGTGTGGAATACTGTCCAGAGATATCCTATACCACGGGCGTAACAAGGTGCGCACCTTCGTTATCCTACTTCAAGGTGCTAATCATGAATGTCAGTCATCCTGCGCCTTTCCAATGCCGCATTGTTCCGAGACCTAGATCCAATGTTCATTTGTTTAATAATTGACATATGGTGTTTTCTATATATGTATTCAGCTGCATCGGTCCAAATCAACTGTAGCTTCAAACTGCCAAATGCGGGAACACCTGTGTGGTTTGAGCGACACAAACTCAGCGTCTTTGGGTGGCTGAAGTCAGGAGATTAGGAACTAGCTGCTCTACACGACGCCCTTGCATGTTCCCCGACAGCAGTACGTACGTAGTCTGATTCTGATTTCTGATTTCTGATGTTGCCTAACTGGTATCATGTCCTCGCGAGACGCCGATGAATTCCGAAAATTTACCTTAGGCACACGAGCTAATCCAGGGTGGGTGTGGTTGCCAGAGTTAGGCGCCAGGATAGGATGCGACCGGGGGGTGCCGACTTCGAGCGGCGAAGTCAACAGCCGGGAATCAGATCAAGAAGAACCGAAGGGTATTTATGGGACGTTCAAGCGAACGAGCGCTCTGATCCTCCGACATGTCTCTTTCCGCCCTCATTGCAGAAGCCGTTGTTCTCAAGACGGCTTGCATCGTAAATGGGGTACCCCTCAAAATGGCTGCGAAGCGGTATATCCCTACTGCTTCCACCAAGAAAGATGGAAAGGTCTTGATCTTTCTCCACGCAAGCGGCACACGTAATGCATATAAGTTCTCTCTCTTGATATCCTTCTAACCTGTATTTTAGACAAGGAACATTGGGAGCCTGTTATCGCCAAGATTTTTAGTTCTACTGAAGGCGTCAAAGAATGCTGGGCGTTTGATTCGCTCAGTCATGGTGAATCAGCACTCTTGAACGCGAAGGAGATTGCCGTCTTCTCTCCTTGTAAGTTGTGCTTACATCGCTGACACGAAATCTGACGGAAAATTCGGACCCTTAGCGATTTCGGACTGGGCCCGTGGCGTTGCAGAACTTGTGGAAGATCGCTTGCAAGGCGAGCGCATCGTCATAGTCGGCCATTCCGCTGGAGCTTCAGCTGCGTCAGTGTTCTTACACACATATTTCAACTTCTTCATAGACGACATTTCTAGGATGTTTTCTACAAAGTGTTACTCTTCTAGTACACCACCGTATGAGAGTATCATATTGGTTGAGCCAGCCTTGATCGATCGGCATGTATTCCAAGCGAATATAAGGGACCGCGAACGCCAGACCGAGATGCTAACGAAGGCTGTGGCTGCGCAGCGTAGCACCTGGAATAACCGAAAAGCGGCATTTGATTACTTTGTCAGGCGCGCACCATGGAAAACATGGGATCCTCGAATTGTGGTTATCCAAGCTGTTGGTATATTCCTTGCCTATCTTGGTCTTTGTTTACCTATCATTAGAATTACGGTCTTCGCCCGCTGGATCCTGAACGTCCCTTGGAATCGGTTACCACGAAATGCGACAAGCGCCATGAAGCGGGTAGTTTTACAGATTTCGAATCAACCTTTGATGCTACTGAGCAGATCGAAAAAGTCTGCGCAATCGTCCCAGTCCATGTCATCTATGGCAAAAAGGACAGCCTTGTGTGCGTTATTAAACACAGTCGCTGGTTAACTCAACTCTGAGCGTCAAAATCTAGCCCACAATATTCACAAGATAGCCTTTCGGATCTATCCAAAGGGCGAAAGTTGGCTTCCGTTGTGAGGATTTCTTCAGGAGGACATCTTGTAAGCACTCCAAACCATATTTCCACTTTCTGTTGTTTACACCTTCCCAGCTGGTACAGGAAGACCCTGACGCTGTGTCAGTCCAAATTCTGAGCATTCTCAACCAACCACATCGTGACGATGTCACCCCCAAGCTTTAGCCTTAGCCAGGATGGTACGTCTTCATAGATCAGGAAGGTTAAATGATAACAAATAAAGTGGCAGAACTCTGAGGTGAAGAAAAGGATAACTCCAGGATAATGAGCCGATGCTTGAGATGTGACGGTAACTCAAAAACCTAGAAGGATGGCTGTGTAAAACAGTCGAGGATGTTGTAAGTTGCCGCGAGTTCAATTTGATTAGTTTGTATGTCTCTTCGCAAGCTACGGGTGATGCAAGAAGATGAGAATAAAGGAGCTCAAGGGGGCGCGATGAATGGACGAAATTTCCGATATTAAAAATAAAAATTTCGCCGGCTCTCCAAGGCTGAGGCGGAACGTCCAAGGTGTTGGCAGGGGACGTAGGAAAGGTGCCAGAGCCTTTCCGGCAGGTGAGACCGACTATTACCGGTAACTTTGTGGACCGGGTGGGCATATACAGAGTATGTTATTCCCACGAACTTGAAGGGGTGTGTGTGTGTGTGTGTGTGTGTGTGTGTGTGTGGTGTACCGGCACAAGGTCCCAATCAGGAACGGCCGGGTCCACAGCCTTAACATGGCCAAAGCCATGTCGCTGTGGCCACGAAGGCTCATACCGTTGTGATCGCACGGTTGCGTACGTCTCGCGGAGTAGAGACACATCGTGGGGTAAAGATACGAAGTCAAAGATCTTTTAAAATATGGACAAATTTTACAGGTACGATGCAGGACAAAATATAGGTACCTGTTGGAAGATACGAAAGATATCATGAACATATTTTGCAAAGGAATACAGAACATCAACATTGTCGCCCTCTACCAGTTGTATCACCTCCGATCTCGAAGGAGCGGATTGTAAGGATGCAATGAGTGTGTGAGCAACGAGGTGAAAGACTTTATCCAAGAACTGATGTTGAAGTGCTTTGAGCTTCTCAATTCCAGTGCAATACAACAATGTGGGCATCGCCTTCGACATCAGTCTGGCAATAGCGACATAACTGGCACTCGCGAGGAACAGGAGGGTGACGGCATTTATTCCATCTAAGAACCTCGACAACGAGTGTATGGGACGAAGTCAGCAGTCGGATCAGCGCTTTTCGATAGGCAGGAACCGGTGAACATCGATAATGCTATCCACATCGCGCGGAGACCAGGCACGGGAGAGATCAAGGATTATGAGATGAAGACGATGCAAGGCATGACAAAGACCGACGATGACTTTCCGTCTCTAGTGCAGGTATCGCAACGCGAGCGTCAGCGTACGAAACTTGATGGGCCACATCCCTCTCTGAAAAGAGCATCGTGACTGAGGACCGCTTAGCAATGCAGAGGAGGCGACGAATGAATGTCTTCTGAACACGTTCGAGCTCGGACAAAGACCCAGCGTCGATGGAACAAAGCGTTCATGGACTTACGCGCCTTTGATGCTTTGATATAGTAATGCTCCCTGAATATAGACCTGTCCGTGTATGACAGCGTAATTCCAACATATAGACACAAGAAAGAGCAAGAGGGTGACCCCCAATTGTGAAGGAAGGCAAGGTAGAAGGTAGAGTGCCTGCAATCCAGAGTTTCATCTTGTCATGAGATATTGTCATCGAGTTCCTCTGACACCAATCGAAGAGAATATCAAGCTTCGCCTGTAAATCTTGGGCCGAATTCGAAAACAAGTAGTAGTAGTAGCTGCCATGGGCCTGTTTGATATGCGACTCATGGGAAGATTTCCGATGACGACGTCATCAGGATGAGGTGGCAAGGAGAAACCCAAAAAATAGATACGGGCACACATCCCGACAATGACGTCGGATACTCGTCACTGACATTTGACCTGAGACAAGGGAGAAACGTGCCGCATTACAGTGATTTAGAGGGAGCAGGACACTGCGGAAGTGATAGCAGAGCGGCTAATGGAGAATCATGAAGAAAGAGGAGAGGTCCAATACCATACACTGTGCAAACATCATATGCGTAGTGATGGATAGTAGACCAAATCTGGGCAGGGACGTCGAAGGAAAAGCGCGCTGTAGACAAATATCACGAACAGGGAAATACGACGTGGCGTATTCACAGACACTAATTCGAGATGAGAAGGAAGGGACATCATGAAAAGTAGTCAGAACGTGGGTGTTGACCATGCATATGAAAGCGGAGCCTCAAAACAAACGGTGCCCCTGCCCTCCGCGATGGTGGAACCCATGACTGGTACAGAGACGAGACGTACGGCGACCGCAAAGAGGCCAGCACGATGTTCAAACCGAAAACAGTATGACGGGCATGGTGTCAGAGTCTATGGATTATGGAACAACACGCAGGTCACGAATAATCACTAATAAGCAAGAACACTGAATGGAGGACCAACAGTGTAGTTGCTGTGACGTTCGAGCCTATGACAGCTACCGAAACCAGGCCTGAGAGCTGCAGGGCACCAAGGGCATCCTTTCCTGCAGAGAGGGCGCCCTTGGACACAGGTCAGAGGCCTATGAACACAACGGAACACAGATCAGGAACAGTCACTCATCAGCAAGCACACTGAATGGCGGACCAACAGTGGACCTGCAGTAAAGTTCGAGCCTATGACAGCTGCCAAAAGCAGGGCTCAGAGGGAAGCGGGGCACCAATCGCACTGATTCCTGCAGAAACAGCATGTTTGGACGCAGCTCTGAGACCTATGAATGCCCGAGGTCCAGTATTGGTAGGTGAAGCAGTCGTGGTATTGGTAGCAGTGGTGGCCGGTTCTTGGGTGTGGCGTCCATGGGAATGGGAATGTAGTGGTTCGACAGATCTATTAGGTGTTCGACGCGAAGGGTGAGAATATACAAGCTTCCTGAATCCTGGGTGTTGAGGGAAGGTGTAGCGGGAGAGATGAGACGAATTTATCGAGGAGATATTGACGCTGGTTGGAGGGAAGGTGTCAGTGGATTTCAGTGGATGTGGAACACGTGAACCGTGACATTGAGTGACATCCCTATTAATCGGGTTTAAAGGTGGAATTTACACAAGTCTAATTGGTGAGTTGTTCCCTCTTTCGGATTGCTTTCCGTCCTCACGCCTTCCGCAGGCGTCGGCCGCCTCGCAGCGCGTAATTTTCCATACTAGTGGTATGCGGTCTTAGCCTCTCAACGGAAGCCTCCCCCGGGAGTCTGAGCCGTCTCACCAGTGAGTACGCTGATGAACCTAAGAGACTCCTGCGGGCAGAAAACACAAGACCTATAACGGCAAGTGCTATCAAGCAGCTAATCTGAAGGCAGGTTCTAGCGAGTCTAGTCTTGCACCTCCGTGCGGTGACTATAGCTTCCTAGGATGGTAGCGAACTTTTGCTACGGTTGTTATGAGTCCCTAACGGTCTAGAGAGGCTCAAGTTATGTACGCGGAGTTTCCTGGAAGGGAAGCGATGCGTAAACGTGGGTGTATGCTGAGTGGGGGCGACCTATATATGGGGTGAACTTTCTGTTGGTGTCGGAAACCTAGCTACGGTTCCAGTATTGTAACTGTGTTTCTAATGAATTTCGTTAGTAACTTTCTTTACCTTTACTAGTCTTTCGAACGCGATGTTTCAAGGTGAGAATGACAAGAAGGATAGCTTTCTTATGCTTAATATTCCTTCCTGCTTTACAGAGCAAAGTAGTAACAAGACTTAGTTGTCTGGTCTCTTAGAACACAGAGATGCGACGTTAAATCTTGTTGGTTGTGTGAATATGGGGAATTGGTGGGGTATCCACCAGTCTATTATTTTCTAGCTACGTTTTGTCCTCTTTTTATAAAAAGTTTGCGAACTTTTATCAGTAAGCAAAGTTTCTAAGGCTATAAAACCGCAGTACGTATTGCTGAGCATGTCGAAGGCATTTATAATACTAAAGAACTTTTTAAATACTTTACTTACAGTGCCGCCAAAGTGCGTGGGTGCGGCTGGTCGTTTTGGTAAGATTTTCTTACATATCCTCGGCTATGGCTCACTAATACTACTGGTTTAAGTACACGACCATACGGTCCTGTACTTCCATTAGCAATCTGTAGTCGTAAACAGCCTATGCGTGGTGAAACCCATGACTCGGCCAGTGCTGCGCGTGCCTAAGTTCTAGGCCAGTCGGGTGCTTACTCTGTTTATGGATGATTGGTAATCAAAAAGGGACTCATGGGAATATGGCGCATCAGTTCCGCAGTGTAACTTCGCGTACTTTGCAAAGTTCGGAATGAAACAAGTTGGCCCTTGCTTGCAACGTTAGGTTTACTGAAAGTCCATGGGTGGGACATAATTGATAATTTGAAGGTAGTGCCCACAATTTCTGAGCACACAGAGCCTGGAGGCTCATCAATGCGCCACGATCTCTAGCAGATATCAATTTACAGGCTCCTAGATCCTTCGCCATGTCTTTCTTTTTCACAGACTATAACTACCTGGTTGGTCTCAGCTCGAGCCCCCACTGCTCTCACTGAACCACCAGGTACGTTGATCTTATTATTCATATCTACAATGTACATTGAGCTGACTCTCACTAGAGCAGCTTCTTCTTCGGTTTTAATAAATCATATTTATCCATCGTCCAACTTATTACAGTCACATCAACATTTAGGATATGTCTGCAGCCTGAGATGCCAACACCCAGTCTTCACACAACACGCCCACCGCTGGAAGCTTGACTCAGCAGTCCACAAATGCAGGAGAGGCCGGACACTCAACGACCCCCAAAGGTTCACCTGCTCCAGCGAATGCTCTGCAAGCCCAAATCACCATTTGGTGTGAAGCTCTTGTCGAGACTTTCTGGACTGGCACAAACAAATCGAAACTGGATGTCCTCTCCCAGATCGTCCGATCCCTCACAGACTTCTTCAATGTGCGTCCCGGACATGACGACGATTTCAATAACGCCGTCCGCATCTACGTCGAGATGCTCGATGGATATGAGGCTGAGCAAAAGCTTCAAAGGCAAGAAGGAGAGAATCAGGCATGTGGGAGAGAAGGGATTGAAGCGGAAGTTGGAGGACCGGATCAACCTAGAGCCGCCGACTTCATCGAAGAGGCGGGTGCTGGGAATGATGGAGCATCCAGTGCTGGAGAAGGAGCAGACAGAGGGTCGGACATGGCAGACGATGGAGAATCCGGTGACGAGTCTGACGGCCCCAGCCCACTGAAACGACCTCGCATTGACGAATCTATCTTCCCTTGGCAGCCAGTGCGGGAGATCAGTCGAGCAATCCTCCACCCAGAACTTCAACGCACCTTGGAGCTCATCGAGAATTACACCATCGATCTCAAGGCCACTAGGCGTAGTCTCACCAACTCCTCAGAGTGTCCTGAATTCCCAGACAAGCAGTGGTTCCCCCTCCTCGCTAGGAAGGCAGTCAACCTCGATGCCGTTTTCGCCTCCGAACATTCCACTTCCATCAATGAAGTTCAGACTCACGAGATATCTGAAGGAATTTCTATCAGACTCTCAGAAAATATGTCCAACCCAGCCGAGCAGAAGAAAACCATTAGTAACACCGACGAATGGATGACCACTTGGTACACCTACAGTCAAGCCATCCTCGTTGCTTTCCTGCATTGAGACCGTGAACTCACCTTGTACCAGCGGTATATGTCCTCACTCTTCTGGACCACAGCTATCCCCCTCCACGGTTGTGTCTTTGTCCTGGATCAGGCCATCTGCAATTGAGCGGGCAGATGTCGAAACATCTTGCTCTCCGACACCGAAAAATTCAGAGATCTTGAAAGGTCACACATCTCCCCGCTGGGCATGGCGTACCAAGAATTCGAGGACCTTAGGAGCAATAAGAAGTCTAAGCAAAAGGGGGGGGGAACGAGGACGGAGCACCGACGCGTGCAGACGCTGGAATGGAGGTGTTTGCCCTTCCACCGCAGGGAAATGTTGGTACTGACACGTTTGCTCAAGGTGTGAGGGAGGACACATTGTCTCCTCTTGCCCAAAGAAAGATTGAAGGAGTTTTCGAGTGGTTGGAAGGGAGGGGGAGGTTTGAGAGGATGAAGGAAGATGGTGGGTGGGAAGAAGTGTCGAATCGTCATGCACCTAAGTATAGGTGTGGGTTTGTGTTCTCGATTGGTGACGTTGGGAGCAGTTTAGCCACCGGCAGTACAGAAACCGAGCTCCCAGTCCCACGGCCGCCGGAGAAAGAATTCGCGAATCTTGAAGCCATGCAAATGTTGAACGATCACCCTCAGCTATTCAAGATCACGACACCCATCGATGTCAAGGCATTCAAGGATCATCTAGCGACACACCCAAACATGCTTTTCATGCAGTCGGTATGCACTGCCCTGAGGGAAGGTTTCTGGCCATGGGCAGACACACAGCATGAGGACGAGTTCCCAATGACATGGGACAATAGTCGAATGAGTCCGCATACCGAGATGGAACAGCAGTTCATCTCAGGATACTGGGATGAGGAAGTCCAGGCAGGCTGCTTCTCAACGTCATTCGGACCCGACCTTCTCCCTGGGATGTACAGCACTCCCATTCACGCTGTGCCGAAACCTCATTCTGAAGATTTTCACATGGTATCCAATATGTCTGCAGGTCCTTTTGCGCCGAACCGAATGATCAATCATGCAGATATAGCTGGGTCTCGTCTCGACAACCTGCACACATTGTTCTCTGCGATATGGCGATACAAGCGTTCCCTGGGGAACAAAGACAAGATCTTAGTAGTTTTCAAGTCCGACGTTTCCAAAGCATACAGACTATGCCCAATGCACCCTCTCTGGCAGCTCAAGCAGGTCATCATGACGGGATACCTTTCCGACGAACAGAGGGCAGTAGGGCTCATGGAGAACTTAGTGCGGAATGTTGATTGCAATAACAATTTTGGGGGTCGAGGGTCTGGACGTGTATGGCACAGCATGAACGGATTGGTTACATGGATAGCCATCAACGTCGATGACATCAAAGACCTTGCCTGTTACGTGGACAATGATTTCAGCTTCAATGATTGGGGAAACCTAGTGCTGTATGAACCTTATGACACCTACTATCCTGTGAAGCAAGTGAAGCTCCTTCAGCTGTGGGACTGGCTGGGCATCCCACACAGCAAGTCGAAGCAACTGTTCGGAAGCCAGCTTGTCATCATTGGGTTCAATGTCGACCCAAACACTATGAGGGCCACGATGCCGGCTACTGCCAAGTCAGAACTCGTCTCCACCTTGCACCAGTTCGCATCGTCAAATAGAAGAAACCTACAGGAATTTCAACAGATTGTGGGATGGGCTAACTGGTCCTTCAACATTTTTCCTCTGCTGAAACCTGGGTTAGCCAACGTCTACAACAAAATTAAAGGGAAGACCAATCCATTTGCAGGGATCGCACTCAACAATGCGGTACGTTCTGACTTGACTTGGCTTGCCAATCATGTCGAAAAAGCTGATGGCGTCTGTTGCTTTGATGCGATGGACTGGGACCCTATCGTTGATCCCACGGTGACAATCCTTTGTGACGCCTGTCTCGAAGGCATGGGCTTTTGGATCCCTTGGATCGCATGTGGGTTTGTGTGCCCGACCCCAGCATTGCCTGAACAAGATGAAGTCATCTTCTTCTTCGAGGCATTGTGTGTCTGTGCGGCCATTCACTGGGTCGCAAACAATTTATCCGCTGAACTATGGAAGAGGCTAACAATATTCACTGATAACACCAACACCATCGACATTTTCAATTCCCTTCGAGCATCTCCCACCTACAACCCGATCCTGCAATCCGCTGTCGACATCATGATCTCTCATGGCATTGATCTACGCGTGGTCCACATCCCGGGCTCTGAGAACGACGTCGCAGATGCTTTGTCGCATTCACAGTACTCCAGAGCATGGGATTTGGTGCCACGTATCGTCATTCTACCTTTTCTACCCCCTAGCGATGCCCTGGGGGCAGCAAGATGTTGATAGATGTCACTCCAGGGTCTAGACAGAGGCCTCATGAGCCTTGGTCCCTGGATAAACTCTATCACGAGCAGTGTCTTGCTCTCGGTTCTGCGATTGACACTGCAACATTAGGCCCTTATAATTCCGCCCTCAATTCCTACATCACTTTCTGCAAGTTACATGAGTTTCCGATCCAACCTACTGCCGACACCCTCAGCTATTTCGTTGTCTTTATGTGTTCCCACATGAAGCCTGACACCGTCGATTCTTACCTGTCTGGAATATATAACTGACTCGAACCGTTTTTCCCCAACATCCATGAAATCCAATCCTCTCTCCTTGTCAGTCGCACGTTGAAAGGGTGTCGACATCTGCGGGGTACAGCTGTCAGCAGGAAAGCTCCCCTCACACGAGAAAATTTATGCCATGCCATCAGTAAACTCAGTGACTCTTCCGACTTCGACGACCGCCTTTTTCTTGCAATGCTTGTCACTGGTTTCAATGGGTTGCTGCGACTAGCCGAACTCAGTATGCCAGATAGCAAGAAATCTCACAATTGGAGGAAAGTCGTGAGAAGGACCTCCATTGAATTCATTCCCGAAGGTTACAGTTTCTTCCTGCCCGCACATAAAGCCAATTTTGCCTTCAAAGGCAACAAAGTCATTATCCCAGTCGATTCTGATCCCACTGTAAACCCTCTGCCTATTTTTCGTCGGTATCTCGCCCAACGCGACAAAAAATTCCTGATTCATCCAGCACTCTGGGTCAACTCGAGTGGATCTGTTCCCACTTGGTCGTGGTTCATGAAGCATTTACGATGAATCTTTCCCACCAAAAGGATAGCTGGGCAGTCAATGAGGGCAGGCGGTGCCACTGACCTGGCGGCACGAGGAGTCCTACCTTACTTGATTCAAGGCCGCGGCAGATGGTCATCGAAAGCATTCCAGATATACATTCGAAAGAACCCAGTCTTACTTCAAGCTATGATAGGGATGAGGGCCCCCAATTGACGAACTCATACCACACATACTACCATCAAACTCCAACAGTTTCCTCTCGACAAACTCTATTCAGTTTTTAATACCTAATAGTGCTCGTACACGCGGTGCCTGGTTGACTTGCCAAATTGGACTTATACCCCTAGGGGTAGTTTTTCCGGTAAACCCTTTCTGATGAGTCGGACACTAAGTCGACCAATTAGTTGGGTTTAAAGGTGGAATTTACACAAGTCTAATTGGTGAGTTGTTCCCTCTTTCGGATTGCTTTCTGTCCTCATGCCTTCTGCAGGCGTCGGCTGCCTCGCAGCATGTAATTTTCCATACTAGTGGTATATGGTCTTAGCCTGTTAGTACAACGATAACTGTATGATAAAGTAAGTAAGAAATGGTATCTGGGTAGGTAAGTTAAGGATATGCACCTCAGTCAGACACACGTTGATATGGTGAACGACTGAGGTGCATTTGAAGTGATCGGCTGTGGTTAACAGCTCGAGTTAGGAGAACTGGGATCTAAATATAGGTAATAAGTCAACTAAATCAATAAACGGCGGTATAGGCTGAATCCTCGACACTCCCCCTGAAGCCTATACCTCATAACCTAAACCCTGGTCATCCCCATACGTCTTAATAGAGTAAGTGCGTGAGGCTTCGGAATGATCTTCGTGAAGATATTGGCTAGATTGTCCTCCGAGGGAATATATCGGACGTCGAGCTCCCAAAGCTGAACTGCATCATGAATCCAATGATAATCCATCACAAAGTGCTTCGATTTCCCGTGGCCCTTCATGCTTTGAGGCAGATTGATGGCCGAATTGTTGTCGCAGTTTAACGGGTATGGCCTGTCTTTGTAGATCTCCAGCTCGTCTAGGAATGAACCCATCCATGTGGATTGCCTGCCCCCATGTACCGTAGCAACATACTCTGCCTCAGATGTAGAGAGAGCAACTCGCTTTTGGGACCTCGAGCTCCATGATACAGGACCACCTGCCATGGTAAACACATATCCCATCGTGGACTTCCCAGTGGTTCTGTCATCTCCATGTGACGAGTCGACATATCCAATTGGTGTTAGTCCATCATCTTCATCGGTGCCACGTTGATAGGTAATTCGGTATTCAAGGGTGCCTTTAAGGTATCCTAAGACATGCATCGCTCTGTTCCAATGGATAGGTCATGGATCAGATGTGTAGCACTGAAGGTAGTTCATTGCAAATGCAATATCTGGTCTCGTACCATTAGATATGTGGTTTAACAATCCTAAGACAGCGTGATAGTCTTTGTCGGCCATAAACTCTTTGTCTTCTGCAGGGATAGGACGTGGTTGTGTTTCGAGATTCATCAGGCTTCCAACCGGTAGTGGAGTCGACTTTGGTTTACATTCTGTCATGCCAAACGCCTCGAGGGTCTTGAGAATCAGATTTTTCTGATGAAGAGAGATAGCCCCATTAGAGTCATCAAATTTGATGGTCATTCCAAGGACGCTGTTGTGACGGCCTAGGTCTTTGATCTCATAAATGCTTCCTATCTCCTTTCAGACTCGTACACCCTCTTCATGAGACGTCGAAGCTCCTGACATGTCGTCTGTGTATGTGCACGTATACATCTTCTGCCCTTCTCTCTTGAGTAGCCACACGCATGGATCTGCTCAGGACTGTCTGTGTCCTTGACTCATCAGCGTCTGATTGAGCTCATGGAACCATGCATTCCCCACATCCATAGTTCCATACATAGCTCTTAGCATCTGCAAGACGTATTCTGGCCCTTTCGGATAATCACGAGTGACGACATCTTCATATCCCTTTGGAAGTGCAACGTAGTTCTCCCCTTGCGGCTCCGCATTAAGGTATGCGCCGACGAAGTCGATAAGCCAGAATTCAAGTCCATAGGTGGCAATGATTGCGAAGAACATTCATATGGATTTGTATCGGACAACAGCAGCGAATGAGTCATAATAGTGGATTCCTTTAATCTGAGTGAAGCCTTTCACAACCAGCCATGCTCGACATTTGAGTAAATCCCCGGTATATCCATCAATTTTGTTGTCGAATACCCATCAATTATTGATGACTTTCATCCACGGCTCACGGGGTACAACTCACCAAACATCTCGTTCTTCCATACGGCGTATTTCTGCATCCATCGCTGGTGTCCAGATATTTGGCTTGGTCAGGGCCTGCTCGTAGTTATCTGGCACCCACATATCTTTCCTGTCAATGATGCTTGATATTTCTGAAGCTTTCATCACAATAATATCTTCTATATCGTCTTCATCCTCGACTAATGGGACATCCCCATCATGTGCCCAATTCCTTCCATGGGCATGAGCATTTTCTTCCCGTTTTAGGTATTCAGTTGATTCTATTATCGCTCATGTTGGCTTTGGTATGTGTGTTGGGCGGTCTGGGCAGTCATGCACTGGAATTTGTCATGGTGGCGGGTCTGCATTTTGGGTTCGAATTGGATTTTGATTTACTTGAATTGGAATTCTCGATCGATCTCGCAAATCAGGGCATTGTTCTTTGATCGGATTTTTGATTGGTGCTGTTTCTTCGATCGTCTAGAGCAATGGTTCATCGTTCTCCCCCTCGCGAGAAGAAACAGTATGCGTCAGAGCCAACTCCTCGAATATGACATCACAGGAAATGATGATCTTGTTCCCAGGGACGTCATCAAGTACAATTTGGTATGATCTGTGGCCCGCAAGTCTGATGAATCGGCCCTTCTGACCTCTGGGACTCAGTTTGCTATGTCCCTTAGCCACAGGTATCTTGGCATAGCACGTCGACCCCCATACCCGTAAGTGGCCAACCATTTGTTTGTTTCTGCTCCAGACCTCCTCAGGCACTTTCCCTGGGTGCTGAGAAGTTGGTAGCAGATTTGCCACCTTAACAGCATAGTCACATGCCTCGGCCCACCAACCATGTGCCATTTTTGCTTTGAGTAGAAGAATCCGGACTGATCCAAATATCACTCCGTTTGCTGCTGATGAATATGATGCCGTGAATTCAATCAAGACTCCCCGTTTTGTTGCCCATGTTTGCCACAAGCTGCAATCAAACTCATTGTCACACCGCAGCTTCTTCAATTTCTTCCCCGTCTGCCATGCTTGCAAATTGTTCTAGCATCTCTACGGTCATCTCCGCTCTCCGATCAGACAGATAGTATGGTGAATGTCATAAGGATGCATCATCGACAAAGATCATGGCATACCATGAGCCACCAACAGACTTTGAACGTGCAGGGCCCCAGATATCAAGCATGACTCTCCCAAGTACTTCGGTTTCAGGCTCAACACTAGCATCAAATGGCCATCTTTTCTGATTCCCAAGGATACATGGCTCGCATTTGCCTGGCGCCTGCTGCTCGTGCTTTATGTTCAGCCCATCGACAAGAGCTCCTTTGGATAAGGCTTTGATTCGGTCAACACCAAAGTGAGCAAACCGCATGTGCCATGTTTCAATCGGGACTGAATGTTCTAGAGACCTTGCTGCCAACACGGTGTACTCATCACCACGCATTAGTTTGCAGTCAATTTTGTATAGATCGTTGAACATTGAGGCAGTAAATTGGGCCTTGCCGCCTGGGTCTACAAAATCGGCCTTCCCCCCACTGAATGTTATTTTCCATCCTTCCTTGTCAAGGTGGCTTATTGACAGCAGATTTGCAGACACGTCTGGACAGTGCAAAGTTTTGCTGAAGATGATAATTTTCTCAGTTCCTCCACTCGTTGATTTCATAGCAATGGTTCCAGTCCCAAGCACTTTCAGTGCCGCACCAACTTTTGACGAAGTTCCAGATGTTTCAAGCAGGGTATAGTTGAAAAAGTGAGCTCTGTTTTGCACGAAGTGAGTCGAAGCTCCTGAGTCACCATACATCTGTGATGTGTCTAGCCCGGGATCATGACTATTAACAACCCAGGCCGTATCCTCAACCACATCCCGGTTCACTTCCTCCAACACTTTGTTCTCGACGTATGCATTCAATGCGATGACGTTGGTTGTGATCGAGCCAAAATCAGGCTGACTAGCGGTCGCAAGATTAGCCGCTCCGCCCGGAAGTGGGGCATCCCATTTTCCTTTCCACCAAGGAGGGTATTGCCCCTGATGTCCTCCCCCTAACTTCCAACATTCTTCAAGGGTGTGACCAACACCCTTGCAGTTGTCGTTGGCTGGGTGAGACTTGTCCAAACGGTTTGTGTTGTTGTTCTTCTTGACAGTGAGGTTCTGTACTTGGAGAGTAAGTGCTTGGACCGATGCTTGTAATGCTTGGACTGAGTCCCCCTGTGTAGAGGTGCTTCCACCTGCAGCCTTCCATCCTACAACTCATTCGCCGTGGGCAATGAGATGGGCTGTTATCACAGTCAGGCTCTTCTCGGCATAGAGGGTACTGACGACAGAGTCCCAGGATTCAGGGAATGAGTCGAGAAGGGTGGTCTTGAACTGGTCGTCGTTTATATTTGCACCAGCGTCGTTAGCTTCCTTCCTGAGTTTCCTCATCTTTTCAATATATCCTCCATCTCTGCTAACCTTTTCTCCTTCCTCATAAACCATTGCCTTCAACATCTTTTCTCTTTGGCTTCGAATAAGATCTGAATATGCGCCATATTCAGCCTTGAGATGTGCCCAAGCCTTGTGAGATGGCTCGAGAGGGTTGAGTCCAAAGCTGTAGATGTCCTTGACATTGCGAATGATAGATGCCAGTGCGACGCTTTCACGCTGGATGTATTTGAGTTGATTTGGAGTGGTGCTGTTCACGGGGGTATTTGGTTGGGCCGTGATTGTGGTCCCAGGTATAGTGACTTTGTTTTCCCAGTAATTAACGAGCCCGCGAGTGTTGCCTTCAGTTAGCATAGCCAATTCGAAGGCAGCCCAATTTTCGTCATTGAATTTCTCATCATCCTCAAGCTTGATAGCAAGGATTTGTTGGGTAGTAGTCATTGTATGCACATTCTATGCAGTATATTTAGTTGTTTGGGGAAAAAAATGTGTGTGTATCGCCACGCAGGTAAGAACAACAGGAGCCCAGAACCTGTTAGTACAATGATAACTCAGTCAGACACATGTTGATATGGTGAACGACTGAGTTAATATAAGCTACCTGTTAGTACAACGATAACTGTATGATAAAGTAAGTAAGAAATGGTATCTGGGTAGGTAAGTTAAGGATACGCACCTCAGTCAGACACACATTGATATGGTGAATGACTGAGGTACGTTTGAAGTGATTGGCCATGGTTAACGGCTCGAGTTAGGAGAACTGGGATCTAAATATAGGTAATAAGTCAACTAAATCAATAAACGGCGGTATAGGCTGAATCCTCAACATAGCCTCCCAATGGGAGCCTCCCCCAGGAGTCTGAGCCATCTCACCAGTGAGTACGTGCCACGATCTCTAGCGGATATCGATTTACAGGCTCCTAGATCCTTCGCCATGTCTTTCTTTTTCACAGACTATAACTACCTGGTTGGTCTCAGCTCGAGCCCCTGCCGCTCTCGCTGAACCACCAGGTATGTTGATCTTATTATTCATATCTACAATGTACATTGAGCTGACTCTCACTAGAGCAGCTTCTTCTTCACCCACCCGGACATTATGGACTTTACTATTTATATGGATGACATAGTTATATCAACCGACTCGGACCCTTCACTTTGGATATGGACACCTACAGACTTTGAATTGTTATTACTTTTGTACTTACTTCATGTAACATAATGTCGCCACTCCCAGCACTTGTACACGCGGTGCCTGGTTGACTCACTGAATTAGACTTATACCCCTAGGGGTAGTTTTTCCGGTAAACCCTTTCTGATGAGTCAGACACTAAGTTGACCAATTAGAGACAGGCAAAGATGCATCAGTTGGTCTAGCTTCCACATGTTCATGAAAGTCTGGTAAGTATTTCTCATCAAAAACGGACATTTTACAGGCTCAAGAACAGATCCCCAGTTTTATCTACTTTCCGGCATACTTTCTAAGCTATCCTAATTTGGGCATGCCAACACCAAAAATCTATCAACTTAAGACGGTGTCCCAAAAGAATTAAAACAGCTCTGTGGCGACTCTGGAAATTTAATTTTCGAGGGCTCTACAGAGCCATGTTATTCAAAATCGGGTGCGTCAGCCCTCTGATGTTGTATCCTCCTACAGATGCCTCAGTTTGTCCCTATTTTACTTTAAAGCCTATGCCTTCTTCCTATATTATCTTTTGAAGCCTATGCACTCTTCTCACCTCCTTGACTCGTCCTTATCTGTTTCCAATTGACTCCACTATTTTCATTATGACTTGTATTGTACTTATATGACTTAACCTTGATTCAGAATACTGTACCTATGATTCATTCTATTCATTTCTCTTATCCTCTAATTATCTGTACTTTACTACGGCTCTGAAATATCTTGTACATTAGTATAAAAGATGTAGGGACAACAATATACTCAGAATTCTCCCATCGCTACTCCCTCCGAACTGGCATCAGACTTAAGTGGA
Source organism: Armillaria mellea (assembly GCA_030407055.1). Taxonomy (NCBI): domain Eukaryota; kingdom Fungi; phylum Basidiomycota; class Agaricomycetes; order Agaricales; family Physalacriaceae; genus Armillaria; species Armillaria mellea. The sequence goes on from JAUDZF010000005.1 coordinate 3,778,894, forward strand.
TAGGGCGATACCTCACTTGATCAAGTGCAGGCTCACAAATTTTCTTCGTGACTCGCATTTGTTTGAGAGCAGGGTTTACTCTCACATTCGTACATCTAGTGGTCTTACCAAGGTTCTTGACGCTGATCAGAAGTTTTTACCCGGCTGGGTTATCGCAGAAACAGCACATCGCTAGGAAGTAGTGCTCTACCCCTCCTACCATATCAGCCTTCGACCAACCGACCACCCCCTATGCTAATCCCACCAACATGTCCCAGAACCTTTCCCCTGACGATCCTCTCTTGGCCCAGCTTGCTGCCGTACTCACTCCAGAAGCCTATCATGCTCTGGAACCTATCCTGCAGTCTCTCGCTACCCATGTTGTCTCTGCTGAAAATGCGGCCAATGCAGCACAACAAAACCTGGCACAACAGAATCCTTTCCCTGTTCCCCAACTCCAGGAAGCTCTCCAGATGGCTCTTGCTGGCACAAATTTCACAGTCCAAACTGCAGCTACCAATGCAGGAGGACGTCCCTGTTAGACCCGAACTCCAGGTAAACCAAACAAGAGTAAACCGAGGGCTGTTTCGTGTTCGAACAGTCACCCAAGGAGTCTCTGTACTGAATGGCTACTAAGAGCGTCGGACTAATGTCTTAGTCTGAGGCTGAGTCGACTAGCTAAGTTCGGTGTGATTAAACTTTAGCTCAAAGCTGGGGAATATACAGCAAGAGCTATGCTACTTATATACAAAAAGTCTTGTACTAATAATAGATTCTTTGTCCGTGGTTGTCATGCGGAATACAAGGAGAAACACGAGAAGGGCGAGCGTTGGTCGCAAGCCGTAGTTGTCCATAGTACAAATGCTGATGCGGTCCGTTATAGTCGTGGTTACGATGATAGGCGCTTGAGATAAGATAAGATATGGATAAGCGCTGGCCGATAAGATAAGATAAGTGAGAAAATTGTAACATTACCCCCTCGTTAAGGCAGGCGTCTCGACTGCCCTAAGACTCGTCTCCGTCGGGGGGGTCCACTTCACTGTCTTGCTTGTTAGCCCACCAATAATCTTTAATGAGCTCTGCCAGATGCCTGAGTTCGGGTTCCAGCCTCCATTCTTCATCCAGCCATCCATATTCTTGGCCCCCTTTTTCCGCCTGGGGGCTAGCGACCTTGATAAGGTAATACCATATGTTGTCTTCTGGTCCTACTTTGTCGTCGTCGTCCTCCTGCTGGTATCAGGCATCGATAATGATTGTGTCATTGCCGGGGTTGATTACGATTGCATCTATTGTCATTTCCCCCTTTCTCTCCCAATATTCTGCAATCGCTTCTTTTGCATTGCCGAGGTACCTTTCTGCAGTCCACTTGTTGTCTTCAGGACCATAGCCTTTCCATTTGACGAGGTAGTCGGTTACTATTTTGGACCTTTCCCCCTTCTTTCCGCGTACCTTGCGGGTTTTGTCGTCGAGGATTTCCTCGACTTCGTATTCTTCTTCGCCCATGATGATATCGGGTGGAGGAGGGGGCGGTTGTTGTTGGTTCGGGAATGCCGGGGGTGTGTACGGCGTGAGGAGGGTTTTGTTGAAGACCGGATATATTCTCCATGTGGGGGGAAGCTTCAGCTTGTATGCAGAAGCGCGGCGTTTTTCCAGAATTTGGAAAGGGCCGACTCGCTTGTCGTCTAGCTTTTTCTTTGGTCTTGGGAGGTGAAGATTTGTCGTATCGAGCCAGACCTTGTTGCCGGTCTGGTACTCGATTGCGGCTTTCTTCTTTTTGTCGTACTGAGTCTTCATTTGCTCGGCTGCTTTGATCAGGGCGGCCTCTGTTTCTGCGTGGATGGTTTTCATTTGATCATGGAAGGCTTCTGACGCTGGGGTGCGGAGGAGGGCGTGGGATCTAGAGTCGGGAGCGACTTGAGGGTGTCGTCCGTATAGGACTTGGAATGGGCTCTTGCCTGTGGCGGAGTGTATGCGATTGTTGTGCTGGAAAGCACAAATTGATAGCCACTCAGCCCAGTCGTCCTGATGATGGTTAATGACGAGGCGGAGGTATTTTTCAATCTCTTGATTGACGCGCTTGGTTTGGCCATCAGTCTGGGGGTGAAAAGCAGTGGAGGCATTGCTTTTGATGTTAAGCATGCCGTAGAGGTCCTCAAGGAATTTTGAAACGAATTGAGGTCCTCGGTCAGAGATGATGGTGACGGGCATGCCATGTTTGGCGTATACTTCGTCGCGGAGAATTTTCGCCCATCCTTCTGATGAAAGTTCGATGTTACAGGTGACTGGGATGATGTCTTTGGAAAACCGGTCAACAATGACGAGGATTGCATCATGGCCGTTGGATTCTGGGAGACCAGTGATCATGTCGATGGATATATGAGTCCAGGGTTCGGATGGAACCTCATTTGGATGCAGTGGCGCTCGTTTGGCTTGAGTGCTGGACTTGGTGTGGGCGCAGGTTTCACAGGCTTGGACATAAGTTTGAACGTCCTTCCTGATTTTTGGCCACCAGTAGTCCCTAAGGACGAGTTCTTTAGTCTTTTCTACTCCGGGGTGTCCTGCGGTAATATGATTGTGGCAGCGCGAGATGATTTCTCCTCGTACTGCATGGTCACGGGGCACGTATATCCTTTCATCATAGTATAGGAGTCCATCCTTTTCGTGTATGCCTTTTTCGTGGTTGAGCGACTTGGCGATCCCTTGATCCCATTTCTGGTGGTCACGGGTCGTGCTCTTGATGTGCTCGTGGGATTCATCAATAGTGGGCATGATTAGTGCCCGGAAATGCTCGGCTTTGAGGACAACGATTTCGTTGTTATCGTCGTGTCCTTGGTCATGGTCTGCGCGCCGTGACAAGAGATCTGCTTTCTTGTTTGCTGTCCCTGGCTTGTGATGGAGGGTGAAATGATACTCGGCAAGTTCAGTTACCCATCGTGCTTGTCTGCAATTAAGTTTCTGAGGCTTTCGGAAATACTGGAGGTTCTGGTGGTCCGTCCAGATTTCGATGTCGACTGCTGCACCCATGAGGTAATGTCTCCATTCCTCGAGGGCGAGCATTATGGCGAGTAGCTCCTTGTCGTAAATCTCGTAGTTGCGTTCTGTGGCCGTTAAGGCTTTTGACAAGAACACGACTGGTCTCCACTTTCCTTCCTGCTCCTGGGATAGGACGGCACCAATGGTGCCTTCGCTAGCGTCTGCTTCCACTCTGAACTTCCCGGTCTCGGTTGGGATTGCTAACACAACGTCCTGGGAAAGATGGGCCTTAAGTTTGTCGAAGGCCTCCTGCTGCGCGGTTCCCCAGGTCCAGACTTCATTCCCGGTGAGACGCGTCATTGGGCGTACTATTTCGCTGTAGCCCTTGATGAAACGTCGGTAGAAATTGGTGAATCCTAAGAAAGACTGAAGTTCTTTCTTTTTATTGGGGACGGGCCACTCGGTGATTCCAGCGATCTTGACTTGATCCATGCGGATGGATCCTTCGCTAATTATTACCCCGAGATACTCTGTCTCCAGTACCTCGAACTCACATTTCTCGGCTTTTAGGAATAGCTTGTGTTTCCTAAGGAGCGCGAGAACTTTGCGAGTGATCTGTCGATGCTCTTCTAGAGTCTTCGAAAAGATCAGGATGTTGTCAAGGTATATGGTAACCTTGCCAGAGGCGATAAGGTCCTTAAAAATGTCGTTCATCATCCATTGGAACGTGGCGGGAGAGTTGGTAAGACCGAAGAACATGACGGTGGGTTCGAACAGGCCACGGTTTGTCCTGAACGCAGCTTTCCACTCGTCGTCTTCCTTGATGTGAATGTTGTTGTACCCCCACCATACGTCGAGCTTGGTGAAGTATTTGACACTTCCTAGCTTGTCCATAAGTTCGGCGATGAGGGGCAGAGGGTAGTGATTCTTGATAGTCATTTCGTTAAGCTTGCGGTAGTCCTGAACGGGACGTAGCTTTCCATCTTTTTTCTTGACGAAAAAGAAGGGGGAAGCCATAGGGGACTTGGAAGGTCGGATTCGACTGGTGGCGAGGTTTTCGTCAAGGAACTTGTCCAGCTCCTCTTGTTCGGTGCGGTTTAGGGGATACACCTTGCAGTCGAGAGTGTTCTTGGCGTTGGGGACAAGTTCTATTGCGTGGTCCCAGGGTTTACACATAGGGAGCTCGTTGAAGTTTTCCTTTTCGAAGAGGTCCGCAAAGTCGCGGTATGCAGCTGGGACCATCTCCTCAAAGGTTTTCTTCTCCTTTCCCTCATTGGCTTTGGCGGCGAGTTCGTTTGCCTTATGTACTGCACGGATTTCAATGGCTTCCTTGAAGTCGACGGCAAGAATGCGGTCGCCTTCTTCAAGCTCTTCATCCCACCGGTCGTCAGGATCTGAGTCCGGTAGGGGGAAGGGGTTCTTGGCGCATTGGCACCTGGCAAAGGTGATCTTGCCAGTGCTCCAATCGATAAGTGGGTTGTGGCGAATGAGCCAGTCATGGCCGAGGAAAATCTCTTTTGAACCAAGGTTGACGACAGCGAGGTCGATCCTCTCGTTATGGTCACCAATGGTGAGCCTCAGTTCTGCGAACTCAGTGATTTCTCCGGCTTTGTTGCGGGAACTGTCGGCATTATAGATTGGGATGGGGCTAGCAGTTTTGTAGACAGGGATGTTGTGGGCCTTGATAAACTCGCTGTGAATTGAGCTGCCCATACATCCACTGTCTAGGAGGGCAGTGGCGTCGATGGTTTGGTTGGTGGCGGTTTCAACTTTAAGCAGGATTTTAAGGTCTCGCTTGGAGGTGGTCTGGGAACGAATTAGGTAGCGTTTAGGCTTCCTGAGTTCATCCAACCATTCCAGCGCATTTGCTCGCTGGGCGCGGCGGAGCCCTTCCAAGAGATCGTCGACTACCTCTTCGGCCCTGGTCCTGTGTATCCAGTTAAGGAGCACCGACCTGGCGGCAGATTTGTCTTTGGCCTCTCGGATGGCCCTCCATGTCCACTCAGTCTCGAATAGTTTCATCCATCCCGGTGGGACCTTCTCAGCTGTGGGCTGGGTCTCCTCAATGGCCGGGGGTGGACAAGTTCTGGTCTCCTTTGCTTGATAGATTCTGAAGGCGGTGTCGTCTTCTTCGTCCGGGACTTCGACCACGGTTACCTTTTTGGGGCTCTCTGCCCCATGCCCCAGAGAGTTGGACTCTGTGGACTTGGCCCTGAGCGGGTGCTTGAGATTCTCCGCATTGGTCCTTGCGGGGAGTGTCTTGGCCTTCGAGGAAGGCGCTGAATCTTTCGACTTCAGAGGCCCGAGGGTGTCCCGTCTACTTGATTCTGACCTGAGTCCTAGTACTCGTTTCGAAGGCTCCAGCGCTACCTGGCATGTCCCTTCCCCCACAGCGGGCTCGGATGTCGATTGTTTCTTAGGTTCTTGGTTATCTGGACTTGGAACAGTTAAAGCGGGTATATTCAAATGCGTGTATTTCGTATCAACATAGGGCATAACTACAGAAGTATTATGAGTCCGACCAGCGATATTGTTCCTCGTACCAGATAAGTCCTTCGCCGAGTAAGTAGAACCTTTTACTTCTCGGCGCCGTCTTTTACCTCTTCGATCTTCGATTCTGTGGCGGGTTCCATCATTACGGCCCGATTCTCCTCCTTTTTCTTGTCCTTGTTCCAGCTTTATAACGGGCAATTCTTGCTAATGTGACCCTTTTGCTTGCATCTGAAACACTTTCCTTCTGACCTGAGCGCATCAATATCCATTGCTTGTCCTCGACCGCCGTAGGTGGTGCCGGTGCCCGTCTTCTTGTCCCCCGAGGAACTTGTCGTGCCACTACTTGCTTTGTTAGCGTTCGTGGCGGGGTTGTTGTTCTTGGGGATGAAGGGGCCAGGACGACCGAGACCGTCTTCAATGGCCTTTCATTGGTGGGCCTCGTTCATGATGGTGACTCGGGCTTTCCATTCGTTGTAGGTCTCGGGCATGCCGACTCCAATATCATAGATGATTTTCGTGTAGGAGTCGGGGATTCCCTTTTTGACCGCGGCGACCATGTGTCCGCAAGCACTAGTGTCGCCTCGGAGCCCTGCTTTCTTGGCCTCCTTTTCAACGGCCTGGAAGTAATCGTCTGCAAGGCCCTTTCTGAGATGGAGGTCGTACATCTTTTGCTGATGGATTTCTTCTACCGCATGATCGCGGAATTTGTCGCGAATCATTTGGCAGAAGTTGTCCCAGCTGGGGAGGCGGAACTTGTTGCGAGAGTGACTTCATCGCTCCGCAAGGATCATGATCCACCACTCCTCTGCTTTGCCGGTGAAGTAAGAGGCGGCGAAGCCAACTCGGAAGGGGCTGGTGTACATGTAGGGATCATGCATTTGGAAATACATTTCGCAATGGGTGAGGAAGCGGTCGATGTCGTCGGCCTCACCTTTGAAGACAGCGGGCTTTCGCATCAAATCCGGCTTGCACCCCATCCAAGGCGCATCTTCAGCCATTTGGCCGATGGGATTGGAGAGGGGGTCGTTGGGGTCATGGTGCTTTCCTGGTCCTCGAGGGAGCGACCAGCTATCGGGGTCTCGGGCCAGGGGACTAGTGTGCCGTCCTGGAGGTGGGGAGCCTTTGATGGCTCCATCATAGCCGGTTCAGGTTGGGACAATGGGCGGCTGATTGCCGCCGACGTTCGAGGTTTCGGCATCCTCTGGCCCGGCTCCTGCGAATATTTGGCCTTTGCCTTTCCGGCTTTTCGGCACGTGGGATCGTGGTGGCGGGGATAGGGGGAGTGGTTTTGGTGGGTTTCGTGGATGGTAGTCTTCAGGCTCTGCGTAAGGGCAATCAGGATGCTTTATATTAAATTCATATACGGCCCGCTCTGTTGCGCAATATTCAATAATATCCTCCCACTCCGGATCCGCTGGCTTCAGGCTGTTCATCAATCTCCCCATCTTCAAGGCGAGGAAGGTCGGGTCCTCCATAAGGGCCAATAAGTGACCTATAAAGATCCACGTGTATTCGCGTTCCCACGGATCGCGGATCTGTTGGACCTCAAGTGATAGCGCGCTGACTGATGGCGCTATGCTGCTCATGGGTGATATCCCTGGCGCCTTGTCGGATATGCTCCTGTCGTCGGGACTCAAATTGTGTACTGAAGCGGTTACCATAGATAAGCCACTCGTCTTGATCGAGGGAGGGAGGGGCGTAGTTCGCGCCGAGCCGTGTGTTGACCCACTGGCCCCTCTGCCAACGCTCTCTCCACCTCCTTGCCTTGTCCTGTGCGTACCAGTCCTCATCCTCGCGGCTGATGTTCCGGAGGCGGTTCCAATGGAGATGCCTTCGGTGGTCTTCTTCATCCTCTCCTGGTAGGCGCGCACTAGTAGCTTGGTGGGCGTCATGCTCGACTCGCTGTCGGTACTGCCACTCGTTGTACTGCTGCTGATTGTGGATTCCGAGGTTATGGAGACGCTGGATGGTAATGGCTCGCTCATGCGGCCAGAGGGGTTCGAGGTGCCATGGACGGGGGGGTAGGACCGGTTTGGACGTCGACCTGGACGCCGCGGAGTCGGAGGAGCTCATCCTCGGCGAGCCTCTCTCTCTCCCTACTGACCTCTGCCCAGATATTAGTATCAGGGTGGAGGGTGATCGGCCTTGCTTGGTTGAGGATGGCTTCAGGGATGGTAGGGGAATCGGGGCATGTCTGGTGGTTGCGGATGTAGGCCTCGAACTCAGACTGGGTGGGACTTTGAGGGACGTAGGGCTCGCTTTCGCTGTCCGAGGAGGGGTCGTTGGGGAGTTCGGTGCCACTGGAGGCTGCGACCTCGTATAGATCGAGGGAGTCTCGGGTTCGAGCCATTCTTCCGGTAGGGAATGGTGCAGTAGAGGTGGTGTCGGCGGTAGAGGAGGCAGCGAGTACGGTAGGGATGGGGACGTCAAGGGTGCCAGTGACGGGGGGGTCGTGAACAAGGACGCTGTGTCCTTGCTCGCCAATGTCGATTTCGACTTCTTGGACTGGAGCGACCGTAGGAGTTTCCCGACTTTCGGGATGCTGTACGGACGCGAGCGATGAGGGGAAGGATGTGACGGATCGGTCAGGCTGGGTGGTGCCATAGCGCTGTAGACCGTAGGGAGTGGGATGGAAAGGAACAGCTGGGAGACGGGGGGCATGGAAAGTGCAGTCCGTCCAACGCTGCAGCCGGTTTCGTTGGGTGTTGTACCAGAAAACGATCGGCCACCTGGACCGATAGAGAAGGTATGAGAGGGCGGGGATCCCGACAAAGAGTGTCAGGAAGAAGGCGGAGATGATTCCGGTACTGGTGAACGATGTGGGCATTCGGTTTCAAAAAGCAATGGTGGCTGCTTTAGAGAAAGGGAATAGAAAGCTTCGAGCTAATTGTTAGACCTGAACTCCAGGTAAACCAAACAAGAGTAAACCGAGGGCTGTTTCGCATTCGAACAGTCACCCAAGGAGTCTCTGTACTGAATGGCTACTAAGAGCGTCGGACTAATGTCTTAGTCTGAGGCTGAGTCGACTAGCTAAGTTCGGTGTGATTAAACTTTAGCTCGAAGCTGGGGAATATACAGCAAGAGCTATGCTACTTATATACAAAAAGTCTTGTACTAATAATAGATTCTTTGTCCGTGGTTGTCGTGCGGAATACAAGGAGAAACACGAGAAGGGCGAGCGTTGGTCGCAAGCCGTAGTTGTCCATAGTACAAATGCTGATGCGGTCCATTATAGTCGTGGTTACGATGATAGGCGCTTGAGATAAGATAAGATATGGATAAGGGCTGGCCAATAAGATAAGATAAGTGAGAAAATCGTAACAGTCCCAGCACCCTCCGCATCGACCTGCCAGTCTTCAAGGGTACTCGCAATGAGAATGTTTGCGCTTGGTTGAGTATCCTTGATGACCAGCTCAGTGCCAGTCACATTGCTGTTGCAGACTGTACTGTCTCTGCATCTGGGCTCCTTCATAACAATGCCCAGACCTGGTACTTGGCACTCAAAAGGGCCAACGATGACCGTCCACTAAGCTGGGATGATTTTCATACAGCACTCCTCCGAGAGTTTGACTCTCCTACTCGGATTGATAAGTTACGCTCAGAGATGGACAGGGTTCCTTACTCAGGGGATGTCTCCAACTATTGCTTGAAGTTCCAGAGGGTGGAAATGCAGATTAGCAAGGACGAGATGACATTTGGAGACTGAAAGTACTTTTCCACAAAGCATCTTCCTCATGATCTCCAGGTACATATCCGCAAAGCCGCGCCACCAAACATGGCTGGCATCTATGAGTCAGCTCGATTCTGGGAACAACTCCACCGTACTGGCAATCGGGGAGCTCCCGCACGTCCATCAGGTTCCTCAAACCATTCTAGAGGCCCTAGGCCTCCTCTGGCTATGCGTATGCCACCTTTCACACCTCCTTCTACTCACTATAGCTCACCCTTGTATTCAGCAACTCCTCTATCTTCGTCACTTGGACCAGGGCCTATGGACCTTGACAACTTTGAGCAGTGCCACCCTGTACCTCCCCCTCAAAACCAACCTCCAAGAGACAAAAGCAGGGTTAAGTGTTATGGCTGTGGAAAAACTGGTCACTACGTCCATGAATGCCGCACTACCCATCTGTTGGAATATGGCAATCCAGCATCATGCTGAAGATGCTGATTAAGGAAGAAGATATAGGAAAAGTATAGAAGATTCTAGTAGATAGTCTTTTAGTATATAAGTAGGTACTGTAGTGTACATCCTCATGCATCTGCAGAGCTCAGCCAAGTGCAATACTACTGGCTCGACACAGTGCATGTATGTATGGAAGATGAACTGATCCCCCATATCACAACACCATTGTCCTGCATTGCAAACCCCTTCCCAACCTACTCAGGCTGGTCCATCACACCCTCGCCAGCAGATGTTCCTCCTTGATAGCGGTGCAGAAACTAATAATCTTGATGAGGAGGCAGAAAAGTTTTTACAGGACATGGTGGATTGGCTAGTAAAGGACCCAGATGAGGACCAAGATTTCTACCTCAACAAAAATGATATGGAGGCTTACCCGCTTACATCTCCCTTGCTTAATCTGGACCCCAACACTCCCAACGATGAGCCTCTCCCAGTCTACGACATCTATGTTGCTCGCCATGTCAACTGCTGCTGCCAATTCCTTGGCTCCCCCACCTACATCACCACCAAAGCCATTGTCGACACTGGCTCAGGCAGCTCCTACATCTCATGCAAAAAGGCCAAGGAAATCAAGGCCGAGATCTTGGAGATTACCTCATAGGAAGTCCATAGTGCAGGCAAAACAGTCATTAACGCATTTGCGAAGTTTATGGTGCGAACAGGACCCATCAAGGAGGTTACACTAGCCTATATTCTTGAGGAAGGGAGCGGATTCTGATACGATCTTCTCCTTGGACGCAATTGGATGCGACGCTATAATGCCAGGCCTAACTGGCATGACAATACCATTGACCTGACATGCCCAAAAACACATTGTTCCTTCACTATGCATGCTAACCCATCTTCCTCTTTCCATTCCAACCTTGACACTTTTTCATTCGTAACGAGCACCCCCTCTGAGGACACACCAAAACCTGAAGACGATGACTTCGCTGACCTTCCAGGCCTCACCAAAATCAACAATGACAATGAATCAGACTATGATGCTGACTCTAAAGACTCGGACACCAAAACACCAGTTGATCAGACTATCCCTGTCAATGATGCTGTCAGCAAAGCTCCTCAAGTCAAGAAGAAAGGTTTTGGGGAAAAGCTCAAAGCTCTCGCAATGAAGGCCTGCCCCAAGGTTTTTCGCAAGAAGGTTGGCAACCCACCTCATCGCAAATGGACCCTCAATATCGAGACTGCCGACAACCCTCCAGTAAAAATTCATGGTCGTCCTCACTCTCCTCCTGAGCATGAGGCTATCCACAAGTTCATCGACAAAGGTCTCGAAGATGGGATCATTGAGCCCTCCAACTCACCATGGTCTGCTCCTCTGATTCTCGTTCCCAAGAAAGATGGTACACTGCAAGTTTGTGTTGATTTTCGTGCACTAAATCAAGTCACAAAGAGGAATGCTTACCCATTACCCCGGATCGATGACTGCTACCAGAATCTCTCTGGCACAAGATACTTCACATTATTGGACTTAAAATCTGGTTATTGGCAGGTACGCCTCTCCTCCGACTCAAAGCAGAAAACCACATTTACATGTCGTTATGGTCATTTTCAATTCACTGTAGTGCCCTTTGGTCTCTGCAATGCCCCTGCAATCTTCCAAAATATGATGAACAACATTCTTTGGCCACTCGTTGACCACTGCACTATGGTCTACCTTGACGACATCATTGTATATTCGCGTACTGCCGACGATCACACTCGTGATGTGCTTGCTGTTATTGAACAGCTCACACAAGAAGACCTAGTAGTCAATGGTGAGAAATATCATTGGGCTCAAGACGAGATCCTTTACCTTGGACATGTTGTTTCAGGCTTAGGAATATGCCTGAACCCCACCAAAATCGAAGCCATCAAAACCTGGCCACATCCAAAGACCATTACTGATGTTCATGGCTTCCTTATGCTATGCCAATATTATCGACGCTTTATTCATGGCTTTGCAAAGGTTGCTGATGGTCTTTTCCACCATCTTCATGGTGTGCCAAAGAAGGGATCTTCTATTGAATGGACTGAAGATAGTGAGAAGTCATTCAATGACTTAAAATTGGCACTCACCTCTGACAAATTTCTAGTCCATCCTATCCCCTGGCACACCTTCGTTATTGATGCAGACGCTTCGGGTAACAGTATAGGCGCTGTGCTTCAACAAAGCCTGGAGGCTTGGTCTCAAGAGGAGGAGAAGGAGCATGGTTCATCACCAAAATGGTTTGACTTCAAGAAGAAGGACCTCCAAACCATTGCTTTCGAATCTCACTGCTTGTCCCCCACTGAACAATGGTACTCTGCCCAAGAATGAGAAATGTTAGCCATTGTTCACGCTCTTCAAAAATTTTGTGCTTACATTGAGGGCTCTCCTGTTGTTGTTCGCAGTGACCATGAATCTTTGAAGCACGTCCTCACTCAGCACAACCTTGGTCACCGCCTCACCCATTTCATTGATGACATCTCCCACTTTGACCTCCATATCATCTATCGTCCTGGACATTCTCAGCTTGCAGCTGATGCCCTCTCCTGTCAAGATGAACTTCCTCCCACCACTGATACAGCTGGCTACCAGCCTCTCTTCATGCATGCTACTGAGCTCAAGCCTAACGAAACTGAAGAGGATCGTATCAGACTTTTCACGACAACCTTCAGTACACTGGCACGCTATCACAAAGAACTTACTGATGGTGCTGATCCCTCAACAATTGGTACGGGCAACTACTTCATCCAAGAAGGCATTTTATTCAAAAACACTGCCCCTGATGATGAAGAGGGTGACGACAAGTCCATTATGATAGTACCAACATCTCTTCCTGAGGCCGAAAACATCATCCATGCCCTCCATAATGATCTTGGACACCTAGACATTACAATCATCACTGCAGCCCTTCGTCAATGAGTATGGATGCCATACCTTGCAGAACTTGTCGAGCGTACTCTCTGCACCTGTAACCCATGCCAATTCTCTCAATGTGAACCCTCTATCTCTCAGACTCTCCATCCTCTCCCTCACATCAACCTTGGTGATATCTGGGCCTTTGACTTCATTGGTCCTCTCACTAAAACCAAGAACGGAAATCAGTATATTCTCAACTCCATGGATCTAGGGACAGACTTTACTTACGGTGAAGCTCTGCCTCATCGTTCAGGTGAATCTGTGGTATCCCTACTCCATCTACTCATATCTCTACTGGGTGTACCATTAGCTATCCTCACCGACAACAGAGAAGAGTTCATGTCCTACATTGTTCAGAATTTCCTTCAACGCATGAAGATTTGCCACCTCCATACCTCGCCATATCATCCACAGACTAACGGGTGCCTTGAAAAGTTCAATGACACCTGTGTTCAGATGTTAGCTCACTATACAGTGCCCAATAGGCAGGATGAATGGGACGAATACTTGCCTGACACTTTCCTCGCCCACAATGCCCATATCAACCGTTCCATCAAGCACTCCCCAATCTATATGCTCTGTGGCCATGAACCTCGTCTCCCTCATGACACCGTCTACAACATTGTATGCATCCCTCCTACCGACAATGAGATCGAAGCCCTTCAAAACTGTCAGCTGGAATATGTCCATGACTTGGAAATTTTCAGAAAGGAGGCCAATGCAGAAGGATGCGAGCTTCTTGAATGGGTTGCAAAGGAATGGGAGCAAGGATACTTGGAAAGAGGCCTAGTGATTGGTGACCTAGTCAAGAGACAGAGCGAACGTCAGTCAAAGCTCCATCCCCGTTGGGATGGGCCTTTTATTATCCGTGATATTTCAGACAAGAATACTTACCAGTTGATGACTAGAAATGGCTACATTCTCTGGAATCTCTACAATGGAGAACGACTCCGTCAAATATCACCCTCCTAATGGTGACACCTCGCTCTAGTATGCCTCCGCAGACTTGCAATGGCGTGATGCACATTAGAGGATGAAGACAAGGGCTGCGTAACCATCACTTGTCACAACCAGCTGGTTTGTCACACATCCCCGGTCCATCACCCTGTCCAAATTTGGTACTTGACCTCGACTTCACTTCAACACCTCAATTCCCACTTCTTGACATTCCTCTTTTTGCAGGAGCAAAAGTCTTAACAAGAGGGGTAATGTTGTATCCTCCTACAGATGCCTCAGTTTGTCCCTATTTTACTTTAAAGCCTATGCCTTCTTCCTATATTATCTTTTGAAGCCTATGCACTCTTCTCACCTCCTTGGCTCGTCCTTATCTGTTTCCAATTGACTCCACTATTTTCATTATGACTTGTATTGTACTTATATGACTTAACCTTGATTCAGAATACTGTACCTATGATTCATTCTATTCATTTCTCTTATCCTCCAATTATCTGTACTTTACTACGGCTCCGAAATATCTTGTACATTAGTATAAAAGACATAGGGACAACAATATACTCAGAATTCTCTCGTTGCTACTCCCTCCGAGCTGGCATCGGACTTAGGTGGATAGGGTGATACCTCACCAAGGCTCTGCCACGATTTTCTTGACTTTGTCACAGTCATGCAAAGGTCATGTGATGATGTCATAGTTTTTTAAAAAAAGCTTGGACTGTAATCCATATCTCTGGGTAACGGGGCTCACATCAATACCAATAGATGCGTCCAGCTGTCTGCAAGATCCAGCGTGACATTATCTCACTAACCAGGTGGTACCATGGCCTGCATTCTTTCAGATCTCTGCACATGCAACCAGCGACGAAAAATTCAACCTGTACACTGGACCAAGGATCCTCGTGCTGGAACTGATGCCTCGCCCATTCCACTTACCCTCAACCAGCATTGGACCGTTGATCCAGAATCTGGCGGCGAGCATGTTGTACTTTGACTTTACAGAAGAGCTTTTGAGAATGCCAGAGAGCATGGGATGCAGCTTTGCACAGTTCGAATTTGGCGAATCACTTGGGGGGCATGTAGACAATCATAGTCGCTCTTGTACAATCCTTCGTAAGCTTGGGTGGGGGATGAATTCAAGTACATGGCTCGTCCAAGATCAGAAGTATAGTGTTTTTGTTTATTGTGCTTCCATCCCTTTTCAAGCATTTCCCTGATTCTTTCCAAAGGATGAGGAAACGACAGAGGGTTATAGAAAAATGTAACTGGTTGTGAGTAGTGCCAAACTGTCTGGACAGGGGCTATACTCCGGGTTAGCTTACAAATCTGTAGTGATTGGCGAGCATCCGGCACGCTTCGGCTGCTATGCCGGCTGATTGCCGTTGTGGCTGTCTTTCTGACTTCTCCCTATTGGTTTGTATCATTCTCATTGCTAACTCATCAAAACCGAGCTCGACATCTTTTTTGTACCAGGACTGACCGGGACCAATGACTCCTCACAAAACCCTTCTCACTCTGAGTGTTAGACTTTCTGGTATGAGGATTCAACTTTTAAATTCATTATTACCGCTTGGTGCTCACAAGGGAAACAACCTCCACCTGTTGACAATGCTGTACCTTATAATAATTTGGCCCGACGATCTTTTATCGATAAATTGTGCTTCCCCTGAGTCCCGCTATTACTTACCTCGTAGCTGCCTGAGGTTGCAGGGGAAAATGTGAGCTGGTGGCAGCTGTGCTGCCACCGAGTGAACCTTTTCCCTGCAACCAACCAGTGGATCAGATTCATGCATGTCATTTACAATATACAGTTTTGATTTTTTCAAGCATGTCTGAACTCCGTTAATTGAGAAAATCCTATATCGTGCAGGGTAGCGACTTACTTAGTTATTTTTTGAAAATGAATCCAAGAAAAGGAAAGAATCGGGGACCCGGCGTCCGCCGCTACTGGATGTCATAGCAATCAGGCATACTTTGCTCTCAAAGCTCTTAACGGCCCTTGGACCCAATTTGCCGCAAAATGGGTGAGTTGGGAGCTGCCAGCATTACAACTCACTTCCAGCACTCGCGGTCACGACCTCACTCCTCATTGCCTACGATTCTTCGACCATTTTTCCTTCCCGTGCGGGGAGACACCTTTGCCGTCACACCGCTTTTGGGCGGAGACATCACTCGGTATGCTCGGAGTTGCAATTTACTACGCTATTTTTTTGCCGCTGGCTAAACATATTCTACTCCACACACTTCGCGCTCTGAATGACTTTCATGAGTGTGGCATTGTCCATACGGGCATCAGGTCCGATACTATTTTCTTCGACACAACTATGTCGAGTGAGGACATTTGTATGCTTCTCGAGTCAGACTCTTTCCGACAGCATCAAGCAGAGGCGTCCTATGATGGTATCGTTCATGCAGCTGTGTCTCAGCCGCTGCCTCTACCAACGATAGAAGAGTTTGCAAAGCGTACGTTTGTCTTGGGTGACCTAGGAAGCGGTCATTCCCCTCCCCCCTCTATGCACGCTGAGTGTGAGTTATACTGCCCAGGTGTATGCAATCCTCACGGGCGTCCCGCTCTTCAAGACCCAGGATGGAAGCGTTGATGGTCTCCATCTCGACCCGACGGAAATCATGCTCTTCCAGATGATTGCCGCCACACACGTGAAGTGTTTCTGGCTAAGCAATTAAGTGCGAGTCCACTGGCTGGACATTATTTGACGAAACCTGTAAGGCTCAGTATCCACTTGCTCCTCAATCACTGAATGCATCCGTAGGCCGGCTGAAAAAAAACTGCGGACTGTATCTCTATCAGACGGAACACTGGGTTGTGCGAACTAGTGATGGGGATATCAATATGAATCAAGCGAAGGAGGCCGTACGATTCATACGGAGGTGCTTGAGGCTCGATCCCGCAGACCGGGCAAGCGCGAAGGAGTTGCTTCAGGACGAGTGATTTGACGATGCTGCTTGATACCCTTGTTCTCTCCTCTGCGAGGTTCGAGCGTTTCAGCAATGTTGCATCCAGTCGGACCCACCATATCGCTCGTCACTGTTATAATCAGGCAATGGCACCAATACCTCGCCGTCGTCTCCGACAGCTCCGCCCGTGACTGCATAAGAATCCGAAATGGACCACAGATGTAGCAGAAGAGAACAGGTTCAGGTTTATTGTTTTCTACTGGGCTGGGAATGTTGGGAAGGCCAGGTGTCCTTCTAATTTAACCTCCGGTGAGATGTCTGGCGCGTTGCAGTATGATCACTTACAGAAACTCATACTACGAAGATGTTGCATGTCTTGTGACGTCTGGAGCAGGTATCACTTTTTCCTGTGACACGCAGGGTTTGTACTATGGAATCGATACAATCATCCCGAGTTCTCAGACGCGGCTGCTACGGGAACCGGGTTAATTCAAAGGCGATGAAAATCTGGAAATTCCCATAATAATAATATAATGTTGTCTGCCGTACAGCATCTTCAGCGGTAAGAGCATCTTCCAGGATGCTTATTGCCAGCTGGCTCGTGAGAAGAACTCTAGTGTGGCACTTTCGACATGACTGGGCTAGTCTTCAGGTCGCAAGGCCCCGGCGACTAAATATTTTGATCTACGTGGATGATAGAGCGTGCGACAGGTAGTCCAGCCAGGTCGGTGGTCAATCAAGGATTTGCATTTGTCGGCCGACGAAACCGCTCCATACTCTCCGCTCATTCTGGGTCCATCTACAATCTATTGACATTCGTTGTAACCGCTTTTGAACAAAGTGTCATGCACTCGCAATAACGGATGGTTCGCTAGAGCAGTCCCCTGTTCTAACTTTACCGTATGTTAAACCCGAGATGAACGGCGCCCCGATGGAGGTGTTGTTCCAACACCAGGAGGTGGAGAGGAACGTCCTTTTTAACAGATCCGCTTCCCCGATGTATTCGCGCTCAATGCGCCACCAACAGCTACTCTTTGTTGTTTCGATATTATTATATGCGATGACACGGGGTGGCGCGGGTCGAGACTATTTTCGTCGTCTTAACAGCCACTGCGGCTTCCGACTTCCAACGTCGAATGCTCAAGGACATTGGGAATTCTTTTGCACATAGAAATTGTCTTGGAGGATGTTCTAAAGTACTCATACTTGGGATATTGCATACGCTCCAAATAAGGTCTAAGGTAGTAATATGGCAAGGACATCGATGTACTACGGCGGGTAACTTTACATGCACATGTAGCTTTGCAGGGCCACATGTCGAGATCCACATGACCGCTTCCCGGAGCCGCATCGCGATTCTGTTTGAGGACCGCACAGCTTCCTGCCCTTTGGATTGGGAGGCGAGGTTGGTGGAGCTCCTTCTGGTATCACTGCGGTAGCTGAAATGGGCACTCTTTGGTGAAACATCCGTGTCCCTGACTATAGCTAGCGTCCTGTCTGCTTCGATGGTTGGATATCGATTGTCCTTGAATACTATGCCATGGATGTGGAGTATTGCCCGCAGAGCACCTGTCCAATGGTCTGACGAGCAAGGGGTGCTGCATGGCGTCTTTCTTCGTCGAAGTCCAAACTACTGAACTCAGCCTTCCTGAAGCATTCCTTTGCGGATAACTGCCCCTCAATTAAACAACATACTAGTACGACTTCCTGGACTTCATGAATTGTCACATCATGGCCCATATGGTCATTCCACCAAGAGTAACACCCTGCTTGCTTTAATTGTGAGGCCTCCTATGTTACATTATGGAAGGAAGTAAGGTAAATGAATACCGGCGGGGATTGCCTCTGTCAAAGTTGATCGGTGGTTGATCGAACTTGAAGGACATAGATTCTTGTGAAATTATCCCCTAGACGTAAGTAGGCATAGTATCTATTCCACTGGTACAACCATGTTTTCTTCGGTGATGGTGTGCGAACCTAATGTTGGCTTTTAAGAGAAGCCGACGCGTCACGGGTGTGCTTCGAAAGCGGCGGATATTACCTTGTTTAGTAACTTTTTTCTCAATCAAGGGCCAGGGTCTTTTGTCGTTGAACGTCGATCCCAGCCGATTTCCTAGCCTTCCCTGGCCCTCCAGCAACAAAGCGACATACCAGGGCCCAATCGCGTCGACATTCGCCAATGGCAGCAATTGAATTTTCCAATTCCCGCGTGGTGTCATTCAGACTCCGCATTGCGCAATCCTTGGGTGGAGTGATCACCTAATGTCGCGATTTTTCAGCGTCAAAATACTCTTGAAAATGGCTTGCCCATTCACTTGTCGCTACCGACTTCCCTTTTCCGACACATCTGTGTAGGCGACGCTTCTCTCGGTTTGATTTACGTGAGAAACCTGTACGTCACGTTTTATTCATTCAGGCGAGTGTCCCTGAGCTAATTGTTACGCTGTTGCTTTTAGCGCCTGTTCAAAGAAACATCAGCGTTAAGAACGTCTTTCTCAAGGTCCAATCTACGCCATGACTAGCACCGCCAAGCGCCTCGGTAAACGTATCATCGGATATCCAGAGGAGATTGTCCCAGTTGTCTCTTCGAAGGATTATGTGCTTCAATACACCAAGAACCCCGGTAAACGGGTACGTATGCACTTCTCTAATGTTGGATCATACTCATGGATTTGTGTATAGGTGGTAAATTATTTCGTTAGCTTGTTTCCTATACTTGGATGGATTACAAGATACAGTGAGTTCCCATGCTCCCCTTCCCCCCTTCGAGATGGTAATTGGACGGATGGTAGATTTGGGATGGCTTACTGGCGATGTTATTGCCGGTCTTACTGTTGGAATGGTTATTGTTCCGCAAAGCATGTCCTACGCGCAGGTGAGTTGCTCTTTGATCCTCCAGAAAACGAGTCTGACGACCATAGATTGCGACCCTCGATCCCGAATACGGGCTCTATTCTTCTTTCGTTGGTGTGTTGATATACTGCGTATGCCTTCACTTTTCATTCCCTCAACTTAACTTGCTAAACTGCCATTCAGTTCTTTGCAACTTCAAAAGATGTGTCCATCGGTCCCGTCGCTGTGATGTCGTTGACGGTATCCGAGATCATCAAATATATTGATGAAAGACATCCCAATCAATGGGGAGGTCCTCAGATAGCCACCACCGTCGCGTTCATTGCCGGTTTTATCGTCTTGGGCATTGGACTCCTTCGGCTTGGATGGATAGTCGACTTTATTCCTGCGCCGGCGGTCAGCGGTTTTATGACCGGTTCTGCCATTAGTATTATTGCCGGTCAAGTTCCTGGCTTGATGGGTATTACCGGTTTCGAGTACGCATTGTGACTTCTGATTCATATCAGCTCTAACCTTCAAATTCTAGTACTCGCGCTGCCACTTACAAAGTTATTATCAACACCTTAAAGGGACTACCGCGTACCAAGCTTGATGCCGCCTGGGGACTGACTGGATTGGTCGCATTATACGCCATCCGTATCGTATGCGATCAGCTTTCAAAGCGTTTCCCTCGCAGAAGCCGACTCTTCTTCTTCATCTCAGTCTTCAGGAATGCCTTCGTTATCCTCATTCTGACAATCGCTGCGTGGCTGTACACGAGACACCGACGTAATTCGAAGGGAAGTTACCCAATCAAAATCTTAAAGACAGTCCCTAGTGGTCTTAGACACGTCGGCCAGCCCAACATCGACCCAGATCTTGTTTCTGCTCTGGCTGCCAAGCTTCCTGTCGCAGTTATCATTCTATTGCTGGAGCATATCGCCATCGCCAAATGTGAGTACCACCATACACAATTCCAGGCTATGATACTTACGATATCATTGAAGCCTTTGGACGGTTGAACGGTTACAAAATCAACCCGAACCAAGAACTCATCGCTATAGGTGTCACGAACACCGTCGGCTCGTGCTTCGGCGCGTACCCCGCTACAGGATCGTTCTCTCGCTCTGCCCTGAAGTCGAAGTCGGGCGTGAGAACGCCTGCCGCTGGTATCATCACTGCAATTGTCGTTATTGTGGCATTGTATGGCCTGACGTCTGCGTTCTACTGGATTCCCACCGCGGGTCTTTCTGCCGTGATCATTCACGCAGTGGCAGATTTGGTGGCATCTCCTCAGCAGGTATGTTGGATGCATCGTACCACAGCGCTATTCTGAACTTATAACTAGGTATTT
The DNA here is from genome assembly GCA_030407055.1 of Armillaria mellea. Lineage (NCBI taxonomy): Eukaryota > Fungi > Basidiomycota > Agaricomycetes > Agaricales > Physalacriaceae > Armillaria > Armillaria mellea. The sequence goes on from JAUDZF010000005.1 coordinate 3,799,459, forward strand.
TCTTACTGGCGAGTGTCTCCCTTGGAATTTGTGATATGGGCCGCGGCTGTTCTCGTCACAATCTTTTCATCGATCGAAAATGGCATATACACATCTATTTGCGCCTCCCTTGCCCTCCTCCTCATACGCGTCGCTCATCCTCGTGGATACTTCCTCGGCAAGGTTACCCTAGACGATGACAGTTCAGAGCTCAAACGCCGCCACGAGGTGTTCGTTCCCCTCACGAAGGACGGCGTCACGAACGCGGACGTTCAAGTTACCCCGCCTTCTCCTGGTATCATTGTGTATCGGTTTGAAGAAAGCTTCCTCTACCCCAACAGTTCACACTTGAACTCGACCCTTGTGGACTATGTGAAGGAGAACACGAGAAGGGGTAAAGACATGAGCATAGTGAAGTTGAGCGACCGAGCATGGAATGACCCCGGACCTAAACGAGGCGATCACGGTGCTGCAGCCGAAGCCAACGCAAACCTTCCTCTTCTGCGAGCCGTCGTTCTCGATTTCTCTGTGATGTACGTCTTGATCATTCCGTTCATCATGATTTGCATTGATCCCTCTACAATAGCTCACAAATTGATACCACTGCTGTTCAAGCACTGATCGATACCCGGAATGAAATAGAACGATGGACCGACCACCCTGTAGAGGTAGGTATTTCCATATGGTTTCTTAGTGAAGCGTCGAACTCACAAACTTCTTAGTTCCACTTCGCCACCATCCTGTCTCCGTGGATTTGCCGGGCGCTCGTCGCTGGTGGCTTTGGTGTAGGCCAGCGGGTATCCCAGGAAATCGCGGCTGTCGTCCCCTATCGAGATCATACATCTGCCCCATCAGAGCCGCGCGAAGGAGACATCGAGGCTTCGGACTGGAAGCAGGATAGAAACTCGAGTGCTTCGGTCAGCCAGGATGATTCTGCTCTGCAAACTCCCTTCTTCCACTTTGACCTTGCATCTGCGGTTCACGCAGCAGAGAACGGACCCATCAAGCCATGATATCCTTATGATATTAATATTACTGTAACACGAAATTCATGTACGTTTGCTCATGGTATAGTTCCAAATATTGAATCCCTACATGGTAACGTCGGTCCCATGTGCCTGTAATGCCAATCCATCCCTTATTCTGCGAGTCATCCACTTGAAGTCCATCCAGCTCCCACAATGCGTAATCGTTTCTGGAAGAGTTGTACTCTTGAACTCCACGAATACGAAAATGTTTGTGGAAAGAAGCATTTCGCATTTCAGGAACTCAATCGAGGAGCACACGAAGTTCTGGTTGGACTAGTCCTTCCCTACGTTTACAAAGAAGCTAAGGCGCGCATTGACTCGGAAAGAGATCTCACGGGTACTTGCAATACAGTTCGTCCGATATGCATATACTATGTGTCTATACTCGCTCGACTATGGCAGTCTATGCTCAGGACAGTAAAGCACACCTTGTTGCTCTGAGGATTGAACACCTTTTTGGAAATTCTCAGTAATATCAAACCCTGCGATTTCTGCAATCGCAAGGTGGCCAAGCTATGCAAAAACATTTGTATCATGCTAATCCTAGCATGGACTTGAACCAGTCCCTTTGTAACTCGATCTCATCTCATCCATCATTACACGGTAGGTAGGTAGGTAGTCTTGCACGGCAGTGTACGGCACAGTACCGAGGAAGTCTGGATCGACTGTCATTAAGTGTCGGGACTGGTTCGAGTCTAATCCTAGCCTTCATCGAACACAATCAAAATTGGCTCATTGTCATGTTTCGGTACATCGTTTCTTGCTCATTGCGAGGAACCAGTTACAGGTCTAGCAGTAGCCCCTATCCTATTTAAGTCCGAAGCCCGGGTGACCTTAAAGTTCGAAGGACAGGAGGACGGCTTCTGTTTCAGCGATATCTAATCCGGATGTGACCTGAACGGTTTCAATCTCCAACTCTCCATGTACTCGCGCGTCGTCCGTCTCATACGTTTGACCTCCCCAGGTTAGCCCTGAATCGTCGTCGGCATGCCTGAAACCGATAATCAGAAAACGATGAATCAGTTCTCGAGTCTTACTAACGTACCCAATGGCCAGCCTTTTGACCCTCATAGTCATCGGGAGTTGTCCGTTCCCTGAAAAACCCAGGTCGAGATGAATATTCGAACGGGGGGCGGTTTGGCCTTGCATATAAGCTTGAGAATTAATGAAGACGGCACGGACGAGAACACCATGTTCGTAAAAGGCGTAGCCGGAGATACGTGAATTGTCGATTGACAACTCCACTGCCTGAGTCTGGCAGCAATTACCTATGGCCTCTCCGATTATGATTGCGGCGTAGTACTGAGGCTGAACATGAGGAGCTACAGGTTCTGGGAGTTCAGATCCATCGAGGATGGATCTGGTCAATTCGACAGGTTGAATCTGATAATGAGATAAGTCACTACTAACGAGACAAGAGAATCATTCGTACAAAGTTGTATTTGTATCCTATGCCTTCGTGAAAAAAGACATGCGATATTCCCAGCTGTTGCCTACGGACGAATTGATTAATTGCTCAAGCAACTCAAAGACGTCACTTACGCGAATAAGGTATAATCCAACGTCCACAGTGCAGCTCCAGCTGTGTTGCTGACGTTTATTGCACCCTTCGAAGTCACGCAGCATCAATATGAAGGCTAGGCCAGGAGAAACAAGAGGTCTAAGCATACATGATTGGCATAGCTATTGGCTTCTCCAAGGACGTAATCCAGGCCTCGGTTGTGTGTTTCCTCAATATCAGGGGCGAAAACCGAGAGATTGCCTCGAATGTTTGCCTTCGTCATCAGATCCTGTAGGAGACCAACCATGCCTTCGCTGAAGGCACCCGCGTATCCATGCTGTGAAAAACTTGTTATCATATTTAGTGTGCCCTTTTGTATCAACGGAATGAACCCCTACATCGCGACGGAGGCGCCCGGTTCGGAATCAAGGATCCCATCAGCGTAGATAGCCTGTGGCGAAAAGCCGGTTGTTGAGTGGGTCGAAGTCACAAAACTACCAACGAAGAATTTTGTACGTGACGTCGATGAAATTCCGACAGTCTTAGAGATGTTATTGGCGAACTCAGTCCACCTAAAGTACACAGCTGTTAGTATATAGATAATCACAGGAAGCATGCATGTAGATGCTTGCTCTCGCGTATAATCGACGGAAGTCCAGTTGGACGGGCGTGCACCGTTGCTGATATACCAATCGGCTTCATCACCAATCTCCACAAAGTCAAGAGTTACTCCGGCGCTACTCATAGCAGGGGAGGAAAACGCGCTTGCAATCGAACGTGCCGAGAGATATGCCGCGGTAAGATTCTTCTGTCCAAAATTGACGCCCCAGGTTACATGGGTTCCTACAGAATGTACGATCAACGTGACCAGCCAAATCCAAATGGACAAGACTGAAGTCGTACCGGACGGAAGAAAGCGGGCCGTTTGATAGTAGCCATCACCAACAGTGAGATTTGTAGCTTCGGGATAAGGCACCACCGTAGAAAAATCAGGAAATATTGCTTCTGAAAACTGAGAAGTCCCGGACGTGAGTATAGATCTACAAATTGTCTACCAACACTTTCACCTCGACCTTAGGATTGAAATTAGTATGATCCTCGCTGTCAGCTCCAATTCTGATACTAGGTGGTGTACCAGTCAGACTTTTCAGGTTATCCAAAGCATTGTAAAGAAACTGATTCTTCGACGTCGTGCCGGACCAGTCCGTCCATCGATCTCCTTCAATGGAAAATGACAGGAGACTAGCGGAGACCCCTGATGCGTTTGACGGTATAAACAAAGGCAAAGAAACTTTCACAGCTGCCGACACCGTGGAGGCTAGTAGAGAAGAAAGACAGAGAAACAAATATCGATGAACGAAGTAAGGCATATTCTGGCAGTTGTGCCAGTTTCTCAGGAAGAGTGTTATATATGCGTATCGGCAGATTTTTCTTTGCCAGCAGAGAAGTATATTCCCGAGTGGAGGGGTGTGAGGCGCACACCGTGCAAGGAGTCATCAAACAATACCTCGGATTCGCTTTGATATATGCGAGTCCGAGGGAAAAAAATCCGAGTCCGAGAAGAACCGGTTCTGAAGCATGAGGCAACGTCACATTGCCTAGCAGTAATAGTTGTGCCAAAAGGGCCGGCAATGCAGCCGAGGTCGCCCTGGACAGTCAAAGATGACATATCTGGTCAAACGAGGCTGAGGCTCAGAGGAAGAGGAAGAAAAAAGCACCTTCAGGCTCAGGCGCGCGCGGAACCGAAATAATGAACGAGCCTAGAATGGGTGCACTGCCGGGATTCGCCCAAGCTTCGGTCCGACCTTCCGGTCGTTGCTCTGTATCTTCTTGACCGGTGTCATCTACGCGCACAACTTCCTAGCATCCACCAAAGCTACCTTGAGCAAGCTTTCCATTCGAAAAATTCAATATGTTGACAATGCAAATGTGCGTGGTTGGCTTCGTCACTCATGAGTACTCATCTTCGGTGGGTAAGACGCATGCCGCCGTTCGGGATCTCAGCAATGTTTTGTTCAGGTCTTCGTTATTTACAAGCTGAAGCTGAAGCTTCAAGCTTCAAGGTGCAAGATGTCTTGGAAATTTCCGACGTTGTTCGAACGTTGATTTGCTTGCCCGAGTGGTGACGATGCTCCCGTTCAGTCTTCGTTAGCTTGCATCTGCATAAAGTTTGGTCTCTTGAAATTGTGATTGGCTGCTCCCAGCAAACGTACCGCAACTTAGAATCTACCCTGGATGCCACTACTACTCAACGTAATTCTCCCCCGCCTCCTCTCAGTAGTGACGTTTTTGTGCTTTTCTATGTTTGAAGAATTAATCCGGGACTTGACTTTTCCTTTACTCAAAAGTACGTGGGTGCAATGTCCCTGAACCTGATCCCTATCTGATGATTTTCCTGATAGTAACTGCTACACTCATCAATTAGCATTGTATGATGGTGTAATTGGACCGTTTCGAGAAGCTAAAGAACCACCTGAATTCTTACCCATAGTAGAAAGCCAACTTGGAAAGGGTATCGTATATGTTTTCAGGTGACGAGCCAACGTAGACTTCTCGCGCCGGCCTTCACGTGAGTCAAGAGTCTGCGGCTACTTCGGTAGTTTTTATTTGCGCCCATTTTGCAGTCTCGGCGCTGTAGAAGGAATGTCCGACGATGTGGTCGACTGCACCCAGAGGGTAAGCTGTTATAGATACCAAATCATTGAAGCGGTCGCAATCTGATCTATCAGCGACAGCTCACACAACGAGTCACAAAGCATCTCATTGTTCTCCGTATTCCGTATATTATTCGACATGAGTATCTTAATATTTATCGAAGCTCCCTCTCACTTCTACGCTAGAATGCAGACGCGTTCGTCTACCTCGAAACGCAGCACTGAACAGCCTCAGCAGCACCATTGTTCCCTATCACCAGACACGGTGCCCACCACGCCTCCTAATCGCAGCGCTGCCTCTGACGATGTCATCGACGAGCTAGACCTCTCTGATGACGAGGACGACGAGGACGACATGTTACCAGTGCACAGAGCATCGCAACCCCAGACGCCTCAGAACGCAGCGTCGAAGGACAAGGGCAAGGCGAAGGCCCAGAGTACCCCATACGTGCGTGGGAGTGCAAGCCACTCTGTCGTCGAGTTGCAGACACAAGATGACCAGAATCACAAATTTGATGAAGCTGATGCCTTCCTGAAGGATGACCTTCGGCATCGGATCTTCATCAAGTTCGAGACGTTTCTGGTAAAAGTTCTTCATCTTCCTACCGACTGGCGCGTCTCTCTCAAGTCTGAAATTGCTACTGTCCAGAAAGACGAGACGTTCCGAACATTATTTCTGGATTACCTGCGGCTATGTGACGTGGTCGGAACGGGGATAGAGAAAGAAAGGGAGTTGTATCGTTCTCATGTGGACCTATGCAACCATGTCATTGATGCGTTGCAGCGCCTGCCCAATTTGCACGTAGACGAAGACAAACTAATTCAATTTAACCGTATCGACCCATATCCGGTCAGAGGGTCAACGGTTAAGCCTGACATGGTGGGGATGCTGCGTGTCCTATCCAACTCAGCTGAGGGTACCGCGGCACATAATTTTATCAAAACCATCGGCGACAAATCTGAACGGTCGAAGGGCACATAGAAGCATGAGGATTACATTCCTGGGTGGCCTCAAGTAGTGGAAGTGAAAGAGGTGAAAGGCGCCGACGATGCGATTGTTGAGGGTTATGATGCTATCAGACTAAAGACTAAAGGTGAGATTGTGTTCGCTAAAGCGGACTTGTTTTGTACTGATTCTTGTTGTCAGATCACTTGGATCCGTTGACACCTCGACCAAAGAAGAATCGCACGTACTTGAAAGACAAGGGGAATGTTGTGGATGTATCCTGTCCACAGCCTGCACCGGAAGTCGAGGCCTCCCAGGCTAGTTCCCGAGGTCAGAAACGCAAAGCAGAGGCAGGAAATGAGGTATGAGATGCTCTCCTGCTTATTCGCACTCACTGACAATATGCTCATGTTCAGGCATCTTCGTCGAAAATGTCCCGTTTGTCGAAAATAGTCTCGTCGAAGGGGAAAGTGGGGAGTGGACGGAAGAAAGTGCTCGATGAAGAAGGATTCGCACCGGGAACAGACAGCGCTGAGAAAGCTCGGATCCAGTGTGCGCGTTATACTCTCCACATACTGTCAAATGCAGTACTGAGGTCGCATGCGCTCGTGACTCTGATTGACCGGGACCGGATTCAGCTCTCCTACTACGGTCGATCTGCTATTATCGTTTCCCAAGCGATTGGTCTTGGAAACGCAGACGATGAGGTCCTGTTCATCGCGATGCTTATAGGATCTCATCGTCTTACACTTGAACAGCGCGGCATTCTTCAAGATATTATCAAAGACCCGTACGTCACCGATTTTGGTCGATTCAACACGGTTTCGAAGGACGCGAAGCTACTGTTCTCAGGACTGGAGATGACGCTCCAGAAGGACGGCAAAGATATCGAGCTGACATTAGGTGACATGGTGTATCGTCAGCGAGGTCTGTTTGGACGTGATACGTGTGTGGTCCGTGTGACGTGTACATGGCTTGAATGGGAAGGCAAGAAGCTAGTTGTTAAAATCAGTTGGCCGAACACGTTGCGCAAGTCAGAAAAGGAATTGCTTGATATTGCCATTGCGAAAGCGAATGAGATGGCAGAGCCGGACAAGACGCACTGGATTCTAAATCACCTCCCGAACATACTACATGAGCAAGACTTCAAGTGCGACAAAGATACTTCGGTGCAGAAGCTGATTGCAGATGTGGTGAAGGCGGGAGAGTATGTCGGTGGAAGGGACGGCACATATGAAGGGCGCGTCCTCCGTATCACCGTTTTGGAACGACTGTACCCAATAACGAGTCTTCGAAAGGGCAAATACTGCGCGCAAGTCTTTGTCGACATCCTGCAATGTACGCCTTTATTATTTTCCCCTCCGATTTTCTCCTTCTGACATTGTCTTGTAGGTCCCAAGTGGCTTTACGAGCATGCTAAAATACTTCATCGGGATATCAGCATGGCGAATATCATGTTTCGGACCGATGGAAAGCGGATTATCTTCGAAGTCCTCAACGATTTTGATCTGTCATCTTTACTTCTGTTGGAGAAGGCCACCTCCCTCCCTCGGATGGGTACACCGCCGTACATGGCCTTCGACCTCCTTAAAGAAGAGAAGGATTCTGGCCCCCATCTTTATCGCCATGATTTGGAGGCGCTATTCTATGTCATGTTGATGATATGCTGCCGCCATTCCATCATCAAGCAAGTCCAACCTGACAGCACGTCGCAGTTGGAGGAGATCTCTGCCAACTTCTCCGAGTGGTTTGACCGCGAGATGTCTTGGAACATGTTGGCCACAGTGAAGAAATCATTTTTTACGGATGACGAGCCCCACCCTGTTTCCCGGTGCTTCGAAGGCTTTCGTCATTGCCTTGATGTGATCCGCAGTCAGTTCTCCGCAGGCATCTTTGCTAAGAAAAAACCTCTAACTTGGTCTTTGATGGCACTTCCTGACGATATCAATCTTGAAGGCTGTGCACCCCTTGAGTTAAAACCACAGGAACCGGTGCAGCCGTTTGACGAGGATGATACCCTAGGTGGACATATTCACTACGGGATATTCTTAATGGTCATGCGGATATTTAAAAACAATGAACTCATAGTGAGGAACAGAGATCGACCACTAGCGGCTGCGCCCTCGTAGACATTAATTTTTAATATTATCGTGCTTGTGACGCATTGACAACAGCTTATTTTCAATGAAACTTAAAAATATGTGTGCAAGGAAGAATGCCTACGTAAATTGGGAAGAATTCTCAATCGCTCGTGATGGTTAGTTGGACCTTATATACGGGTCGTCCGTTTGACAAGGCTTCATTTAATGATAATCTGGCTGCCAACATAAGTAGGCAAATGCCTGGAAGTGGTAAAAAATCCTGCTTGACGTCGTTTGCAAAACGGTAAGTCCGTAGGTTCAAAGCCAGGCATATGCCAAGAGCTGTTACTCATCACAAGTCTTTCGAAAGGACGACGAGGACCCCTAGGTCTATCGACACACTTCAGTGTACGCTTTCCTCGTCTCCTTTGTCTGATGTCCTCTTCCAACCCCTTGTAGGACGCAAGCAAGTGGCTTTATCACCTCCACTGAAACATCAGTATGGTCATTCTTGTGTATAGAATGTATCGCCATGGGAATGTTCCTAGGGGGTGCGCGATGGCTTTGACGTCTCATCGTCGTTACTTCCGATTGATGATGCCGCATACCTCCCCCTCATGAATATGCTACCATACTTGGATTCCGATCTTCTAACCTGCATAAGGTGCTATTTTACCTTCTGAAAATATGCTATCAACACTGTATCCTTGCGCGGTGTCCGACATCTTCATAATTCACATTGCTCATGCTTCGAAGCTTCTCATAGTCGTTCGCTACGCGCTCGCAAGGACTCTTTGCCTGTGTATTCGAATTACACACCTTCCCCCCTCTCAAACCCAGGCACGATCTCAGAATGAATTCGTTTTTAGTAAGACAGTGATTATATCCCCCACTGTAAGCGGCGTCGGATGGAAACGCCCTATGTGGATTCATTAAGTATGGGTTATTTACAAGTCGTGCAAAAAATCAAAGGAAGTTACTCCTTTTGAAGGAAAGACCCCCCGCTTAAGATATTGTCGTGATTGTCAGGCAGTAACGGTATGCATTGATTCCATACAATGTCAGATGAATGACCTTGACACTTGTATTGAGCGCATGTTAATGCGACGCGAAGTGTAAAGTCACGTTAATTGGGGTTTGCAACAGCCTGAGACGCGACGCGAACGCGAGTTGGGTGTGTCCGTGACTACATCACGTGCTGTGACTGACGCGAAGGCCAGGCCCATGAAGAAGGGTAAGCCGGGCCCTCTGAACTGAGTCTGCGACAAAACATGCTGGGAAGAGTCTTCAAGCCAACAAAGCGAGGTATGTTGAACCCTTGACTGGTTTCGAGATCAACCAAGCGGGAAAAATGATAAATCTGTGGACGTCGTAAGAGTATACAAGGAAATACAGTATGCATGAATGAAATGATAGTATAACATGTTCGTGATGGATGCTGAGATGGAGAACGTAGATGCAAATAAAAAATAATTCCACGTATTAGTTGGAATGGCATTCGAAACAGTCAAGGCAGGTGGTGGTATCGCTAGGTACAAAATCAGTTCAGCGGTAGAAAACGACATAAAAGAAGTAGTACCTTTGAACGCTTTCGACGCAGCAGTTACGACAGACCATTCTTCCGCAGTTCGTCCCCTCTTCCTCGCAGTCGCTGTCCTTAATGGACTCCAACTTGCTCTCAGTGTCGCTATCGGCAGTTTTCTTCCTTTTATGAGACTGAGGTAGAGGAGGTAGAGGCGGATTAGCAGTCGGTTCTGTCATCAAATTCGTGTTTGGTGCATTAAGTGCCAGGGCCGACCGAGAGCGTGACAGCGATACTGTCGGTGGCGACGAAAGCGGACGATGTGCAGTACATTTTCGGGAGCATATCACGCATGTCGAGGAACCGCATCTGGATAATATATAGCTGTATTCCTTTCGATAACTAGAAGGCTCACCTTGAGCATAGTATTGCACACGACGTACGCGTGTTAATTGCACGATTACAAGCAGTGCATACGAGACCGCCGACTGGAATATCCTTGACTGGTTCCGAGGACGTCGAGTCAGGCTTCGACGACAATGGCGATATCCGTCGCCTTTTGTTCATGGCACAAGAAAAGGAGTGGTACGGCTACTGCCACGATGTCGCGATTAAGAATCTGAGCGTGAAAAGAGCCATCAAAAGCTGCCGGAAATTTGCCGGCTCCAGCTCTTGCCAAGCAAAGTACAACAACACATATATGACTTGCTCCCCATCCCCTTGATACTGGACATCTTGCCAGGCGTTATAAATTCACCTTGTAACAGCTCTAATTTGAGGTGACGTCGTGGGAGACGGTAGCCCGCCGTGTCGCTCGCTAGCCAGATAGGTCACGCTCACGTGATTGATGACATAAGCATATCGGGCCGCGTACGCCAGACAGCTGTCCTGTTGAACGCTGACTTAGCTGTTGTGAAGTGCCACCTCATGGTTTTCTTCGTCATTGTCGCTGCACTGGGTTTGTCCTTGCTATCGTTCGCGGGCGCCATAGTACCGTCCTTTTCTGTACAGAATGACGCGTACGACGCTGGACTCTTCACCCCACTGGAGGATCTGAACTTGCTCTCTTATTCAGAGTTTAACGCCTTGAGTCACCCAGCTTTTCCAAATTACAGCGTCAGAATTAAGAAAACAGACTTTTGCGACGGTGCCGTTGCGTGCGTCTTACTAAATACCCTATCTCATCACGTAGTCTGACGGAGCTGTAGGGCACATACGGGATACATCGACATTGAAGCAAGGCACCTTTTCTTCTACTTCTTCGAGAGCAGGAATGACCCAGATACCGACGACGTGATTTTTTGGACCAACGGGGGTACGCACTTACTTCGTTTGATTTGTGCATACCACGACACAAATTTCTTACAGGACCCGGTGCCTCCTCAATGCTAGGGTTGTTCATGGAGCTTGGCCCTTGCCGGATTACCGATGACAGTGGACCTGTGCTCCACAAGGAGTCTTGGAATTCTAATGCCAATGTCTTCTTCATTGACCAGCCTGTTGGTGTAGGCTTCTCTTACGCTGACTATGGCGAAGCCGTCGTGAGCAACCTTGAAATCTAATATAATCACCACTCACATTTTCAAGGGTACAACTGAAGAAGCAGCCAAGGATATTGCCTCCTTTGTAGCTATCTTCTTTGAACACTTTACCAAATTCAAAGGCCGCGGCTTCCACATGTCTGGGGAATCATATGGCGTAGGCAAATTATCCTAGTTCCTCCCCCCGGTATCTGACACTTTCGTAGGGGCGTTATTTACCACTGTTCGCTTCTGCGGTGTATGACCAAAATGCATATCTCGTCGATGCCGGCCTGACACCAGTTAACTTGTCTTCGGTCATGATTGGTACGTATTTTGAATTTCTGTCATGATCAAAGTCTGTCTGAACGCGCCGTTAGGAAACGGCTTGACTGAATTTGCCTCCATGACCTTGTCCTATTACGAAATGGCGTGTACTGCTGTTTCTGTTCCCCCCATTCTGGATATATCGTATGTTCTTTACATATTTCTTTCGCAACGCCCTCTGACTGTCGCTACAAAGAACGTGTGTACGCATGAAACAAGTGGTCGGTGGTTTCCCCGAATCTTATCTTATTCGCGCCATTGACACTTGCCCTGTTAGCTCCCTCGATGCCAGAAGTGGATGAAAGCTTCTTGCATAGACCAGTTTGACAACATCAATTGTGCCGCTGCAGTCAACTTCTGCACGAATGAGCTCTCTGGACCATTCGACTCCACAAGTGCGTTTCCAGACCCGCCAATTCCTTGTGCTCCCAAACCTTATCATGATTAGACAAGAACCCATACGACATCAGCGTGGACTGTGATGGACCCATCGAAGAGACCCTTTGCTACCCCGTAACAAAGTACGCTTCCCTACTATTCAATCGTCCGAACCCTTCTCAAACCCCTCCCCCCAGGAACATATCCGCGTACCTGGACCGGCCTGATGTGCGCACAAAGCTAGGTATCGACTCCCACTTTGACGGACAAAACTTCAGCTCCGTCTCTTGGGAGGTAAACAGCGCTTTCGCAGACAATATGGACGAGTTCCGCCAGACGCAACTGTATGTAGCAGCCCTACTGGAGCGCAAGGTACGGGTCCTCGTGTACGTGGGTAGCTATGATTACATATGCAACTGGGTTGGGAACAATGCATGGACGTTGGCACTGGATTGGAGTGGGAAGGAAACGTTCGTAAATGAGGAACTAAGGGAATGGTCGGTGGGGGGGATGATGGCTGGTTTGACGAGGAGCAGCAAAGGCTTGACGTTTGCTACCGTTGAAGGGGCCGGTCATATGGTGGGTCTCTTGCATTTGGATTCAGAGTGATATTCTTACATGCATCAGGTACCTTATGACAAACCCCAGGAAGCCCTAGAGCTTGTCAATCGGTGGCTGAAGGGACAGGCCTTATAGGTCGTATTCGCTCTTCTCTAAATCCGTATCCCAATTATCGATGTAACATATTATCTCTATGTTGGTGCCTGAATTTGGAATAACGATCGGCTTGGGGACTTTATGCGAACATGAAGACTGGTCGACCGTGAGATGGTTGGGGTCAGATCTTCAGACTTCATCTACTAATTAAATTCTTCCTGCATCTGTACGCCCAAATCAACGTGATGACCGAAAAGACCTAACGCTGAAACATACCCATGGTCCACCTTCGTCATAGCGCTTGGGTGGCCTCTCCCAAAATGTTACCTTCTCCAAAACCTCCCCGTTTTTTATGGGAAAAACAATGCCGATCTCGTAGTTCTTTATCTGTAGATGTCATAAACAGGTTAGTCTCAAGCTTAAAATGTAAAAGAAACCCACATTGAGAACCGGTCTAAAAGCGCTGCCTGATAGAGTTCCCCATGCCGAAGGTGTAAAGTTATGCGATCCTAGGTAACCCCATCCTATGGGAGCGTCCACCACTTCGATATCACTATCCTCGGTATCAGAGTCATTAACATCAACAGGTTTATCGGATAGTAGACCAATAATCATCTGTGAACATGATATCAAATCTGCCGTGGTCCTATAGGTAGATATTTCGTTACCTTAGTATGCATCAAGACTTTGCCCGCGCGGCTTTTCGAATCATAGAATCTGTCCCTTGGAAAGTTCTTACCACTCCATTGGGCTTTTCGGCAAAACATCGTCCCACCGCCTTGCACACCGAGGGCACTCTCCTGCACTGTCGTCTTGCTCGGAAATATGATTTTGAGTGGAGGATAGGGAAGCTTGGCGCGTTTGGCTTTGGAATCGTCCAGGTAATCCTGGGGACTTTCTCCCCGTGCGGAATAGAAGAATTCGTTCACCCATTGTGTAGTGTAGGTCCCGATAGAAGAACCCTGTGAAATGTCAGATCGGGTAGTAATCTTGCAATAAACACTTGCCTGGTATTCCAACTCTAGTTTTCTGGCAGCCTTTCCCTTCTTAGTTCTAAGGCCAAGATTCCTTATGGCCATCATGAGTCTCGTATGCCCTGTCCTACAACGTGCGTATGAGGTTTTTACAAGACAAAAAGGGTGTACAACACTTACAAGGTGACCTCCGGCCAACCGTCATGTTTCCCAGCAAGCGACGGAACCAGAAGCACTTTAACCTTTCCGAAGTCCCACCGCGAACGTAAATCCTCAATTTTGCGAAGGGGAAGATTGGGATGCTGACAGAGAGTAAGAGCAGCATCATGAATGACAGGTGTAACCTACCTCCTGTACCATCAACTCTAGTGCTCGCCTTATATTGACGCCGTGTAGTACTCGTTGCATTGTAGCGGGAAAGTCATCCGCTTTGGGGTCGTTCGCAATCGGAGTTCGACGCGGAGGGATATCTTGTAGCCATACCACCTGTTATACAGTTCAAAGTGGCACGAAAGTAGTCAAACACAAAATCGTACGTTTTCAATGTCTCTGTAGTCAAATGGGACCAGGTTCGCTGTGGAGATTGCCACGCGTAACCTACCCGTCTTGTAAAATATCTGTGCTGATATTAGATCTTTCGTATGCTGGTCGTTCGGCACAACGCTTACAATCATAAACTGAAGGTGACCGCGGTCAGCACAACGAACATATACAAGGGATGCGACACTAACCTTCATATGCATACATCCGTAGGGCCCATTAAGCTTGGGCACTGTCCTAATCCAATTTGGAAGAATATTCCGCATCCCCTCTGATTCTCCGTGGGCGACAAAGATGACCGGTACCTCCCGCTCAAAAAATTGGTAGATCCAGGGTATGTCGTGAGCATAAGTGGACAAAATGGCAAAAGATATATCAGATTTCTACCCGAGTCAGTATCTGATATCGAAAAGGAAAAGAATTCATACGGGACCCAAAATTTCCGTTAATCGGAATGTAGCTTTTCTATCTTGCCGAGGCTCTGCGAGTCGCGTCGCCGTTGGCCTGATTTCTCCTTCAAAAAAGAGCTGATCCGTAAATGGTATAGGCGCCGATGAAGATGTCTTCGTATTCTGGGATGTTGAAGGTTCTACAATCTGTATTTCATCATCGTCGTCATTATTCGCGTCCTTCGCTTTCGCAGTGGCTTGTAGATATCGTTGTTGACGCTCCCGCCGTTCCTTCTCTAGTTGCGCTCTTTCGGAAAGAAAGGAAGATCGAGAAGACGGTACTTCCCGTTCCTTTGAAGGTTTTGCTTGTGACGCCTCCATCCCATGGGGCATCTGCTCATCGTCTTCGTCGTCCGAGCTGATCACGATAGTCTCAAGAAATTGCTGCGGTGATTTGGCTTTGGCTTGAGATTCTTGAAGGCTAAGCGCAATGGCTTTTCGTATCTCGTCGTCGTTAAAATTCATGGCGATGGTGGTAGTTCAGGAGAAAGAGATCTAATCAGTAGTCACTTGCTGTGACGCGCCAGAAGTCCTGCGCGAATATCACGTGGTCAAAGTCTTCCGTTCTTGAAAGCCGAAATTGAAATTGAATCTTCACCTTTTCCTCTCTGCAGTGTCTGCACCAGTGTCAGCGAAGTCGATGCAATGATAAGCTCCAAGTGCTTATCTCGAACAGCTTACAAGGTATGGTAAATTTCGCTGGAGTTTTTTTTGCCAATAACATCAATTTTTGGCGCGATAGTGCGACGTCGAAGTCCCTTGTAACAATGTACGCCTTCATGATTTCCAACGGAATGACTTGGTCTGATAAATATGGCGCTTACTAGCGCTCAACGAACGACGATAGGACAACCCATAATCCGCTATGTTTCATATGCTGATGGACCTAATCAAATTGATTCCCACTATCGCGGATTTGGCACACAATAGTGTCTTGTTGTCTTCCGTTTCCACCTGGCACGAGGCGTCTCTAGGAATGGAGCCTTTCCCATTTTCTTGTCAGCGGAGGTCGTACCTTATTATCTGACGGTCCTAGCATGGAGGCGATACGATGAGAGAACTCTCGCTAGGCCCCACTCGTAACCATGTTATTGTCGCCGTCAGATACAAAAGCGAGAGTGCTTCTTTAATGATAAATCCCATATACCGTCGAGTTTGCGCGCACATACAATGCTGCTGTCAAGAATCATCTGGAAGGGGCACCAGTTTGCAAAGGTTCTTTACACTGCGTCCTAAAACCTCAGTATACCGCTGACCAGCTCCTACAGGCAGAATCACACACAAAAAGAATGGAACAATTATCATGCAATCCGATGGTTCCTGCCAGTCAAAATCTCTCATCGGGCTACGCCATCCCTCTATGTCCTTCTCGGAAGGATCGCCGCAGCCGCGTCGAGCGATACCAGCTCGAAAGCCACCTTCTCACTGCCCAAATTGAGATTATCCAGTCCCATATCACCGCGTACATCGCAGACCAACCTCCTGGCGACCTGAGATATACTCCGAACCCGCTCGCTATTATCGACGCCCGACATCACAATGAACGGCAGGAGGTGAAGTCTTCTCGGGCTCTCAAAAAAGAGGTCCGGAAATTGAGGATGAAAAGGGAGGAGCTCTTAGTTTCAAGGGAACGGATGAAGGCTGCATATGAAGAACGCCAGCACTCCAGGCGAATTGGACGCCCACCTTTCGATCCCTATAGGACTGACATTTACGAGTAATAGTCCCTAGATGATCAAAATTCCAGTAGCTCTTTTTGCAGCACTGGTTGAGGCGGCTATGCCTGCCCCGCTTTAAAATTTCTACTATATATTTACGCCGAGTATTGACATGTGAAGATATGCCAGCTTATGAACATATAGCAAATGATTGAAATGCATTAAATAAGTGAGTATAGATATTTCAATAGCACCAAGAATCTAGAGAAGATAGAAGTACAAGTGTCCGCAGCAATCCTTCAATCCACTCGACCACCCTTGTCTCGATAATGGCGGTCATCTGGGAGATCCGACAAAACCCATTTCCTCACAGCTAAGATAAGGACGACGAATCCCAGACCAATGAAGAAGATCGTTCGGAGTGGATTATCCACCACATAGCCCTCAATGGCTACTGCCTTGCCATTTAGGTACTGCCCAAAACCGTCAGTATTCCCAACACGTACGTCTGACAGAAAGGACATACCCTTGCGAGTCTTTCTACAATATTCTCGGAATGTAGGGGCGTAATCTTGCCTCGTGCCGCTCCTTCAATAGCTGAAAACAACCCCTTCTCATTTGACAGGTTGATGGGCTTTCCCTCAGTATCGACGTTCCAATATATCAACGCATGATGATCGGCAATAACCACCTCGACATCATCCAAGGCCTTGCTCTGTGTCTTGATTCCATACATACTCTTCATCCAGTCCTTCCACCGTTCGGTATCCATCCATGCGAAGACAACCTCTCGGCTAACACGACTCTTTGAACGGAAGGACGCGGAGATTTCTTCGAACCTCTGCTTCACGAGATCCTTGTTCTCTGCGGAAACACCCGCGAGAACAACTAGGGGATGAGAGGGTGCTTTCATGATCGATTGGAAGGTATCTTGCGTCAACTCTGATGTTGACGGCAGTCTATTGGCGAGGAGCCAGGTGAGGACGCCGTTGACGTCTGTAGAGGTGTATACAGATGTCGGTGTGACAGAATCGTGGTCTTTGAACGCTACGAGAGACCAGGCCGCTGACGCCGGGATGGAATAGCGAGCAGTCAGGGATTCGGGGGCATTGGCAATGGTGTAGACAGTAGGGGAACCAAGGAGAGTAGAGAAGATAGGAGACAAGTAGGTCACGATATCATCATCGGTATGAAGCAGGACGTAGACGATGTCGTCCTCAGCGATGTAGTGTTCAAGATCTTGTGAATCGATAGCCTTCAGGGGCCTGTAATAATAGTCAATACGGGAAGATGAGATATTGAGACGATACTGACGGGGCGCTGGCCTTCTCGGCAAAGGCAGCAAGTTGCTCAAGTTTTCTCCCACTTGTGTATTCGTTCTTGGTACCGGTGACAGAATAGTACATCAGTGATGGGTATCCTTGTATTTCCTGGGAGGTGCATAAAGCTTTGTGATCCTCGCAGTTGACTTCGGCAGTGGTCAGTTTGTTCTGCATTTGTTTCGCTAGCTTCTTCCAAACCGGAGCCAACTTTTTACAATGGCCACACCTTCAAATAAGCGTCAGACAAGACATTCGACATAGAAAACGTTGCTACTCACCATGGAGCGAAAAATTTGACGAAAGCAGGCCCCTCAGAGAGTACGGGGACAAATGTCTTGTCGTCCAGCGACAAAACAGCTCCGCTCGGATTTGGCAGCTTCTCAGCGTTGGGCTGCTGTTGCTGTTGCTGTTGCTGTTGCTGTTGCTGTTGCTGGGGCGGCGGTGGTGGTGGCTCGTGTTTCTTGATGAACGGGACCAAAAGGTCGAGTTCTCGGGCTCCCTTGAAAGGTTCGACAAGCTTACCATCCTTGTACAAATTCAACGTAGGGTATCCCTTCACATCGTTTGCTGAACAGAGATCTACCGTCGCAATTAGTAACTGACGGCAATCGAAAGCACCTCGACGCACCTCCATTTACTGCACAATTGACTTGCGCAAGTTTTACGCCTGGCACTTCCTCTACACTAAGCGTCACAAGTTGATCCCAGGTCGGAGCAAAATGTTTGCAGTGACCACAGTAGGGAGAAAAATACTCGATGAACCAGACGCCACTGGCGATGGTCGTATCGAAATTATCGGGTGTCAGTACCGATGTCTTGACGGGGACTGCGGTACATGTCAGCGCCAGGGATGTGAGGAGCAGCGACCGAGGCAGGCCGTGGAACAGTCGCCCGAGTTTCATGGTGGTAAGGAGAGAAGTAACGTGATAGCCGCCTTGATGGACATCGTCACCTTCAGTCACCTCCACCGCAATCAAGTCGCCCATGTCGCACTGTATTCTCCTGTCAACAACGCCAGCGACATCAGGAATCGAATCGTTGCCGCCGCCAGAGCAGACGGCCACGAAGGCGAAAAGGAACGAGATGAGATGAACTTTGCGTTCGTCGATGCGACACTCGTCAGTACTATTTCTTACTTCATCGACTTACTCGATGACAACGTCCCAAGATTACCAGTCGGCTTCACCTAGAGACTGCGATATATCAGGCGATCCTCACGGAATCCCAAAGATCATTACGGACAAAGACCGTTCATTCCGAAATTCTGTGGGCACTCAATCCGACAAATAATGTATGTGGTACATTTCTAGGACAGGACTTAAGCTCATCGATGTTCAGATAACGGAAGCCATTCGTCGATATGGCATTTCAGACAAGACCACTTCGGTTCTTGTTGTTCATATATCAGACATTGGGCAGTCGTCGGCAGTGCAAGAGAAACTCGCTCGTGTGGTGGATGGAACACTATTACCATTGGCCTCCCTTCAGAATTTCACTGATTGGACCAGGATCAAGAAAGTAAGCTGTTATTCCACCATTTCCATGCAACGGGAACTCAGGATCAGTATCCATCAGTATCACAAGCTAGATCAAGAGAAAGCCGTTATTGTGACAAAGGACGACCTCTCAAAACAACATGCTGTTATCGACAACATCGTTGTGAGCTCGGTTGCGATGAAGAGTGTCATGGGATGACCATTTCGCCTGCTACATCTATACAGTGTGGTGATTCTCCTAAAGCTTCATCAGTTCTTGGCCCTACACTTCGAGCGCCCGCGTGCAACGCCCGTCATCTCCCGCTGAGGGACTTTCCTCCGAGCATTATTCTGTTTCCAACTCTGGGTAGTATCGAACCTCCTCGAGACTCGCTATCAATTAAAAGTCAGATCTATTGTCTTTTGTAGTCTGTTAACCAGTCTTTGATCTTGAGTATCTGTACCGTCTACGGAAATTGGAAACCCTGCCATCGATGGTCCTTCTATGATCCAGATTGCAGCCACGCCCCCTTGTTTGTCACCAAAGGCCGGACTTAAGATGTTATCATCTGTGCCTATAAATGTCACACCCTGAATGAAAGTCTCCATCAAGCTTTATCTTGACCATCTAAATGTCATCGCAGCCACTCACTGCGGAAGCCTTGGAGGCTCACAACTTTCGATATGCAGTTCAATCGGGACTCCAGAGCTACGAGGCGAGTCTCTCTCCGTTCTTCTCTAAGGTTGTACTGACCTTGCGCTTAGAACCGAGTCGCCCAATGGAAAGAATGCGGATCGTCAAAGACAGACAGTGTAACTCTCCGTTGCGACGGCTGTAGATATCGTTTCCAGGCACCCGAAATAATGAAGATAAATAGTTTACTTTGCCCTAGTTGCATTTGCCATGAGGCAGACTCACTGATGAATGCGCGGATGAAAAACTCTGTAAGTGTGCACGATCACTACAGAACCTTGTAGTCTAACTCAACTCACAGCGCGATGAAAACGACTATTCGCCTTGGCATAGTACCTGCCCATGCAAGCACCCTCTGCGTTCCTTTGTTCTTTGCACTTGCTCGTCACCATGCCTGAATGACCCTTACATGAGGGCCGAAGGATACGATCGATTAATTGCTAAATACCACAAAGCCCTGAGCCTTCTCGAGGACGCCCGATATCAGCTCTATTGCTTCCTCTCTTTTCAGCCACTTCCCGAAAGACATGAGAAATATTTATTGTCCGGAAACGAGGCGTTCATCGAGAAACAGTGGCCAGGTCTACCTGATTCGGTCAACATGAAAGTGACGGAGATTAGTCGGGATGACTACCGGTTCATGCAGAGAGCCCTCCGAAATGTGATTGGGGAACTATACGCATTGGAGCACGTAAAGGTCAAAGCTATTGCGCAGACATTTATGAGAAGCTTTCCAAGGGAGTTACAGCAATCCTTCGGTAACGACGCCCTGATTCCCGGCCCATTTTTGAATCATCGAGACATGGCTTCAAGAATATGGGGGCGTTCTCGAGACGAAGGAGATTGGTGGACTTATGCGAGAGTGCGCCAGTTTGTATCCAGAATGTCCAACAACTGAATTCTTGGATAGGACAAATACCTCTCGCCTCCGGACGGTTTCAGGGAGTATTGCGACGATGAAAACCCTGATAGAACCGGAAACTGGTATTTCGAGATTTGGGTCTGCTCTCCTGCGTCCAACACGAGTCTACGTTTACTAAAACACAATATGAGCAGCGTCGGTACAAGGAATTTGAAAGCAGTCAAGATGCAGCGCAAGGTCAACTTCAATGGTCACCACGTGTGCCACCATTGTCAATAACACCAGTAACAACTGGCAGCCCTCAGGCGAGTGAAGAAGTAACGGTGCGTTTCAGTTTTGGAAGTTCTATATGTCGCAATTGATCATCTATTTCTGGGATAGCTTGGTAGTGAACGCGCAGAGAGACCCCGCAAGCGTCAACGAATACCGTCACAGTCAACTACAATTACGAGAATGATCCTCGATATTTTATGATGCAAATGTTACAGATAGCTGTAAGTGATACAATGGACGAATATTCACCTTTCACCTGTTTTTGTTGGCCTACCAAGCCCATATATAAATCGCGGCTGGGCTGTTCACTTCCGTCAGGGCTCAGAGACGCCGTAGCTAGATAGCAATAGAACAAGCAGAGCAACTGGTTGATTAGCGACTGAACCTGTATAATACAACACAGTATGTCATGTTCAATCCCAACGAGCTCCGAGCTCCAAGTTAGTTGGATGTTTCTAACTAAATCATACTGTCAATTTCTTTTAATTCATGCATAAGTAGATTCTCAAAATGAATCTACTTGAGTATGATTGAGACAATATAACTAGCATAGATAACAAAATATTGAAAATGAAATGGTACATACGCTCGGTGTGTTAGCAAAGCAAGCCAAACGAACTGACCTTACCCGCATGCAAAGTCAAGAACCTACTCAAAGTTTCTACCTTACTCACTCAGTTATTAATTTAGGACTCTCGTAGAACTTACTAGAATATATGTAGAGGTATAAAAGACCTCGTAGTTGTACCGCAATATATACAGATTATTCTAATCCTCTTACTTCTCATCCTATTGCTGCTAATACGGTGTTGTCTCCATAACTTCGCCCCTACTCGCCAACGAGTCAAGTAGAAAGTGGCTAGATCCATACTGAGCACATGTTAACGAAAGTAAGCACTGGGACGTACAGCCAACAGCTTCACGTGGATCGGCATCTGCGCATCTCCATCTACGAACGACTGGAGGTTTCCAGTGAAAAAGCTTTGTACACGATGCGGAGTGCTCGTCAGCTCGAAATGGCGGATCACAAGACAGATGATGATCTTGAACTCTAGGAGGGCTAAAAATGATAGGATCAGATGGTACTTGTACCGTGCGACGGAAAACACTACCAAGACGCCATCCAATGCAACTACGTGGTCCGTCCAAGAAAGATGCAACGTTTCCGTATGGCCCAGATGGTAATTGAGCCGCCGAAGGTACTCCGTCAGGACGAAGCCATCGCTCTGGCTTGAACTCAGCGGCATCTTCACCCCACACATTGGGGTCAACATTTTGAACCACACTGGGTATCTGGAAGACCTGGTGATCATTCAAACGAATCGATCAAATTGAATAGGGAAGACAGACCTGTCCAGCTTTGATAGCAATTGAAGACACAATATCCCCGTCAACGGTTGTCAACGGTTGGCTCAGAGGGAGGACATCGTCTTCCAGGGCAATGCGATCGGTCCTTGGCCCAGCCGGATGAAGACGCAGTCTAATCACATTTCATGAGTACAAGATTCCAGAAAAGTCTTGGAGTATCACACCCACCCTTCCCGGCATACAACGTCAAGGTAGGACAGGCTCTGAATGTGATCGTAGCTAAAATCACTTAAGTCACGAATTTCTTGTCGTAATCGTTTTTGGACATCGGGGTCCTTAGCGAGATGAAATAGTGTGAAGCTGACAGTACAAGAGGTTGTTTCGTGTCCAACCATTCTATGAGAATGAGCACATGAGGAGAGAAAAGAAAACACCAGAGTCCAAACTTACATGAGTGTTGCTATCTAGTATTTCTCGCTCGTGAGTACGAACTCGCAGGCAGGAAGAAAACATACATTTTCCAGCAGTGCTTTATGCGACAGACGATCGCCATTTTTCGAGTGTTTCTGGTCTCTGATCAAAATCGAGAGAATATCTTTACCGTCCCTATTTTCCAGATGCGGTCTGGTTCTGTCGCAGAAACTCTCCAGCTAGCCTTAGAGCCGCCTGCTTCGCAACACCGTCTGTCTTGAAAACCGGAAATTTACTGATCCAAGGGAAGGCAGACATCATGATGGGCATCAGGAATCCAGGTATGGTCCTCCCGAACAGGACATCCTTATGCCACGACGCGGCAATGTCTATTGCTTCCTGTGATTCACCAGCTACGAAAATCGTGCCCAAACGCTACACGGCCGATGATGTCCAGCCTATAACAGATCAGCTCGTAGGTGATTGTTGGTAAATAGAGAGCGACTGACGTGCATGCCGACAGGAAAGGAGTAATATTCATCAGTGGTCTCACCCCTCTCGTGATGTGAGATGCTTTGTGACTCGTTGTACGAGCTGTCGCGGATAGGTCAGATTGCTACCGTTGAAATGATTTGGTATCTATAACAGCTTACCCTCTGGGTGCATTCGACAACATCGTCGGACATTCCTTTCACAGCGCCGAGACTGCAAGACAGATGAGAATAAAAACTACAAAGGTAGCAAAAGATTCTAAACTCACGTGAAGGCCGGTGCGAGAAGTCTACGTTGGCGTCTGTGCTCGTCACCTGAAACATAGATGATACCCTTTCCAAGTTGGCTTTCTACTATGGGTAAGAATTCGGGTGCCTTGGCTGTCATGATACAGGTGTGTGAGTATGAAACAAACATTGAAGGATACGAACAATATCGGTATGTATTTGCATGGATATGATGCACGGCAAAGTTATCTGTGGCAACAATCTACGATGACAGTGAGTGAATTGAAGGAAAAGTCGCAGTAAAGTACTGACCACGTCACGTTTGAAAAGGGCTGCCTTGATTCTATACACCGGTCCTACGGCCCTAGCCCATTTGGAATACATTTCGCCGATTTCATGTTGCCATTCAATGTACTCGTGACCCCAGAGCCAATGCGCATCAACCCGCGGCTGGATAAAGGCATGAGCTGAGAGAAAGTTTGTCACAGTAGTAAATCCCCTCACCGCGTATTGAATTTTCCTGGCTGGATCACTTCGGCGTCGAATATAACGAGCAAACAGGACAAACAGCAGAGCTAGAGAAACGAGACCCGTTCCAACCGACAGCATGGCAAGAAATCAAAGAGGAAATCTGTGAATACTGTCCGATTGACGTTGCACTGACTGAGAAGATAGCAGATATCCTGAAAACAGAGACGGTACTTATACCATTTTCGACTTTACTAATCATTGTCATAACCGTTCACGCTTTGAGCACTTAGGCCCCGTCGAAGGAACAGATGGCAGAAGTTCTCTGGCTTCTTTGAGTAATCGAAACGGTCCGATTACTTCATGGTACAATGCTAATTGATGTGTGGTAACACCTACCATCAGGAAAAGAATCAGATACTTTACGATGAGATTCAGGGACATTGGACCTACGTATTTTCGTGTGAAGGTTGCAGTCTAGTTCGCTGCGAACAGGCCATCACAATCTCAAGAGACCATATGATGAGAACTGAATAGAGCACCACTCAAGTGAGCAAATCGGTATTCAAACCACATCCAAAATTTCACAGACGTCTTACACCGTCTTCAGCTTAATCAGACCTGAACACCCTCTTCCTTGAAACATTGCCGAGATCCTGAACGGCGGCATGCGCAGATAGCACTTGCATGCCGGGGACGTCCGAGTCCGACGTGAGTGCATACGATAACTCCCTACCTTGCGCATTGGGGTGCAGTCGGAGCAACTCCCCGCAGTGCTTATGTCACACAGCACATGATCGTGACGTATCTGGCTAGCGAGCGACACAGCGGGCCTACGCACCGCGAGCATCGCCTCAAATCAGAACTACTGGAAAGATGACCAGTATCAAGGGGATGAAGACCAAGTCACATATGTGTTGTTGTACTTTGCTTAGCAAGAACTGGAGCTGGCAAGTTTCCGGCAGCCTTTGATGATTTTTTTCACGCTCAGATTCTTAAATAATCGCGACATCGTGACCTTTCGATTTCTTGTAACATGAACAAAAGGCGACGGATATCATTGCTGTCGTCGAAGCAATACACGTACGTCGTGTGAAATACTATGATCCAGGTGAGTCTTCTAGGTATCGAAAGGAATACAGCTATATATTATCCAGATGCGGTTCCTCGACATGCGTGACATGTTCCCGAAAATATACTGCACATCGTCCACCTTCGTCGCCACCGCCAGTATCGCTTGTCACGCTCTCGGTCGGTCCCTGGCACTTAATGCACCAAACACGAATTTTGATGACACAAACAACTATGAGTCCGCCTCTCACCTCTGCCTCAATCCCATAAAGGGAAGAACACCGCTGATAGGCGACACTGACGGCAAGTTGGAGTCCTTTAAGGACAGCGACTGCGAGGAAGACGGGGCAAGCTGCGGAAGAATGGTTTGTCGTAACTGCTGCGCCGGAAACGTTCAAAGGTACATCTTTAATATCGTTTTCTACCACTGAACCTGATTTTGTACCTAGCGATATCACCACCTGCCGAGATGTAGTGCCACGTCCAAGGCATGACTGAAAGCCAATTTCCGTCTATCAAAGTATGGCATTCAAATCTGACGTCTGTCTGCGCGCACAGAAAATGGCCCATTATTACAGGGCTATACGCCAAACATGTCTTCGTCAAGTTCTTTTCTGCACCCGTTGGAGACACCTCTATGGATACCCACGAGATCGGCAACCTTGTTAAGGTCCATGGTTAGAATGGGAGACAGGCCTACTAGTACTCGTTGCTCAACCCATTTCTGGGATTTACTTGACGTTTTCGCATTGCGGCGATAGGTGAACAACTCCGCGCCTGTTGGAGGGCAGACTTGCTAAAGGAATAGAAGGCACCGAGACGGTCTTACTATTTGAATGTTGCATACGCTTTTAAGTAAGCTGTAGTCTAGTAGTTTGATCGTCGTGGAAGTAAAATATTCATTGAGACAGAGCGGAGGAACGGGCCGGAACCCTCGGCAAACGGGGCGGACTGGTTTTCGACCCAACAATGACGCTTCCATCTGAGCTCATCTCCTGTATTCTCTTCGAACTCTGGTCTACTCAATCTTCCACTGATGAATACACTCAAACCTTCTCAATATGTTCCCTTTGTATCCAAACAATGGTCTGCTATCATCAAGGAGGTCAATTCCACGCACATAGGTCACCCCTTTACTGGAATGGTGGACTCGGTTCTCTGTAATAGCATCCAGTCGATGTCCATCAATAGCTCAACTGCTACTCTGCCGCACAATAACATTCAAGGTAGACCATATAATACAGCCATATAATATTCCGACTTCAGGATGCCATCTGTCCATTACAGTTAATAGGGGGATAGAATCGGTCCTTCGAAGGCTATTCGACGGTCCTAATCATATACCCCAGATGGCACTCATATCTACATACACTATCTTGACGATTTACGGGTCACCACATCCCCCGCTTCGGGCTTCCTCTTACAGACAACACGGCTGACCATCGTATACCCCCACCGGTGGTGGGTGCCCATTGATTTCCCACAGTCCATTCAATACCAATGTGTACAACCAGCCCTTTCCCGACGAGTCCGTCAGCTTCTCATCTTGGGATGTTCAGCCTCAATAGTAATGCCACTGATAACCCCTCTTACCGAATGGAAGTGTCTGACTTCGCTGACTACAAATGTACAACTTGATATTCCAGTCCCCTCTTTCATGGTGCCGACGTATGATTATCATCCAGTGGAGGATATGGGAACAGAATTCCTCTCTCGTTTCATGTTTGGTGAACGGGACTTCTCTCATTTGCGGGTCGGACCCGGATTGCAAGTCATCATATATGATATGAATCTTTTGCATTCTAGTTCTAATCACTGTCCAGTACGTTTCCTTTGCCACAACAAATATGTTTCCATGTTTGAGCATGTCATTCCCCTGGGTTCTGTGGGATATATCCACCCCTTCTCAAAGAAGTTTGTTATATTGTTCAATACCATAGATCCGTCCTCTTCAAGGGAATCAGGAATTAATTGCATTCCTTGAGGGACAGACAAAAGTAACCACGAACTCAAAATATTCCCCCTCCCCAGCGTGGGATTATGAGTACAAAAAGTCCGACATCCTTCGCGAGCTTGGAACTTGGACTGGAGAGATCGTTCGTGCGCATTCTTTTTGTTGTCAGCATATCTCTCTGTGACAGAAGCAGAATATACAGTATTCCTGTGGCTTTGAACTCACCGGGTATACTCTATCTCGGACTCGCGCGCGCGATATCTTGGGAACTTGTAGGGGACCAGTCTGAAATTTGGTTGTCCAAGCATCGACAGACGATTATGGATGTGTTCGAAGCTGATCATTCCCATATTCGCTATTACCTGGGATTAGGAATCGGTGATGCGATTTTTTTCATGCGGGGTATATGATATGTTTGGACTGATGGCTATATTTCAGTTACGACCACGGTGGACTCTTTGCAATATGTTTGGTTCGTCTTCTCGGAAGCACTTTCGGCTCACCTACAAACCACAGTTTTACTTGCAAATCGATCCTCATGCCTCAAATAACCCTGGACGACCTTGGGGGAAGATCAAACATCCCCAACTTATGCCCTCGTCCGGGGACCATATCCCCACGGTGGGACAGTCACCAACGACTGTACATATTCACTGCCGTTTTGTCTCGTAGTTTGCAGCCGGTAGCTGCGTATGTTCCGATGCTAGGAAGTCGATCCATGTTCCATGTTCTTGTTCTTGTACTTTAAGCCTCCGGTCGTAAGTTGCTTTGCTTTAAGGCCGGCGACTGTTTTGGTCAAGTTCTTGCACGAGAGAACTCCGATAACCCACATACAAACGGTGCTCGCCAAAGGTCGTGATGGTCGAGTCCTTGTACAATCCGTAGCACGAATACCCGGTATTGAATACTGGACTATATGGAACTAGCGGACTGAAGCTTTGCATCCCTTCGCAGTGGTTTAACATCGTGAGTGTTCGCTAATTTGCAGGTGAGTCATTCGCCCCGTGCCCAGACCATATCCAGTCCAAGTTCAAGTCGTGTCTTTTCGAGCTGAAAGCGACTATTCGTCTTAACGTCGCCCAACAGGTGATGAGAGCGCGATCTGCACTTATATCTGGTAAAGGACTAAAAGTTCGATTGAAATTAAACTATCATCCACAAATACAACAATATCGCAGGTGGTGTATCTATGAGGACTCGGCTGCGGGAGTTGGATCTGTGTGCCTCAGAATGAGTGCTTCCCCATCAAATGTCCACATGGCAGACAAGAACTCTGCGTAGTCTACACATCCACCCAGGGTAACATCGTCGAACATTTTTGGCACTAGTTTCTGCAGTCGCGGATTTAGCACACGACGATCAACATTGAAATTTGCGGGAGGTGGAAGTGCCTTCCGAGACACAGCTGCGGACTCTGATGCCGTACGCTTAAAGATCCCTTCGGCAAACCGACTGCGGATCTCGTTAAGGCAAGGACGAAAGCCTTCGAAGCACTCAGAAACAGGGAGGGGTTTGTTGTCCATAAAAAATGATCTCTTCTTTTCAGCGAGGTCACTCCAAGATTTCTCACGGTCGAACCACTTGGTATAGATCGTAGGGATCTCCTCCACCTGGGAGGTGCCGTAGGGTTGGGACTTCTTGATGATGGAGTGGCGACAGCATATCATCAACATGACATAGAATAGTGCCTCCAAATCATGGCGATAAAGATGGGGGCCGGAATCCATCTCTTCTTCAAGGAGGTCGAAGGCCATGTAGGGCGGCGTACCCGTCCGACGGAGGGACGTGGCCTCCTCCAACGGAATTAACGATGACAGATCAAAATCGTTGAGGACTCCGAAGATAATCCGCTTGCCATCGGTCCGAAACATGATATTCGCCATGCTGATATCTCGATGTAGTATTTTAGCATGCTCGTAAAGCCACTTGTGACCTACAGGGCAACGTTAGAAGAGAAAATCGGAGGG
Source organism: Armillaria mellea (assembly GCA_030407055.1). Lineage (NCBI taxonomy): Eukaryota > Fungi > Basidiomycota > Agaricomycetes > Agaricales > Physalacriaceae > Armillaria > Armillaria mellea. The sequence continues at coordinate 3,828,197 of JAUDZF010000005.1, forward strand.
AAAAATAATAAAAGCGTACATTGCAGAATGTCGACAAAGACTTGCGCGTAGCGCTTGCCTTTTCGAAGACTCGTTATTGGGTACAGTCGTTCCAAAACGGTGATACGAAGGACGCGCCCTTCATATGTGCCGTTCTTTCCACCGACGTACTCCCCCACCTTCACCATATCTGCAATCAGTTTCTGCACCGAATCATCTTTTTCGAACTTGAAGTCTTGCTCATGGAGTATGTTTGGGAGGTGATTTAGAATCCAGTGCGTCTTGCCAGGCTCTGCCATCTCATTCGCTTTCGCAATGGCAATGTCAAGCAACTGCTTTTCCGACTTGCGCAACGCGCTCGGCCAACTGATTTTAACAACCAGCTTCTTGCCTCTCCAATCAGGCCATGGACACGTCGCATGAACCACACACGTATCACGTCCAAACAGACCTCGCTGACGATACACCATGTCACCTAATATGAGCTCGATATCTTTGCCGTCCTTCTGGAGCGTCATCTCCAGTCCAGAGAACAGCAGCTTTGGGTCCTTCGAAATCTTGTTGAGTCGACCGAAATCGGTGATGTACGGGTCTTTGATAATATCTTGAAGAATGCCGCGCTGTTCCAGCGAAAGACGATGAGATCCTATAAGCATCGCGATGAACAGGACCTCATCGTCTGCGTTTCCAAGATCAATCGCTTGGGAAACGATGATAGCAGATCGATCGTAGTAGGAGAGTTGGATCCGGTCCCGGTCAATCAGAGTCACGAGCGCATGCGACCTCAGTACTGTGTTTGACAGTATATGGAGAGCATAACGCGCACACTGGATCCGAGCTTTCTCAGCGCTGTCTGTTCCCGGTGCGAATCCTTCTTCATCTAGCACTTTCTTCCGTCCACTGCCCACTTTCCCCTTCGACGAAACTGTTTTCGACAAACGGGACATTTTCGACGAAGATGCCTGAATATGAGCATATTGTCAGTCTGTGGGAATAAGCAGGAGGGCATCTCACACCTCATTTCCTGCCTCCGCTTTGCGTTTCTGACCTCGGGAACTAGCATGGGAGGCCTCGACTTCCGGTACAGGCTCTGGACAGGATACATCCACAACGTTCGCTTTGTCTTTCAAGTACGTGCGATTCTTCTTTGGTCGAGTCGTCAACGGATCCAAGTGATCTGACACCAAGAATTAGTACAAAACACATCCGCTTTAGCGAACACAATCTCACCTTTAGTCTTTAGTCTGATCGCATCATAACCCTCGTCAATCGCATCGTCGGTGCCTTTCATCTCTTTCACTTCCACTACTTGAGGCCACCCAGGAATGTTATCGTCATGCTTGCGTGTGCCCTTTGACTGTTCAGATTTGTCGCCGATGGTTTTGATAAACTCATGTGCCGCGGTACCCTCGGCTGAGTTGAATAGGACACGTAACATCCCCACCATGTCAGGCTTAACCGTTGACCCTCTGACCGGATATGGGTCGATACGGTTAAATTGAATTAGGTCGCCTTCGTCTACGCGCAACTTGGGCAGGCGCTGCAACACATCAATGACATGGTTGCATAGGTCCACATGAGGACGATACTAACTCCTTTTCTTTGTCTATCCCCGTTCCGACCACGTCACATAGCCGCAGGTATTCCACAAATAATGTTCGGAACGTCTCGTCTTTCTGGACAGTAGCAACTTTCAGACTTGAGAGAGACGCGCCAGTCTGTAGGAAGATGAAGGACCTTGACCAGAAATGTCTCGAACTCGATGAAGATCCGATGCCGAAGGTCATCCTTCAGGAAGGCATCAGCTTCGTCAATTTTGTGATTCAGGCCATCTTGTGTCTGCAACTCGACGACAGAGTGGCTTGCGCTCCCATGCGCGTATGGGGTACTCTGGACCTTCGCCTTGCCCTTGTCCTTCGACGCTGCGTTCTGAGGCGTCTGGGGCTGCGATGCTCCGTGCACTGGTGACATGTCGTCCTCGTCGTCCTCGTCATCAGAGAGGTCTGTCTCGTCCTCCTCCTCCTCGTCAGAGGCGACGCTGCGATTGAGAGGTGTGGTGGGCACCGTGTCTGGTGATAGGGAACAATGGTGCTGCTGAGGCTGTTCAGCGCTGCGTTTCGAGGTAGACGAACGCGTCTGCATTCTAGCGTAGAAGTGAGGGGGAGCTTCGATAAATATTAAGATAGCCATATCGCATAATATACGGAATACGGAGCCGGAGAACAATGGTTACCGTTGTGGTGGTGGCAGGAACCCAAGATGGACTTGCCCCACGTGATCGGATGGCGCCTGCATCATTTGCGTCCGTCCGATTTGGGCGTGAAAACTTCCATGTTGGAAGGACACTCCCTCGTTTTTTGAAGAGCCCCTGCACCCCCAATCAGCTTTCACAGTGCCTATAATGACTGCTGTTCTCTCGGTGCTCTTGGTGTTTTCCTCCTCTTTTTTTACCTATCTGCTTCGAGAATCCGCTGCTATCACGGCGCCGCATCCGCCTCAAGGCAGTGTTTTTTCTTTTATGCCGCCGAGGATGGCATCCTTATAATTTCCAACACTTCGGCCAGGGAATTTTTGTCGTTGGCTCGGCGAACGATATATCACCGGGTATGAAATACTCGAGAAAATTGCCATGTTTCTTAGGCTCCGGATTTGAATAATCGTAACGTTAACAAGTACACTGTCAAATATGGATACAGTGGGCCACCCTCACGAGCTGGTGTTTGTCTTAATTCTGACGTTCTTTGTGTCGGCTCCGACAGTCCTAGTCATGCGTCATCCCCTTAGCCGAACCGCAGAAACATTTCAACGCAGCGTTGATAAACTTGACAACAGCCCCGCAACGCGGCACAGATCCATCGTACCCGGATTTCGTGCTGCCTCTTCGAGAGGTGAACAAAGGAATGGCATCTTGTCACTCCGGTTGCCCTTCGCGATACGCATCTTTTTTGATCCTATCCATTCATTATATCTCATTTAGACACCTACAGGAGGTACCTAAGTATTATAGAATGTGAGAATGTCAAACATGGACAGTAATGTCGCCTAGTCTGAACAAGATAGTGATGGTATGTGTTGATAACTTACGGTATGTACCTAGCCATGGTATGATAATCCCCTGAAGTAGCATTCTAATGAAAAAGGTCCCCAATGAGAACAATGATACGATAGTGATACACTGAGAAAGAAACGGTGATGAAGGATGAGTAGCGTCCTTGCACTTCTGACGAAGCGATGATCATCATCGGTCGTCAGGACTGAGGTTGAGCGATATGCTGACTTCTACGCACATATCGAGCAACAGGCGAAGAAAACCGGGCGCCTTGCCTGGCCCCACCACCAGGTCTCAAACCAGTCGCCATACGGACTGAAGTACACATGTGGTTCGACGCGTTCCCAGGTCTGTCTCGGCCTAATTTTCCGCTGACCAACTGAACGACGAGCCGTTATCATTCACCAGTGCAGACATCACACGAACTAGCTGATGAAGACGAGTTAGGCGACAGTCGATTTGGCGTCAAAGCGCTCGGCGCAGGCAAAAGAGCAACGGATTCCATGTCTGTGAGAGCTATAGAAAGGTCTCTGACGGGTCCATTGGGAAAGAAACGGGGTATCGCGCAAGGGATCGTCCACTGATGAAGTGAGAGGACTGCTCTAGTAAGAGTGCTCTTACTGTGCTAGGTCATTACAATCTTATCGACTGCGGACCCGTGTAATGGCCTGGCGAGCTATGGTAGACGTGCATGAAGCAAACAAAGCGCATATTTCCTCCTGAGTCCTCGCTAAACCGCAGGTCATAGTCATGCCATTTGAATTGATGTTTGGAATACACTCGCCGTTGCCTGGCATTAGTGAAGCTGAGCGCTACCACCGAAACCCCAAAACGATTGTAACGATGGCATGGCTTCACCAGTGAACGATGATTTTGTATCTTCGCATGATACTCAGCTCGCACAGGACCAGGCAAACGGCCAGCGCGAGGCTTCAAACGTCCAGGTTGCGAAGTAACCAAGAGTACAAGCGGTTGGGAACATAATGGATGGCCGAAGTCAGCACAAAAAATAACAAGTGGAATCCAAAACTTACTAGGACTTCTTCCAACAAACGTTGATCCAGCTTCGCATTAGCATCCTGCACAGTACTTCACAAAACAGTGTCATAAAGAATCGTCACCAGACGCATAGAAAAAGAAATCCATATCCTCATCACCAAAGTAGTACAAGATGACAATGAAGACGTAAGCGTAATCGATGTATTGTATATTGCGAGACCAGTAGCAGAAAGAGAAATCCACTTCCGACATTAACTTCTATCCTATTCCAACGCGCTCGCTGCTCAGAAGCACTCTGATGAGGGGAAGATCAGGACTCAATCCGTCATGGGCATGCGTAGGCAACTTACTGCGGTGAACGATACCAGGGCCGCTCTCGTCGTACTCCTGCTTTGAGCACCACAAGTTCTGGAACGTGGAGAGAGAAGCGAGAATAGAACCACCGATCCACACGGAGTATTTACGCTCAGGAGGAGCGACGATCTTGACCTGTACGAACATCAAATCAATTATTGACTATGCACGAGAATTGTCACTGACCTTCATACTGGAAGGTGAGAGCGATGTCAGCTCCTTCTGCATACGGTCAGCGATACCAGGGAACATTGTTGTGCCACCAGAGAGAACGACGTTTCCATAAAGGTCACGACGGATATCAAGATCGCACTTGAAGATAGAGTTGTACCTGCATTGTCAATGAGTGACAACGGTAATAGGACCATGATGTAGTAGCATACGTTGTCTCATGGATACCAGCGGCTTCCAGTCCCAAGAACGCCGGTTGGAACAAGGCTTCAGGAGCACGGAACCTACAAAGGGCATCAGTTAAGCGTATACAGTGACAGTGCAATATGAACCCACCGTTCGTTACCGATGGTGATGACCTGCCCATCGGGCAATTCATAAGACTTCTCCAAGGCGCTGCTCTGTGCGGCGGTCTGCAGCTCCTGTTCGAAGTCAAGAGCAACAGTAGCACAGCTTCTCCTTGATGTCCCGGACAATTTCCCGCTCGGCCGTGGTGGTGAAGGGATATCCTCGCTCCATCAAGTTCTTGATCAAGTACTCGGTCAAATCACGACCAGCAAGGTCAAGACGGAGGATAGCGTGAGGAAGAGCGAAACCTTCATAAATGGGCACAGTGTGTGTGACACCATCACCGGAATCCAAGACGATACCAGTGGTACGACCGGACGCGTAGAGAGACAAGACGGCCTGGATAGCAACGTAGAAGGCAGGGGCATTAAAGGTCTCGAACATGATCTGGGTCATCTTTTCCCTGTTCGCCTTCGGGTTAAGAGGCGCCTCCGTCAACAGGACTGGGTGCTCTTCAGGGGCGACACGCAACTCGTTGTAGAAGGTGTGATGCCAGATCTTTTCCATGTCATCCCAGTTCGTGACGATACCGTGTTCGATGGGGTATTTCAAAGTTAGAATACCTCGCTTAGATTGTGCTTCATCACTGTTCGCTAAGGTAAGCGATGTAGATGCGAGAAAAAGTTGAGCACGGACCCAACATAGGAGTCCTTTTGGCCCATTCCGACCATGACACCCTGGTGACGAGGGCGACCGACGATAGACCTGTGCTCGGTGAGCTGCTTGCACATCTCAAGCCAGAAACCTAACTCACGGGAAAACTGCACGGGGAGCATCGTCACCTAAACAAAACCGTGATTCAGCAACAGTCGCAACCAGAGTAAATTGATATCTGTACCAGCAACTGCAAAAAGTATCAGTGATAGAACGATATAGAGGTGAAATGGTACACACAGCCAGCCTTGCACATTCCGGATCCATTGTCAATAACCTGGAAAGGAGATCAACTTGCGCCTGCATCCAAAGGGCGATAAACCATACGAGCGCTGCGACTTCTTCCTCCATTATGCTAGTGTAAATGTTCTGTATCCCGCCGTGAGATAAGGAAAAGGGAGAATGGAAGAGCTTTACCTTTTGATGGTCGTGGATGAGATGAAAACGAGCGAAGGGCTGAATTCTGCAGTGCCCTGTCGCACGTTATCGGATGGGTTTAGGGCAGGCTCTGACTTCCTTTTTGGGATATCTCTTGTGGCGCGCAGCTTCTTTTTGGCGCTGACTTGCGACGACATCGCCTAGGCTGTGTTCAGTTGATTTTTCGGCTTCCATTTGCCAATCTCTGGGGTCTTTTGGAGTTTCTTCATGTGCATATTATCCTGCTTCTAAGATACTGCTAGCGAGTAAGTCCATGGCTTGGGAGGGCAGTAGTACAGATCCAGTTATACTGAGTATATTTGTTTGCTCCTCCAGCGCCCCGCGGCTATGTAGGCATCACACAACAACTGCGGCATGATATCATCCTGGGGCCTATTGCCGTAAGTATTGAATCATTCCGAAAAAGTAAGTAGGGTACAATGTCCGCAGGTATACTAGGCGGCAGTGCTCACACAGTGAACGTCGGTTCAGGCGACGATCACCTTAGCCTGTCCTCACACTTCACAAAACATCTGATACACCAAAGTAGGATGAAAAGGCTCTACATCACACGTCAGGAATCTAGGATGTCTAAACAATTCGTGCTAAGGAAGAAACAAAGATAGATAGAGAACTTAAGCACATACAAGGAGTAGCATGGATTACCTCATTGCCTGAAGGCTAGCTTACACGTTTGTCTGTAAAAGCTAAAAGCTTGTTGTAATTTGAGGGGTTACTCGTCAAGTCGAAAGAACTACGACGACACTCCCTCCCATCTTCCTCGATCACTAGGCGAACATGTTGGAAAGAAACAGCGCGTCTAAAATGAGAACATTTCCATTTACGGCGACGTTGGTGCACCGGCAGTCTTTACGTGTTCCACATCGTAGACGCATGTACAAACCAAGTGGGGGGCGGCTAATAAGTGGAAGATAAAAGAGTAGCACTTGCCAAAAACTCTGAAGTTCGACTCCTGTTAGAGCTGTCTGTCTCTGCTTTACGAGTAACTTCAGCGCAGGATGAAGGTTACTATCTTGTAGTTACATGCGGTTCTCATTATAATCTGGTAGACGAGGGATACTGGATGATGTGTTGGCTTAGGCTTATGCTTAGAACGAATAATACTACAGGTTATTAGCTGCGCTGGACTCGGGGAACATGAGATCGGTGGGATAAGGAAAAGAGGATTAACGCTGACTTGATAATTTGGTAGTGAGAACACTAAATTTAAATGACGTCACTTTTCTAATATTAAACTAGCGAAATTAAATGTAATATATTGGTCCACATGGATCTGCAAGGTGAAGGAACAGGTCCTCCCCCTTCCCTATATATATTGATCGTCTCAATGCAAAACCAGAGGATATGGGCTACAGCTCATGGAAGACCAACGGGAGGCCTTTACTCGACCTTCCCGGTGTACTACACGAAGTACCTAAAACATCATATCAATCTAATATCAATCACTCGCAGCGAACTCACAGGACGAAGGAAGAAGGAACGGGTTACGGAAGTAACCACGGCTTTATGGTATTTCCCGAATCTCGATCCATCTCTTGCTCGCCGATCGATTACTCTTCAACCACAACCACTACCATCAAGCTATTCTCAAGAATGCCTCCCGTTAGCAACATCGCCCACCCTTCACTGTCGTTCTCCGCTTGGCGTGTCGCCGTCGCATTCGCAGTTCTTCTTGTGGTCGCCTTCACGCTGTACCTGCTCTCCTTTTGCTATCGCGTCGCGAACCCGACTTCGCCGTCACCAAGTACCCGTACTCGGAGAAATCCTGTGCCAAGAAATTGCCTATGCCATCGAGCGCGTGCTCACTCTCGCCGCCTGTTCCTTGCGTAACCAAAATGGACGATAACGACATCCCTTTCTTTGCGCCTTATCATACGAACATCGCGCCTGCGAACCCTAAGCTCCAACCGGTGACTGGATACACGCATGGTGTCATGGCTGCTGGCCGCAACCTTTTGGCTGGAGCGAAGAAGAGCAAAGGCGGGCGAATGCTGTCTCTGCGTTAAATCGCCACGGATGTTGGTTTTCTGTGGTAGCTTTTTGGATCTTGGTTGTTTCATGCACACATTCTTCATATCTATCCATTCCTGTCATTTTCATGAACCCCACGCTCTTTTATCATGCCTCATTCATTTTCTGTACATGTCTACTTCACGGTCGATGATTCGTTAGTTCTAGATGGTTACGAACAAGAGACGATTTTTCCTCATTGAAGGCATCTGTGGACAGTGATTAGTTGGCCTGTTTCGCTTATCGGGACATTGTCTTCACAGCCTTCTCCTTAACACCCTACCTAGTAGTGATGGTCACTGGCGTGTAGCTGTATCAACATCGGTCTCCTTTGCAGTACTCTCAAACAGTCCTGATGGGACACTGTCTCTTCTCTTGTGTCCTTCTTGACCGGCAGGTCTTTCGGGAAGTGCTGTTTCGTATCTCGACAGGATGTTGGCGTATCGTCGACTTTCTTTACTTTGAACTCGAGGACTGGCATTAACCAAATATTCAAGTCTGCTCCATCGACATGAGGTACCTGTGAGTGCACAATCTATTTGATTCATGACGCTCTCGGCAGTTGCATTTTTAGAACTGGTGATACTTTCCCTCATTCATTACGCTATGTATAGATCTGAAAATTAAATCAGATCTTAGGCTGAGTCCACACCTCATTTCGGAGCTGCGTAGGCCAGTCACGGTCTCGGAACAGTGTCAGCGGGTTCTTGTGTTTAACGATTTAGGCGCTCGGGAGATTCCCTGACACACGTGAGGGCGCTGATTTGCTGGTAAAAGCGTACGAACGATATATGGGACATTAGCCAATAACTCTGCAGCTTCGTTGATCCCTTGTCAGGTACCCGTTGTTGTCGGTTTATTTTGCTTTTTCGTTTGGCAAGCTCGTGGGATCAGTTTGCTTCCTTTTCTTGTCGCTCAGTGATCTACAGGGTCGGATTTCTCTCGGAACAGAAAATAACCGCTTTCGCTTATCTGCTACCTTCTCCAGCAATGTCGAATGTTACATCTAGTATGTCTTGTTTGAGTTTGATACCGTTCTCTCCTTGTTGCGGCGACTTACAACCATATCAACGATGGATGCTTGTAAAGCAAAGATCTCACACGTTGCGATGTTTATTTACGCCACTCATTCAGCGATGTCCTCGGCCTTCGAGTGGTTTGCACGGTCCGGCAGCAGTCTAATGAATCGATGGCCCGCTCTCTAGCCGGATTGAGGTTCCTTTCTTTTTCCGTTGAGTTTGGTGGGATGATGATAACCACTGGTGAGAAAATAACCTCTTGCATTCATTCATATGCGACAGCTGACCTGAAGCGTTCAGAACGTCCCGGGCCCTCTTTGTCTACTCTGACAGCAAAAGGCACGCTATCGAATGCCCGCAGCCCAACCAGGACATGTGTACTGGTTTACCGACGTCTATTTTGAGATATCAGCATCACTTATGGATCTGGACAGAATTCAGTGAATCACTGAACCCAGACTACAGTTGACAGGCCTTTGTGACTCTACTATCCTTCTATTCCCCTTCGTATTGGAGCCAGTGCCATAGGTATGCCATCTTTGGAGCTCACGACGGGGGAATATTTAAATTGACGAGAAAGTCGGCTAGTCAGAACTAGGCCAAAATTAAGTTGTGTAGAGACCGATACAGAGGTCCTGAGACGTAGTATACTCGGTCGTAAATGTCCAAGCTGATTCTTCCTCTCGGCCGTGATTGTTTCAAGCGAAGCCACTGGCGACTTGAGCTCCCGGTATGATGATGGTGGACCCGCTATTTCCAATGTCGGGCTTTAATTTGTGGAGATTATTTTTTCGCTGACCATGTACGCCGATGACGTTCAAACTCTTCAACGCAGTGTTCGCCTACTAGAAAATGGAACCGGTGTATCCGCTGGAATTTTTTGTTGTCCCCTTAGACGATTTCCTCCCGGACAAATGCAACCAAACCCGGCTTAGCATCAAAATTGGCTCCGTTCCTTTCCCAGGGCCTTGGTTGTCGGCAAAGAGATGGATCCCCTCCACTAGTCCGCCCCTCCAACGTCGTCGTGCCCCCAAGTATACCGCCGGACCTTGTAATAAAGTGCGCTCATGTTCAAGCACTCCATGACTATCCCACTGCCTTGCGCTTTAGCCGCTGATGCTAGGAAATGCCTCGACCCTGCCCACCTTCCGTCAATATGGGTTCACGTTCCTATTTTCAGTAGAGGGCATCCGGAAGTAGCCCCTGCATCTCTCGTTGCGGAAGAAGGTGCGTGCGCTCCCCTTGACTGTGGTAGTAAAGGCTCATCTATATGTCGTCTTCTAGAGATACATCCTCCTCCTTGTGTGTTGGGAGGATATTTTTGGGGGGAGGCGCTCCTCGAACCAGAGCGGACGGCAGTGTGTCGGATCAAGACCAACCTTGATGCATCAGATTAAAGCTCGAAGGCGCCCTACAATGCTAGGGCTAGAATATGTGCGGTGGGGTAATCGAATCGGGGTCTGTAAACCACGTTGTTGGCCTTTTGGCATTGGCAGACAGGATGGAAGACTCGAGCTCCAGTACACCAAGTCGCAACTCGGAAGATACATGTTTTATCGGGGAATATGCTGGAGTAACTTCACTGCGTGTGTGATATCTCGTTTACGTCTGTGCAGTCGGCTGATATCTTGGATGGTCAAACAGAACTGGAAGCGTGACCTGGAAATTAAACTATTCAGTCTAGAAAAGAGGATCATGGATTATGGAAGGTCGCACCTCTGGAATACTAAGACTCTGAGGATTTGGCGCTCCTTCCATCGGTATAAGTCCACTACGAAGTTTCGACTAGGTCCCCTCGTCTTCGGGCCTGAACCCTGGATTATGGTCACGGTCTGTAGAGATTCTTGCAAAGGGATACTCGGCATGGGGGCGTCGCTAATTTTTTGGTGTCGTTGAGGCGGTCCTCACCGTAACAGCAACTGGGACCTCAGTAATAGTGTGGCGCGACACACTCCAGCGCCTCCCCAGTTCGCGGGACGGAATGCCATCGACAGCAAGTTGACTGTATCTGAGATTGTCTAGGGAATATCTTCGGCGAGAATCCAAGAAATGATACGATGGCAAACTCTCCTCTTCTTGTTTGGCCGCCTTGCCATAACCGTAGTCCAGCTTGCCGTCTTACAATTTCTAGTACTAGTATGTATCCGTTGCACGCGATTATTCTGGTAATATTCTTGGCTCCATCAGACGTTCGATATATCGGTTCCAGTTCGTCGTTGATCGGAGTCAAGAGATTCCAATAGGACGGTACCGGTGCGTTTATCATGTCATAGTTTCATGATAATCCGCTTCTTGTAGGGCTTACCTATTTGTGGAAATCTGAAGGCCTGACGTCAAGAAATGACTGCCCTCATGGAGGTTGGTGTTACTAGTAGTCATATCCGATATTCCAAGTTCTTGCTCAACCTGTTGATGTCAGTTGCGCCCTCGATCCGCATCATATCGATCACTTTATACATGCGGCTGGCGGACCGTCTCTTATAGAAATGCCGCGGATCTTCCCTCGGCCCTGATAAGTACGCATCACAGATCCCGAGCGACGGTGCTGATACTCTAGGTCGGTCTATCTACGGACAGCCAAGGGAACCTTGCAAAGTGTACATCTGTCAAGGGTCGGCAGCGGAGGCTCTTGGATTATCAGCGCCCATTCATGCCCTGTGAAAGGAAAGTTCGGATGAATCCAGAGTTGAGTAAGCCGCTTTCATTACTGTTACTCAAGCGGCTTTTCAATTGAATGCGGTAGTTATTGATACCCTCGCCGTTCATAAAACTTGCTTCATCCTGACCGATGTTGTGACTCACAATACAAGACAGTTTCCGAGAGTACTTCTGCGACTTTGCCTAGGAGACGTAGTATGTGGGAAGTGAAAGGTGAGGAAGGGGCGGCGTCTTTTGACTGTGCCCGAATTCCCCACGACATTCAGGGAAAGAATCTGTGCCCAGATCTTTTACCACGCCTATCGCAGGTCATGAGAAGCCCAGCTGCAGCAGCTGGCATGATGTTGCATCATGCCAGTCTTACTTTGACATTGCACTTTGGCGTTTTTCGCACTCACCGCGATGAAGCTCTGATGGTCCAAGTTGGCCGTCTTTGGTTCTTGAATTAGAAAAAAGCACCGTTATTCATTAAACGGATGTGCTCCGCAGTTTACTGTACATCTTACCTATGTATCCAGCTTACTGTTTTCCTTCGAAGAAATGCATCATACTGATGGGTCCAGGATCGAGGAGCGGTGAGAGGCCCTTTACGTTCGCAGGACAGCGGCGATCAATGTTAGGGCGAAGTGCCTTTTTCGGCGAGCTTCGCCTGATGGGTGGGTACGAGAGGGTGACGGGCACAGATAAAATATGTATAATTCACTGTCAAAACGAGGCGAAAAGAGGGATATGGGGACGTAGGGAATAATAAATGACGGCTTTCAGCAGTAAAGGGACGTCCGGGTTAGGAACTGTGATCGGGGAATACATATAAACCGGCAAATGCCGAATCCAATGAAGAAATCAAGGTATCGGAGTTTGCTACCACATTTAACTCGACCTCGCCATGAATCTGGCCTTCTCTTCGTCCTACATCGTACCCTCCGTCTTTATTCATGCAGCATGCCCACCATCCTTTCTTTACCAACCGAACTCATCGAGGAAACTGCCTTTTATGTCGCCTGCTCAAAGCTGGAAGGCCGCCCAAATTCTATCCGTTCATTTCGCCTGACGTGCAAGGCCATTAACAATGTCTTTTTGCATTCGAATGCCATATACAGGTCCATTTTCAAGCAGAAGTTTAGCCACAGCGCCGTAGCTAGGCGGTCGTTCGAGCCCACGTCAAAGGAGTATCGCCAGCTACTTCAGTTGTACGACGACAGTCTGCAGTTTATCGAGGAGAGGCGCGGTTTTGATAGCAAGGAACCTGTAGATGCTGATCATATGTCAACGGAGGAAGTCCTGTGGGTACTGACGTTCATGTGCTTGGACGACGATGGCGCCAACACGCTCCAGCTAAACGCCGTCGGTGCGTATGAATGGATTCACGAACTCGTTATCAGACGTTTGTACGACGGTGCTGGTGATAATGGTGGATGGCCGCTCGATAATTGCAAGAATTCGTTAGCATTATGGGTATTCTGGTCCTTGTCGACGAAAGGTACGTGTCTTGTGGCACGGATTCTTTTCTCCCTTCCTAACGTTGCGATATGTAGAACGACTTCTATCTGAACCGGAAGATGTCTCTGACAAAATCCTCAAGTTGATCCTTCCCTTCGTTTCCATTCCTTTCCGGTATGCTATGGCCTTTGCGCCCCCAAATCACTTCTCCCTACCGCTAATTTCTCAGTCTGGCAACTTCTCCGATGTTAATACCCGTGTGCCCTTCCGTACACGCCAGACCCATCTTCTCTCCGTTCTTACTCCTCACGGGCCCTTCCCCATTTACCGTTCCACGGACCCGATTTGGAACCAGGTCTACTTTACCAGGCGCGTAGAGATAACATGGCCTCTCATCACCATAGCGGCAAAGTTGCTGTTCTTTGCGAGGAGGGAGAGGTATCCGTTAGGCATACTGCCTCTTTTTCCCAGAGATCGCGCCGATGCCATACAGAGGGGATTGATAGGCCTCACGCAGGCTGATATCATAGAAATTAACCGAAATCGATTGGGTGGTCCCAACGGCAAGGACGGTGGCACGAGATTGCCTGACAATGTCACAAGTGCTGGGCCTGACGGCGTTGATGAACAGTCGCAAGCCAGCAGGAAGTACGATGCAGACTGGTATCGGCTGCGGTTATGTGCGAACGTCTGGGACAACAGTCACGGAGATGATGACGAGATCTGGAGACGTCTCAAGTTGGGCAAGAGGATGTTGGTACGACGCGGAAGCGGCACTCGCAAGCTGAAATTTCGACGCGGGGACGTGTACACGCTGGGCTCATTGACCGGATTGTGGGCCGGACGTATGCTGGTAAGCATTCATTCTGTGTATGTGTGGCTAGGCGGGTGTCTATCTCTTCATAAGCGGGAGAAGATCCTACGCCTTCCTGCCTCTTCCTGGCTGAGGCTCGTCTTCGCGTCTTGGAACAACATGCGCTTGTTTCCGCTGATATTGGGATCATAACTTGGTACATCTCCTGGCATCAGTCAGGGTTTACCTTGAGTATGATCTGACCTCGAAGCTGATTAGAGTCATTCTTCCGGACCAGGAGAACATCCAGCTCCCTACCTTCTTTCTTAGTATGCTTTACTAACCTGTCTCTTCTAGATTCCAAACGAACAAGCCCTTGTTCAACTTCTCATGGTGCAGAACCCAAATCTCAATGAGCAAAATGATCATCCTGTACCTCTACCCGCAGATTTCGACGAAGATATGTTATCGATCACGGTGCGGCCCATATATATGAGGCTTCAAGAGTTCGTATCATATGCGGGGGAGGATGTGATTCCTTCTGGTGCACGGGGACCTCAGCCAGCGTCCTCTTACGAAGACGCGGAAGGAGACGAGGAGGATGACGACGAAGACTCAGATGAGCCGCCTGTTCCCGAAATCAATGACCAGGGACTCCTTGAAGAATTTGACCAGGGCCTTCGTAATGCCTACTTCCCTGACGGCGTCACGGTGGATTCTTTCAAGGGCACATATGATGGCGCTGGCGTGCGTGTGAATTGTGGTGGGAAAGAGTACGTCTACCATAAATTGGGAGGCGCGCAGCACGAGCCTGAATCGTGTGAGGGTTGCGAGATGAGAGAGAAACAGGCAATGCCTGTGTGGTCGGAGGAGGGGCACCCTGCAGATGTGGTTCCTCTACCGCCTTGTACGGGCGTACAGGATGTGATCATGACGGGTTCGACGGACGATAGACACGGGCAGGCAGTGGAATCATTACTCGTACTATGGTCGTGTGCGGCACTGGGATGGGATGATTGGAATTTTGAGGGTTCCACGCGATAGATCGTTGGGGAAGTGGTTCTTCTATGGATACATTGTGGGTGGGAAGAATTTTGTGGGGAACTGGAGGATCACGCATGAGGACCCGGGGATGCCGACGGTCGAAGGAGCGTTTTGTTTATCGAAGGTGACGGAGGAGTGATTGACTGTGAGTAATATTTGCTATATACCCTGTGAATTTTGGTGCATCTGTTGTTGTAATTGTTACTGTACCCATTTTGTTTAATGCTATTGAAAGCATTTACTACTTTGTATCATGTTTATCTAGTGGGAATATAGAAGGAATGAAGGTCGCAGCTACTTTACAATGACGTAGTTTCGTCGATTCAAGCTTGACGTCGCACTGCAATGTATTTTTAGGAGAAGACGGCCATCATGGACTGGCTAACGTAGGACTTTGAAAGCCAGCTAGCGCGTGAAGAGTTACGCAAATATGGAGTAAGTGTACGTCCTGGTGTATCAGCAGGTTAGATTCTGGGTGTCGCTTAGCGGGATCTGGAAGCTACCTACGGAGTACATGTCATACCGCATTCACCGCCGGCGCAGGTCCATGAGTTACTGCCCTGCACATCAATAATGTCGGAGTGTTCACGATGATGGCGGTTAATATTTGGTTTCCGCCGGCTGCTATGAGTACCGCGGCTGTTGTTGGCCGCTATCCTGATGGCTCTGACTTTACCCTGGTGAGGGGGACACGTACTAGGTGAGTATGAGGTTAATTTGTGATAAGGAGAAGAGCAAAGAATTGGGACACTTCACGCTGACGTCTTTCCGTGGAATCCAGGGCCTTTTCCCGCAGTCGGAACTGTAAAGTTCCCGCGAGCCTAGATCGACACGTAAATGTTTACTACGCGACGACGAATAAGTCCACTTACACGCTTCGCGGCCCCAGTCTCCCCATATTTTTGGCTGTGCAACATGTGTTCCTGACTCGCCGATGTTCCTCTCTATATCCTGGTGACCCTGATGATGTATGTGAGTTGTTCCACAAAACAACGAGGACAGAACTCCGCCATCTTGAACTTTGGACGTGTCCATGAGTACGATACTCGGGCCTACGGACAGGGTCGGAGAACATCATTGAGATGGAATTGTAGATAAATTCTTGACTTCCAGAGCGGGTGGGTCGTTCTCATAATAATGAACGGAGGTCAAAGATGTTTACGGGAACGGCGATGTTGGATGTCGTACTGTGCTGTCAGAGGAAGCCTGATAGATTCTTCTCCCAAAGACAGGCATCTCATCGAAATATTATTCGCGACCCTGGAACGTGCGTCATTTAACATCTCGACCCGAGGCACGCGCTGAATCACTCACCATAAGAACTATAGTATACGAGGCCGAAGGTAATAATATACGGTAAACAAAAATCTGAAGGGCATGCCTATCAAAGGCACGACGATCATATGATATGGGAGTCATAGATTGCAATTGGATCTCCGGTACATTTAGCTATTCCTTCTTAGTCTTTGCCTTTTTCCCTCCCAGGGAGTACCATACTGTTCCTATGAGAACCATGACAGCACCGGCCCACAAAAGACGCATATCAACATTGTTAGCGGTCTGGCGCATCGCTACGCTCAGGACAAGGCTGACGGCTTTACGGACAACGAGAACGAGTGTTACGGTGAGCGAATTGACCCGCGTAGTCAAGCGGTTCACGCCGGCGACACAGACGAGCTGCGTAAGAGTGTTGAGGAGGAGGGCGGGATAAGCGGTGGGTATGAATGCAAATGACATCTTGGGCCCAGCGTGGACGACGCGGAATTGAGTCGCAAGGTCATTTCGGACGAGGAGAAACATGGGAAGGGCAAGAAAATGTAGGTAGAACATGGACTCTTGCCATGATGACGCGCCGGAGTATGTGGAGTAGGTATGGTCCTGGACGAGACCGAGAAAGCCAGAGAGGACGAGGGCTAGAGAGAGGATGGATATGCCTGTTAGGTATGCGCTGAGCCCCGTGTAAGATTCATTGGAAGATGAATTAGATGCGGATAGTGTTGTACAAGCGACACCCAGAGTGACGAGAAGGACGGATAATACTTGGTGAATATTATACCTAGCACCATTATCAGATAATATGATATCACGAACAGATAGAAATGCGTACTTTTTGCCAGCAACAGACCACCCTAGTATCATACTGACAATCAGGCCCCCGCTCCGGAATATTATATGCACAGACATAGGTATCTGGTATGCAAAAGCGGCATTGTTCAAGAGGGATACAATATAAAACAGAGCAACCTGAATAAGATAGCGAGAGATGGGAATTCTAGTTGGTGCAAGACGAGGTCCGTAGGGAGTCCAAATAGTATGCTTTGGGAGACCGTATAATGAAATGATAGAGAACTGGAAAAAGGTGATGAGGGATCCAGCGGTCGGGTAGTGGGAGGTGAGCTGCTCAAGACTGACGGCATTGCTGCAGCACCCGCCGAATACGAGGCCCAGCGTCGCCAGCCAGTCGTACATCGTCGTGGTCGTGTCTATGTCGTGAATTCCTCGTGGCGTCGTCGTGGTCGAGTGTAACGTGTCACATCACATGATGTACGCGTTATTTGTCTGTGTTTCGCACATATAAGAAGGCCTTCCGTCGGTCGTCGTTCGTCCCGCCCTTCTTTCCTTCCCTTCCACGTCCCTCTTGCCCGCCTACTGCTTTATATCCAATATTACCCATAATCTATACATTCTATTCCTCATTCTCTTGTGATGTCGGCTCGTTCGTCCCATCGCCGTCATCCGGCTTCTCTCATCCCAATTGCTGCACATAATCCGTATCTCGTGAATCTCATGGCGTCTCGAGTCTCGCTGGACATGATAGATTATGTTGCTCGCCAAGCTACAAAAGTCATCCGTCTTGACTGCGACTCCCCTGTGAATGGAACTTCGCGGACATCGTACAAAACGTATTTCGACCCAGCGACCTCACCACATTCACTTCGAAATTTCATCTGGCATATAGTCAAGGAGGCTCGTGTGCAAGTCTCGACGCTCTTGTCTTCTCTCATCTATCTCGAGCGACTTCGAAGCAAACTGCCTGTGCTCTCCGAAGGTACGTTCTCACCTTAATCGCTTTTTCCCAGTATCGCTTATCATGAGTTATTCCAACAGGTTTGCCCTGCACAATCCATCGCATCTTCCTTGCTACGCTTATTGTAACGGCCAAGTATCTCAACGATTCGTGTCCGAAGAACATTCACTGGGCCAAGTATTCGGGCCTTTTTAACGTCACAGAGATCAACTTGATGGAGATTCAACTATTGTATTTGCTGGACTACGACCTGCGGTTTAGCGAGGAGGAAGCGTGTGCTCTGTTTGCGCCGTACATGTCTATTGTAGCTCGTCAGGCCAGTACACGGGCATCCGCAGTCGACAAGGTCGCAAAGGCCGGCAAAGCAAGAGCGCTTTCTCAGGAGCAGAATCCTCCACAGCCTCTCACTCCATCAGAAGACGCTCCCCCTGCGTCATGCTCCGTTTCTCGCCCAATTTCTTTGGTCCGCGGGCTTGCTAGACGTCTTTCCATGGCTCACATACGTGCGGATTCTGTTGCCCCTTTGCCTATGCCTGAGCGCTTTAACATCAAAATCGACTTCGACTACCTCGTCGTCATCCACTTCTTCGAGTGATATCTGTTCGCTGGTAGATGATACTGGCTCATCGTCTAGTTCGTCATCAGGAATAAGCTCGGAATCAGATTCGGAGAGCGAGGAACACGTCGAACCGCGAGTCTACTTCAGTTCGTATGGCGACTACCAAGCTTTGGCACAGGAGGAGGTAGTGGGTCCAGGCAAGAAGCCCTTTCTTCTTCGCCCGTCACCCGTATACGCGCACAGAAATCAGCATACTGTTCAAAATCGGTCTCGGAAGCCTTCAGACGCATCCTCTGTACGAACGATAACAGCGCTTTCTCCGGCACAATCATCATCGATTTCATCACTGCAGTCGCGTCGAACCTCAGGCAAGCGTTCGGTGTCAGGAGCTACAACTATAGCTACTGGAGTCAAGGAATCGTCTATTCCGACTAGTGTCACGATGCCTGCGATTGCGAGAAGTACTGCTTCTGGTGGTTTCTTGAGTAGGATGTGGGGCGCTGCAAAGGGCCAAGCACTAGGACACGACAAGAGCGTGTCATTGGACTACGGTACAACCTACTCTGGGCAAGGACCGAATACGTTGAAGAGACTTGTACTTGTTCATTCGAGGGCGGCGAATACGCGCAATGGTGCTTTCAACGTTTAGAGAGCGGTGCTTTCCAAGATGCCTTGAAGTGGCGACGGCTCAGACCAACGGGTCGATTTTCGGTACTACGCCTCAAAAAGCCAACACTTGGCTCATACTCTCCTTTTTTTTACATGGACGACGGATCTGGAAAACTCTTCGATGTATCATCACTTCGCGTTAGAAGTGCAAGGACACTAATCATCATCCACATTGCTATCACATCGCATTGCTATCCTATCATTATTCATCAGCATTTGGGACTTTTATCATTGGGACGCTACTATAGAGGACTGTCATACCATAGCTATACCGCATCATGTACCACCGCACATTACTATCTTATTCAAACTAGCGACATTACTATCCATGTATTAATCCTCACAGTCTATACTCCTTAGTTACTTCCTGTACGTGTCAGAATGACATAAAATGAATGTATAGCGTTAATAAAGACGCGTATCGTGAAGGCCAATAGAGTGACAGGAGGCCATGCTTTATTCACCTCTCAAATAGGCAGCACCAAATTCGGGTACGATGGATCTGTGCCCGGTTCCGACGGCTGTTGTCAAGTTTATCATTGTAATCTCGTTCGTGAGGGTGGCTCACTGTATCCATATTTGACAGTGTACTTGTTACGATTATTCAAATCCGGGGCCTAAAATCGTGTAAAATTTCTCGAGTATTTCACACCCGGCGATATATCGTTCGCCGAGTCAACCACAAAATTTCCCTCGTGGAAGTGCTGAAAATCATAAGGATGCCATCTTCGGTGGTAACCTTGGCAGAAAAGAGAAAGCACCGCATTGGGGGGATGTGGCGTGCTAGCAGCGGATTCTCGAAACAGATTGTAAAAAAAAATTGTAGCAAAACAGTAAGAGCAGAGAGAGAATACAAGTAGTTATAGTCTCTGTGAAACCTGTTTGAGGGCGCAGGGGGTCTGCAAAAAGCAACTTTCATGCCTAAATCGGGAGGACGCGAATTGAAATGATGCGGCGCCAGCCGATCACGTGGGCGAGTCCATCCTGCGTTCCTGCCACTACCATAACGGTTGTTCTCCGGCTCCGTATTTCGTATATTATTCGACATGGATATTTTAATATGTCTTGGAGCTCCTCCTCACTTCTACGCTAGAATGCAGACGCGTTCGTCTACCTCGAAACGCAGCACTGAACAGCACCATGGTTTCGTATCACCAGACACGGTGCCCACCACGCCTCCAAATCGCAGCGTCGCCTCTGACGACGACAACGATGAGGACGACATGTTACCAGTGCACGGAGCATCGCAGCCCCAGACGCCTCAGAACGCAGTGTCGAAAGATAAGGGCAAGGCGAAGGTCCAGAGTACCCCATACGCGCATGGGAGCGCAAGCTACTCTGTCGTCGAGCTGCGGACACAAGATGGCCAGAATCACAAAATTGACGAAGCTGATGCCCGGCATCGGATCTTCATCGAGTTCGAGACGTTTCTGGTCAAGGTCCTTCATCTTCCTACAGACTGGCGCGTCTCTCTCAGGGTCGAAATTGCTACTGTCCAGAAAGACGAGACGTTCCGAACATCATTTGTGGAATACCTGCGGCTATGTGACGTGGTTGGAACGGGGATAGACAAAGAAAGGGAGTTATATCGTCCTCATGTGGACCTATGCAACCGTGCCATTGATGTGTTACAGCGCCTGCCCGATTCGGCTGTAGACAAAGACCACCTAATTCGATTTAACCGTATCGACCCGTATGCGGTCAGAGGGTCAACGGTCAAGCCTGACATGGCGGGGATGTTGCGTGTTCTATTCAACTCAGCCGAGGGTACCGCGGCGCATAATTTTACCAAAACCATCGGCGGCCAATCTGAACAGTCAAAGGGCACACGCAAGCACGACGATCACATTCCTGGGTGGCCTCAAGTAGTAGAAGCGAAAAAGATAGAAGGCACCGACGATGCGATTGACGAGGGTTATGATGCGATCAGACTCAAGACTAAAGGTAAGATTGCCTTTCGCTAAAGCGGACTGTGTTTTGTACTGATTCTTGGTGTCAGATCACTTGGATCTGTTGACGCCTCGACCAAAGAAGAATCGCACGTACTTGAAAGACAAGGGGAATGTTGTGGATGTATCCTGTCCAGAGCCTGCACCGGAAGTCGAGGCCTCCCGGGCTAGTTCCCGAGGTCAGAAACGCAAAGCGGAGGCAGGAAATGAGGTATGAGATGCCTTCCTGCTTATTCGCAGCGACTGACAATATGCTCATGTTCAGGCATCTTCGTCAAAAATGTCTCGTTTGTCGAAAATTGTCTCGTCGAAGGGGAAGTGGGCAGTGGACGGAAAAAAGTGCTTGATGAAGGATTCGCACCGGGAACAGACAGCGCTGAGAAAGCTCGGATCCAGTGTGCGCGCTATGCTCTCCACGTACTGTCAAACATAGTACTGAGATCGCATGCGCTCGTGACTCTGATTGACCGGGACCGGATCCAACTCTCCTACGATCGATCTGCCATCACCGTTTCCGAAGCGATCGATCTTGGAAACGCAGACGATGAGGTCCTGTTCATCGCGATGCTAATAGGATGCCATAGTCTTATGCTCGAACAGCACGGTATTCTTGACGATATCATTAAAAACCCATACATCACCGATTTCGGTCAATTCAACGCGGTTTCGAAGGACCCGAAGCTACGGTTCTCAGGACTGGAGATGACACTCCAGAAGGACAATCATGATGTCAAGCTGGAATTAGGTGACATTCTGTATCGTCAGCGAGGTCTGTTTGGACGTGATACGTGTGTCATCCATGCGATCTGTCCTGAGTGGGAGGGCAAGAAAATGGTTGTTAAAATCAGTTGGCCGAACGCGTTGCGCAAGTCGGAAAAGCAGTTGCTTGACATTGCCATTGCGAAAGCGAATGAGATGGCAGAGCCGGGCAAGACGCATTGGATTCTAAATCACTTCCCAAACATTCTCCATGAGCAGGACTTTAAGTTCGACAAGGATGATTCAGTGCAGCTGATTGCGGATGTGGTGAATGCAGGCCAGTACGTCGGTGGAAGGAATGACACATATGAAGAACGTGTCCTCCGTATCACCGTTTTGGAAGAATTGTACCCAATAACGAGTCTTCGAAAGGACAAGCACTACACACAAGTCTTTGTTGACATTCTGCAATGTATGCATTTATTATCTCTTCCACTTCTTTTCCCCCATTCTGACATTGTTTTGTAGGCCATAAGTGGCTTTACTACCATCCCAAAATTCTTCACCAGGATATCAGTATAGCGAATATCATGTATCGGGTCGACGATCAGGAGAACATCTTTGTAGTTCTGAACGATTTTGATCTTTCGTCCTTGATTCCAATTGAGGAGGCCACGTCCCTCTGTCGGGGTACGTCGCCCTACATGGCCTTCGACCTGCTTAATGAGAGGAAGGATTCTGGCCCCCATCTTTATCGCCATGATTTAGAGGCGCTATTCTACGTCATGTTGATCATATGGTGCCGCCATTCCATCACCAAGGAAGTCCGACCTTACGGCACGTCGCAGTTGGAGGAAATCTCTGCAAACCTTTCCCAGTGGTTTCACCGCGAGATGTCTTGGAGAGAGCGTTTCTTGTCAACAATAAACCCCTACCTGTCTCGCCGTGCTTCAATGGCTTTCGTCGCTGCCTCAAAGCGATTCGTCGTAAATTTTCAGATGGCATTATTACTCGTTGGGAGGCCAGGGACAAAGCTGACGCTATGTCTTGGGAGGCACTTCCAGATCATATGAACGTTGATCGACGTGCTAGAACCGCCGCCACCACGGAATCCAGTGTCAAAGACGTTTGATGAAGCTACCCTAGGTGGACATGTTTTTTATTCGCAGTTCTTATTATTCATGTGGAAAATTAAAGGGGAAGAACTTAATATAAGATACAGATGTCTGACTCCAGCAGTCGGCTCCTCATAGATAGACCAAATGCGATATTGTTGTGCTTGTGGACGACAGTTTATTTTCAATCGAACTTACAGGTGTTCATCCCAGTCGGGTGACGTTAAAACGGACAGTCGCTTTCAGATCGAGAAGACACAACTTGAATTTGTACTGAGCATGATCTCGCCACGGGGCGAATGACTCGCATGCAAATTAGCGAAGTCTCCTGGTGTCTTAAAGATATATGCAAGGAAGACTGCCTCATTGCGAAGGGATGTAAAACTTGAGTCGGCTACTTCCATATATTCCAGTATTCAGGTTGAGGTATCGATGGCATCGACTGGAAGGTGTACAGATAGCCTCCGCTATACGATAAAGGGATGACCAAGTCACAAGTGCGTGGAATTGACCTCTTTGAAGGTAACAGACCAGTGTTTGAATACAAGGAAGCATATTGAGAAAGTTTGCATGTATTCATCAGTCGAAGGTCGAATAGGGAAGAGTTCGAGAATGCAGGGAATGAGCTCAGACAGTGGAAGCGACATTGTTGGTGTAAAACCAGTTCGCCCCGTTTGCCGAGTCTTCCGGCCCGTTCCTCCGCTCTGTCTCTTGAATTCCTCTCACAACGATCTTGAAACTTGAACTAGATTAGAGCTCCAAGAACGCACGCTACGTTCAACTGGTGAAAAGGACTCTGTGCCTTCTATTCCTTCAGCAAGCCTGCTCTTTCTTTCTTCAAGTCGTAGCCTTAACACTTGAAGGGTGCCGAATATCTCATGGATATTCAAAGAGGTGTCTTCAACGGATGCAGAGAAGAAGTTGTAGTTTGCATCGTAAGCTGTCATGCTTGTAATGACATGTTCTTGTACTGATTGTACTCAGCACAGTATTCCTCCCCATAGTTCCAGTGATCATATGGCGACAACAAGGACTTATAGGACAAGAGGCTATCGTTTTCACCGATTATGGCCAGTTGAGAGAATGACAAGACTGTGATGTTCAACTTGGCAGAATCCATCTGCTATCTGCGTCTCCGTGCGACATCGATAATGCGAATGATTCGACAATCTGACCATCGAAATTAGTCTACCAAATGCCTCGCGGGGGATAAAAAAGGCACCGCTTGACACCGCAGAGGCGAAGGTCAACGACAGCAGATTGCTTGAAGCTTGCCTTCTTTTTACGCCTAAGCACCGGTAAGGCAAAGGATATCATAGGGAATAATTCATAGCATACGGATCCCCTCCAGCAATCTCGAGTGTCCGTATCAATGAGTCGTAGCACGACTATCACTGAAAAGGACCCCGGTCTACGTCTCTGACACTTCTCAGGGATATTGCTGCTCGAATTCACGTACTGGAGCCGTCGTTTTGACTGTCAGAACCCTCTGTGACTCTGTCTCACCCAATATCAATCTGGCCCTCTACGGTCCATCCGGCGTCAGCTCTTTTAGTCTACGAGAGTAATGGGCCCTCTCGGATGAGGATCGTGACGGCGGTAGGTTCGGTATCTGAGAATTCTCG
This sequence comes from Armillaria mellea, assembly GCA_030407055.1. Classification (NCBI taxonomy): domain Eukaryota; kingdom Fungi; phylum Basidiomycota; class Agaricomycetes; order Agaricales; family Physalacriaceae; genus Armillaria; species Armillaria mellea. The sequence continues at coordinate 3,852,797 of JAUDZF010000005.1, forward strand.
TCTACACAGTATATTGGAATGTCGCGACTCGGTACTTGGCAAGTACTGGATCACGCGATTCCTAGTCTGTAGAGCGGACAGATGCCTACCAGTCGTTTCATCCTCGATTCGATGGTTATGCACCCATGTGCTTGCACCCGTTATCCCAGTTTCAGCAAGCAATTCCAGATCTTCAAACGGCCACGTTTAATATTCAAGGGCCCGGTAGGATCAAGGGCCTCGGTGGATGTTTGCCTCCCGATAAGTAGACGTCTTGGGGTGGCTGTAGCTTCTCCCGAGCCGCCCAGATTTTGACTGATCCGCTTCCTTACCGTTGTCATTCAATAGACAAGTCCGTTGAATGTGTATTGACGACGAAGACGATGTGACCATGAGGCAGAGACGGTCGGTCCCCTTCTGCCGACCTCTGCTACGATACTAACGCACAATGACATATATTTACAGGAAATAACAGCTTCCTGCCTCCCGTTCGGCACGTCGCCTCAACAATACATCTGCGTTCATCTCTTGATGTGACCTCGTGCGACCTACTGACTCTTGTGATCAGGGACCTTTTTTCGCGCGGGATGACACAATAAGGTGGTCGTAAATATGTGCCTCTCGGTCGTATAAAGTTGACCATATTTCTCAACAACGACAGGAACACACTCACTTCTCCCTCCAGAGTCGTTCCTTGCATTTACACCACATCACCGCCCTATACCATGATGTTCTTCACAAGAATCCTCGCCTTCCTTTCTGTCTCTGCTCTTCTAGGCTCTGCTGCCCTTCCGCTCGTTCCTCGGGACAACGTCGGCGAAGGTGAGAGACTTCATGACTCGTTCTGAAAATTTTGACCCACCGGTCCATATAGGCTATTTTTACTCGCCGGGACTAGGAGTCTGTGGAATATCCAACACCGCGTCAGACATGGTCGTGGCGGTCTCGTACCTGTTGTTCAACTCGTATCCGTACGTCCTTATCCCTAGAATATCTCCTTTTCGTGGCTGATACCCCAGACAAGTGGTGCTACCGCGAACCCCAGCCTGTACGACTCTAACCCGTAGCTCATATGACATCTTTCAATTCATGCTGCTGTGTAGGAACCCGATTTGCGGCAAGAAATTGGTTGCGACCTGTATGTTTTTCTTCCTCTAAGACTGGCGGGTCTCAATTATTTGGTCCCTATAGATGGAGGAAAGTCGGTTACGGTCACCGTTGCAGACAGATGCCCGATATGCGTCGGGGAGTATGACTTAGACTTCTCTCCCGTAGCGTTCTCGCAACTGGCCAGTATCGACGTTGGGCGCCTCGATGGAGTCGATTAGAATTGGGCTTAAAGAGATGGTGATGACATCGAGCTGATAAGGAGAAGAGGTTGAGACGAGAATAAACCGGTGGCATTCGCAAATATTCCCCCAAAACCGTATACAACACTTGATTTTTCCCCGAAGGATAATCGATAAGGATCGATGCTTATATAACAATAAAGCGTATATCGTTCTTCAAGCTTCGGGGCCGACCAAGGTTCTAGTGCAGGACTTGCCTCAAGCTCCGTACTTGCTCGAACTTGCCTGACGAAGCCAGAGATCCTTCCAATGGCGACACCCTCACCTTCACCAAGGAATAGATCTACTTCGTGTCCCGCGAATAGTGATCAAAGACGCCGTGTTACGTTGAGTAGGCTCTACGAAGATAAATCAGCAACTCTGGCAGCGTTTGGCCAAGGGGTGCCGACAGCGCCACAAAGGATGTGTCTAGGATTAGCGCGAAGATGCATATACTTACAGTTCGTGGTTAACAAAAGGCTCTGCTGCTGGCCCGATGAGGCCGGCGACCTAAGTGCATGCCGAAAAGTTTGTAGCCTTCGTATGCCAAAGAAACAAGACGCAGTAAGCAGCACTTTTGGAATATCTCTATCATGTGCCTTCAGAAATCGAGGCCATGTTCATCGAGTTACATGACCGTATGCGCTAAAGGACCCTTCCTTACATGATCTGTCGTATATCATAAGTGGCGGTAACATTGTATTGTTTGAACAAGCAGCTACGCTCGCCTAAGAAAAGATGGCAGACCACTGTTCGGTGGAATAACTGAGAAGCCGAGGAGCATAGCTATCAGAGTGTCTGTGGGCTGGTCATCCGTGTCCAAGATATCGAATGCTTCACCGATGAGGATAACAGACCGGTCGTAGTACAATAGCTGTGCCTTTCTCGGGGATATGAGCACCCCAATAGAGTGCGGTTGCAACATCAAGAACATCTCCTTCGCCATTGAGGCGCACCGGATAGACATCCTCTGGCGATGGGCGGAAAGTTCGGCTTCAGCTTCTTCATCTACTTCATCTTCATCTTCATCGTCATCATCCGAGCTTTCCTTTCCATCGGCACCATCTTCGTCTGCTATGAATGGTATCATTAAAAATGCGCACTCAAAGCAAATCTAGCTACTTACCCTTTGGTGACGTACGCTTTTGAGGGACCTGTGGCTTGGCGTCCAGCCATTCATCACGCGGGGCATATTCCAGGAAATGCGAACGATCATGCGACAGTATTTTCTCATCTGCACATGTCAGCTCGAGTACTCGTTGGAGCATGCCATCGTATAGACGGGGAGGGGGCACGTCAAGTTCTCCGCTGCCATTCGAGGCCTGGATGTACCCTTTGACGGTAGCCTGGAACGAGCTGTCGCGTCTAATCACGTCGATCACCGTTCCTGCTGTAGAGTTTGTACGCCAGTCTTTAGGAAGGCGAAGAATGGTTGTCATCAACGCGTCTGGGGGTACGAAAATGCGGCTCCGAAGGTCTTCAGCGAGGTCGGCATCGTAGGGATATTGGGTGTCTGGGGATGATGTGGAGGTGCTCGAGCTCGACTGGGAATTCATTTCGTGGTGGTGGTAAGTTGTCAAGAGGTATCGATTTAATTTCCATTGACCTCAGTGGCAACGGAGCAGTGGCTCTGCAGCCACCGAGCCGTGATGCCGAACTAAGTGAGCCCCGCTAGTAAGAAACCCAGTTAGAACTCCGGTCCCCGATTCTTTCCGAAGGATGAGGAAACGACAGAGGGTTATAGAAAAACGTAACTGGTCGTGAGTAGTGCCAAACTGTCTGGACAGGGGCTATACTCCGGGTTAGCTTACAAATCTGTAGTGATTGGCGAGCATCCGGCACGCTTCGGCTACTATGCCGGCTGATTGCCGTTGTGGCTGTCTTTCCGACTTCTCCCTATTGGTTTGTATCATTCTCATTGCTAACTCATCAAAACCGGGCTCGACGACTCCTCACAAAACCCTTCTCACTCTGAGTGCCAGACTTTCTAGTATGAGGATTCAACTTTCAAATTCATTATTACCGCTTGGTGCTCACAAGGGAAACAACCTCCACCCATTGACAATGCTGTAGCTTATAATAATTTGGCCCAACGATCTTTTATCGATAAATTGTGCTTCCCCTGAGTCCCACTATTACTTACTTCGTAGCTGCCTGAGGTTGCGGGGGAAAATGTGAGCTGGTGGCAGCTGTGCTGCCACCGAGCGAACTTTTTCCCCGCAACCAACCAGTGGATCAGATTCATGCATGTCATTTACAATATACAGTTTTGATTTTTTCAAGCATGTCTGAACTCCGTTAAGTGAGAAATCCTATATTGTGCAAGGTAGCGACTTATTTAGTTATTTTTTGAAAATGAATCCAAGAAAAGGAAAGAATCGGGGACCCGGCGTCCGCCGCTACTGGATCAGTAGCACCCGCTAGCGATAGCGATCCGTTCTTAGTCGTGCTCCTTTGATTAATACTCATTTTTTTCGCAGAACACAATGGCAAACGAGCCTTGGCCACAATTCTTAATGAACTCCTTTCTTTCCGCCGTTGGTGACAGCACCACTGATGAGAGTGTTTTCTATGGTCCTTACATGCGTCTGCTCTATCATCTTTTTTCCCTCGATGGACCGTTTGAGATCATTCCGCAATTCCGTATTCCTGATAGCATCGACATCGCCGCCATGTTCACCGTCGAATTGGACAAGCACCCAGTCTTGTTCATTGCGGTCAAACCACCCGCATCATTTCGTCTGGATTCCAAACGCCAAGAAGCTGACAGACAGATGCGGGAGCGTTTCCGTGACCTCCACCCCGACGTCGTCACTCCTACTTTCCCTGGCATCAGCGCTTTTGGAACACTTCTCTCATTTTACCGCTACGATAAGGCAACCAACTCTCTCTCCCTTCCCGCAATTGCCGCCGATCCCAACATTATGACCGACGCTGCACCCAAGAGTCGCTGGGATTGCGATATTCTGGATGCTGCTGGTGCAACTCGTGTTTGCGAGATTGCCAACGAGGTCAAAGCGATGTGTGCACAGCTCGTGGATGGTGGGTCGAATACCAGTGATCTGTGTTCTTTTCTCGTTGATCTCGACTGTACGCAGCCTAAGAAGACCAGAAGATGTGATAATATTTTTGCACAAGGAGATCTTTCACACTCTCAGTGGCATGGTGGTCTTGATTGTGTGCATGACGTCGATGATGAGTTTCGCAACTATTTTAATTCCATTAAAAACCATTATAAAGCCCATTCAGCTGACGTAGTGTTCTGTATGATGTATTGTATATGCTGCGATCCGAATTGAACTTGTACTGCAAGGTATGCTTTTCTTTGGGTTCAATTGCTATTCTTGGACATCATTAATTCTTTCCCCCCCCCCCTCCATCCCCCGCCCTCCTCTTCATCTCTGTAACAATGTCGAAGAAAGTCGTCGGGATCCTTGGTGGGAGTTAGTCCTACTATTAATCTGTCAGCAGGTTACTTAACATTCCACAGACTTCTCTGCAATATTCCTGGATTAACCCTAAATATCTATTTCACGCAGGTGGTGGCCAGCTGGGTCGCATGCTAGCCGCATCGGCGTCTCTTTTAAATATTCCTGTAGTTATTCTCGATGTTGGAGAGTCTGCCCCTGCCAAGCAAGTCATCACCCACAGCGGCAATCTTTCGCATATCGATGGTTCATTTACCGATCCTCAAAAGATACGCGAACTCGCATCAAAAGTAGATGTCCTGACCGTAGAAATCGAACACATCGATGTCGATGCCTTGGAGAACCTTGCTGCTGCTGCAACAAGTGGTCGCTTGGCTATCCATCCCAGCCCTCAAGCGATCCGGATAATACAAGACAAGTTCCGCCGAAAAGAGCATCTCCGAGAGCATGGAGTTCTGGTGTCAGCTTTTAGAGAGGTTCGATCGTCTGTTGATGCTATTACTTCTGCATCAACTGAACTCGGTCTCCCTCTCATGCTAAAAAGTCGAACACTGGCCTACGACGGTCGGGGAAACTACGTCCTTCGCGACATATCAGACGCGGAAAATGTTCTCGCCGCCCTAGGTGGACGGCCGCTATATGCAGAGAAGTGGGTACCCGTTCATCAAGGAAATCGCTGTCATGGTGGTACGATCAGCGGATGGTACGGTTCGGTCGTATCCTGCTGTAGAATCTGTTCGCAAAGAGAACGTCTGTCACCTGGTATTCGCACTTCTCCGTAGCCGGTACCCTGATCTCTCTTCGAGAGCTCAAAAAGTTGCCGAAGCTGCAGTGGCGACCCTTGAGGGCGCTGGTGTTTTCGGCGTCGAGATGTTCCTCATGGAAGATGGTGAGCATTCACCTGATTCCTCAGAGATTTCCTGATCTCATTTTGCAGGTAATATATACGTCAATGAGATCGCTCCACGGCCACACAATTCTGGTCATTGTACTATAGAGGCCTGCGAAACGTCTCAATACGAAAACCATCTACGGAGTATTCTATCGTTACCACTAGGTTCCACGGACCTCAAAGTCCCTTCTGCCGCGATGTTAAACTCGATCGGTTCTTCCTCCTCCATGTCCAGTATCACCTGCATCACAGATGTTGCCCTGACAGTTCCCGGCGCTTCTACTCACCTCTACGGCAAGGCAGAATGTCGGAAAGGCCGCAAAATGGGTCACATAACCATCGTCGTCAACTCAGACGCGTCTCTCTGCGCCAAACTCCGTCCCTTACTTGAAGTCACCCCAGGGAGCACCCCCAAGGAGCTCGAAAAATACACTCCTGTCCCTCCAAGTCCCGGGTCTGGCCACTCCAACAAGGACCCCCTCGTCGGGGTCAGCATGAGCTCCGACTCAGACCTTCCAGTTATGCTTCCCGCCGCGATGAGTGGCAGTGGCAGGTATGTGCCAGCCCATTGTCCGGACTACCGTACTGACGTCTCCAGCTTACATTGCCTTGTCCGGATGAGCTGTTCCAAGTCGTATCGTCCGGAACCCCCTTTGTCCGGACTTATGTACCGACATTTGGCGGGGGGTCAAATTTGTCCGGACTTTGCGATCGACCTCAATAGGGATAACTGGGGGTTCTATTGAGGATGGACTTGTTCTTGGCGTTTGCTGGGCATTCAAGCTCAAGTTGCAAGTTCGAAGTTCGTTGAAATTCCATAATTGCCTACACGTGATCGTGGAATCACATCTAAATTTGGGCCTGACGGAACATCCTTCTCCCGCCCCTCCTACGAACGCGATAGTATCAAATTCCGCGGCGTTGGCCCAAGTGGTAGAGGGAATCACATTCATTTCATTCCTTCTTCGTCCCTTTATAACATTCCCACAGGATACTGGCAGAATCGAAGTCCGGCCAGTACGAAAGCCGACGTGACGGCAGGTACGTTCTATCCAAGTTCTATCCCCAACGACTTCGACTCGGAGATGTCTTCCTTGCTATGGAAGGTACCCAGGCTCTCACCATCCCCATGGCCTTATTATGGTGCCAATCCAGAGTCCGAAGTGTTGAGTTAATCGCGTTCTTTGCTACGTAGTATCTCATAGGTGCCGACATACTTTTTACTGGTGCAGACTCGGGCTTGCAGCGACGTCTTCTTGCGCTGTCCACATCTAGGTACCGCGTCCTGTCTGATGAACATCAACAGCGATTCCGTATTGCGGCTGAATCGATCCATGATTCTTTCATTTCTGGGAAATGGATCTCATCTTTACATTCAGTTTTTTATCACTTGATTGATTCGCACTCATACCCATGCATGTTCTTCTTGACAGATCTGCTCTCTACCTTAGCAACTGGGACAGCCATACTCTATATAGGTCCTTTGCGGTTGTACCTTGGCTAGTTCATATGGCGGTCAAAGTGCTTCCAAATCGGAGGGCAGACTGTTTCGGTGCTGAACTACGACGCATTGGTGATGTTCATCAGCTAGGCCAAGATGGTTTAGTCTTCTCGATAGTACTAAAGCTTGGTCACGAGGGAGCCCCATGCGTTCCCGATGCCTTCTGCCTGCCTACCTCGCCTGCCCGCTACCTTTCCGAAGCTAACCTCTGTCGCTGGCTTGACTGAAATCTCAAACTTGTACAATGTGGCGCGGTTTAACTTCCGTGAGTGATCTCTTCCAGTCAGATATAATACTGAAGTGGCGTTCGTGTGCCATGGACTTATTGTCTTTTGAAGGAGAAGCTGACTTGGACGAGCATACCGCGGCTCTAGTGCTCATGGACATGGTACTCATTCGGCGTGGCGTCTTCCTAGGCCGCCTTAATATTCCGTAAACATCAAAGTCGATTACTGACTAGGCCGTTTAACCATACGCTTCGACATACGACTCATCGTTCACACACCCCGCTAAAGTCCGCATCGATGACTCTTAATATCCCCAGGCTTTGTTTTTTCATGCGTAAGTGGTCACTAATTATAAGTCTAGGATGCTTCGAATTCCTCGGCGTTTGGCTCCACATTTGACGTGGGTGGAGTCTGCGCAGGAGATGAGACCGAACTGAGATCTTTGCGCGCCGGGAGAGACAGAAAGTCGTACTGTAGCACCTCCAGCCAATGGAAAGCGAGAGACATGGCGCTTTACTGGTCTCGTTTTTGTCCGGTACCGGCCACGGTATGTCGTATTTTTTCAACCTAAATTTCTGAGTAAGTCAAGTCTCAATTCAGTCTCAGGAAATGGCTCGCTGGCCTGTATTATTGAAGGCGAAAGCATCAATCTCTCACCACATTAATGCCTCATGGCCGACAGTACCGCACACTGGCTCGCTTCTTGTTAGCGAGAAGGAGGTCTTTTGAAGACACAGAAGCCTTTTTACTTTCTCTGTAGAGGCTCTGAAACGCTGTCTTTCCTTCAGACTTTTCGGAGAGACGGGGCCCGGACGGCACGCAGTAAAGGCGCGTGGAGGCGCAGCTGAGGCGCACCAAGGCGGCCTATCTAATCCCACCGAGTGCCGGTCTTCCGGTGTTGGTTCCCTTCCATTCATTGTATTTCTTTCCGAAATAGAGACAGTTTGAATAAATCATCATATTCTGGGACGTAGTAGTGGAGAAAAGAAGATTTTGGCCCAATTTGGACGGGCAATTTTCGGGGATCTGGCCGAAAAAGGAGCGCAGAAACATCGGGGCCTTGTTATTACGGCTCTGCCAGTGACATCCACCATGCTTACTGCCATCGCCTATTAAATTTGACGGGGTGGTCCGGGCCCTTATTTGCCTTCATTCCCTCTCTTGCCGACCGACTTGAAAACGACAGAGCAATTGAATTGCTCTGTCCTACTGTCTCTACTTTTTTCTTATTCTTCTTCTTTCCTTTACGACAATACTCGCAGTCCTGGATCAGATCGGTTCGAGACCTTGCTTGATGGAAAATGTGTCGCACCGAGCCTGGCGTCGTCCTTCTGTCTCACAGACCCAGGATTCACCCTCCAAGACAACTCACTCGAGACTCATGAAGCAACTACGACGAGGGCCAGCGAGGCAGCAGGCAATGGGCACAGAGTACGTTGCTTTTTCCCTGTATTACGTCCATTCATTGACAACGGCGATTTAGATCTACATACATACCGCGGGACGTAACAATTGGTGTCACTCCCGTCGCAGTGGCTTACCTTTCGTCTTTCACGGACACTGTTTTCGCTACGAGGAAGCCGTATTGCATGATGAAGCAACGTCCAGAGGCTCTGACCCCGACTTGGCAAGATTGCAACGTGCTGGGGCGGCAAGTGACGACGCCGACAAGGTATACCCAATCGTCTAGTTGGCGTACTGTGCATTGACTTGGACGCAGTGAATCCACGTGGATTAGTATCACCATATTGCCGACGCCGACGACGACAGACACCACGAGCGATGTGACGTCGGCTACGGCTGCGTCCACCTCATCGGATGCTTCGGTGACTGATACGAGCAGTACTTCGTCCGAGTCGTCACCGTCTGAGTCGCCATCAACATACGATGCTTCGTACGTGGTTTATCCTATTCACACGCTTGTACTTACCCTTGGACAGATCGTCTGTGACGATTTCTTCTACAGCGTCAGACTCAACTTCATCTTATACGACTTCCAGCGAGTCCCTTTCTGAGTCCTCCTTTTCTGCCTCGTCTTCATCAACATACACCCCCTCTTTTACAACATCAAGCACATATACCATTCCCTCGTCGCCCACATCGTATTCGTGGGCCTCGCCGTCAACTTACTGGCCAAACCCAACGACATCATGGTATACGGTTGTGAGCACGTCTTGGGTTACCGAATCCGAGACTGTCACGCGGTTTTCGAGCACCACGGCTTTGCCCACCAGCGCCAGTCCCTTGCAGTCATTTGTCTCAACTACAACTATTACTTCTACAGGTCTACTCAGCACCGACAGTCCAGATGAAGGAAACAGCCTCTCGCGCAACACAGGCGCCGTTATTGGTGTTGCTGTCTCTGCTGCAGTCGTCGTGGTCCTCATAGCAATCGGAGTATTCTTCGTATGTCGTAGATACCGGCGGTCAGCTTCAGAGCCATCGACTGAGCAACCCCAGTTTGTGCCCTCATGGCGGCCCCCGCTTGCGGGTGACGACGATAGCAGCCTTGGTGCCACTATTACGGCAACAAGCACGGTTGGACATCGGGTATCCTCTGGCCAGATCCCTTACATTGATCCGCGAGAGATGGGTCGTTCACCGCCCTCGTCAGAAGGGTTGGCGCCGTCCTCGCATGGCCATTCCTCCAATGAATCTTCGAGCCATGCCCTTCTCACGCGATCGAGGTCGTCTTCAGTTGGAAAGCACATGCGGGCGGAAGAAGCACCACTATCTGAGGAGGAAGAATTTCTTAACCGATTACGTACGAGGAGGTCTGCTCAAGTATCAGAACTCGTCATACCCCCAGTTCCAAGGATACCTTCGACAATTCAGTTACCCCCGACTTCGCCGATTTCTCCAGCATCTTCCACTTACCCCAGTTCGTTACTCAACCCACCACCACTTCCCCTCGAACCCCCTGCTCCGGCTTACGCTGTTCAAAGCTCTTCGTCGTGGCCTCCCCCGCCGATGCAGGTTCCTGCGTTTGGTATGCACGCGCCTGAAGGTCTGCTTCATCCGCTAGTCGGCCTTGAGCAAACGGAGAGTGTCACGAGTTTCAGAGACCATATGGACTATTCGAGACCAATTCTACCGAGGAGGGTAAATAGAGGCGAAGAGGAATCAATATGAATGATATTTTCTTGCTTTGTTACCGCTCGCTTTTTATCACTACTTAACCGTATACCCTTTCACACACATTCGCACGCACTCACACATTCACGTCCGCAATCGCATTTTAGTACATAGCAATAACATAGGTAATTTTTAGTCCGTATCCAGGGCTTGTGTATTTCTATAAGGATCTCCCTCTTTTATGTCGATGACCAGCCGTTTGTTTTATATTATGACTTTGCTGACTGCATGTAAATACGACACAATGGAGATAAAATTTGGAATAAATGCTACAGAAATGTCATGCATGAGTCTTGGCGTCTACAAGAAGATAGGCTGGAAGTAAAGCTTCAGTCCTTCCGCAGCATTCAGACGCGCCCCAACCACCCCATCAGGTCGAACTACCACGACGAGACTAGTACCCTCGTCGATGTTATAGTGCTTGTAAGCATACCCCTCCTCGTCCCTCAGCATATTACCCTCCGCTTTAACCGCAGAGTTCTTCGGCAGAATGACGATAGGCTTCACCAGGGCCGATGAATATGATTTCAACGTATCCAGAACCCCCACATGCACCTTCACATCATCCGAAAACACAAGTACCGTATGGTGCGCAGGTCCAAAGCTGTCAAACAGCGCAACCTTACCCCCGTCGGCCTTCACCAACCCCGGAGCCTCAGGGGCCCTGTCCCCACCCTGAACGCGTCCGTCGAGGCCAGACCTATACGGATCCACCGCCTCATCCCCCGGGTTCGTCTCGTCGACGACGATCGGGCTCCCGCGATACGTGACACCAAACTGGCGTAGGATGTACCCCCGGAACCACCCGGTGTGGTTGTCGTCGGCGCGCGTGAAGGTCTTGTTGAAGAGCTCGGTGGTGCATTCGAGCATGGCGGCGACGACCGGGAGACGCTCGGCGTTGTACGTCTCGAGGAGGGAGGGTGGGGCGAGGTGTTTGTGTACGAGGGCGAGCTTCCATGCGAGGTTGTTCTGGTGGTGTTGTGAGGAAAGTCATGGTGTTCATTGAGGTGGGTACTCACTGCGTCTAATACGCCGGTGTTGATACCCTGATGCAGGTATTATTAGTACGTCTTCGGATTCGGATACAATAACAAGATACGAACTTGGCCGCCGGTAGGACTATGAACGTGTGCGGCATCTAAATTAACAATCGCTATCAGATCCGAAGCACAGAGATACGAAGAAGCGAAGACATACCCCCAGCAACGAACACCCGTCCCACTCCGAATTTGTTCACCATCCGGACGTTAACTCTGGAGCGCCATCAAATCAGATTTAGGAAAATTCAAGATCAATTTGAATGGGCGTACTGGAACTGGGAAAGGAAGATCACTTTTCCAAAGTTGATATCGTTGCGCTTGCTGACTTCGCGGAACTCTTCGATGAAGCCTTCACGGCCGGAAGCCATTCTTTCGCGATTGAGATCAGGACCTGCGGCGATGACGTAGTACCTGTCGTCTCCTGACTTCAAGTATGGTCGCAGAGATATCCTATTGTAAGTAATATTAGTGGGAGAACCTGGAGTAGAGAGGTAATTGTGTCATACGTTCGGCTCGCAGCATCTCCCCACACATGCCAGGCCTGCACATGGCTCGTCAAATGGATGCATGAAATAAAAAGCAGCTTACAGATTGGTCTAATGGTGAGTTGTTGATTTGAATGTCACCTACTACCCATCGCTCCGCCGATTTTGTCTCTCCCATGAACGTGAGCCCCAATTGTTTACGCACGGTGCTCTTCCCGCCGTCTGTACCAATGAGCCAAGCGACCTCAGCAGTCTCCGGAACCTGCTCGTTGGCGTCATTCCACTTCAAGAGATGGGCAGTGACGCGGTCAGGGCTTTGTTCGAACGATACGAGTTCCGTCCCGGTTTCGACAACGCAGCCAAACTTTGCAAGATAGTTACGCAGGATTTCTTCGTGCGCATCTTGACCGAGGAGGATAGGATTGATCTAACGACGCATGATAAGATAAGTCGTTGAAATGGTGCGTTGAAGAAAACTGACGATAGGACGATCGGGAGTGCTCTCCAACTGCTCGGACATTGGCATTCGTACTTTGATGCTGACACCATCCGAATCGTACATTATGAGAGGATGCGAGACCCCAGACTCCTCTAGGATATCGGGAAGAACACCTAGGAGTTTGTATACCTCCATGGTCCGCGGCTGGTAAAGAGGCACTTAATCTGTCGTCTTGAGGTTTGGGAAGCTGCGCAACGTACGTGAACACCAGAGCCCTTTTGACCGACTTTGTAGTTTGAGCGTTCCTTGTCGATGATTCGTACGGGTACGCCATTCTTTATCAGAGAAAGAGCAAGGACGAGGCCTGAAGGTCCTGCGCCAACCTGTAAGTGCGTCAGTCATCGATGCACAGGGCGAGCAAAGAAGAAACAAACGATGAGAACGGTGTCTGTCATAGCAGTTGAAGGTGTAGAAGGATGAGAAGTTGAGTAGTGGTGTCCTGGTGTACTTGAGCTACGGTGCTTTTATCGTCTTCAGGACGATGTCACCAGTTGATGTCCACATGTCCCCGCCCACGAGACCAAAATAACTCAATCACTCCGAGTCGGACAGTACGTCAAAAATTAAAAATAGATCCGAAGGCTTGCCGTACTGAGGTAACGTGGAAGTCTCGAGGCGCAATTTTGAAGCTTCGGGTTCATTTAGCAAGGGAGCCAGTGAATGATACAGATGACGAGAATATATTGTCCGAGTCGGTAGCATAACAGGTCACTGTGATGACGAGTATGCTTCCGCGAGAGCTGGCCTCGGTCAACTGGAATTCTGCCGAGCCGTTTATCCTCAGTGACGTCGTAGAAGGTCCTTTAGTGCAGCAAGATCCGCAGGGTCAATATTGACAGTCCGTGGAACGAGATACCTTGTCAAGAAAAAACGCCTGGATAGATCTAGCATGCTGAAAAGTCGATGCTCTTTCGCACAATGAAGGAGTCAAGACATGACTGGTTTATCCAAGCGTCACGGGGGAAGAAAGCCGCCAGTCTGCGACTCCTCTTTCACAAGTTTGACAGTGAGAAATCCGGGCACGGATAGCCAGTCTCTGTAAATAGAATGCAAGTGATTGGACAAAGGAGCATAGTAAGCGCCGCTTCATGTACTGTGCAGTAACAAGGTAACAAGAAAGTGGAAAATGGTGTGAAGGTGGAATGGAAGAACCTTCGATCGTTGATCGACGTCTCCGACTCGGATGTAACGTCACGTGGCGCAATGCGCGTCGCGTCCTTTAGGTAAACCACATATTGAAGGTAGTCGCTAATTTGGGTCGGACTGTTAGAATAGCGGAGAAAATTGAAAAGATATGAGTGACAAAAAGGTTACATCGTAGCATAACTCGACATGGGGGAACTGACGATGAACCACGGTCACTGACGGCGAGATGTGCCAGTTTTACGCGAGAGAAGAGGGTGATTTAGGGATTTAATGACGCGTTCTTCGCTGGTATATGGCATTTCGGCGATCTCGGAGGCCATTTGTGCGCTCGAAATCCGCAAAACATCGTTTATGACGAAGTCCGAACCTTCGTTCCACGAAAACACCCCAGACTGTCAAGTTGTATGAAAACGGATGTAAGTTGGTATCTAATAAGTGCACGGTCACAAAAACGTACAAGCAGATAGCTAGCACATGCCGGTCTCATTTGGGATTATTATTCCGTGGGTGACTTGGAGCTTTTCCTCCGATACGTCCCGTGTGAGAAATCGGCATGATCATTTTGCCTATAGCAGTGTCGTTTCTTCTTATGGCATCATGCGCGAGACGGACGGAGACATTCTTTAGCACAAACATCATATTTAGACGTCGCGGAGCCGAGGAGAGTGTTCAAGGCTCTGTAGGAAACTTAAATATTTGAGGGAAGATTACTATCACGTCGTCGAGGAATTCATTTTGTAAAGCGTTGAGCAACGCAGAGGACATAGCCTGAGGACAGATATCCGAATGGCTTAGGGAGTGGGCCATTCAGTCGTCACTAAATCCAGAACCTGTAACATTGTATAATGTAGAGATTAGTAGCGAAAGATTATATAGTGAGTAGGTTGCCCAGGAGAAATATCGAGCCCCTGCTGGTAAAAGTTATCCGGAGAAAGAATGACGGGGGAAGGGAAGAACGTAGAAGCAAATGGCTCGACTATTAACACCAATATTTCAGACTCGTACATGACGTTGAATGCGCATACGCCAGAGATTGCATGGAACCAAACCCTCAGCCTAGCACTGACACAGTCCTTCCAGACATAGACAGGATAAACAGAAGGTGGACTGCTGAATAGCCGGAAAATGAATGCATTGCGAGACCATATAGAGAGGACATTTGTGTATGATGCCCGCGAGCAGCAAGAGGATGAATAAAGCACATAGAAGAGCAGAAAGGGTGGACAGGAGAAAGATGTTCCGAAATGTTGTCGTTGAGCCACGTGATGGCTGTGTAACTTACGACCTCTTGCCAAAAATACCGATTGCGGCTTTGACCAGTTACTTATCTTCCAGATGGATCGTTGACTCTGGTTTACGAGACCAGATTGCGGTGATCTGCCGTAATTACAAGTCTCAAATCACCTTAAGAACGCAGATCTGTACGTAAATTTGTTCGACACGATTCTTTTATCTATAATCTTTTCAGGCAAGTATCCGGAGAGCAGCGAAACCTTTTGCGTTCGACACTCGAATGATGCTCCTTCCCAGAGTGTTGAAGAAAAGGTCAGAGAGAAACTTGAGGTCGCCAAAAATGAATTGGAAAACACTGAGGCGTCAAGTATCAAAGCCAAAGCACATAAAGCCACAGTGTAGTCCCTGAAATCTGTTCTCTCACCTTTACGACGTATCCCACTGGAAATTCTCTTCGAAATTGCACTGTACTTCCAGGGTGAGTCACCATGCCACGAAATAGGAAGCAATCTGTGGCGTTTTGGTCGTGTCTGTAGTAAATGGCGAGCTGTATTGCTATCATCCAGACATCTCTGGACGGCCGTCATCATTGATGATACATCCTATGTCGGGGATGCCCTGGAGCCAACGGACCGCGTCCTTATCGAGTACTTGAGAAGGTCCGGAGACGCACCTCTTCATATCCATGTCAAATTCGAAGTTGTTCACGACGACGACGTGCTGGTGCAAGAAGCCCCGATCAACACCCTCGCTTCACATTCTCATCGCTGGAAAATATTTCTATTCACAGCTAGCGATTATCTCTGGCCTCGAATTTGGAAAGTTGGTGGGCGTATACCCATCTTGGAACGCATTGCGTGCCATCTCTCCGCCTGGAACGATCCTTCCACGGACCTTGACATCCTTCTCTCCGTCTTTTCTGATATCTCACAGCTCCAACATGTCGTCATAAATATGGACGTGCCGATACCCTTCCTCCTTCCTTGGAATCAGTTGACACACTACCATAATAATCGTCTTGGTTCCATGTCGCGGCACCAGCTAGAGAACCAGTTCTTCGAGCAGTGTTTGCACGTCCGCGAATGCACCTTTGTTTCACGATTGCCTGTTATGAGCAAGTCTAGCACCCTACTTCCGGACCTATAGTCGTTGGCCTTGGCATCATCAGCATGATTGGACGCCATAACCGCTCCTGCGCTTCAGTTTCCTATGGTCCACCATGGACGTCAAGAGAAAATCTCGGACATAGGCATCCTGTCCCGTTTCATTTCCCGCTCCTCCTGTTCCCTTACAGCACTTGTCCTGTTCGGGGGCAAGACTCTGGAATTTCGTCTCAGGAGCGACGATCTGATCCCTGTACTGTGGACGTCTCTCCAATTGATACAGCTACACGTGTATGGCATAGATATCCAACCGCTTTTCCTCCAGAATATGTCAATATCTGCCTCGTCGCTGGGCCTTGTTCCTCTTCTGGAGGACTTGTTGTTGGATGCCTTTCCTGCACTTCATTTCAACGTGTTCCTCCTCTTTGAGATGCTGGGAAGCCGCTGCGGGGAAGGGGCAGCATTGCAGCAAGTTTCAATGAACGGCATGACCATCACCTTACCTGATCAACTTCTCCGTCATGCGACTTTTCAGGAGAATGACTTTCGGCTTCACTTGCTATACAGGATTTCAAAGAGCGCCTGTGCGAGTCATTGCTTGTTTCTGAATGGCAGTCAAGGCGTAACGCACTTGGCAGATATCACGAGGATGCGGGAACGGCGGTACAGATTTGATTTTTAGAACACCTTCGCAGTATCTGTTTGGCGACACAGAAGAGTCACTGCTTGGTCACTAACATCATGTGAGGTAGTTGTTACAACTCAATTATCTCGTTTTTGTTGGAAACGCTCGTGCTATCCGACTGCTGCAATACTTATGACAGGCAAAGTGGGTCTTTCCCTCATAAGGGTAGACTCGACTACGTGATAACAGCTATGCTAGGTACTGAAAATCATATACGCTACCGTCTGTACCTACATTCTCTTCCTTGGACGCTTGAATGGATGCTTCTTATTACTGATCTTTCTTCTATCCGACCTCATGTCCTGTCTCTCACTACAGAGCTATTGCTGATCTGGTCAATGTATCGCCACATATTTTTGACCAGTCTCAACGATGACAGCCCCGAACAATGAGTGTACAGTCATTGGTAACTGTCCCACAGTGGAGATGTAGTTCCAGAGAATTGATTATCCTCCGGAGAAAATCAAGTACTGCATACCGTTTTGGGAGACTATTTGTGAATGACCCTAGGTTCATTCTCGTCTCAACACTCTTCGGTAAAACACAAAGGAATGTTAAATATAATGATAGAGCCGGAGACTCGCAAGCCAGTACGATCTCCTACGCTGTATATGGACGACAATTGAATACTAGATTCAACTGGAGGGTATATGGAGAGTATGCAAAACCAGTGCATTCTCTTCTTCTTAGCTCGATGTCATCACCATCTCTTTAAGCCCATTTCCAATCGACTCCAGTGATGCGCCCAACGTCGGTACTGGCCAATCGCGAGAACGCAGTGGGAGTGAAGTCTAGGTCATACTTCCCAGCGCATCCCATGCATTTGTCTGTAACGGTGACCGTAACCGACTTGCCCTTGTCTATGGGGACCAAATAACCGAGACCCGCAAGCTGTAGAGGAAGAAAAACATACAGGTCGCGACCAATTTCTTGCCACAAATTGGGTTCCTACACAACAGCATAAGTTGAAGGACGTCAAATGAGTTACAAGTGTTAGAGTCGTACAGGTTAGGATTCGCGGTAGCACCACTTGTCTGGGGTATCAGCCATGAGAAGGAGAGGTTTTAGAGATAAGGACGTACGGATACGAGTCGTACAACAGGTGCGAGACCGCCACGATCATGTCCGACGCGGTGTTGGTTTTACCACAAGATCCTAGTCCCGGATAGTACCAAGTGCCTATATAGACTGGTTGGTCGAATTTTCAGAACGAGTCATGAAGTCTCACCTTCACCGACGTTGTCCCGGGGAACGAGCGGAAGGGCAGCAGAGAGAAGAGCAGAGAGAGAAAGGAAGGCGAGGATTCTGGTGAAGAACATCATGGTATAGTGCAGTGAGGTGGTATAAATGCAAGAAACGAATGTGGAGGGTGAAGTGGGTGTGTAGGATGGATTTCTGTCATCGTTAAGGAATATAGTCGTATTTATGCACACCCAAATGGCCTGTGTTTATGACTACCTTGTGCCATCCCGCGCGAAATGATGTCCTTAATCACGGGAGTCGGTAGGTCGCACGAGGTCACATCAACAGATGAACGCAGATGTATTGTTGAGATGATGCGCCGAGAGGGAGGCAGGATGCCCGTTGTTTCCTGGAAAGGCGTTTCATTGTGCGTTAGTATCGCAGCAGAGGTCGGCAGCAGGGGACAAACCATCTCTGGCACAGGGACGCTTCGTCTTCATCGGCAATATACATGAAACGGGCCCGCTTATTGAATGTGGCAACATGGCAACGGTAAAGGAAGCGGACCATCAAAGCTTGGACGGCTCGGGAGTCATCACGCCACCCCAAGCCGTCTACTTTACGGGAGGCAAACAACCACTTTTGATCCTACCGGGCGCATGAACATTGAAGATTCGTGTTTGAAGGTCTGGAATTCCTTCCTGAAACTGGGATGACTGGTGCGAGCACATGGGTGGATAACCATTGAATCGAGGATGAACCGATGGTAGGTCCTGGTCCGCTCTACAAACTGGAAGCCTGATAGGAATCGCGTGATCCAACACTTGCCAAGCGCCCAGTAGCGACATTCAATATGCTGTCTAGACGAGAATTGTTATCTCCTGAAACACTGTCACGGTCCTCATCCGAAGATTTATACAGGTGCGTGTAGGAAACTGAGAGCGCCAATTACTCTAGTGGGCTGAGAGAGCCCACTCAGGATAGACAGAGGGTCGGACTGATATTGGGTGACAGAGAGTCTGGTTAAAACGACGGCAGTAGTACCTAGGTTTGAGCAACAGTGTCCCTGGAAAGTGTTAGAGACGTAGACCGGGTCCTTCACAGTGATAATCCTCACCATGCCCTCAACGCAGCATATAGCTCATTGATACGAGCAGTCGAGATTGTCGGAGGGGATCCGTATGCTACCAGATTATTCCTTTCATATTCTTTGCCTTACCGTTCGTGCTTAGACTGTCGTTGACTTTCGCCTCTGTGGTGTCAAGCGAGGCATTTTCCATTCTCTACGAGGCATTTGGCTGACTTAGCTTGACGGCCAGATTCGAGTCATTCGCACCATGGATGGCGCACGGAGACGCATGTATCGCGTCCAAACAGCCCTCGCTGGAGGTAGCAGATGGATTTTGTCAATTTAACCATCACGGTCTTGCTATTCTTCTCAAAGGTCATAGTGGTATATACGAGGGCTTTTTCTTGTCTTTTGAATACTGGTTAGTCGCCGTGTAAGGAATACTGTGCTGAGTAAAATAAGTGTAAGAAGATGTTATTACAAGCATGACAACTTACAACGCTAACACGTCTTCGTCAAGAACTTCTTCTCTGCACCCGTTGAAGACACATCCATGGATACCCACGAGATATTGGGCAGCCTTCAAGTGTTAAGGCCATGACTTGAAGAGAGATGGCGTATTCGTTGGTGAACCCATTTCTGGGATATGGTTTACATTTTCGAATATCGTGCGACGGGTGGACATTTTTGCGCCTTGGAGGGTATACTTGCTGAAGGAATAGACAGCACCGAGACGGTCTTACCATTTGAATGTAGTATACGCCTTTTTAGCTGTAATTTAGTTGTTTGATGATCGTGGGAGGAATTCAAGAGACAGAGCGGAGGAACGGGCCGGAGCTCTCGGCAAACAGAGCGAACTGGTTTTTTTTTTTTTTTTTTGGTGGAGCTTATGAGATTCTCACAACTAACAATGTTAGTCTGGGAACCAAGCTAATTTTGAGGAGTTTCACCTCTTGTTGTGAGCCACCCCGGGGAAATGCTTTACGCACTTCGTGTGGGACTCCCATTTTGTTTTAGATATGGTATACCCACTAAAACCCCAGGCTGCCTGATCCAGTTGTCTGGCAGCTTCTCTTCCTCGTATAGACAGCCGCTCCATGTATGGAGTACTAGTTTGGGTTTCAAGTTTTCTTTTTTATTTGTATAGGTTCTTGCAATTTGGCAGTCAAGTGTTAATCTTTGGTTAATGCATGATACCCATCAATTATGAATTTCTGTTTGTGAGTGCCATTTTGTTTCATCATCTTGTTTGGCAATCTGTCATTCACAGCGTAGTTTCCATATTAGGAATGCTGATTCTGATATTAAGATGCGGTATAGTCTGTTTTTTCCAAATAATAGCTGACCATCTTTGTTATGGAACTGTGTTAGTCCACATGCAAGGATTTTTCCATATGTGATTTGTGGCCATTGGTTTCCTGTGGTTTCCCATAGTTGTCTACAGAGTTTCCATATGGTATCTTGGGCCAGTATTTGTCTGCAGTCTATTAGAATGTGTTCTAGTGATTCTTCTGCATTGCATTTCTGACACATTGCTCAATGTGAGTAGTTTGGAATATTATCCCAATATTTTCCACATTTATATGCATTATGAAGCATCATCCATAGGAAGTTTCTTACTGTTCTTGTTATATCTTTGCTTCTTATTGATTGCCATATTCTTGAATCTGTTGGTGTTTGTCCACTTAGATCATTTGCAGCATATCAAGCTATATCTAAATTGATTATAGTAGATTTTCTTTCTTTTATTATCATTTTTTGCTTGATTGCTTTATATGCTATGGCTTGTGTTAAGCAGGAGAGTTTTATTCCTTGAAGGTTAAGCTGTATTGGGGTTCTTAGGTTTATTTTGGGACAGCTTGTTTCCTTTTGTCCTTTTATTGCTTGTTGGTTTGCTTCATTATTCTCTGTGCTATTGGTATGGTTTCCTGTCCATTCAAAGAGGGTATTTGATCCTCTTTGTCTTAGCCATGCAACTGTTCTTTTTATTTCATGGGCATTTGGTACTCCTATCCATCCTTTGTCTTCATAGTAGGTGAGTGAGCTAGTTATTGCGTTGATCATATATTTAGATTTAGATTTGATTGTCAGTTGGATATCTTTAGGAATTTTGAGGGCAGTGTATTCTGCTGCATATAATTTACCTGTCTCTGTGTTTTGGTTTAGGCCAGGAACTCTGCAGGCTTTATTTATGATATTATCTTTGTTAATCCATATTCCACTTCCTGCTTGAGCATTTATATTTCCATTTAATTCACAGGTTCCATTGGTATATGCTATTATGAAATTGTTTTCTGTTTTTCTTGGTTTGGGTATGTCTTTTAAATTATCCTCTGCCATTGTGAATATTTGGAGGGCATTATGGATTTCATTTGATGTTGGTAGTTTGTATTCAAAGATTTTAGCTGAGTCATTATGATTATCTTGTGTTTCCTTATTTAAAAATTCATTATCTTCATGTTCACCTTCATTTTGAGGTTTCCAGTGTGTTGGCAGTTCACTTAAGAGATTTTTAACTATTGATAGACATTTTGCAGGATTTGTGCAGCCTTTCTGTCTATCCTCTTTGCATTTTTTGCCAGATACCTTGTGATTATTTGGTTGATTGCTTATTGTGTTTATTGCATCTTTTACAGTGTATATATTGTGATTGTTTCGAAGGCATTTGCCATGTTTTGAGTTTGTTATTCTATTACTTTTTGCTGTTGATGCTTTGTGGTACCATAGGGGCATTTTGTTTTTCCCTTCATTTGTAAGTGTTCGTGCATCAATTTTAATAGTATAGTCTTTGGCATGTTTTACAATTTGTTTAAGGTCTTGTGGTAGACTGGTTTTTTGTTTTGTTGTTATGTTCCACGATTGGAGAAACATGTTTATTTTTATATTGTCATCTATTTTTTTGAATTTATATGATACGTTCATTGCATATAGTGCATGAGCTGTGTTTTGCCATGTTGCTTGCTTAGAGTTATTGCATAGTAATGACTTAAGGGTCATTAGAGTGATTGCTTTGTTTCGTGATTTGAGATCTAACAAATTTTTTCCACCTTGATGTTTAGGTGTATAGAGTGTTTCTAAATTCACTGGTGATGATTTTGCATCATTCCACATAAAGCTGTGTATTTTTTTTAATCAAGTTTGCTTCAATATCATCTGGCATACCTTGAACTTTGGTTAAGAACTGTGTTCCACTTCCTACAACTAACTGTATAATGTAGCTGCGACCTTTTAATGTTGGGTGACTTTTGTTCCATTGTGTTAGTGATTTGTCAATTTTTTCTATTATTGGTGTCCAGGGTGTTGAATTTTTTATGTTATTTCCAATCCAACACCCAAGGGAACGTATTGCTTCACCCTCTTGAACTATATGAATATCATTTGGTATTTTATTATCATGTTTATTTAATTGTCTCAGTTGATAAAATGTTTCTCTATATTTCTTTGAACCTATTGGTATACATTTTGTCTTTTCAATATTAAATTTTGCTCTTGATGCTATACACCATTCTGTGAGAATTTGTTGCAGTTTGTCAAAGGAGTCTTTTTCTGATAGATATACTGTAGTATCGTCAGCAAAGAGTTTTGTTATAAGATTATTTGTTGATCCTGGTATATGTAGGCCTTGGATATTTGATTTATGCAGCATACATGCTAGTGGTTCAATTGCAATATTGAACAGGAGGCATGATAAGGGATCACCCTGTCGTACACCTCTAGTTACAGTATATGGTTCACTCAGTTCTCTATTAATGACTACAATTGTTTGTGCTTGATTATATAGGGCTTTGACTGTATTGATAAAGCGGTTATGAATATTGCATGCTGCCATTATTTCCCAAAGGTAGTCATGTGCTATTTTATCATATGCTTTTTCTTGATCTAAAGCGATGATTACTCCATTCTGTTCTGATGCTTCTGCATATTGGATTGTTAGTTTTGATAGCATTGTTTGGTCAAATATATTGTGACCTTTAATAAATCCAGCTTGGTCTTCATGTATTATATCTGGTGCTATATTTGCAAGTTTAGTTGCTAATGTCTTAGTAAAGATTTTGTAGTCACTGTTAAGAAGAGTTATTGGTCGATAGTTTACAATATTATTGCGATCCTTTTTTTTGTAGATTGGACACATCCATCCAGTATTGAAATTTGTATTTGCCATTACACCATATTCTTCAATATCATTAAAGACTTTTGTTAGAGTTTTAATTATATTGAAGGCAGTCTTCCCTGCTAGTTTGTCTTCTTTGTATTTAATTGCAAGTGTTTTTAGTAGTTCATTTGGAAGACTATCAATTCTGGCTGCTACATTGTTTGCTGATATATCAATTGCTTCTTTGACCTGGATTTGTTGCGTCTTTTTCCCTAGTTCTTGTTTTTGTGTTGCTGAAATTTTACTTTCAAGTTTTTGTGCAACTGATATTATTATTTCATGACGGTTTACTTCTTCCCTTATAGGTATGTCTTTTGATTGTATATCGTTATGGTAGTCTCTTGCAATTTGCACCATTTCTGATGTTTTTGTTTTATATATTGGGTCTTCTATAGATGAGTTTGGCTCTTTAAGTTCATATATTGTGTCTCTTAGTCTTTTAGATTTATTGAGGTTGATCCAGTATTTACTTATTGTTTCACCATGTAGGTAATTTTGTGTTTTGGAGTTTACATTTTTGATGTTATATCTTTGTTTTTGAAGCTCAATGATTCTTTCTTGGAGTAGTGCTGCAGAAAAGGTTTTTTCTTCATGATTGATATTGTTGTCATTTAAGGTGCGATCTAGCTGTCCTTCTAGTTGCATAATTTTTTGTATAAGTTTAGGTGTTGATTTACGTGCTGCAATTCTAATATTTTGTATCATTTGATCTTTGAATTCTTTGTAAATTATTTGGGCATTTTTTGTTTCTGTACGTTCATTAAATTCTAGTTTTTCTATGTCTGATTCCATTTCTAAACCAAGGTCATGGATTTCTTTCATTAGTTTTTTATTTTTTAGTAGATATAAAGGCATTGACCATCTTCCACAGCCTATATATGGAGCTTTTTGATCTATGATATCTACTGTAACAAGCTTATGATCTGTTGAAAGATGAGTGGCTTTTATGCTCCAGTTGTAACATGAAGATGCGAGTTCATTGGCAATATATATGCGATCTATTCTTGATTGAGATCCAGTTGATGATTGCATAAATGTAAATGCTGTTGATGTTGGGTTTGTTTCTCACCATCCATCTTTTAGTTGGAGAAGTTCTTTTAGTTCCGATAGTGCTTGTGTTGCATTTGTGTTATCCTTATGACATGGTAATCTATCAATCATATCTTCTACAATATTTGTATCTTCTAGCATAATGTCTGGGATTGGAAGATTCTTTTCATTCGATATTTTTAGTAGGTTTTCCCAGAATTGTTTGTTTTCAGTTGGATCGTTGGGTGCATATATAGTTAGGATTGTGATTGTTAGTGTATGATGCCATGGAAGTTTTATCATTATTGCTCTTCCTGGTATAATTTCATAAAAGTCAACATCTTTAGTGTTTGTTATTTCTTTATTTAATATAATAGCAACACCTTTTGCATTTAGTTGTTGCAGGTCAGCTGAGTAGTATAAGTGTATACGTTTGGTATAGGTATTGTGAATATCTTTAACATAGTCATCTGTTAGATGTGTTTCTTGGAGTGCTAGTACTCCAATTTTCTCATCTTGAAGAATCTCATTTACTTGTTTTCATTTGTTTTTTTCATGTAGTATATTATTATGTCCTCTTCCTTTAATGTTTAGTGAGGCAATTTTGATACTAGCATGGGTGTTTTTTTTAATTCTGTCTTTTTTAAAGGTATTTTAGGGTCATTTTGTAGATATCGGTTTATTTGGTTTTGCATGATATTTTCATTATTCAGTTGCTCTGTTTCTGGATTAGTGTTTTTATTTGTTTGTGAGGCTCTGATATTTAAATCAGCTCTACTTGTGTTGATATTTCCATTGTTGTTTTGTAGATTATTCTCAGAGCATAATAGCTCTATTGGAGAGTACGATGACATCTCTGGTGAGTTATACATTCTAGTGTTGCCATTATTATGTATTTGCTCATTTTTATCTTGGACATAGTTCTCAGAGTCTATTGTGCTTTCATATATCTTGCGACATACCGTAGGCTCAATTTCTTCTGAGATATATGATTTAGATAGATTTGACCTGTCGCCTATCTCTCCTATTCCCTCATTGGAATTAGAACAGGCAGGGATATTCTCAATCCCTCGGGAGTGGGAGAGGTGTATTCCATGACCAGTTTGTTGTGCCATTTGTGGTAAGAGTTTAGATGTAGTGGTGTTTGTAGTTGATGTTTACTAGTCTAGCATCACAACTAGCAGTTTTAACTAGACTAGGGGAAGGTTTTAGCTGGACTGCAGCTCAGTATATCCCAGACTAAATAGTCTACTGTTTGTTTCTATTTCATTCCAATATCCAGTAGTTAGGTGTTGGAATCTGTTTTCTACTCATTGAAATAGATAATGAGGTAGAGGATTTGTTTGTATTATATTTATTTGTTTCTTGGAGATGTATATATTTCAACTTTGTGCTTTAATGTGATTTTGGTTTGATCTGTCGCATTTTGTTATATGTATTTGTAGTTGCATATTTGTTACTGTTAGATATAATACTAGTTAATTTGGTATTTGTAACATTGGGTTTCCATTACGGTTTACTTTTACGACATTTAGTTGGTTTAGTCTGAGTGATATTAGGAATTTTTAATGAGGTAGAGAGAATATTCAGGGTGGGGCACCAGTGGTTTTGGGTCAATGAGCAGAAGTTTGCTTTGTCTGCACATGACTTGCAATTAAGCCTGATTAAGTCTAGGTCCCATTATTCAGATTTTTATTTCCTGGTGTGATTTGTAGGGGTCACACTTTCACTTTTAAGATGTCATATGTTGTTACGTTTCTCTTTTATTTGATTATCTTATCATTGATAGATGACATTAAAAGATTTGCTGCAGTGGGGTCTTTACTCATGTGTTGTCAGCCACTGTGCGGTCTATTCTCTGCCCATGTGTTGTGACATAGCATGTGTCATCTGATCGTTTTCTGTTCATTTATCACCATCTCATCATTGATAGGTGGTGTCAATGGTCTTACTGCAGTTGGGTCTCGGCCCATGCATTGTTAGGCACCTACGTTTTCCATTCTATTCTTTGATCGCCGTCTCATCATTGATAGGTGGTGTCAATGGCCTTACTGTGGTTGGGTCTCGGCCTGTGTGTTGTTAGGCACCTATGTTTTCATTCTATTCTTTGATCGCCATTTCATCATTGATAGGTGGTGTCAATAGCCTTACTGCGGTTGGGTCTTGGCCCATGTGCTGTGGCGTTGGGATAGCATATTATTGTATAATATTTATAGGTATTAATATAGTATTTATCTTTGTATGTTCTTGACCCTGCAATTCATTGGTCTTTATAAGAGAGCCAGTATGCTATTTCTTTATTCTGTCCTTCATCACTGATCCAGTTGTTGCTTCTGTGATTTTGTTTCATCCTCATCAGTGATTAGTTTCACGATTATATCTGCTAATTCCGACTCGTTGTTGATCTGGTTGATGATGAATCTTAAGGTGCATCATTTGTTTGTCTTGATCGATGTGAAGATCCTTATTTTACTTTATATTCACAAGATCTGGGTTGTTGGTTTGGCTGAGGCCATTTCTTCGGTCTTTGTTACCACACCAATTGATCCAGACTCTGAATCTGCTGCTGTTGATCCTCTGACATCTAATGTGGTGTCATCAGCTTTATTCATTAATACGAAAAATGCATTCCGTTCTCATTATAGTGGTTTCTATGAGGGGGATAAGACAATCTTGGTGTCTAGGCTAAGGAGTCGGGGTCAGAGGATTAGGTTGGGAGAGTGTGTTGAGAGCAGAACAATTGCGGGTATTGGACGAGTTGTTCGGTTGGGGCATATTCATGGGCGTTATATTTTCTTGGATGTTTTGTTTTTGAGGTTTGCACCGGGTTCGATTGTGGTTTTGTGCACTCACTCTTGTGATGTTGACCTCCCATTCCATCGGCGTCTTGAGGCTACCTTTAGGTTGGTACTGGAGGCAGGGGTTCGGTATGTGCCTGCTTAGCAGATTAATAAGTACAACCTTCCATTTCATCGAGAGGAGGTTACTGTATAGGCTTTGACTGCCATTATTCTTGTTTTCTTTATTCTATAGTTCATATAACATACCACTTCTGGTTAGATTCTGCAAAGGACTACAAGTTGTTTTAGTTATATGTGGTTTTATTCGTATGCATGGTAGAGATATTTGATCATGGAATAGTGTTTATCATGACATATAGTACATTAGTCATATTCACATTGCTAATACGGTCCATAGTTAAGTCCCCGGTTACCTCTGTGCCCTCTCGATCCTCGGTATCCTCTTCCACCACCACGTATTCCTCGGCCTCGGTCCGATTGGTTCTCTCGGGCTGGGGTGCGATGGATGTCAAGAACCTGGAGGGCATCAAAGTCAATTGTAGGAGTAGTATTGCTGCGGCCCATTGCATGGGGGATTGGTCCACACCAACCCGTGGTGAGGGGATAAGGGCATAATGGCGTTGGGTGGTCAATACCATAGCAGAGCATACATCGGAGGTCTTTGGGGTAGTGGATGCCTTCACCGTGGGTGGCCAGGTCAGCATCGAAGGAGAGAGTTCCAATGAGGTTTCGCCAGGCTAGATGGATATTGAAGATAGTGGTCGGGGATATCGCATATATTGCCCAAGTCCGTTCCTTCTGGCCTCCAGTGACAATTAAATCCAGTTTCTTTACCATTACTGAGTTTACTATCACTGCGACAGCTTGTTCTGGAGACAGGGAGGATGAGAGTGCATCACGGTTCACAGCGATGAAGGCATTCACTTCTGGGGAGTCATGGATAGCCGTTTTCACAACCCCACTCACCCCCCTAGCGCCAGCTTCGGTATCTGGGTGGGTGAGTTTGTGGATGATGGTGATGTAGGTGAGGGGTTTTGGGTTGAACGGGATGATGAAGAAGGTGATGGCATCAGTTGACCAGCATTGCTGGGATACGAGGCAGTTTTTCTGGTTGGTGGTGATGTTGGACAGGTAGAAGAGGAAAGGTTTAGCACCGGGTTGGACATCACGCTCATTTTTGGCAGCACCACGGGTTAGGACAGGTGGCGAGAGGCAGATGTTCACATTCCCGGTGAGTCCCTGTATAGCATTGGTCAAGGCATCGGTGATCAGCATGATCTGATCCCCTGGGAAGGAAGGGTTCGCGGTGTAGAGGAGGCATTTGGGCTCACTCAGGACTTCACGGCTATGTTCAACGAGGTTCGATAGGTTAATAGCCGTGCCAAGTTTTGTCCAGCCCTGTATCTCTGGGAATCCGGTAGCGGGTGGGAGGGTATAGGCGAGACTGCCTGTGAGGGTGTCGTCGGGAGGCATGGGTGTACTGGGAACGAGGTTGCCTGAGAGAGACATTGTAGTGTTCGGGACAAGAATGGTGTGGACGGCGTCTTCGTCGTCTAGGCTAGATGAGGGTTCTATGTTGGATCGGTTTGGTAGTATGGTTAGGTTCGGTGTAAATGAACGCTATAGGTTCTTACCTAGTTGGGGGAGAGTTTCCCCGTGTGATATGTCGTCATAGTGGATGTTTGGGAGGGGGGACAAGTCACTATTCGTGGCTGGGGCAGGTGGGAGTCGTAGTTGTGTCAGTGTGAGGGGGATTTGGACTGCGAACGGAACTCCTGTGTTGCATCAGTCAGCAGGGGCTTGAAGGTTAGGCCATACTGCTTACTTTGAGTTTTGAGGAGGACCGGGGGACAGAGTAGCGCCGTAGTATTGAAATGGATTCCTTGGAGGAGGGAAGCAGGTTTGCTTTGGTAGCCGTAGTAAGCTATGTGAAGGGGCGTTGAGTTTCGGAAGCATGAGGTCTGGGGATCGAGGTCCTGGTTAGTTCTATCATTAGCAGAGTTCATGTGGTTTGTCATTGGTCTGTGCGGTGGCTTAATTCAACTGTATAGTTGTTAGTCATCAGGGTGTCTGGGGTCATGTGGTGTCCATGCCGCGCATTGGTTTGGGTGGGCTGTATTCTTATTTTCCCCTCGTATTTGGGTTGTTTGAAGCTTGATGGCTTTGGTCTCTCGATGGAGGCAGTATGCACGATGGCAGCTTTCACTTGGTAGTGATGTGGTTAGTGCGATGCCTGAGTTTCGTGCATGAGCTGATGGGACATCAATCGTGCACTAGTATTTATTTGACCGCAATGTGGTAGCACCCGCGAAGTAGAAAATGATTAATTTCCTGTACGATGGTGCGCTTCCATAAAGCATAGGTCGTCTCTTGTCTGCATGTTGAATGCAAGTACTCGGCCACATGGTGGTACGAGATCAAGGGTCCCCCAGCAAACTGGTTTTTCACCCAACAATGTCACTTCCATCTGAGCTCATTTCCTGTATTCTCGAACTCTTCTCTATTCGACCTTCGACTGATGAATACATGCAAACTTTCTCAATATGCTCCCTTGTATTCAAACACCGGTCTGTTACCTTGGATAATAGTCGACATGAAAAAGGCTAATACTAAATGCGGTACTAGTAGTCATTCGGAGCCCATACTCGCTCAACAGTTGGCCTTTTTTGTCGGTCTGACATCTATGAATCATGACCAGGCCTGAGCTGACATTGCGCTTCGCCTATCCTCATCCCATCCAACTTCTATTCTATCCACATCAGTACCTTCCATTGAGTCCCTATCTTTGTCCTCATCATCGGAAGGGCTGTAATCCATTATGCCGCACCATTCACCCAAGACGTTGTGTCATAACTCAACAGTGAGAAAACTCTCAAATGAATAGACAGCATACATACGTAGCTCAATAGTTCTCCTTGACAAGGAACTTGGGCTTAAAGAGCATCCTTTTCCTTCTTTGTGATTCATACACTTTTATGAACTCATCTGTGAAATCTTTGTCCATAAATTCCATCATGGCGTCCTTGATATCTTGTTCGAATGCTTCAAAGTTGAACAGCATGGGTTCCTGTTGCCCAAGAGCTTTCCGCCATTCGAGAGCCCTTGGTGTGTAGGTGATCAAAGATTTCGCAAAGTGCGCAGCTGAGCAATGCGCAAAATCAGCGATACTGACGGTGCGCATATGAATGTCCCCCAGGCGATCCGCCTTCTCGATGTCTTCCACCCCCGTTTGAAGAAACACCAAACGATACCATTTGTTTGCATATTCAATGATAGACGAGTATGCAACAACGGCTGCCGCTATGGCCAGTTTTCCTTTCTCATTAGAACCACAATCGTGCACACGATGATTCAATGCGGAAGAGAATACACATAGATTGCCCAAGGCAATAAGATTCAAGAGTCCGTCTCTCGTGCTGATAGAGGGCACATGAACATCGTGGTCTGGCATGATAGTTAACACCCAATGAAGTCAAGGCTATAAAGGCTTACTTTCGAGTTCAACACGCCCATCACATAGTATAATCGCGGAGAAATAGCACATCATGTGGAGAAGGACCTTCTGAAACTCCAAATGCAGATCATCTGTGATTGTATAACCAAGCATGCTTGTGTGAACCCAGCCAGAAACCGATTTTTGCAGAGCCGATGTCGTATAGAAACGGTGACCCTTCACAATAGTGTTTTCAAGAGTTACCACTGCATAGTGCATATCCGGATGCACACAACTGCACGGCACTTCAATGTATATTCCATATTCAAAAAGTCAGAACTCACAAAACCAATCCTGATTCAAGCACAACCAACTCTGCCTCCCATTTTTCCGAGTCTGGGATTCATCCTGGTACTCAATCTTCCAAATACTCATCAATGCAACTGTCATTGACCGTACTTTCAGATCGTCATAATATATACCATAGCTGACGACCACAGACAGCTTCGACAACAGTTCCGACACCAGCACCATTAGAATGGATGTAGCGGATAGCACCTTTCATTGACACCGTCCAGAAGCTGATAGCTCCGCAAGGATACTGAGGATTGAATCCCTCTTCTAACAGCAAGTCCACTGTCCCTTCAGAAGCAGATACGTGACTCGCAAAGATGCTGGAAGACAAATAAGCATTTCACATTGATATAGACACTTCGATACGATACTTACATATGTAAGGGATCATCACTGAATGTGTTACTAGGTGAAGGAAGAGAAAATGTATTCAGAACACGTCCTTCATCCTTCAGTCCATCTTCGAATATTTCTCACAGGGACATATGAACAGCAATTGCCGTCATGCTATGAGATCGATGATCTGTAGAGGAGTAGTATCAGTACATTTGACGAAGAATTTGATAATACGAACCTTGAACCTTACGAAGGACGTCAAGAGGCCCAATATCACGTAGAGTGTCTAAGGACCATGACATCAGAGAAGTCTCTTTCCCAAAGAGCAAGATATTATAACTGCCGAACATCTCAAGGATCTCCGCAGGATTTTCTTTTGCACAGGAAAATTCCTGTGTTAATATCATGCTAGACTTGGTCGCACTTGGCCTTCTGTCACTGATCACACATTTATTCCAGCCACCAATTGTTTGGTTATCTTTCTCCTGCTAAAAACAGCAGCATAAATATCGAAATCAATGAAAAGGATGAATAACGCACATCTGATAAAAAGAGAGAACCATCTGAGCTGAGGAGGGCCTCCTCCTATATGATAAACCAAAACAGAAGGAAAGTGTATGCCTATCTGAGAGTGAGGGATGCTAGAGTCACCTCTAGCCCTCTTCGAGACTGTCGCAGACTCCATAGCTTCATCTTCTCCAGCCAGATAATCAGCTCGCTTCTGTTTTCTTCCAAAGGATAGCACGCCTTCCCACTTCTGACCCCGAATAATTTCCTGACTGTCTCCATTGGTATTCTGCTCCTGAAGGTTCTGTTCAGGGATCTTTGTTGCTTCCGATAGAGAAAATAGCCTACCTGAGTACATTTGCGCCAAGGAAGCACACCTCTGATGGTCATTGTCATGAGATCGATCTCCTGGACATGAGTAAGAAGAGGCATAACAGGTTCGTTGGGCCATGTTCTGGGATAATTATCATAGCCCCACTTCTCCACACGATACGCCAAGAGGTGCCACATCTTCGGAATTGATTCACATGGGAAGGCAGGTTCCACACGATGTGCATGAATTTCGGGTGGGGACATCATGGTAGGAGACATACTCAAGGAACGCTGCCGTGTAGGTTGTTGCAACTTTGAGATTTGATGAGGTGAGCATGATCTCCTGCGGGTACGAGACCTCACACTGGCAGCCAGTCTTAGCAAGCCAGCGAAGCCACTGTGCTTCCTCCGCTTCTAACCATTCCTTGTTCTCATCCCTCATTCTAGCTTCAAGCCCCCGGACGCGATTTCTCTGCATATATGCAATACTCTCCTGAAACCATAAATCCTCTCTTTGATATACAAGCCATCTTCCTCAACGTTCACCATCGTTCACGAGTCCTTGCGACTGATCCTTTAACGTCTTCCACTCTTTCATCATCAGTTCGATGCTCATCAAGAAATTACTCAATCCAACATCACTAGTCCAAGACCACCATGTGATACCAATAATGCACCGCCATAGTAACTCCTCGATACGTGAAATGAGCTCCGGTTTTCCATGACAGACAAGGCGACCTCCGACCTGAGCTAGAGTATCAGCATGCCAGACAATGTGAAGAATCAAAGGAAATATCGCCTGTAAAGCAGTCGCCATATTCAGCATTGAGCCAAATCCTTGTCCCATAATAAGAATGAGTGGGGATATAGCGACGGCGTTTGCGAATGCCTGCTTCCACCATGGTAAATCTTTATCCAAATTTTTCATAGCTTCATCGGGGCTCTCGATACCCAGACTCTCGTTGAGTAAACTCTCTTTCATGATCCTATGAAACAGTTAGGACTAAGGTGGGTTCCTATGTTCACGGGGGACATGATTGCATACCGTTTCCAACTAGCTCTCTGTTCCACTCCTCCATGCTAGAATCATGGATGAGAAATATATTGACATTGAGAAAGAAGGTTCTTACAAAGCACAGTATTCGGATGTGAAATGCGACACTTTCTAGCACACACAGTACCTTCAGTGCGTGTCTCTCTGACTCGCGCACCCAGGTCTTCAACAGGAGAGAAACATCGTCATGTAGGACTTACTGAATATCCTGATCTTGCTTTTCTTTCTGAGGCAGGACTGAGGTAGCGCCAGTGTCTTCATTTTGTAGGCATGCAATGACGTCTTCAGGTTTTCCAGTTTTTTCCCAAAATTATCAAGGCGTGCCAAAAACTGAAGAGGGTTTTTGCAACGGCGTCATTCAACAAAATGATTTTCAGTAGTAGGTATGCCTTGGTCACGGGAGTCAATGCGTAGCTGCCTTTCAAAATTTGGGTAGTATGACCTATCATGATCAATCCAGAGGAATCCCGAGGCGATGTCCACGGCCCTCACATAGATGAGAGTTTCTATGTATCCATAGGCTAAAGGGGGGAACAAATCGATATGACCTTTCGGAGGCTCGCCGTTCAGCCACACGTTGTCCGCCAAAGACTTTAGCATGCATCCCATTGCCAGTCCAAATTCTGTGATCACGGGATCCATGGAGCTCTTGATAGCACGCAGACGGAACCATTCAGCAGGTTCAAGTCGGGTTGTGAGGAATTGACTGTGAAGGACCGGTATAGATCATACGAGGTCGGACTCTCTGGCTGCAAAGTATCCCGCTGGTAATGACAAGAAAACGTCAGAACATATAAAATGCACCAAAAGAAAGGAGGAAATCACTCAGTTCTAATTCTAGTCCAACAAGAAGGAAGTTCCTCGGTGTCTATTGCAAATTCCGCGATCGCATTGACCCATCGAGCTGAACGACCTCATTTAACATCAATTGGGGTGTCAGTGGGAAAGCCTTCAGTGATGCAACAATAATTTTAAGTACACGGTTGAAAGCACATGTACAGTACCACCAAGTGTTGAAACCTGGCTCGATTAAACAAACAAGAATACCGTGCTTTTGGCGACAATTTGGTGCCCAGAGACAGGAAGAAAACAGCGAAAACCTACTCACTTTTTGGAGAAGTATGAACCTCGATCGTGGTGGAGCATTGCATCGACATGGTGGTTGAAGAGAACGAAAAACGTGAGAAACGAAGAGCTGAGTTCAAAATTGCCTTCTGACATCGCCACAATCAGTCGACATGATGGCTGTCGCGTCAACAGCCTTCGCTGAGGTCCTAGCATTGCAGGTCAAAATAACCTTTACAAGTCAGCCTGAGGGTTTCCACAGCAGTGGTAACAAGTTCAGATGGGGAAGCCTACTTTAAGATTGTTTCGTTGTCACGTGAATTCACGTATGACAAGATTTACCATTCAACAAAAGTCATATGATAAATTAATTTGGGGAGGTGAGCACGAATGCTATGGTGTATGTTGACTTCAAGTCGTAGGGGAATCTCGTTAAATAGCTCACTAAGTAGCTACTGTTGTCATGCAGAGAAACTCAGTCTCTGTGTATGTGCATCTGAATTGTGGGTACCAACAATCGTTCGTTGGTGCTGCTGTTGTGGTCATAGTCGTCTGTTACTGAATGCTGGTTTCACAAAATCCTGGTGATCTTGTGATGCTGGGGAACACTTGTGAGGGCTGTCTTGTTTATGTTCAATACTAATACTTGGTGGAAAGGTTCTTTCTTATTCTTCTTTCTCTTCTTAAATACTACTAACTAACCTATAAATAGCACTTTTACTGCTTACACATCTCTTATAAATCTCTCTCTCCTGCTTCCCCATTATCTTATGAATACCTCTTTTCCTGCTTACCCATCATCTGCCAAGAGTGGCACATGGCATATATTTCCATGTGTTCTCTTACTCCTTGGTGTCGCCTGACCCACTGATGACTACTGCTGTTTTTCCTCAAGTCCGGGAACCGGCCTGACATCTGTGGGGAACGAAGAGAATGTAACTGTCCTCGGTTACCAACTATCTCTATCTTTCTCTTAACATGCCTTGTGGAATGGACGACAAGGTGGACTTTAATTCCATGGCTAATTAGGGTGAAAGGAAAGAGCGTGTGTGAGGATACAGCTGAATGGTACTACTCTGTGATAAATGAATGAGCTGTAGTAACCCTAACGACTGGATAGTGTTCACTATAGATTCACAAGGGCTCAGTGAGCCTTTCATAGAACATATTGAATATGTTCGGAAGGTACCTGTGAAACTCCAGCTGAATGGCCTCCTCTACATCAAGGTGCACCAGTACCAGCTTCTGCTCTCCCCATGGTTTTGGGAGCAGACGTTGGAGAAGGTCTGTAGCATATGTCCAGCGCAGAGTTGGGGGTAGATGAAAGAGACGAGAATAGGTGATGAAGGTGACCTGGTAAAGTCTCTGATTGTATAGCAGATTGTCGAACTTTACTGTAAAAACAGTGAATTCAGCAGTGGCGAAGAGTATCTCGGTGATCTCTCTATTCCTGTACCAAATGGGGCAGTAGATCTGGCTGCCAAGCTGCATGTGCTTCAGATTAGCAATGGTGTGAATGAAGGGTAGCTTGCGAGTTCCATTTCGCTCTCGGGCACTGATGATGTGAACTCGTCCTGCAGTAGAGTATTGGGGGTGGGGGAAAGGAGCATAGGAGGGCAGGCCTGTCCTTGCAGGTGCAGTTGCTTGGGGATCATCCTTCATTACGCAGGCATGGAAATAACCAGGTACTCTTGGCAAGATAGCCTGCTTGTGAGTAGTGGCAATGAATTCCTTGATGTTGGCTCAGCCTTATTCCCAGATACTTGGTTAGGGAATATGCACCTCCAGCCTATCGATGGTGGCCTTTGCCCTCACTTTCCCTCCTGACTCTACTGTGGCATAGAATTGCTCAAGGAGATCCTCGTCATTGGTTGCATTGGCCTTGCTGGTGACACTATGGGTAACAGACTCAGCTGTCTCAGAAGGTCTTTCACCTATCCAGACTATTTTGGTGGCTGAAGGGGAATGGGGAGGATGCTGGCTGGTAGTCGGCATAGCACTGAGAATTGGGAAGAAATAAAATAAAGCAAAGGAGAGGGGGGGAGAACGAAGACATTCCTTTTTATTCTGCAACAGTTGAGGGAAGTCGGCAGCTTCTGACTCATCGTGTAGCTTTCATGGTTAGGATGAAGGGACAATTGAATGCTTTACGTTAATTGCCAAATGGTGCCCCACTTCCCTGTGATTTGTCTATTTGTGTATGATTGGTTGGCTCCTGATCAGATTCCTCTTTATCTTCTGATGTTTCTGATGCATCTGGTCCCTTCAATTCCTGGTAATCCATCTCTTCCTCTTCTAGGTTCTCAGGCACATAGTCATCTTGGGCTAACTTGTAGAATTTGGATGATCCTCAGGTGATGTATGGGAGCAACCAGAAGGTGGCGATATTTTTCTTGATCAATGCCCCATCTAGCTCTTGGAGCTTGTATGCTCTGCCATCTGTTTTCTGCACTACCTCATAAGGTCCTAAGTATTGGGGGTCGGTTTTAAAACAGTTGACTGTCATTTCTAGACAGCTGTTGTAGACCAGTACCAATTCTCCCGGCTTGTATTCCTCCTTTTGTAATCTCCACTTGTACTGTTTTAGGTATTGGTCTCAGGATTGGATTCTGGCCACCTTTAGTGCCTTGGCTGCTCAGTCCAAGTTGGATGGATGTCGAGCGAGTTGTCGGATGCGAAGACTCAACAGTTCAGATGTTGACATGCCTGATTGGAATCCTTCTACCATGAAGGTGGCTTTGGCTAGGTCTAAGGGAAGTAAGGGCTCAACCCCATGTAACAGGAAATATGGGGTTTACCCTGTCACTCGACTTGTAGTTACCTGATCAGCAAACACAGCAATGTCAATGTACTGGTGCCAATTCTTTATCTTTCCTTGCCTTGTCTTTGGATAGGCTTTGACAATGGCTTCTCAGAGAACAAAGTGACTATGTTCCACCGCACCAGTTCCATGCTTGTTATAAGCCGATATGCGAACCTGAGGAACATTCACCCTCTTCATTAGCCTCTCAAATGCTCCCTTTACTTTGCCTCCATTGTCCATCACCACATGCCCAATGGCTCCATATCAGCAGTATATCTTTTCCCAAAAGAAATGTGCTAGCTGGTTGGAGTTATTTTGACTTAGCAGACTCGCTTTCACTACTCTAGTGAGATCATCCCTAGCTGCGACTATGAACCCATAACCTCCAGCAGAGGGTTGCATGAACATAACATCCACATATACTTTTTCAAATATGGTGGCAGGGGTGGATATAGTTGAGGGTACCATCATGCGGATTAGCCTTCGCCGTTGACACTCATGACAGGATGTGACATGTTGGTGCACATGTGTCCTCAGATATGGCCAGAACACTCGTTTCTGCAGCACTTCATGAACCGACAATTCTCCTTTGTGACCAAGCTTGTCATGGGCTTCCTCCAGAATTCTGTCTCTAGTTTCCAGATCCAAAATGACCAATGTGGGGACATTGTTACCACAGTGATGGAACATTGATTGGCAGTCAAATAGTATTGGCTGGCTTTCTTCAGGAATCTCTTCTCTGCATGTTTCGTCTCCAATTGTGGGAGTTGCTTGGTTACAAGGAAGTCTTTTATTCCAATCAAGAGCTGGTCCTGTGTTGATAACCAATCCATGTGTGTGGCGGGGACCTGTCTTTCTGCTTGTCAGACCACATATGCATTAAATTGCTTTAATAGCTCCTTGTGGGAGAATTGAGAGAGCAATGCTATATCATCCAGCCATGTGTCATCATATTCATTGGGTGGTTCTTCTTCATCCGTAGCTCTATCTCTGCAGGATAACGCATCAGGGCCTTTGAATTTGACTCCAGGAACATGAATCAAGGTAAAATCGAATAACAGAATCCCTTGGATCCATTGGTTCATTGCAGCATTAGACTGCAAATCTGGAGCTTCAAGCATTCCCTTGATATATTTGGCATCCACCTCCACATTGAAATTATTAATTCCAATGATAAACCATCACCAAGATCATAGGGCCCTGAACAATCCATACAGCTCCAGTTTAGGTTGAGAATATCTGGATTCCCAATCATTCAAAGGAATTGATCCATATCGTGCTGGCCTTCTTTTTCCCTTTTCATCAACTTGCGACAGGATGAAACCTACAGCCTTAAAACTAGTGTCTACTGACAGGAAGGTGGGCAGCTCTGATTTATAGTCAATTGATCGAAGGGCAGGTGCTGTGGTTACTTTGTGTTTCAAGATCTCGAAGGCTTGGTGTTGCTTGTCTCTCCATTCGAATTCAGAGTCCTTCCTTGTCAAGTCCACTAAGGGTTGTGCAATTTTGGAATAGTCCTTTATCCAAATGCGAACAGTTCCACACAGTCCCAGGAAGCCTCATACCTGAGTCACCAATTGTAGTGGAGGCCATTTTAATATCTTTTCAACCCTGCTGTCTTCTGGATGTCTGCCCTCTGCTGAACATTGCTGTCCTAATATAGTCACCTTGGGTCGACATATCTGGGTCTTCTTGGGAGAAAAGGTGCCACCAGCATAATTTATCAAATGCATCACATGATGCACATCATTGGCATGTTCCCAGATAAAGCTTTGAATCCCTGGGTTGCCTTCCAGTGTGGCAGGTTCTCCATTGACCATCAAACTCTGGGTCCAAGGTCCTTTGATTGGCAAGTCATCTATGAAAATGTTGGCAACATAAGGAATTTCTTCCTGAAGAATGAAGGTCATGCAGTTCTGGAATTCAGATGGAGAATTTGTATATCCCATAGGTAGTACAGTGATCCGCATTAGTCCTAAAGGTGTGTAGAAGGCTGTCAGGTCTCTGGATTTTGGGTCCACTCTACAGGCATCAAATCCCCAGAACATGTCAAACATTGTGTAACATTGACATCCTCCATATGGTTTGATGAATTCATCTGGTTCTGGTATTAATCCTGCATCTTGAATAGAGATCTTGTTCAGGAGTTGCAGATCATGAATCAAACATAAGGCTCCACTCTTTTTCAAAATACAGAACCACTGACTGCAGTAAGAAGATTGACTTGCTTCATACACTCCAGCTTTGATTTTGCTTTTCAGGAAATGAATGACCTTTTCATGTATCCCTGGAGGTATAGGTATGTTCCTGTATTCCCATGACGTATGCGATACAACTGGCATGATGTAGTCTGAAAAATATTCCTGGCTAAAAGTTCCACAATCCTTTTCTTCATACGGCAAGGTTTGCTTATTCAATTTAAGCACATGCTTGAATAGCTTCTCTTCTTCTAGCCACAGGAATTCATCCTGGTTTACATTCAGTTCATGCATCCTCTCTTCGGTTAATTGCAGGGTAGGTACGAACTTAGGTGGTAGTATCGGCAAGGGGACCAATGACAACAGAGGGTCTCTCGGCATGGTTCTCCTTACCTGAGCTTCCTCTGGAAAGGTAGTGGATACCGGCTTTACTTTCTGGTCCACCCTTTTGTACATGGTGAACACATGTACCCGAGCTCAGTGGATATCAGATTGGATCTCCTCCATTTCTTCTCCAGGGACAATCATAATGTCACCATCCTCAAAGGGATAATCGGCTAAGGTATAGACCCTGTTCTCGTCATCGTCTGACAATCTCCAATCTGCCCAGTGCCCAGAGAGATCCTCTGCTTCTTCTTGTATCTCCATTGAGGTCTGCTTTATTCTCATCTGATGTCTCGAAGGCATGGCTGGAGGCTTATTTCGGTTAGATTGAGCAGGCTTAAACTCGTCTTTCAGGTGGAGATGGCCAGAGAAAAACGGCTTCATAGCAGAGTAAGTAGGTAAGGGAGAGTCCAAAGTATGTACATAAAAGGGATAGAAGGTAGGTGTCAATTCAGGTTCTTGAAATAGGAAGGGAATGGAGTGGGGTTTGTTTATATCAAAATGTCCATCAGGGATTCTGTTACATAGGTATTGAGTTGGGGTTTTTGTCGAGTCAATAAGGGTATTAGAAGAAACCTGCCAAGGTTGGTCAGCAGGGTTGAAGGTAATTGACGAATGCGTGTAAATAAATTTGCAGAGAGGGAAAAATAGAAACTCAGCATCCATATTCAAGCAAGGAGATGTTGAAGAAGTTTGAAGGTCTGAAGAATAATTAATTGGAATGGGGTTTGCAGGGAACAAAGTAATGGAAAGTACCAGACTAGTCCACCTCGTTATAATATTCAAGGTCATGCTCATCGCCATGGAACGCACAGTGTCTCCCCTCTGTATCTGTAAGACCCAAACTTCACGTGATCAAAGACTTGGGTCTAGGTCTTTGGCTGTCTCATGCTCGGACAATCACCGGAGAGATGACAAGGGTCTAAGACTCTGAGAAGAGGTGGGCTGCTTAGAGCTTGGCTCAGTAGAGAGTGGTTTGGTATAGATGAACTATAGTTTGAAGCTGAAGTATTACAGCGAGAACTGGGCTACTTATATAGGATTCTGGTCATGTCTAAGAATAGTAAATAGAGTCCATGGTGCATGTGGTAAACGTCCTGCATTAGTGAGGCACAGCAGTCCGGCTGTGGAAGGTTTGGTAGAGGCATGGTGTGGGTGCTTTGAGTGATAAGATAAACGATAAGCACCCAATAAGATAAGATAAGCAGAAAAATCATAACATTACCCCCTCATTTAAGACAATCGTCCCGATTGTCAGGTCTGACTTCTCAGGAGTTTCTCCTCATAGTCTTGAATGGCTTCCTGAGCATTTCCCATCTCCGAGTCTCGTACCCACAAATTGTGCTCCCTTGTCCATCCTTTCCATTTGACCAAATAGTCTGTGACTTCCTGTGACTTTTTCCCTTTCTTTCCTCTGGTCTTGCGGGTTCTTGAGTCCAATACCTCTTTGATTTCATATTGTTCTTCATCTTCGATGAGGCCTGGTGGTGGAGGAGCCGGCATTTGCTGATTCAGGAAGGCTGGCAGGGTGTATGGTGTTAGGAGTTTTTCATTGAATCAGGGGTGGATTTTCCAATGGGGAGGAAGCTTGAGCTTGTAGGCCGAGGCCCCTGTTTTTTTAGACGATTTCAAATGGTCCGACTCGTTTGTTGTCTAGCTTCTTCTTGGGTCGAGGGAGGTGTAGGTTGGCACTGTCTAGCCATACCTTGTCTCCTATACAATACTCTATGGCAGGTCATTTCCTTTTGTCGTATTGGGCTTTCATTTGTTCTGCAGCTTTTTGTAAGGCCTGTTGAGTATCTTTATGGACTTCCATTATTTGGCTGGTGAAGTTCTTGGCGGTGGGATTGATGAACGGTGAAGGTTGGACCAAGTTTGGGGTTATTCTGGGGTTTCGCCCATATAGTGTCATGAAGGGGCTTCATCCAGTGGCGGAGTGGACCTGGTTGTTGTGGGTGAATTCTGCAATTGGTAGCCAGTCGCTCCAGTCTGTCTGGCGGTAGTCGATGAAAAGTCATAGATATCCTTCAAGCTCTTGGTTTACCTGTTCTGTCTGTCCGTCTGTCTGAGGATGGAAGGCAGTGGAGGCGTTCGGGGTGATGTCGAGCATTCAGTATAAGTCTTTCATGAATGCAGACATGAACTGGGGTCCTCTGTCAGAAATTACTACTTGGGGCATCCTGTGTTTGGCGTAGATGTGGTCCCGTAGGATTCTGGCCCATCCTTCTGCTGAGAGTTCAGTGTTGCATGGTATGGGGATTATTGCTTTCAAGAATCGATCCACGATGACCAACAGGGCATCATAGCCTTTGGATTCTGGCAGTCCGGTCACCATGTCAACTGAAATATGGGTCCATGGTCCTTCAGGAATAGTGTTCGGTGATGAGCCTCCAGGCTCTGTATGCTCAGAATTCGTGGATTTATCCATTGATTACCCAATAATAACAGATTCGACTCCCATCTTCCTTATCCTACATTGCTGTACTCGATTTAATGCCCCAACCTTCGATTATATGCTACACCCTTTGATATCCTTCAATAACCGTGATATACCATGGTTATAACTCAGCAAACCATGTTAATACCCTTCCGTTCACGTTTATTCTCCATATTTCCATGACTGATCATGGCAATACACCTTTCATTGACGATCGTACTGAAAATGGAGTTGCCGCATCAGTCCTAGGCACCCAATTGACGCACCCCTTGATTCCTCGATCATAGTGACATCATTTGGACCCTGCACTCCTCCAACAAAGA
This sequence comes from Armillaria mellea, assembly GCA_030407055.1. Lineage (NCBI taxonomy): Eukaryota > Fungi > Basidiomycota > Agaricomycetes > Agaricales > Physalacriaceae > Armillaria > Armillaria mellea. Next base: position 3,894,918 of record JAUDZF010000005.1, read on the forward strand.
TATTGACCCAATACGGATACTCCAGACTGCAGTTACTCAGGCTGTTACTTTGCCAAGTCTTCACAGCAGCTTATATCCATTTATCAACCTCAGAACATGTACCATACCCTCACAGTCCGCAGTTAAACAGCACCTAGCTGTTTACTCATTATTCTCCACTTCCACATGGTTTCCCCTCCAGACACGGCAATACAGACAAGCTGTTATGTCTCAGCTGATGAAAACTTCTTCTATTTACTACGGATTTACTAATCCAATGACTTACAGCTTTACCAATGCTTAGATATCTTTTCTATTTATAAAACCGAACTTTTAGTATAAAAACTCGTATTCTACAGAGGAGAAAGGAGTTCTTTCGCTCCAGGTTATCCCCCATTGCTTGCTATAGTCTCAACGTTATTGGATGTGTTAATTACCACCAATACATGAATTCTTGCTCCGATAACTTGCTTTTGTCTTTTAATGCCGCAACATTGTTTCAATTTCACCAGATAGGATCGTTTTATCGTCTTCACCTTCTACATCATCGTCGTATCCATTGCCCACACCAGTATAGGGTATTATTGCCTCCATGAAGGCCCAGCTCCGCATCGTTCACCCACGTCATTGTCATTGTCCCCAGTTGCTGTGCAGTATTGCCGTGACACTCAGTTATCATATTTCCATCCAGTACCTCTCCGTTTCAAGCCTGCACACGTTTATTCAGTTCTCCACACATTTATTTGACTCTCCACACATTTATTCGATTGTATAAACGTCTATTCGATTCTCCTCACGTTTAATTGATTGTCCAAACATTTATTCGATTGCCCAAACATTTATTAGGCCAGTCTCACGTTTACCAGACCGGTTTTATGTTTTCTAGATCAGTTCCGAGCATCTAGCATGGTTTCTTGGTATCTGTATCATACCAGATTCCATTTAATCTCATTTATCAAGATCCCCTTGGCTTACAGCCTGAGCCTCTTAGTACTCGACTGCTAAAGGGTACTACTTCCAGACTGTATAGTTGAAGTGTATACCTGCGTCTAGAGGAATTGACTGCACAGAGGTGCACCGAACCACTCGCACAAACACATAGCCTTGACTACTGTGATTGCACGCATATTTCCTTAGCTCTCTCGGAGTTTTGGGTGTTGCCGTTGCCACAGAAGTCTAGGTTCAACATCGGGTGTAATGGGGTCGCTTTGGCTTGGGTGCTCGTTTTTGTGTGTTGGCATGCCTCACATCCCTTCACGTATCTTTCTACATCTTTCTTCAGCTTCAGCCACCAATACTCCTGTTGGATCAACTCTTTGGTCTTTTCTATGCCCAGATGTCCTGCAGTGATGTGATCATGATTCTGGGCTATGATTTCTCCTCATAGGGTGCCGTTCCTTGGCACATACACTCTCCCGTCATAGAAGAGCAATCCCTCTTTCTTTGTTATTCCTCGTTCATGGTTTAGGGAATTTGCGATTCCTTGGTCCCAGAACTCTGTTCGTCGAAGCGCATCCTTGATTCGCTCATGAGTTTCAGTGGTTGTCAGCATGATGAGGGTGCGGAAGTGCTCCAGTTGGAGTACTATGATGTCACTGTTGTCATCTTTTCCCTGGCTGTGATCATCTCATTGAGAGAGGAGGTCTGCCTTTTTATTGGTGACCCCTGGTAGATGCTGGAGGGTGAAATGGTATTGCACTAATTCGGTCACCCATCATGCTTGTCGTTGGTTCAGCTTCTGGGGTTTTCGGAAATATTGGAGATTTTGATGATCTGTCCAGATTTCTACGTCTTCTAGGGCTCCCATGAGGTAATGGCGCCATTTGTCTAGGGCAAGTATTATTGTAAGTAGTTCCTTGTTGTAGATTTCATAGTTTCATTTGGTGGCATTCAGCACCTTGGACATGAATGTGACCAGTCGCCATTTCCCTTCTTGTTGTTGGCTGAGTACAGCCCCGATTGCTCCATCGCTGGAATCTGCTTCCACCTTGAATTTTCCTTTCTCCATCGGGATTGCGAGAACTACATCTTCTGCCATTTGCTTCTTCAACTGTTGGAAGGCTTGGTTTTGGGCTGTTCCCCACATCCATTCTGCATTGTCTGTGAGTTGGGTGAGAGGGCATACAATTTTAGAGTAATCTCAAATGAACTTTTGGTAGAAGTTTGTGAATCCGAGGAACAACTGTAACTCTTTCTTCTTCATTGGGACCAGCCATTTGGTGATTCCTGCTACTTTTACTTGGTCCATCCAGACAGAATTTTCACTGATGATGACTCCTAGGTATTCCGTCTCCAATACCTCAAATTCATACTTCTCCGCTTTCAGGAAAAGCTTGTTTTCCCTTAGGCGTTGGAGTACACATCTGACAATCCTTTGATGTTCTTCTAGGGTTTTGGTGAAGATCAGGATATCGTCGAGGTAAATGGTGACTTTTCCCTTGGCGATTAGGTCCTTGAAAATGTCATTCATCATCCATTGGAAGGTGGCTGGAGAGTTTGTGAGGCCAAAGAACATGACCATGGGTTCAAACAGTCCTTGGTTGGTTCTGAAGGCTGCCTTTTCTTCGTCTCCTTCCTTGATCCAGACGTTGTTGTATCCCCAATGGACGTCGAGTTTGGTGAAGTATTTGGCTCCTTGAAGCTTGTCGATGAGTTCGGTGATGAGGGGAAGTGGATAACGATTCTTGATAGTCATTTCATTCAACTTTTGGTAGTTCTGGATGGGTTGAAGTGAGCCATCCTTCTTTTTTACGAAGAAGAACGGTGAGGCGAAGGGGGATTTCGAGGGATGGATTTGTCCAGATTCCAGGTTTTCATCCAGGAACTTGTCGAGCTGTTCTTGTTCGTTCCTGTTCAAAGGGTAGACTTTGCAGTCTAACATGGACTTGGTGTTTGGAATGAGTTCAATAGCATGGTCCCAGGGTTTTTGCTCAGGAAGTTCATTGAAGTTCTCTTTTGAGAATAGGTTGCAGTATGAGTGGTAGTGCTCTGGCACCATTTCTTTGAAGGTTTTGTTTGGCTTGTCCTTGTTCGCTTGGGCAGCTAGGTCATTGGCATGATGTATGGCTCATATGACCAATTCCTCCTGCATATTGATGGCCAATATTGTTTCTCCCTCTTTGAGTTCTTCATCCCATCTGTCATCTGGGTCTGTATTGGGTAGTGAGAATGGGTTCTTTGTGCATTGGCATCGCCTAAAAATGAGCGTGCTGGTCTTCCAGTTGATTATCGGGTTGTGGTGTTTAAGCCAGTCATAGCCAAGGTAGATGTCCTTGGCTCCAAGGTCGGTGACCACGAGGTCAATCTGTTCACTGTGGTTTCCAATGGTGAGGTGTAGCTCTGTGAATTCCGTGATGCTTCCTGCTTTATTGCACGTTCTGTTGGCATTATAAACAGGAATAGGTGCAGCGGTTTTTCAGGTGTAAAGCCCATGTTTTTCTACATAGGATTGGTTGATTGAACTGCCTGTGCAGCCACTATCAATCAACCCTTTGGCGATATGTTCTTCTTGGTTGACTGTGGATTCTAGTCGGATGTCTACCATCAGGTCTCGTCCGATGCTCTTGGCTCCGCAGATATATCAGATCGGTTCTCGGAGTTCGAGGAGCAGCTCCCTCATCTCTTCCCCTCCTTTTTGTAGTTGAGTTACGAGCTCGTCTATTAGCTCTTCGTGTCGGTCTTTGTGAATCCAATTGTTCAGACATGCTTTGGCTTCCGAATAGTTTTGTGCTCCTTGTATGGCTCGGAGTGTCCAGTCAACTTCAAAGGGTTTATACCAACGCCACAAATGTGGTGGAGCACTAGTGTCTGGGGTGGTAGGATGCCAGTCTTCATCGCTCTGTATATCCTTGAATTCTGAGTTGGCTTTCTGTTCTGCCCACCATCGTTGGTATGTGGTTTTGTCTTCTTCATCTGGCACCTCTACCATGGTGACCTTATGCCCCCTTTTCACTGTCTGGGTGCTAACAGCTTCCTATCCTGCAGCTTTGTTGGTGTCCTTTGCCGGTTGTGCATCTTCATCGGGGTTGGGTGGAGGAACGATGGGAGGATACCTACTTCCAGTCTGAACGCTAGGGCCGACCCTTCGAGGGTCAGGGGGCTGGTCTGTGAACATTGTGTTCTTGTCGCATGAACCGTGACTGCCATTACCTACTAGCGCCAGCAGTCGGGTGGGGCTGTGCTCTGTTCCTGCACCACTTCCAACTCAGTGGTTCATTTGTTTCTCTAATCCTTCCCTGGCGTTGCCTTTCCCTGTAGGCAGGTTGGATGGTCGTGGGGGTCCTGAGGGAATGTTGGCCGATGTCATATGGAGGCCCTCTGCCCCGTGCTCTAGAGAGTCGGACTCCATGGTCTTGGCCTTTGGCAGGTGCTTGAGTTCCACCGCATCGGTCCTTGCAAGGTGTGTCTTGGCCTTCAGGGAAGGCGCGGAATCTTTCGACTTCAGAGGCCCGAGGGTGTCCCGTCTACTTGACTCAGACCCGAGTCCTAATACTCATGTCGAGGGCTCCAGCATCACCTGGCATGTCCCCTCCCTCACAGCAGGCTCGGAAGTCATGGTTTCATTGTTCATGGTGTCCAGTTGTGCTAGGATGGCATAGCGGTTCGATTCTGTTGAGGGTATTGGGTAGCTAGTCGTGCTGGAGATGTTTAAAGTGGTAGATTTGAAAGTAGTATGTGAAACATGCAGTGTAACTAAAGAAGCTTTATAAGTCTGACCTGCATATGATGACTGCATACCAGGACCCAAGGAAGTGGCCGTCGAAGGGGAATCGAGCCCTTGACAGCCTACTCTTTTACTTCCTCCACCTTCGATTCTGATTGTTCTGGCTCGGCCACTATAACCAAGCGAATGTCCTTTGAATTCCGCTTCTTGGGGCACTCCTTCAATAGATGTCCTTTCTCCTTGCATCGATAGCACCTTTCTTCCTTCTGCAGCCTGTCTATCTCCATTGCTTGCCCTTGGCCATGGTACATTGTCCATCACCCTATTCCTGTGTCCCTGGTGGTCATCTTCCCTTCTCCTGTCTGCTTGGCCAGTGTTGAACTTGTGGCCCCAGCAGGTTTGCTGGGGCTGAAGGGGGGCGGTCCGGGCTTAGTGCTTGGCTGGAGGTGGGTGGCAATGTTGGAGTGGAATGACTGATCCTTGATTCGTTCAGTGTGGACGAGCTCGATTCGCTCATGCCACTTGGGATAGGTCTTGGGGACATTGATTCCTCCAGCGATGATGGAGTCAATGTAGTATTTTGGTACTCCGTTGCAGGCTGCGTGGGTCATGTGTCCTTTTTCTCCAATATCATAGCGTAGGCCGGCCAACTTCACAAGCTCTTCGAGCTTGCTGAAGTATGTTTTGGTGTCACCTTTGCCTAGTCGGAGAAGGTACATCTCCTTTTTGTGCTCTTCTTCAACTGCGGGGTTCCCAAATTGCTCTTTGAGAAGGCTGACAAAGCCATCCCAGTCTGGGTACCAGTAATCCCCACTGTAGATGTTGTAGAAGTCGCTGACTTTGTGGATCCACCAGTCCTTGGCAGTTCCTTCAAGGAGAGACGAGGCGAGAAGGGTTTTCTATGCCAGAATGTGGTAATAGATTCCATGACTCGAGAAGTAGGCCGAGCAGTCCACCACAAACCGTGTGATGTCTGCGTGATCCCCAGTGAAGGGTTTCAGGATTTGGTACAGGATCGGTTTGATCCCGTAGAAGGAGGCGTGTTCTAGTCCTGTACTGGTGGGTTGATTCGGGGGATCTGGGGGAAAGTTTGGTTTATCGGGATATCCTGGGAGTGAATAGAGGTCATCCCGATCCTGCATGCACTTCTTTGGTGCAGGGGCGCCAGGGTGTTCAAGCTTCTGGATCTTCAGCTCCAGATCGGCTAGGGCCTTTTTCAAGTCCCTTTCCATATTCTGTAGCTGGTCTCAGAGATCCGCTTGCTTTCACAATCGGTCTCGCTCTTGTTGTCTGGGGCTGGGGGGGTCTACTGGCATGTCGGGGTCTACAGGGGGTTCCGGTGGGTTAGAGGGGCCAGCTTTGTTGGGTCCTGCTCCAGCGAAGAGGCGGCTCTGGGGGTATAGGGCACAGCATCCGTGTTGTCTTGTAATAAATGGTGGTTCATCTGGTAGTGGCCAGGAGTATTCGAATTTGTAGTCCAGATCCCTGAAGGTTTCTGGATCATAGTTGAATGTGTCAAATCTAGATGATGCCAAGCCTATGGAGCTCAGTCCAGTAGGCATTGTGTTGATCCTCGAGGTCGAGGAGGGCTCATTCCAGCTCCTCCTGTTCCTCTGGCGTTTGTCTTCATACTCCCATGACTCTTGATCCTGCTGCCGGTGCATATAGTTCTCTGTCCAGGTTGGCCTCCATACAGAGGCTGATGTCGTCTGCCATGGCGGTGCGGAGGTCGATGCCTCAGGGCCTGTGGGTGGCAAGCCAGAAGTCTATGGATCGTCGTAGTCGATATCCCAGGTGTGTGTCAATGTCATTCTGTTGTATCTCCCATGCTGCTGTTCTGGCTGGTCCAAGGATGTCCTCATCTGCAGATGAGAGGTTGGGCCACTCGTAGTTGAGGGCATATGGGTTGAGTGGATCATCTAGGAGGTTGTGGGGTACGCTGGTGATGAAGGGGGCAGGATTTTCTGGGAAGTAGTCTCTGGGCCAGTAGAGGAAGGTGGAGTAGTCCAGGTTGTATGGCTGAAGGGAAAGGGGGTCTGAGAGGTCCATCTCAGGGATGTCTCGGTTCTCCCATCCCTCAGTGTCGTACTCGGGTGGTGGGGAAGGGGTTCAGGAGAGTGTGATGACGATCTGTTCAGGGGTGTCTGGTAAGGGGACCTGGTGTGGCTTGAGTTCTCCGATGAGAGTGGATGAGTCATCATTGGAGTCCTCCTCAATGATTGGGAGCTGGTAGTTGTCTGAGTAGTCCTCACTTCTGTGTTCACTGTCCATGTCGTACTCCTCATCCCAGTCGGAGTCAAACTCGATGACTGGGGGTCCATGATATGACCAGTCTCCCTTCTCAACCCTGAATTCCATTCCCCAGACAGTTCTGGGTCCAAACTCTGGCTCAAGGTCAAGTCTGAGGGTGCATAGAAGGTACCTGCCAAGTTGCGTGGCCTCTGCCTGGGTGGGGTGTCGGTGCGTGATGAGGATGGGGGGGGTCAAATCATCGGAGTCATAACCGTTGTGTGTTGGACTGTCTGTGTTTCGGGGTGGTGTACTGGATGGTGTGCTGGGTTCCTGTTGTCTGTGTGCATAGTCTGACCAACTCTCCCACCAGGCAGGAGGTTCCAAAGCGGGTTGTTCCGTGTCCAGTTCATGCTGGCCATGGATGAGGGGTTCGAGGGTGTGGGTGTAGTTGAGGTAAAGGGTTGTGAGGAGGATTAGGGTTATGCTGAGCACAACTAGTGCTCCGACAACAACAGCGGCGGATAGGATGGTGAGGAGTACAAGGATGGTGAAGAACATGGGTATTTCTTAGTGGTGGTGAGAGAAGCTTCGAACTAACTGTAAGACCCAAACTTCACGTGATCAAAGACTTGGGTCTAGGTCTTTGGCTGTCTCACGTTTGGACAATCACCGGAGAGATGACAAGGGTCTAAGACTCTGAGAAGAGGTGGGCTGCTTAGAGCTTGGCTCAGTAGAGAGTGGTTTGGTATAGATGAACTATAGTTTGAAGCTGAAGTATTACAGCGAGAACTGGGCTACTTATATAGGATTCTGGTCATGTCTAAGAATAGTAAATAGAGTCCATGGTGCATGTGGTAAACGTCCTGCATTAGTGAGGCACAGCAGTCCGGCTGTGGAAGGTTTGGTAGAGGCATGGTGTGGGTGCTTTGAGTGATAAGATAAACGATAAGCACCCAATAAGATAAGATAAGCAGAAAAATCATAACAGTATCATAGTAGAGGAGGGATTTCACATAGCCTTGTTCAAAGAGGATATGGACTTGGTCTGGAAGAATGGGCTCAGCACCCTGGGTGTAGCGAATGCAGTTGGCCAGTTCAGTGCGACCTTCAAATTTGAATAGGGATATGGCATGATATAAGAGCTCGTCTTCATTGTAGGTAAGAAGTGGGTTGCGAGGAGGGATAGCAGTACGCATGGTGCTAGCCTTGCTGTCGACATGCATGCATCAGTGATGAAAGCCTTGTAAGTAGGTCAGAAAGCTCAGTTCCAAGTATTGAAAGCAATCATTATGCCAGTAGAGAAAATGCCGGGCATCATCTTCTGGGCTAAGGCAATCAACAGCCTGGTGCCATTGTTGGCAAAAGAACTGCTTGCAGATGAGACCAATAAGTCGATGAAGGAAGATCCAGATAATGCATAGACGGTCGAGTACAGGGCACCAAGGGTTGAGGTAGACTTCTGGAATGTCGGTGACATACACATCAAGAAAGGTAAAGGGAGGTTCGTTGTCAAGGGCCCAGTAGGTCTCAAGTTTATCTGGGGAGCACACCGCTTCAGCTATATGCCCCTTTTCTGGTAGAATCTCATTCGGCTTCAAGAAGGCTATGACTCAGGGAATTGGTGGAATCTCATATTCACAGTCATTGCTACCAATCTGAAAGTCCAAGTCAGTTCTGTTGATCCCTAAATCGGCATTGCAGAAGCTTACAATGCGTGTAGAAGGGGGTGGTTCCATAATATCCCTCATGACGAGGTGTTTGCCCCACCTTCCTGCATCCATGAGTTTGTGACGATCAATGTGGGCTCAAAAAATGGTCACACAAATCTTTTCAAGTTCAGCCCAACTAATCTGTGGTTGGGTCTCCTTCCACTGGTCAAGATGCACGTCGAGCTCCAAGATTAAATCATAGACCTTGAGGGCAACGGTTGCAATCTTGTATTCATCGACGCTTCATAATGGCTCATATGAAGGGTGGAAGGGATTGAAGAGTTTGTCCTCTACCCATTGGAGTGGGGAATTGTCGATGGGACCTTGAAACGTGTTGAGCACTTGATACATGTACTGGTGGTTATCCATGGTGAAGGGATGAGGGGATATCGGTTCCTTATCCATGGGTCGAAACTTGAGATCAGGTTTCCACTCGTTTACATGCTCACAGGTGTGAGTCGTGAATGCCATGTTTTCACCAAGCTCGTCTGCTGTAGCAGTTCCGTGAATGAAGTATTGAGGCTCATTCGGGTGGTCTATAAGCGCAGCCTGGGTCTCCTTTCTGAGTCTCACTGGTTCATGGACAAAGTATTTGGACCTCAAGGTTGCCCATGTGAGCTCATCAAGGCTGCTGGATGAATAGGCATCGGTATCAGAATCACTGACACTACACAGCCCAGGCATAGAGCTGTCTGTGCTGGACATAGAAGGTGTTGTCATAGTGGAATCGGAAGAACTCATGGTCTCAGATGATTCTATAATTAGTTGCGGAACCTCGTATCATCGTTGTGGGGGCAAGGGTCTGGGAGATGACAGTTCCAAAGAGAGAGATGATTTCAGAATGGGAGCTCTGCCCACCCTCAGCCCAAGCTCCATAGGCTCTGGACTGGGTGAGGAACTGGCGCAACTATCCCAGTCCTTCTCAATGTCACTTATTTGGTCTGAATCAATGCCTGCATCCAGATCTTTGATTTGGGTGAGGTGCCATGGGTCCAACGTAACATAATGGACTTCCACAGGCTGGTCCTTTCTGACCTCAAGGTTGTGCAACGTCTCGAAGGTCGAGGTGGAACCACTCTCTCCTCAAGTCCTAGTAAGGTTCTCGATGGTGTGGGGAGGAATTGGTATAGGGGGACAAAACAGCAAGGAAGAGGTTGGTACAGTTGGTACTGGGGACAGGACTGGCAGATGGAGGTTCCCCTCTTCAGAGAATATCGGAAGTATGTCAGCTACAAAAAATAAAATGGGTATCAACATACCCGAAAGATCTTCCTGATTCTTTCTTCCCTCAGAGTCCTTCCCGCCTTGGTACAGTCCCAGTCTTCGTTTCTTGGGCAAGGGAGGCCAGTCTCGTTCTCGTTCTCGCTGGAGGATACCTGGGGCCTTTCTCACTGGTGATTCTGAGCTATCAGAGCTCTCCTCTTCAGAGGATACCTCTGTATCTCCTTCTTCCGATTTGTTGGTTACGAGGACGAATACACTGGCCTGGAGCTCTGGGATGTTTACCAGTGGGCGGGATGTCGGTTGCGCATACAAGTCTATGCTGCGAGGGAATAATATTTGGTGCACCATATTGAGGCATACCGGGTTGTGGAGAATGAGGGCAGTCCCTCGGTTGTTGGCAATATGAGCAAGGGTTCAAACAATATAATCGAGTCGTACAGAGGTTGCAGTGGGTAGGCCGCATACTAGCCTAGTCAACTTGGTCTCGTTCACTTGCATTCATAAGGTGTAGTCCTGCAGTACTTTGAAGACTCCACAGGCTTCATCTAGTTTGATAGCGATTATTTGCTGGACAGGCAATACAAATTTTTGTGGCAGAGCTGGATGAGAAACTGGGCTACATCTCAGGTTCAGACATTTGTCATGGCTGGTGGAGGGGTCGTTAGGATCCATGGGCACATGTGTGTCAACGTTGGCGAGGGACGAGTCATCTAGAATTTCTCCTTCTTCAAGCAGAGGGGTGATTCAGATGATTGCATCCCTGGGCCCAGGATTCAGCAGGCAGGAATGTCGACATTGTGCGGTGAGCCGAGTGTCATCTCCATCGTCAAGATCCATATCATCCTCCTCCTCATCTCCAAGGTCAGTCTGCATCATGCTCCCCTCATCCTTGTCATCCTCCTCGTCCCCATTGTCCTGGGATTCATATTTTCACAGCACTTCAGGCTCAAGACAGCCTGTTTTGCACCTCAGTAGGTCGTTCCAAAAGTCATCAGAATCTGGCTTACATTCATGCTCTCCAGGGAAAAAGAAAATGACTGCGTGCCCTTCACATGAGGCTACCAGGGTGCCATCTGGTCCTTGGATCTCAGAGAGGATGACATTGTACACATGAGTTCGCTGTACAGTCTGTCCGCAGACCTCTTCTGATTCGAGCTGCAATGCGTAGTGGGAAGATAAGATGATCACGTGGAAGGATTGAGGTCCAGTGACCTCTGGGTGTGCTAATGAGTGGTGGAGATAGTTGAGCTGCGCGGAGGCAATAGTGGGAGTGAGGGGGTAGTATACAGCCAAGTTTTGTAGAGGCTGTGGCTAGGGTTCATCATTGGGGGGTGCAAGAGGCACGTTGCTGCCTCCATTAATGTGGGTGAGTGAATGGACTCAATGACGAATCCCTTCATACATGGCATGGCTGTGTCATGGTTGTTTGTTATTGTAATTTTGAGAAGTTATTGGCTTGGGCTTTAGGTAGGTTGCACATCCCCTCATCCTTCTGCTGCCCTAAATACCCATCTGGCTTTCGTGCAAACAAGATTCTGCTTACGCGTAGCCGGATCTCATTGCTTAATGTGTCATGCACATCCTGAGGTGAGTACATACGTGTTCTGATTTCTATTCCATTGTCAGGTGCTGTGGTCCCAAGGAGGGACCACAATGGCAGCCGTTTTTGTGGATATAACACATGTCGTCCTTCTCTGCAGTTGTACACCTCAATCTGGTTGTTAGCATGTGGATAGTCCGATGGTACCGGCAATCCAATGGTAGGTTGTGAGTCAAAAGGATTTAGCTGAGCTCTCAGGTGATAGAGTACATTCAGCAGGCTTCGTTTCTCTCATGCCCTTGCCAGTCATTCGCCTGGGTTTTCCGCAGCAACCTGCTCTGTAAGAATGGTTTCTAATTGACATGTGAACTGCCCAAAGTTTGGGCTCAGAATCTGGCATTTTTGAAGCCATTCAGTTACTTTCACAGCACTGTCTTTCTTTTTTCCCTTGAATGACTGATCCCGCATGATGTCCAAGTCCTCTGAGTCATCTTCTGACTCATTCTCTGGCTCTTCCGACTCTAAACTTGGCCTCTCCAAAGTCTGTGATTTGCTATTTTCATAGTTATCCAATTTTGTAAACTCTGCTCCTTGAATTTCGACTCTTGGTTTCAGGAGGTCAGCATCATTCCCAGGCTCAGTGATTCAATTCACAAATACCTGATATTGAGGGGCACCTGATGGTACAATGGTCTTGCCCTCTTGGAGCCTCCATGAACCTTCGAATTCTAGCTCATCTTTCTCCATGTAGTACGTGGGGACTGGTCCATCAATTTGTGTGTTCCAAGGCTCGGAGATGACTAGTAATTCAGTCACCCTCCCTTTGTTGTACAGGTCTTCGTAGACAAGATACGTGCCATCGATTCGCTCCTTCATTGAGACCATATTACCTCTTATCCATGGTCGACCAAGCAGCATTTGGAAGCTCACTTTCTGACTCCCTACGAATAATGCAGCGCTTGTTGTCATGGTCCCTTGGAATAGCATGACCTCACTGAATTTCCCTGTGAGTACCCCTTGGTTCCCATTGGCATCAGAGCATAGAGCTTCTTCTAATAGCAATACAGGATACTCTTTATTGAGTTCTTTGGCCACAGGTCGGCTGATAATATTGACTTCGGATCCTGAGTCAACGATCGCATTTACCCAGAACTTTTTCTCTCCTAGTCCTAGGTTTACTTTGATCACAACTAGTGAGGCTCATTCTTCAGGTTTTGGCAGGCTAGGTTTGGATGTCATATTGTTAATTTGAGGGATAGATGAGGATGCTGGTGCGTTATTTGTACTGTCTTCATTTGATTCCACAAATCTGACTGTCCAGCTTTGTAGCTCCTTAATCATTTGTTTGCGAAGCTCCACACTGCCAGCCATCAATTCACCAATTGGGACAGTGATATGTATGTCGAGTGCCATTTTGATTAAATTCCCTGGTGCATATTTCTCAGTTATTGATGTTGATTGTGTTGGCTTGCCTTTGTTGGTATCATCTACATATCCCATCCTGGAAGTTTCAGCACTCTGTCCCACAATAGCAGGGCTAGTCAGGTTGGTCATTTTGATATCCTGATCTAGATTTGGTGTGTGTGTACGGGGCTGTCGAGCTTCAACTGGCATCATCACCGGTGGAGGTGTAGAGTCCCATCTCAGTTCACAAGGTTTCTTATGCTCGGTGGCCTCTTTTTTGTTAGGATTCATCCGAGTACCATAAGGGTTATTTGGTGATGCACGTGTGATTCCACTAGGTATCCCTTTTGCTTTCTCAGGAATATTTGTGGAAGCTGCTTTCATGGTGGCTTGGTGGTCTTTAACTTACCCAGGAATTCCAGATGCACGTCTCTTGATGACATATGACTGCTGGAGCAACTGGTAAGAGCACTCATCACCTTCGTCCTCCTCTGGCTCACTGCTGTAATAGTCAAAATATTCTGCAGTGTACTCTTCGTATTCTGGCTCATAGGTTCCCATCATGTTTATCCTGACATGATTAGTTCTTGGTGCACTCTTGTGAATGGCATCCATTAAGGTTTCAGTGCCAAACCGACGTATTGAAGCCCCATCCAGATAGATAAGCCTTCCACAGTCATCTCTCCTGAGTTGTCCCATGTTTAATAACCCATTGATGGGTGGACAATCTCGCATCATATGGTCCTTGCTTCCACATCCATAGCAATTCAATCCTCCTCCCATATTTCATGCTGAATCTCGAAACTGTGGAGGTGGAGTAGAATTCATTCTCTGCATGGGAGGGAATATTGCTCCCATTTGGCGAATTGGTGGGGCGACGATATCTGCTATGGATGAGTCTTTCTTGATAGTCCGATAATATACCTGGGCATACTCTGTGTTGCTAACCTTCATTCTGGATAATTGCCCTATCAATTCTTCTACTTCTTCAGCTGTGTCATCCTTTGGTTGGTCAATCTCCTTGGTGGTTTCCTTTGCTTGGGCCTTGCCTTTCCCCTCTGGCTTCTCAGATGCTTTATGTTTCTCCTTTCTCCGCTTTTTGTGAGTATCTTCTTCATCAGAGCTTTCTTTAGCCTCATCTTCTGACTCATCACTGGTGTCAGATCTCAAGGCTTGTCTCCTTTTCTTGCTTCTTTTCTTTCTCTTCTCTCTCTTCTTTTGGCTAGCCATCTTTCCTCGCCGTTTCTTCCTCCTGTAATCTGAATTGTCATCCAAGTCCGAGTCATCACTCTCATCTTCTTCGCTGCTGGATTCATCATCAGACAAGGTCATTTTCAATAGCTCTCTCAGCTTTGCCTGATGCCCTTTCGTCTTTCAGCTAGCCAAGTCTGCATCGAAACGATCTCATGTGAACATTGCATAAATGATCTTGGCTACGTCTTCCTGAGCAATGACATTACAAGGATCATACCTTGGGTGAGTGGTCAAATATCTGGCCTCAACAATCTCTCGGAGGTTCTCATTGAGTCCACACCAGAATTTGGTGTGTAGTTCGGTTGTTGTGATTTTTCCTTTGTGAAGTAACCAGTTGGCCACAGTTATAAAATTGATCTCATACTCCTTGAATCATTCAAGGGTATAGATTCCTTGGTTTCTCCATTTATCGATTAATTTCTCCAGGTCGCTAACAAGGTACTGAGACTTGTTCAGCTCTGCATCATAATAGGTTAACATGTCAGACTCAAGTTGAGCCCAATCCCTATACACAAAGCTGTCCAAGGATTCAATGAATTGGGTTACTTTTGTCAAACAGTAATCCACAATCCTCAAACATTTCTCATCATCAGGTACATTGTAAACTGCACACATCTGCTTGTACAACCATATGAATTTCTTCACAGAGTCGTACTTTCCATCAAATTTAGCAGGAGCTGATCATGCATATGGAATGTCTAACGGTCGCGCCATGTACCTGCCTTATATGGCTGCCTCAGTGCCTGAGTACCCCTGGGACACCTGAGGGTTTGAAATGAGGTATCATGGGATATATCAGACAGCTCTATTATATCGATCAGACAGTATTTATTATTATCAGGCACATCAACAAAATATGTTATATATACAACCAAAAATATATTTAATTATACAGACTAAGAAATACTTTATATACAATGTCAGGTATGCATGCAGAAATACACCCATTCAGTACCACTATACCCCATACTGAACATGGATTTGTGCACAGAAAAAGACCTGGTCGTCAATGCCATTGTCCACTCTGCCCATATCCTTCTGATTGTCAAATAGTTCATCTGGAATGGACAATGTGTCATAGTGTAGGCATAGGGCCTGCTCGCCGATGTACATGTTGAAAGCTTTTGCAGTCTTGTGCATGGAGGTGTGGAAGGTATGGGAGTGCTCTCACCATCTAACACACCAGTCATATATTGTCAATTTTGGCAAGGTAAAACTCACTGTACTACCCAGTGAACCCTTCTACCCCTCAGCCTAGTCCTAATCTCTCTCTTGCACTGCTGCAATGCTGATAACAGTGCCCTAGTCTCATGCCTATAATTCACTGCCATCCTACCACACTGCACATGACACCAGACTTGACTATATAATGGATGTGACATTCAGCAGTCATGTAATATCCTGATATCTTCAGATATCCTTTATGAATGATTGTGAATTATACACAACTACATGACCAAAACAATGGGTGGTGATAGAAAAATTGAGCAGCAACAAATGTTGATACCCAGTCAATGATTCCTAGGCCCAGAGTCACTATATGGCTTGAACGGGGGTATATGGGACTGTCCCTACATTCTGAGGATTGTCGTCAGTATCCTAGATGGCATTTCAGATGGTCTAATGGCCTGGGATGTGGAGAATGTGCTCTCAAGCAAGCCAAATACCCCACAATGCCTCCTAATCCTCCTACTCATCCAATGTCAGCCAAAACCAAGCTTCTGGGGCTGCCAATAGGGTTGTTGAGTATACCAAAACCTATGGTGATGCAGGGAATGAAGGTGTGCCAGGGAGCCATCCCCAATGAGCCCAGGAAGGAGTGGACACAATGAATGTAAAGTGTTGCATCCTTCCTGCGTTGGTCACTGGGCCCAGGAGCCATGAGCACTGCCACCGATCCTGTATGATCACTGGCCACGTGTTCTTGGTCACTTCCTGTGGGACATGGTGACTTTCCATTTCAAATCAGATGGTGAATTTGAGCCCTCTGACCTCAAGAACATAAGGACACCTTTATCACATCAGTCCTGCCATCCAAACAACTGCCAGAAATTTAAAATACACTTTGACAGAAAATCCAAAGTCTTTGTTTGCTTACCATGGCCCTGGATGACTTCTGAGCACAAATTGGGTACCAGAGTCAGATTCCCAGACCTTGAAAACCCTAAGACAACTATTTTTCATGTGTGGATTGACATAACTGCAAAAATGAATAGCACCAGTTCTGACACAATAGGGTCAGTCACATCACAACACTGTGACCGTGAGTCCGAGCTCGGACTCATGCTAACACCTTACATAAGTGTGACACCTTTGTGTCAAGATTATCTCTTTGAGGCCCCTCCTTCCAGTGCAAACAGATGGCTGTGGAGATGGAAGATATGGAGTATTTCTGATCTCCTACCATGTCTGCTGCTTTCAAACATCTGGCCAATCATGGAGGAAGAGGGAATAGAATATAGTGAAATCAATGAATCTTATGCAAGTTATTAAATATTTTAAAACATTTAGAACGAATATTTGTGGTAGGAATAAAAAAGCCCAAGATATCAGGTCACCTTAAGTCCTCCTAAAGGAACATCCCTTAAATGGTTGTTATATTTGTGTGGATACATGGTGCCTGTCGTGTTGCGCTCCCAGGAGTCCTATTACTATATAAGGTATGATTAATGGTTGGAATGACATAGGTACATAGCGCGACCGTTAGACATTCCATACGTGCATCTAGTAAGGGCATAATATCAGGAGTGCGAGCTGCATTGGGTTGAAATGGTATGGTTGGTGCAAAATTAACTCTTGGTTGAGTCACAGGAATCAATGGAGGGGTGGTCATGCGAGGACCTGATCAAGGAAGGAATGTCGATCCATGAGTTGGTGCTGCAGGTGTTCATGGTTTGGCCTCAGTTCTGGGTGGAATTATAGGATCACTCATGACCGGAAAAATAGTGTCAAAACCATCTAGGGTCCCATCATCAGACAGGAAGGTACTGACAGGTTCTCCAGAATCAGAGGAATCTGTGCTAGCTATTTCGACAGACCTATGCTTCCATGGATCCCTTGATCTCTGGCTAGGGTTTGTGGCTGCTGGTGCAGCATGTGGCCGGGTGGCACTAGTCATAGCATCTTCTGGCCAAGGTATTGTTGTGGTCATCATGTAGTGCTGAAGTATAGGAATGTGGTGAGTGATGAATATTGGTGTATGGACTGCTGAAGTAGCTTGAAAGTCAAGATACTGAAAATCCCCCCCCTTGCAGTGGGCTCCAATTATGTCACACGAATTCACATATGACAAGATTTACTGTTCAACAAAAGTCGTATGATAAATTAATTTGGGGAGGTGAGCACAAATGCTATGGTGTATGTTGACTTCAAGTCGTAGGGGAATCTCGTTAAATAGCTCACTAAGTAGCTACTGTTGTCATGCAGAGAAACTCAGTCTCTGTGTACGTGCATCTGAATCGTGGGTACCAACGATCGTTCGTTGGTGCTGCTGTTGTGGTCATAGTCGTCTGTTACTGAATGCTGGTTTCACAAAATCCTGGTGATCTTGTGATGCTGGGGAACACTTGTGAGGGCTGTCTTGTTTATGTTCAATACTAATACTTGGTGGAAAGGTTCTTTCTTATTCTTCTTTCTCTTCTTAAATACTACTAACTAACCTATAAATAGCACTTTTACTGCTTACACATCTCTTATAAATCTCTCTCTCCTGCTTACCCATTATCTTATGAATACCTCTTTTCCTGCTTACCCATCATCTGCCAAGAGTGGCACATGGCATATATTTCCATGTGTTCTCTTACTCCTTGGTGTCGCCTGACCCACTGATGACTACTGCTGTTTTTCCTCAAGTCCGGGAACCGGCCTGACATCGTTTGAACATCATCAAGTGCAACATCAAATTTATCTATGCTAGTCGAGATGCATATGGAATATGGCAAGCGCGCCTTTGCCTTAAAATGGCCAGGTCCATCTTGATACAGCCCTGCAATTGGATCCGATTTCTTGCATGTTCGGTCGAAGGAACCGTCGGCTTATCGGACCTGTTGCCGAGTCACTAGTTTCAATCTTACGCTCACTGCGACGATGAGAATATAAGGTGAGTGTGGTCTCCTGGAGTATACCTTGAGCATATCATGATTAATCAACCACCTTTGAGCTTCAAGATGCGCTCCAGAAACAGCCTATCGTCGCAGTAGCCAGACTCAATGTCCATTTCCCTGTCGTCGCCTCTTTGGACGCCCCTCGCCATCTCTCGCCGTCTCTACCCTTCACAGTACTATCAGATAGTACAAAAGTCTAACTGAAATGACTTTTAGCAGCATCTGCCCCAGGGCTGTCATTGTTTAGCTCCACTTGATGAATATCTGGGACAACCTCCAGGAAATGAGTTAGCGATGAGCAGAGCGTGAAGCCACAAATCGCCCGTCTCTTACTCTGCCGAGAAACTTACTTCCCATTCACTGACAACAAACACCAGAACAAAGATCGTCCTTGAATCCAATCGAGTTTCCAGGCGTAATGACATTCTGTGATCTGACTATATTGAGGGAATGAGATATGGATCAGCGATCGGCAAGACAAGTAGACATTTCTGCGACGAACTACGTTTATTTCAGTCACATGTCCTATTGCTATCGGGTATCATTGATTACTTAGTGCTCTACGAATAGCTGACAGAGAACACCTAAGATAATTGGATTGTATAAAGTGGACGTGAAGAACCTCAAGAAAGCACGTCAGATGGAATCTGATGGGTATGTATCTCTGGATGACATTAGTTACAATATATCAACCGAAAGAACCAGGTTCTGGATTCACTTGTGACTCCAGAAAGAACGTCGCTGACTGCCAGTGGCGTTTGACGAAGTCGGGAACAACTCAGACTCAATTTCACAGACAGTTCCGTCGCTGGGAAGGGTGCCGTTATGAAAGTACGCTTGAACGAACGCTTGTGTGCAGACGGATTCAGAGGCTAGGGATGTGTGCTATAGTAACAAGAAAGTGAGAGTATGAAGATACTGTTTTCGAACGGTTTCTTACCCCCGTGGCGTTGCGAGCTAGAACAACAGAGCCGGGGAATGCGCTGGATGCATTCTTTGCTCTGATAAAATACCGATGAAGTGGATCTGGGATGTGGGGGTGGTATGACTCACGCAGAGAGAGGAGTGACGGGATCTAAATAAATGTTGACGTCAGGCAAGAAGAGAGGGACGCAGACGAATGCACATACCGGCTGTATTTCCTATGAAAAGGATAGGATAGCTGGTATTTCCAGCGACCGGACCTAGAAATGGGGCACTTCAAAACAAGTCCCTGTCATTTGTACAGGCAAGAGCTCACCGGTAAATCTATCATCGCGATGGAACTTCCAACCCCTAAAGATTTCTACAATTAGTATACACATGCACTCACGAGCGGATCGACCCACGAGCAACTGATTCTCTGCATGATTAGATCGGAAAAGGTCGAAATGCCTTTGTACCGGACCCAGTATGCGAACAGATCCGCCGCAGTATCGTTGTTCGGAGCGTCACTACAGGGCACAGCAATCCCCGCTTCGAACGAATTGTCATAGTAAGAGGACGGATCGGTGGCACTCGCCTGCATCTCGTAAATTATCGTGCCATCCCCGGCCGTAAGGCTGGCGAGCCCTTGCGCAAGGACAGAGAACAGGGTGTATGGTTCGTACAGGGCAACAAGAACTGCGGTTTTCAGGATGTTGTAGTCAACGACACCGTAGGACGATGAGGATACGACCGGGACTGGCTGGGTAAGAAGACTCTTATATAGAGAATCGAGGTTATTGGATATTTCTTCGGCTGTGGATGCGTAGAACGCGCAAGCATCAGGACCAGCGGCCACGCATCCATCAAAGAATAATTGCATGGCCTTGTCCGTATCTTCGAGGTTGCGCATCCAGTCACCTGGAAAGGCGAAAGGTTAGACACTGAGCTTGAAAAGACAGTATAGCCAGTTTACCGAGGTAATAGCCCTCCATATCCATCACGCCTTGAACAAAATAAGTAAATGAGTCTTAGTACAGGAGGAATAGGACACACACCGTCAAGTACCATACGTTCAATTTTGTCCTTAAAGCCAGATTGATAAATGTTCCATAGACAGGTGCAAGGATGATGGACGTACCGGGAACATTGCAGCAAAGGTCGCGCCAATAGTAGTCCCATAGCTAGATAGAATTAATGAGCAGATGATCGGAGAACAGAGGTCATGATTGTTACGAGTATCCCCAATACTGCAGCTTCTCTTGACCCGCCGCCTCACTAATTCGAAGCATATCTCGCGCAACGTAATCGGTACCAATGTAATTCAAGATTCCATTATCCGTTAACTCGGCAAGCCCTGCTATAACCCGAGCAGATGCCCAGAGTTGTGGAATCTGGTCCGAAGTGACGTTAACGCTAGTAGTATAATGATCAGTACTAGCAAGCCATTGATAGTGCTCCTCTTTAGAGAGGAAGAACTCCGCCCGAGGAGTCGAATTAGCAACACCTAGAAAGTCCTCAGCAATGAGAGTGCATAACAAATTGAAAACCGTACCACGAGGATCAAAGCTAATGATGTCATATTGATTTCCAATAACGAGATCGAGCAACGGCCGAATGACACTCAAAACCGCGACACCGCTAACGCCAGGGCCTCCCGGATTCGTCAAGAATGCGCCTTTGTACTCGACGTCAGATTGCGCAGGTATTTTGATCACCGCGAGAGCTGCTTTATCGCCGTCCTCGTTAGAGTAGTCGATGGGTACCTTCAGGCGCGCCGAGAGATGGCGGTGAGAAGTACTACTATTGTAAGAAGAAAGAAAGCATACCTGGAGACGCGTGCACTTATATTCGGAATAGCAGTCGACCCATGATAAGTTGCTCGTTGGTTCGATCTATAACCGAACATAAGAAATAGCACCCCGAGAAGGGAGAAGTCAAACAGACGGTGCTCCAATCGAAATCGGTTTGAGCCGATACTACCGGAAACAGGAACTCCGAGCAAAAAAGCGCACAGAGTATTGAGGCGAGAAAAATCATCGACGACGGTGACATGATGAATTCGAGCTATCTGCGAGCATTTATACGCGTCAACGACATCAAGAACAGCAGGGTCAGGTGCTGAAACGTAAGTTTGATTGTTATCTGATAAGATCTGGTGCGCGCGCCCAGCTCGAACTAGCTCGAAATCTGCGTGTTGAAAAAATATTTGGAAATGATCCAACCAAATGCGGATAGTGGTAGATAGAGAAGTCGTCTCTTCCGCATAATGGCACCACGTTTTTATAACTATACGCTTTGCAATGTGCATAATTCCGGGTGGCGAACCGCTGTTTGTCCTCGGGGATACGGCGTTTAGAAAGATGGGTACAGCATCTTTACTTCCTTATGAATCGGCTGGGCAGGGCGCAATATTTGATCAGGAAATCTTGGCCGGCTAGTTATCCAATAAAACAGGCCGAATGTCCGTGTTGTAGTCAGGTTGCCAATACTCGGGGTACATACGGGTCAGGCAACCGTCGGGTTTTCGGCTTGTCCAATATGATACGGGGAAACAAGGTAGCGCGGCCTTCCTCTAGGCCGAGTTTCGAGACTGTTTCACAGTTGATTTCAATGTGATAAATCTCAGAAGCGCCTGCCGAGAACTGCGCACCAAGAGATCTCTATCAGATAGCCTGAACTTCGGGCAAGTTGAACAACGAGACAGCGTGAAAGTGGGCTAGAGAGTGGAATAACGAGGGAAAAGTAACGATTGTCCATCCTTAGAACGTTAAACTTGCGAGGGTACCTGCTCTGATGTTCGTGTTCAAGTTGGTGAGAGAAAACCAAGTTTGCGGCAAATGCCGGACCAGAAAAGGAATTCACCGCTCCGTGATCACGGTACTTACTTTTGGCGAATATTTGATGAAACGCCGATAGTCCGCAATACGACCGCCAATATGACCACACAGTTTTCAAAAATACACAGTATCCCTGTCACTATCCAAGTACGAAGCGATATAAGGTTCAGTACATTAACATCGCTCATCTTGCTGCTTCTCAATTAGTCCGATAGTGAGCTCCCTCCTGTCGCAGAAGCGTAACTGTCTCCTTCACGTGTCCTCCACCATTCATCCCGCTCTGCCAACTTTACCTTCAAGCTCATACTCGAAAGGTAGATTCTTGGCTCAGCAAGGAATGCAAGCCCGAATAACCGCAGCTTGTTTTTTGGTCTAGTTTTCATTATAGCGCCCAGAGTGCGATTTGATCGACACGGATATTTATGCGGTAAAATAGTACATACTTGACGCTTCAAGTTTTAAACATTAATATTCTTGTCGCATGTCCTCGTGTGATTGGGTATCACTGTTCACTTTATGATCTACAGTTGTCCGTCAACACGGAAGACAACTAATCTGTATAGGAAAAATTGAACGCAGAGAATCATAATAAAGCATACTATATATGGAACAGTATTGAGGGGTGAAGATTAGTTACAATACGTCAACCGAAAGAATAAGTTCTGAAATTATTTCCGACCCCAGAGAGAACGTCGCTGGCTGCGAGTGGCGTTTGATGAAGTCGGGAACATCTCCGATTCAACATCACAGACAGTTCCGCCGCTGGGAAGAGTGCCGTTTTGAAAGTACGCTTGAACGTAAGCATACGTGCATTTAGACGAACTGAATGCGGATGTGTGCTATATCATCGAGAGACTGAGTATATGAGATTCATTTTCAAACGGGTACTTACTCCTGACGCGTTTTGAGTTAGAACCACGGAACCGGGGAATGCGCTGGACAACTTCTTTGCCCTGAGGAAATATGGATAAAATATATTTGACATGGAGGGGAGTGACTTACCCATAGAGAGGAGTTACGGGATCTGAATAATACGTTGAAACGAAGGGAAGGGGGATTTGAGGTGAATGTACACACCAGCCGTATTTCCTATGAAAAGTATAGGATGACTAGTATTTCCGGTGATTGGACCTATGGAGAAATACATTAAACAAGTCCAGGCAATGTGGGCAGGCAAGAGCTCACCGGTAAATCTGTCTTCACGATGGAACTTCCAACCTCTAAAGAAGGAGATGATTAATACACACGAGGATTCAAGAAGGAATCCACTCACGAGCAGCTGATCCTCTGCTTGAGGGGCAGTATATTAGCGAACGTCGATATATTTTTGACCTCATCCCAATATGCAAACAGATCCGCCACGGAGTCGTTATTATTCAGGGCATCGCCGCAGGTAATAGCAATCTCCGCCTCCCATAAATTGTCATAGACAGTAGACGGGTCGTACGCGGTCGCCTGCAACTCATAAATGATTGTACCATTTCCGGCCGCGAGATTGGCGAGACCTTCGGCGAGGGAAGAGAAGTATATATAAGGCTCGTATAGGGTGTTCCAAATTGCGGCTTGTAGGGCGCTATAGTCAACGAGACCGTAGACCGATGAGGACACGACGGGAACTGGCTGGGCGAGAAGAGAGTCGTATAGAGAATCTAGATTATTGGATATTTGTTCTGCAGTAGGAGCATAGAAAGCACATGCGTTAGGTCCAGCAGCGACGCAGCCGTCAAAGAAGGATTCCATATCCTTGTCAGCATCGACAAGCACTCCTGACACGCCTGAGTTTCTGCACAAAGGAAATGCATAGTGGCACTGAAGAAATTTCCTTATACAGTTTCCGTCTGGCCAGAAACAGAATTCTCCCCGCCAAAATTTGATTTCCAACAGACGGAAACGCGTCGAAGGAAACGTTTCCAGCTCCGTGAACAATTTCCGTCAAGTTTCCTTCGGGCCGAAATCATTGGGAGTCAGGAGTGAAGCTCATTCCCCCAGTCACCTGGGAAGGACAAGATGTCAGGGATTATAAGCTAGCAAACATAGCGCAGTAATCTTACCACTGTAATAGCCATCCACGTCTACTACACCTGAACAGTATGGTTAAAGGAGCCTGAACACGAGAGGAGTACATTACACACCGTCAAGCACCATGCGTTCAACCTTATCCTGGAGGTGAGAGTGATAATTGGTCCAGTGAAAGAGGCAAGCAAAATGAGAGCGCGCACGGGAAACATTGCAGCAAATATAGAGCCAATAACCGTCCCATAACTGGAAGGACTCGATCAGCTACCAAGCGGAACAAAACGTGAATCGCTAGCTTACGAGAATCCCCAATACTGCAACTTCTCTTGACCCGCTGCCTCGCTAATTCGTAACATGTCTCTGGCAACATTATCCGTACCAATGTAATTCAGGATTCCATTGTCCCTTTCTTTAGCCAGTTCCGCTATAACTTGTGCAGATGCCCACAGATGAGGAATCTGGTCGGAAGTCGTGTTTACAGCAGAAGCCCAATGATCGGTGCTGGCAAGCCATTGATAATGCTCCTCTTTGGAGAGGAAGAACTCTGCTCGGGGTGTAGAATTCGCAACCCCTACAATTCTCTCAGCCAAGGGTATAGCCCGTATCAAGAAACGTACCACGAGGATCGAAGCCAACGATGTCATATTGATTCCCAATAACAGACGCCAGGCTGTTAAAGGAAATCAAGGAAGCGACACCACTGAGGCCCGGGCCTCCTGGATTTATCAGCACGGTCCCTTTATACTCGGTCGAGGATTGCGCGGGGAGCTTGATGACCGCAAGAGCCGCTTTGTCGCCATCCTCGTTCGAATAGTCAATGGGGACCTTCAGTATGGAAACGTTAGCGAAAAATATCATAGGAAGAGAGAATCGTACCTGGAAACGCGTACATTGATAGTCAGAGTAACAATCAACCCAGGATAAATTCTCCGTTGGCTCAATCTATAGAGTCGTGAACAACAGCACTTTTGAGTAGGAGATGCCAGACAAACACTGCCCCAATCGAAATCGCTTTGAGCTGACACCGCCGGAATTAGGAACTCTAAATGAAAAATAACGCAAAAGGTCAACTTGAAGGCGAGAGAAATCATGGAAGAGGGTGACATGGATTCATAAAACTCGCGAGCAATTTTAGTACGTGCATCAACAGCACGGCCAGGATCACAAAGTTGAAACGTAAATTTGGTAATGATCCAACACGCGAAGAACAGGCTGCCCGGGCCGTAATACAATAACATGCTTTTCGCATAACGCACTGCAATGACTCCATTATGCGACTCCGGATCGCGAACCATAAATGATGCTTGGAGCTCCAAGTGACGACTAGTGAGCCTACTTGCAGAAAATATCAATGCAGGATAATAATACCGCCGTACCCGTCTCTTCTTTCCACATGAAATCAGCGGGGTGTGGTCAGTTTTTGATTTTGATGACGAAATCGACCAGATTTTTATCCTTGACACGGGGAAATAGCGCCGTTATCCCAGGTCATTACGAAGCTATTCCATGTCCGATGTCAAGGTAATAAACCCAGGGAGAACGTAAACTGCGCACCAGGAAATGCGGATAAAAACTTGAAGCATAAATCTCGGGAAGCACTGCACCATTCTCATCACAGCGGGACGACGTGAGAGGCCATTCGTGTAGATGAAATCAAGCATACTCCACATCCCGTTACCTGTTACATCTAATTAGCTACCGTTCCCGTCGCTCTCTCGCTCACGGATGATACCACACTGCGCGGATAGCGTAAGCTAATCCTCAATTGTACGCGCACAGTGGGCCAGTATAATAGTATGTCCTGGGTCCACAGTGTCGTCTGGGATCACAACAATCTCCAGTGAACGAAAAGAACTCGTGGCCACACAAGCCTTGTCCAGCTTTGTCCAAACCGAATAATCATCCGAAGGAACGTCTTCATCGTCGTGGCAGACACGACTCAATGTGATGCGTTGGATACCACTCTTCTTTCAGCGTTCAAAGTTTCGGATCCACCATTCTGGCAGACCCAAGTTGGGAAAATCGGATTTCAGTTCGTGGCAATTATGATGGTCCCATAGCTGCACAGAAATGGAAAAGAGGTATAGATCGAAGAAAGTTTGGTGCCGGTGCCGCGTTCCGAGAGGCAGGTTGAACGAGCGACAGACAAGGACACACGATCGGAGCGCAGGAATGTCAGAGACCAGAAAATCGACGATGTAGTCAATCAGCTTTTGGCGTAGTAGAGAAGGGCTGCTTTGTGTCGAAAAATAAATGTAATATTCAAGACCGGCGATGGCTCCATTGGAAACTTGCCTCACTGGTCTCCAGAGTCCTTATTAGCTCACCCATCGGGAGGCTGCGGACTTAGTATGTAGTAAAACGGTAGAACGTTGAAGAAGATCGAGCACGGGAACTCTCGGATGCCGAGGAAGTGATGGATGTGGAGAAGGGAAGGACTGGTACGGTCATCGGTCAATCTATATCGGCACAAGCTCGGGATACGATATAACACGTGTTCAACAGATGTGACTTGAATGAATCATTCATTGCGCTCAGAAATGTCTGTCCAGGATGGGAACGGATCCTCAGGCTTGAGAATTTCGCTTCGGCTGAGGCGGAAAGATGTATGGACCATGAGGTCCATTAGCCCAAGACTTGTATTCCAAGGAAACACAAACGCACACGGTGACCCGGATTTGTTTTCTTACTTTTAACAACCCCGGTCTTCTCCGGATCCTATCTCCTCATTATATCTGAAAGCTCGAGCACGCCCAAAATCGTGAGTTTAACACTAAGGAGGATACTGTTGCTATTGCTGGATCCTGACATTGTCAACGACTGGCTCGCTTTACACCCGTTGCGCTGATCATTGCCTCTACAGCTGCCGTCGCAGCCGTGGAGGCAGAGATGAAGCCTAAGTGAGAAATATCGGCCCTCATCTTCGTCGCAAAAAGAGTAAGTTGATCTCTAGAGCACGTACACTGTATGCTGGTGAGAGTATATTCTCCCGCGTGTAATCTTGAGCTGTTTTTAAGGCATAAAATCCAAGTCATGTAATAGCCCCTCCACGCAACTCGACAACTTCATGGCCAGAATCTTTACCAGCAGCATTGATGATGAGGGCGAAAGACGGTGGGTGGATTCCAAGCTGTTCTTTTCGTGATGCTTTATATACAGATTCGATGCTGTGGAACCACAGATTTTCAAGCCGGAAGACTTTATAGAGATCCAATGGTCTATTATCGCAGTAGCCATGAAGAATTGCTCCATGCGCCATGGACACCTAGTATTAATGAGTTGAAAAAATGCAACGGTGGACTCGGATACGACGGTGGAAGTACCCATAATAGCAGCAGCGATGAGGATGAGAGTGCTAACAGACATGATTCTTTGCAATTGGATGCTGAAACGTAGATTGCTTCCTTGTACTTTCAATTGCTCTTCCTCGGGTGGCAGCCGAACGGGTAACATTGTGTGGCTTCAACACCCAAGGCGCCAGTCGGTGTTTCTCCACTCCCGCAGACTATGAAAGTGGGTACAATGAATAACCCCAAGGGTCTTTGAGAAGTTGTTTCGGGACAATTCGAAGCTTTCATGCACAATTCCATACGCTTGGACTAAACTCGGGGAACTTCTGTCAAGTATGAACGGGTCAGGACCCCTGTACTCCAAGTATCCGTTCGATAAAGCGGGATCAGTGCGCTGTAAATTCTGATTGAAAAAGTATCACCTGACAGGGAAGTCAACTAAACAAGTTCTTCGCAGAACTGCTATTATTGACGCAGTCAACTGGAAGGTTTTCACATCTAGAAGGAGATCACTATGAGTCACCCGTCGTACCCTTGCTGTCGCAGAGACTTCAACACCCAAACGTGGAATTGCTAGTTATGCTATGAGGCTTCTACCTGTTCAGTTGACTAGCCAAATCTCTGCTAGTATGCAAGTGTGATCAACAAATGGACAGGTTCCCTTCAGCACCGGTGGGGGGCCGTATCTTTCGAATTTTTGTAACTTTCGCTCCTCTTCTTGCACCCAGGGCTGACAAAAAGGCTTTCCCCGACTGTCAAGACGAGGAGATCGGAGTTGCCTAACACAGAGTTCCATTAGTTGCGTTGTAGGTGCCAGTGAAAGACACTGGCTCGGCACGTGTCCCGGTGAACTCCATTAAACCGTGAATATCGACTTCGTCGGGACTTGAGAGAGGCACATGACACTCCCCGGCACTTGGAATGTATCAACTTCCTTGAAAGGGCATGGTGTAAAATTTTGGAAGAATTGCGAAGCGCAGAAAATAAAGTATTCATTGGGTTTCCCTCTTCCAGGTCTTGCGGGTATGGTGAAGCACCAATTGGACCACTGGGTGAATATGCCAACCAATATTATCTGTCCGATTCCCGCCGGAGGGAAGGAAAGCCAGCACTATAAAAGCCCAGCTCCTCAGTTCACATTCAGCATCCAAACATGTTCGCTCGTACTTTTACTTTCATCGCTATCATCGCCGCAGCTGTCATTGGTACTTGTTTTGTTGACACGATCATCTCCACCCCTCCCTTACTCATTGTTCCTAGGCGTCAACGCCGCCTGTGACAACGGCCGCCCGGGATACACCCACATCGTTGTTGCCGATGATACCTGCTACGCCATCGCTCAGCAAGGCGGGATCAGCGTCGCCCGGCTCCAGGACGCCAACCGGGGCGTCAACTGCGATGCTTTAATTGCTGGCCAAGTGAGTTTTGGGATTCAGAAAAACCTAGTGATCTCCTACTGACACGTCGAATTACAGAGGATCTGCGTTCCCAGCAACTAATGTCACTGTGGGGTCTTAGCAAAGGAAGACTGCCGAAATAGTAGTTTCACTTTGATGTATGCCGAATTCTGTGCCCTCAAACAAGCCCGTCCATATGTTGTCAGTATCTGTGAAAAGGTTCTTTGGCGTAAGGATGATCCGGAATCTACCACAGAGCCACACGGAACGTGAAATTCCTCTTTCTTTCACTCAGACCGTCGCAAAGGCTCCTGACTCGGCTATGCTGGTCGGGAGTAGCATATTGGGGACATCGCGCACCTGGTCAAATCCGATTCTGACTCGTAATGCACGCGGCCTAGCATTCAGCTCTCTGTCCCTCATCCCGGCCATCCAACTCTGTGGGAATAAAGCATTTACTCTGTCGAACCTGGCAGAAACTTTGAATTACCTCCACCATTATTAAACACGGTCCTTTCGCTCGCTCTTGTAGGTTCACGGGAAACAGAAGTCGTAGACCCGAGTCTGGCAGCCATGGCGTTCAGAAATGATACGGAAAGAAGGATGGTGGTTCATTAGTCGTCGGTCTTCCTAGACTCAGAATGAGATCTGGTTGGGGGGTCCCAGTCACGAGTTGCTTGACGTTTCAAGCTTGCTTTCAAGAAGATGCGAGTCGTTACCAAGGAAAGGACAGAAAACAAGAAAGCGGAAATTAGGTAGACAAACAGAACGCACGTCGACGAGGAATGCTCATCGGATAGCTCGAGGCGAGTCATCTTCAAGGCCAAATCGGTGTGGGATTAATGGACCGGCACCGAATCTGCAGAGTCATCGGTGATTGACCCATAGTGGAGACATGGCTCCAAAATAGTAGATTGGGGAATCATAATATTTTGGCATTTTGAATTCCCACAGGAAGTTCCATGGACATGTAGATGAGTTATCCGATAGTGAAACTGGGCAGAAACATCACGAGTAAACGCCTGATGGAAAGTATGAAAGGCGCACTTACAAATGGGTCCCCAAAGAAAGGCCCCGGGATCTGAATCGGTGGTTGAAGTCTAGATGTGCGAACCAAGCATATTGAGAAGACTCTATTACGCTCGTCACTTTGAAGAGCACCTCAGCTGCAAAGTAAGATATTGTAGCAAGGACACTCCCTCATCAAAGTACAAATGCTTTCGAAGACACGGGTGCTCATCTCCGAAAATATCCAAGATTTTCTGTTTATGATCCAGTGCCCAGGTATCAAAATCTGTTCCGACGAGCTCCTTGCAGAAAGCTCGTCCAAGCGAAAGATAGAGCTGTTCTGGCTGGAGTTCTCCGACGATGATATCATATGAACTGCCGGGGTTGTCAATAGCCAGAAGGGCTTCCAAGATAAGGAGGCACGGACGATTCGAAGTTTGTATTCTCCTCATCCCACTGGGACGAGGAATACATCGGGTTGATGACCGATTTTGTTGCACCACTATCAAGAATAGAAGGGATAGAGCCAAGTCGTGCGTCTGTCGAAGATCCTGGATTAATCGCATTGAACAGTACAGTAAATTTCGTGGTCATCGGGTCGATGTACCCCACCGATCCGACAGGAATGAGTTGTTCAAACATTGGAATATATCCGTCGGAGAAACTAGCTTCGAATAAGTCAAATGATTAATACGGAGATGTATTATGACAACACACTGGACGATAACATGGGGAATCAAAGCATCTGGTTGTAATCATTGCCAAACATAACGCGTCAGAGAAAGTCGGGCTCTACAGTTTCATGTCGGAAATCTCACTTCTCCTCAGTAAAGAGATCCGAGAGTTGAAAGTAATATTGATATCCGGGGCATCCGAATCGATAGTCAAGAAAGACAGACATCTTCATTCGCTCAGAGGGGTGATGTATCCTCTCGTTTGCCCAGGTGTGGCCCTCATGATGGAGAGGTGTTCGATTTGACGACCGACAATGGATCGCGCACATCCGCAGCTAGGAAAAACCTCTTCGTCTAGCCGCTCAACCATCCAAGAACGAAAGCGGTGGAGGATTGTTAGTCGGGTGATCTGTAGGGGAATCCAGAAGCTGGGGATATGCGCCCGGGAATGGTCCAATAATCGACATAGATATGAGTTGTGTAGCGTGGTGGATTGGAGCCACAGAATACCTTTCGAAGCAGAGACTCTAACCCCCTACTATGAGCGTCAACAGAAGCTTGGCATCCATATCACTTTGCAAGATACTACGGCAGGATCGTAAAGTCCACTCTAAACGTTAAAGTGCGGCAAAGTATCGGATAAGAAATCGAAGACAGGGACTTCGTAATGCATAGCTGTCCTTCGTTATACAACAGAAGAGTGCGGAGAGTTCACATCCTTGATGATGGCCAACCATTCTCTAGACACACAAAGCTGCAAGTCGTGAAGGTTTTGATGTGCTCCTCAGTGGAAATTAGGCTGGCCCAGGCGTCTGCCAGGACACGGGTGACTAGCTCGACTGGAATCACTGGACATGGCGGAGGAGTTGAAAGGATGTCCGGCCCGTGCTCCGGAGTCCGACACGTTATGACATCTTGCTCGAAGACTGTATACATGAACTAGCAGAACTATATTATATGTATCCCAAAGAACGGGCTTGTACAGGCAGTGAGTTGAGTCACCAGCCACAGCCTACATCTATAACAGGGAGAAAAGTGCGGATAGCTATGAAGCAAGGGGGTTCGGTACATGTGAGTTAGGATCAGGGTGTCAAGGGAGTGTAAAAGTACATTTGTCTGCGAGTTGAAATGCAGAATGTAGGGATACAATTGTTGCGGAAGCCAAAGCCAAAGCCAAAATCATGATAAAATGAGCGAGTGAGAGAGTGCAGTAACAATTAATAGATCAGACAATGTCCCAGAGTTCTTCGAGTGCGCAGCAGAACTAGAGAAAACAAGTCAGCGACAATGCAAGCATGCAAGATAGAGGCCATACCTTGCCGCAAGCAACACTAGCACTCAATGGGTATTCGCTGATACTGATTTTTTCGTCAACGTAAGCGTCAGCAAAGTCGTCCCTTCCACGGGCCATAGCGCCCACGAAAACAGCAATGTTATGAGTCTGAGGTAGCGTCGGTAGATATTGTGAGAGGCGCTGCGTTTTCGCGTCGCCGGATAGTGTCAGTTTAATAGTGTTGGGCGGGAAGTGGTCAACGACGGGGTTTTTAATGACTTTTAACAGCTTTTCTGGACCATTAACGCCACGAATAAATAGTTTGTGCAAGAGTTGGACTAAAGGAAATCCTGTCAGAAGGCGGAGAAAAAAAAGAAGAAAATCAGGACGCACCCATCAGCCCACTGAACCGCTTGAACGTCCTCGGTATCCTGACGTGCGGATTGACTTCGATAAGTACACCTTTCGCAGTATGGATATACACTTGAAGAAGCCCAGCTTTGTTCAAGGGCGAGTCCAGGAGAGTTAGTAGGCACTAAAAATTTCTCGTCAAACAGCACAAAAAAATTAGAAAAAAGGACGCACCTGGTGCGTAATATCAGGCCTAGCATCTGCAATATCCCTGCCCGTCTTGGCGAGGATACCCTGGTGGTCGTCGCAGTTGAGCAAGGTGTACTTGACGTCGCCCTCGCCCCCCTTGCCATGTCTGCCGCTTTTTGCACTCCCACTCGAGATACGGTAAGCCTCCAAACAGGCCTGCTCCAACACGACGAAAAGACGGCGCTGGGACGTTGCTGCTACACCCTTGGGCACATGTGCCTGCACCGGGAGCATCAGCGGGTTGGGGTTGGGCACGAAGGGCACTCCTTTGAGCGGTGCCGGCGCAGCGATCTTCTTCGTCTTGGACGCAGGAAGCGGTCGAGTAGGCCTATCCGTCGTTGTCGTCGCCCTTTTCAAGATGGTGATTCCACCAGAACTGCTGTCGCTCCCATCCTTACTAATATCCTCGTCGATCTGCATATCTTCTTCTGGTTCAGATTCTGAGCTACGAACAGGGCTTTTCTGGCGTCGACGCTGCAGTGGGGGTTCGACGGGGCTGGATTTGGGTCGTGGTGGTGGATCAAGTTCATCAGGATTGACCAGGTGGGATAGATCACGGTGACCAACTCCGGAATGGCGGCGGCGACGGGCTGGCACAACTTGAGTCAGGGTCATGATAGGCACTGAGGGCGACGACGACAACGACGGGTAAAGGAATATAAACAAGCGGACACAGAATGGAAGAGGCAGGTATAAAAACGTAAAATGCAGTCGTTACTATTGATATACTCACGCCGGAATTTTTTACATCCAAAAAGGGGCATCGTGATCACGTCAACGGCGCCACGAACGAGTCAAAGCGGAAACCTTCCACACACATTGCTCCGTCAGTATGAAGGCTGTATAAAGGTATATTCAGGATTTTGGATATAATTAATGCAGAAGGAATGGAATATGTACTTTGGCACTCCAGGTTTTTTTGTCTCTCGACTCTTTCTGTCTTGACGGTGTCTTGCTCCGATGAAGAACTTATTCTACTGCCACACAATCTCCACACGGAGCTCTGAGAGCCAATGGAAAAAGAGAGAGCCATCGATAGCAGCCTTGACCTGACCATCTGAACAGTCTGGCTAAAACAACGACTGCAAACTCAACCTAAACACAGCAGAACCTAGTAGGACCACTTGCGAGGCCGATACCAACGGTGCCTCAAGAATTCATGTTCGCTGCCAATAGTGACGAATGATTGTATAGCACGCCTGCCCTGCCCATATAGGACAAGATGTTGGTCAAAATTTGATGCGGAAGTCAAGGCCCCACCTCTGTGCGGATGACATGATGAGGAAAAGGCTCAGGAGAAAATCATCGCTAGAACGAACATGGTACAAATCCACAGAAAAAATCGATTTGCGAAAGAGCTCATGGTTCCTCATTCCGAAATTTGTCGAGGTTCAGTACCACGTATGTTCAAAATGAGGCTGTAAGAATAGACCGAGAGAAAGAATAACGCTTAGGTCGATAGGCGGTTGTTGTACCGTCCGACGCACACCACAGAACCGCAGACCCAGGATAAGTGAAGCTTGGACCTTCTGCTGGGAAGTGCAAATATGGACCCGAAAAGTGGAATAGATGCCGATTTACTGATAGAGCCTCTCTATGGATGAATAAATGAGACCAACTGTTAGGACCTCCCTGACGGCTATCCTTCCCGCACTGAGACCAGGTTTGCAGCTGGAGGTCCCTCGGGCTTCTGTGCTGACCATGTCCATCCCGTTGGGTCAGCGAATCGGATGTGCGGATGTCCACCACCCTGTGACTCAGGCTAAAAGTTGCGTGAGAATTCCTACGAACTGTTGGTACGGATATCGGAAATCAGACCTTCTGCCGAGCAGTGAAAAGCATAGATGCCGGACCAATGATGTGCGCACTGAACGATCCCCTCATCCCCTTAACAGTAAGATGATGGAAGCGCCAGCTTGGGATGCAGGCCGAGCGAACGTGAGAATCGAAGGCAGTAACACAAAATGAATGTTGGGTTTGGGGGTAGAGCCGGAAGTTCGAGAGTCACGGTGTGAAGGTACTGGTAACGAGTGGGGAAAACGGGAGTTCAGGCGTGTAGGAGACCTGGATCACCGCTCATTGCAGTTGACTTAGGCGACCACAACTTGAGTCGTTCGGGTCACCCGTCGCACTTGTACATGTAGGGGAATCAGTGAAGGCAGCGAATAAACTAAGCACAAAGAGAATGTGAATATATGCTGATCGCGACTCACCTCGGCAAGCGTATTCGTTAACGTCCTCTAGTAATTCAATGCTGACAATCAGGCACCTGTATTCGTCTGAGTTCTTACATCACCTCCTCGACTTCATTCTCGGGATGAGTTGACCTGCAGATTTTCAAGAGGTTCTACAGAGACATCAATTCGTTCCTTGACAGTGTGTTCACTGTCGGGGATTGATTTTTCCGGGAATTCGACGACGTAGGGTTTGAAGATGCCGTCGCGTGCGCATACTGATCACTGGTGCTGTTTTTTTCCGATGCACTAAAGTACCGTTGGAATGCCATAGTCTCATATTTCGTTCAGGTGATCTAAACGACTAGAAAAAGATGAGTATATGCGCCGGCTGAACGACGGACCGGTGTATCGCGTACTTGTAACCTCGTGAGAATACGCAGACTTTGATTTTCCATGATTCGCTGTACGGCGACGTTTGCGTGCGCATAATGCGGTTGGAACACGTTGTCTACGATGGGAGCGTAGAGGATCCGGTGTGAGTCTGCCTGATGCTCGGAGCTGGTGAATTTCATCGTTGGCAGCAAGCCGACGTTTGTGGGCATGGTGGAGGGAGGGAAGAAAGAGAGAACGCGATTGGACGTCTTTCTATATAGGGCGGAGAACTATGTCGCGTGGAAGAGCGCGCTATATGACGTATCGCGCATCGTCATTGTCGATTCGATGGGGAAACGGTGGTGGCCAGAGGAAGGGAGACAACGTGATGACTAAGGTCCTTATCGTATCGCTGAGTGTAGCCATCTTTGCTTGAAGTTGTAGCGATGTTCTGAGATATCGATGTCAGACATGACCGGGACCGCAAGCACATGTCATTGAATATGTTGCACGTATGCAGTAATAGTACAGAGGTCGAATACACGAACAGCAGTCCGCTTCACACTGCGCACATTTAGCTAATTCGTTTTGGGGGAAAAAGACGGATACTGACTTTCTTGATAATCTGCGGCCAGAAGCCTGAAAGAGTGTGTGATAAGCGAATGGTATGAAGTACGAAAGGACCTACAACTCCAATACAATCTCTGGCGGAATCCGTTCAAGAAACTCGTTCACAGGCACCTCCTCCTTGGGACCAACCTTTTCATAGTGCGCCTTGAAACACATATATTCCAAGAGTTTTTGGACGATCAGGCCACTGAAAGGGTATACATAAATGTAGACGTTGATGATGAGGCAGGTCGACGCGTACCGGTACTCTCTCGCCACGTAGGTTTTGGATTCCGCTTCCGAGAAACCACCTGCAGAGCATCTAGAACTGCCGAAATGGTAGTCGAAATAACAGTAGCGTACTTTCAGTGTCAAGAGAATTTTTGATTGTTCCACTGATATTGGCAACGCGTCGTCGAACTAGAAAAGAAAACCCATCGTTGCTTTCAATCCGAACCCAGTCTTCATTCTTAGATTCTGTCTATTACCGGGGTGAGACGGAGTACAAGGACCAGGAAAAGAGTACCCACGCTCATCTCTACATCGGCCATGACTGTTGATTGGTTGAAGACGCGGCTGAAACCGGGCCGGTGGCCCACAAAGGGCTTTGTCATCGTCGGGTATGTCCGAGATTCCCCACGTTTTGCTCCTGATCTTACCGAGTTTTTTTGCCGTGTACGCGCGGGTTGACGGCTGTATAATTCCCATCTATCGTCCACCAAGATTACTTATTCTGCTGCCTCGACGCAGCCTGGGTAGTCAGCGGCCATGCTGCCGAAAGTCGCCACTACCTTACTACATTCTGGTTCTAGGGCAGCGACCGCTGTACAGAACCAGTCACATACTATCAGAAACGTTCTACAGCTCCAGTCGAATTCTGGACCCAATTCGAATCGTGGCGGAAACGGTCCTAGTTCGGGAGGTTCGAGGTATAATACTGGCAGTCGCAGCTACCATGTACGTCGATATTCGTTTCAGCTTCCGTCGTTCTTGCTGACACTGTCGTTTGAAGGGGTCTGGGCGTGCCGCGACTCAGGCGAACACATTTGGGATCAACGATGTCTCCGTTGCCCAGACAGACGACGGCGACGAGCCTTTTCCAGTCAAGTGCGCGCTCTCAGCGACGACGACAACGACGAGACGTGCTAGACGGCATAGTACCAGCAACTCGCCGCTCGTCGTCGCTGACCGGCACGAATCGCTTGGTGTATTCAAGGCTGTACAGCTCCATGCACGATCCCGGCATGCATTCGCTGCAGCACCGGTAGAGTCTCCAGTCACCACTCGTTCCAGGAGCAACTCGCTCTCCGCCATATCAGCCAGCGATGGCGTCCCCGAAGACCTCCCCCCACCAGTACCTCCAGGTCTTGAGGCTCTTGACCCCAGTTCTCTCCATGAGCCGCTGCTGTCCCCCCCGCCCGCACCTGATATCTTCATCTCCGAGGACTATAAACGTCTCATGGATGCAAGATCGTTGGATCCCAGTGCTGCAGCTGCCGTTGTACTCAATTTCCGTCAAACCACCATCACCCCGACTATCCAAGAGTTTAATGCCGCCGTCGAGGCCCTCTTTCTCACACGGAGGCCCGGCGAACCTCTTACTCTTCTCCTCGAAACATACAATGACATGATTCAGCGCGGCCTCGTTCCCAACTACCGGACATACGTCACTCTCATTCTCGCCCTCACGGACCGGGACAACGAGTTGCAATGGGCTATCGAGGGCATTCACCAGCGCCAAAAGTGGAACGAGCTCGGCAATCCCACCGTCAAGTTCAACGCCAAGGAAGATCTCAACCAACTTCGACTCTTCCGCAATGAAGCCAATCTTCCGTCGATTCTCGCTCTCTTCCGTGCCATCGCTGTCATGAAGGTTCACCCCGGCAATCAGATCCCCGTCTTCGTCTATCGAAATCTTTTACGATCATGCGCATATCACGGTGATGAACCCGGCACAGTTGATGGGGCCATCCAGATATGGTCGCATTTGGAGAAAAATTCTAGGGCTATACCTGCTGTCTGTTTTCAGTGGATGATCGCTGTCTACGGTAAAGCCAAAGATCTCGCAGGTGCCCAGGAGGTCTTCCGGGAGTTCCGGAAGATGGCCGAAGAACACAAGGTAATTTGGACGGATAAAGAGGACAACTCAGCACGGAGAAACCTGATAGCTGTGTGGAATTCAGCGATTACTGCCTACTTCCAGTGCGGCGAGCCACATCTGGCTGTTGCCCTCCTGGAGGAAATGCTAGATGCGGCCGCGAATCAGACCCCAAAGGACGAGATGAAGATGGCATTTGGAGTTTACCAAGCACAGTTCTACGGACATCTACCTCCCGCACCTTCGGCTTCCACGTTTACATCCATCATACAGGGTTTCGTTACGACTGGTGACATAGATTCGGCTTGGAATTGGTTTGAGCAAATCGTCAATCTCCCACATGGTCCCGTTGCAGCACACATATCAACGCTCACTCCTACCCGCCCAGACGCTTTTACCTGGCGTATCATGATCGAGGCATTGGTTCAGCACAACCGTATTGATCAGTTGAACTCACTTTTCGCACACCACCTCAACGTTGGCAGGCAGGATAAAATAGAGCTCCGCCTCGTAGACCAGGGATACATCTACGTTGCGAATATCCGTGACATCAAGCATTTGGCGGAAAAATCGGGCAACGAGGCGGCGATCAAGCGACGACTGGACACTCTCGCTGCTCTTCAGGATACCAGATACCTTCCTTTCGACGGTTGGGACAGAGTATGGAACTATTACTTGCAGTTTGGTTGGTTACGTGAAGCCGTCCAGCTATGTGACCGCCATCTTCGCCATGTCCTTCAAACCGGTTACGACCCTCGTCCCGCTGCCACGAAGACTCATCTCGTAAATATGACGACGGCGGTTTATTCCAAGTACAAAGGGCAGATTCCATTTGAGGATGCGCTTGCACTTGCTCGATTGGCTCCCACGGTACGGTACACATACCCAGTGGATTACTCGACATACCTCCTCCAGTCTTACAGTCTACAGACACCCGAAGTTCTATCAAAATTGGAGATTTCCGACTGGGTTGTCGTTCTGCAGGCCGCGGCCAGTCTGGAAGTCATGCCGGCATCCGTTCCAAAGGCTTTCGTTCGAGACTATGTATTCAAGGGATTATTAGACTTATTGGGGGATCTGACACGTTACTCCCCCAATTTCGAACTTGCAGTCATCTCTAAGATGTCTCCGTCGCTACTGAACACAGTCATTTCGGTTGCTCTGCAGGTACATGGAGAGGAAAAAGTGGAGAGTGTGTTTGAGTCTCTGGGCCCCTCGTTCATGGCTGAGCTCTCCAAATATCGAGAGTCTTTGACATCGAGCGAAGTGAGCGAAGATGACGCCAGCTTAGGGTTCTCTCTAGAGAGCCCGACCTCGACGGCTACTACTTCACCTATGCTCGAGGAGAATGGACACACTCTCAGCGATCCTGCGTCCGTCTCATGGATAACCGATAGAAAGCTTTCTGACACACTGCGCGAGCTCCTTCGGTTGGAGAATAACGCCGTGGACGAGGCGTTCCGAATCTTCATGGAGGCAATCCAACGTAACCGGCTCCCGTATCGGCACATCACAGCATCTTTGATCACTGCTCTCGGACGTGAACGTCGGCTGGGGGACATGAAGCATGTGTACGACCTGGTGCAAGTGAGGGAGCCGCCGCTGGAGTCTACCGATGCCCAGAAGTTCCAGTCTTGGATGGCTATTGAGGATGCTATGGTCCATGCCCTGGCGCATATGGGTGAGATCGAAGCTGCCCATGTGCACCGTAGGCGTATCCTGGAGCAGGGCGGGGTCCCGTCGCCAGATGCTTATGGCGCATTGATCTACTACGTCAAAGATACCACGGATGACGCTTCCAACGCCCTCGCGCTCTTCCACGAGTCCCAGCTCCGTGGTGTCCGCGCCTCGCAGTACCTGTATAACAATATCATCTCCAAGGTGGCGAAAGCCAGAAAGGCGGACCTGGCGTTGGAGTTGTTCACGCAGATGAAAGGTTCGAGTGTTTCGGTGTCGTCTATTACGTATGGGGCTGTCATTGGAGCGTGTGCGCGGGTTGGGGACGTAGTATCTGCGGAGACGCTGTTCAAGGAGATGACGGAGCGGAATTCGTTCAAGCCGCGAGTCCCTCCTTACAACACGATGATGCAGCTCTATACTACGACCAAGCCGAACAAGGACAGGGCGTTTTATTACTATAATGAGATGCTCAAGGCTGGTGTTCGTCCTTCGAGCTATACTTACAAGGTATGTCGATAATAATTTCTGTCCTCTGCAACATCTGATGTCTTCTTTTTTGCCTTCCTTTAGTTACTCATCGATGCGTACATGCTTGATCCTCATGATATCACCAAGGCCGAAGAAGTTTTGGACATCGTTCACAAATCCATGCACGCCCGTCTCGAGCCTAACCATATCGCTGCAATGATCAATGCGTATGGATGCATACTCAAGGATTTGGACAAGGCGATTGCATTCTTCGATCGGGTCCCTATGCTATCTAGCGACCGTCTGTACGACGCCACGGTGTTCGAAGCGATGATCAACGTTCTGGTCGTGCACCGTCGGCCGGATCTGATCCCCAAGTACCTCAAGAAGATGGAGATCGTCAGTGTGCACATGACTGCGTATGTGGCAAATGTGTTGATCAGGGCGTATGCCGTGGTTGGTGATATCGAGAAAGCGAGGGAGGTGTTCGAGGGTATGGCCGATCCAGCGCAGGGAATGGCGGCTGTGAATAATCATGCGCCGTTCAATCCTCAGGAATCTAGGCCTGTGGCTGCGGGTACGCCTGTTTACCGGGAGGTGAGTCGTTTTGTGAGGTTTGCTCTGCACAATAGCTTATATACTTCATAGCCGTCTACGTGGGAAGCTATGGTACGTGCGGAGTTAGGCGAAGGACACCGCGACCGTGCACTCGACCTTTTGGAACGGCTAAAGCGAAGGTCAGTTTCTCTGCTTTCCCTTTCTCCTAGATCTAACCGGTTTTCTTTACAGGCAGTTCCCAGAGGCTGTGTATAATCGGATAAGTGGCATAATGGTCGACCACTCGTCGCTTCCACCTTGATGTTAGGTCTAGGATTTTGAACTTGTTTAGTTGCTCCATTTATTCCACCTTCACTTCTACTTCATGCTCGATAATCAACAACGGTGTATCATAGTTTTGTATAAGTAGACATAGATTAAAAGTAGCATTATAAGCTTGATTATTGGTGCAATGCGACGCTCCCTTGATTTTCGGATGACAGGGTTTAAAAAGTTATTCGGGTTCAGCACGCGGCATTGGCGCAGCATCTTCCTTCTCTTTTCCAATGTCATTTCCAGGCGAGCTAATCGCAACTATCCTCACTGACGCCTGGGCTAGCCTAGCTTCCACTGAAGAGTACAGCAAATCCTTCGCGGTTTGCAGTCTTGTGTCTAGATAATAGTCGGACGCCATCAAGGGTACATTCGATACACTCCCCATACTTCATGCTGAGTAAATCAACATCAGGTCGGCTATCGTTCACTGGCTTCAGCGTCATGAGGCGTTTGGAGGACTCTCGTGTCTGGTCTTCGATGGCTTATTCGATTCAACGATAGGGCTCACTCAAACCTGCATTAAATGACACCGAAATGCTGACAGTCATGGCGTTTGAATAGGAGATAGAGAAATCACTTTACCATGACGTCGCATGTGCTACAGGGTTAAGACATTTTAAGCGGTTTCTTTGAAGTCTACCATTACTGTTTTCAAAAGTTCAAAATCAACTACCGACGTTATTATTCCAATCGACCATCGTCTGCAGCGATACATTTTTGCCGCCTCGTATGCTCCTGCAGCTGATGACAACGTAGTCCCAAATACAGAACTAGAAATTGTGAGCCCTCCATCCTTGCACAATTAGTCAAGGCAATGTTACTCACCTGGGCCCTTCTTTGAGACCGTCGACGAGGCTAAGCATGACTGGGCTAGGTAAACGTTTCATATACTGCTCGCCGACCAAAGTCTGGGACTTCGTGAGCTTTTCACCCATCCTTTCCCGGATTTCCCTGCTACGCTGCCGTAGCTTCTCCCAGCAGTCACATATGCTGGTAGGGACATACGGCGCTATCGACGAGCGGACTAACCATAATAATGCACTGATAATTGCCGTGATGCCAGCGATGGGGAGTATGATTGCCAGTACAGATGGCGCGATATCCTTCTGCGACCGAGGTGAGGTACTCGCCGCCAAGCTTGGCGAGCCAGCCGAATGCACGATTGTGTCGGAGTTGACCGCTACGTTGTACTTGGTTTGCGTGGCACCCGGTGTATCTGTGGGGAAATATCCAATTAAAAATGCGCCTCAAAAGAAAACCCTCTTGTGCACTGACAATCCTGTCCCGTTTGCGTACTCGTGGGCTCACTATCGTTGAGTCAGTAATAAGGTACAGAAAGTAAAGAAAAAAAGAGCACGCACGGAGGATCCAGGGCGTACAACGCCGATGATGATTGGGAATACACAACGTCAGTCAGTGTTGTGTGGTGCAATGGGACTCGCAGGCCAGTGAGGCCAGTGCAGAGAAGCAGGAGGACGACGCGGAGACGATGGATAGGATAGTAGTGAGGCGGGGAAGTAAAAGACAGCCATGTTTGGGAATTAATGGCCTCGAGCGTGCACGCGCCAACGTCGGCCTGAGCTTCAGACAGTGACAGCGAGGACTGCAAGATGGAAGGAATTGGTAGCCACAACCATTCCTGCCTCTTTGGGACGAGCTTCTTTCAGCTCGCAAGTCTTCGACATGTAGTCAAAAGGTGTATTTCTTTAGACACAGCACCGATCTATGGTCCCATGCAAATCTGGGTGGAAAAGGTTTGATTCCCCAACTCCGAACCTGAAGCTGAAGCTTGAAGCCTGACGGACTTTTAAGATGGTCAAGATAAGATAAGACGGATGTTCACGCACTGCTACTGGT
The DNA here is from genome assembly GCA_030407055.1 of Armillaria mellea. Lineage (NCBI taxonomy): Eukaryota > Fungi > Basidiomycota > Agaricomycetes > Agaricales > Physalacriaceae > Armillaria > Armillaria mellea. The sequence continues at coordinate 3,937,161 of JAUDZF010000005.1, forward strand.
ACACGAGGATCAAATCGGAGAGGCGTCTTCTTATTACACGGTTTCAGCATTAGAAGCGAGGATAGGACGAAGAAATCTCTACCCACCTTGACAGCACCGACACCTTGAGTATTTTTTAGCATCGCCTCTAATTACATGGAACAACAAAGCACACAACTGGTTTTTTGAATGATAAAATATCAGTTCAGTAAAATGGGGGCACGCACACAACACTAGCTCAGGCCAAAGTTGAACTTGAAAATAAAATGATGATGAAGCTGTTTGAGACAAAATGACCAGCATTCAGCTGAGTGGTGGAAACGAGAGCGAAGAGGCTCACATTGTTTCGTCGTCAAGAGTACTTAAAAGCAGGTATCGATGTCACACCCCAAATGTGCTGATCATACAAGTAATCATGATAGGGACTCTTCTCAAGATCGGAGCCGAGTCTAAAAAACCAATGCTCGGCATATGCCGTAACACCTTCCTTTCCTTTTCCAATGTCATTTCCAGGCGAGCTAATCGCAACTATTCTTACTGACGCCTGGGCCGGCCTAAATTCTACTGAAGAGCACATCAAAACATTCAAGACTTGCAGTCTTGTATCTAGAGAATGGTCGGACGCCATCAAGGAAGTGCACTCAGTGCATTCGTGGATTCCCCTGTCGTATAGTGGAGGACAGTTATACAGCGTCAAGTCGCTGTCTTCAATTTCGAATCCGATGCTTTGCCGTACTCTGACGTTTAGGGTGGACTATGTGGCCATGCCGGAGCACCTTGAGCGCACTAGATGCGAACTTTCTGTGGAAGCCAACAAGGGGATAGAGTCCCTACTTCGAAAATTATTCTACAGCTCTAGCTCACCTCGCTACGCAACCCATATCTATATCGATTACTTGGACGATTCCCGGGTGCACGTCCCCCACTTCTGGATCCCCCCACAGATCACACGGCTAACAATCCTCTACCACTTTCGTTCTTGGACGGTCGACTGGTTAGACAAACAGAATTTCCATTCCTGCCAATGTTCGAGATCCGCTATCGACCGTCAAGTCGACCACCTTACCATCATGGGAGCCACACCTGAGCTAACGAGAAAACTTATTACCCCTCTTAGCGAATGGAGATGTCTTTCTTTCTTGACTGTCGACACGGATGCCCCGGATATCGATATTCCAGTCACGTCTCAGATCTCTGTACTTAAGAGAAGTCAGGATCTCGAATATGAAGTTGTAAAGCCCGACTTTCTGCTTCGTGTTATGTTTGGCGACCATTACAGCCGAAGGATCATGTACGACAGATCATACTTTGGTGTGTTGTCATACATTTCCGTATTCGGTTACTAGATTGTCTGACCTATTTCACAGATATGTATGCCGAGCCAGATATTCCAATGTTTGAACAAGTCATTCCTGTTGGTTCTGTGGGTTATATCGACCCAATGACCAGGAAATTTATCATATTGTTCAATGCAATTGATCCAGGATTTTCGATGGACGCACGACTCGACTTCATTCCTTCTCTTCTTGATAGTGGGGTGACAAAGTTGGTCATCCACCCAACTTGCCGGGCGTGGGATGATAAAGTCCTCGACTAGTTCGTGTCTCCCCATATACTGGACTTCCTTCTGGCTATTGACCAACTTGTCAGTTCCACAGTTGGAACTCTCCATCCGGAACAGCTCTACCTTTCACTAGGACGAGCTTGCTGTAAGGAGCTTGTCGGGACGCATTCTCCTGGGATCTGGCTACTGGATCATGAACAGAAAATCTTGGATATTTTCGGAGATGAGCATCCTTATATTCGAAAGTGTCTCGACCTTGGTGAGGGACTCCCCTTGCCCTAATCTCTTACTTCCCAGCTGAGATGCCTTGAAGTGACCGCGGCCGTAGATTCTTCTCAATATGCTTGGTTCCCACATTTAGGCTTCAGTTCCCGTTTCAGATCCCCAGGGCCTTTCTTCTGGCACCAGTTCGTAAATACTCCTTTCATACTTTCATCTGGCCTTGCAACATGACCTTTTTTTCATAGCTTGACTTCAATATACACCTCCCACGTGTCCCTGGAACCCCTTGGGGAGAGTTCGAACTGCCGAAATACTATGATCCCCCCAATCTATTGACTTGGAGCCGCGTCTCCATTGTAGGTCAGTCACCTATGACCGTGAAAATTCGATGCCAGTCCTTTAAGCGTTGACCGAGTACTGGGCTTCAGGGATGAAAATGGTTCACTCGCTGAGACCCGACGAACATTCCTCGTCGACGGGTCATCTATCTATCCCTTTACCATTTTGTTATTTTATTGAGTCACACTAGGTGACGACGCTTATGCTTGAATACATAAATGTTAGGCAATTCGTGGTCGAAATCGTCCAGTCAGGAGCAACAAGCGAACTTTGCTTTCACAATGCCTTGCTTCAAGGAGCTATACTGGGATTTAAAGGATCGCCTCTATGTTTAGTTATGAAGAGCTACATTATAATTGACTGACGATGGCCTAGTATTACAAGAAGAACATAATGGTGATACAAGAGCAGTTTTGAGACTCAGTAATAGAACACTAAAGCTCTAAGTTCAATTGATTGTCTGAGCGGTGTTCCTTCGGGCGTCGTCGGATCCGCAAATCCTGTATGAGGAGTGAAGAGTGCCACACTTCCATCTCGAACAGAATCGAAACTAGTATTCAAGGATATTAGTGAAACGTCTTTCAGATCGTAGGACAAGGGACGAACCACTTGATGAGAATAAACTCGTCAGGTCGGACGTCCTTGAAATACCCCCACTTATGGTTCTCGTTGTATTTAACACCATATGTCTCCCCGTCCATGTGAGGATATTTCAAAGTCACCGCTTGAACATCTTTCTCTGGATTAACGCTCGCGAAATCGCACAGCGCTAGAGGCCAATCAGAAGCTGGGTTCTGAATTGGCCGCCAAAGGTTAATGATCTGGAACCGCTTGGACAGCAGTTTGGGGACATCTTCGGGTGGAAGATGACGGTGTACACGAGCCACGGAGGACTTGGGGGTTTGGTCGACATGACTACTGGCAACTGGCTGTCGCTTGTCTGGAGTATCTTCAGTTATTTCTGGCCGGCGCCTGCGTATTGCTAATGATCTTAGCTAACGAGATGTCGTGAATGGTGGTATGGACTTACTGTGGTCGAATAGAACAACTCTGCTTGCTCCCGTCGCCTCCTTTATAGCTGCGATACTCTCCTCGTAGTAACCCTCGACCAGCACCTCTCCGTCCCTGATAAACTGAGTAGGTCGATCAGGGAAGAGCTGGAATCCGGCTGTGTCAAGAGTCAAAGGATCCCGCCTCTCCCTATAATTCTCGATATGTACGGCCTTCACTTCGAATGAATAATTTCTATCTCGCTCTCCAGATGGGTTGGCATTGATGGCGATGTATGCTTGTGCGCCGTCAGGGGGCGGTTGCATAAAATTGAGGTCGGCGGTTACACCAGAAGACATGATGATGGGCGGTATTGAAGAGCGCTAGATAAAGATCAACGGTTATATACGCTTCGGTGTGCGTATTACTACTGTATAGGCTGACAAAGGGTGCCCTCCACATCAGTACGCAATTTCACAGGGATCTTGCGTGCTGAGCAATGTGGTAGTCAGCTGGACGGTCTCGCCGCAGGATGACCAAGGGAGAAGTTGGAGAACCGTGGAAAGGGAAAGATCGACTCCATTTATCTACGATTTCTAAGCGCAATGTCGAGCTGAGTGTCCGGGATGCTCGGACACAATTACTAAGGTCTGGGCAATCAGTCACCAAAGGCCGTTCAATTCCGCAGGGTAACTCCTGGTCATTGTGTTCCAGGTAAGTCTGCTGGATGATGTTGCAAAGCGAAGATCATTAAGAGGAAGCTGAGCAAGGATTAGGCTCAGGGACAGTGGCGGTGCCGACCTAGTAGGTTGCCTACCTCTTGAATGATCGATATAAATGTCAAGCCCTCAATTTAAAGATAGATATGCAGACTTTATAAAAACGGAAACATGGAGTAATGTTTTCATGTTATCACAGAATATTCAACAAATAATCTGCACTGTACGCAAAACCAGTGACATAAAGGAGAGTCCCGGCAACATAATCATAACATAAATGAAGTTAGAAAATGAAGCGAATGATAGTTAAATACAATAATAGTCCTCCGATAAATTCCAGGATAGATTAATTATAAATCCGACGAATCGAGGGCATCGTAGATGGGACAGAGATCATCCCAGGCAGCTATTGCAATAAAGCGTGTTAGTCCGTGTCGACTCGTACAAATAGAATCACAAACTGGATGGCGTGATAGTTGAATTCCAGTCACTGTCACCCTCTGCAAATACGATGGCGAAACCACTGAATGCCTTATGAGTATCTTTGCTCCCCAAAGTTGAATGAGAACTTACAGGGCCAAGTGCCAGTCGATATGACTGTAAACAATGGATCAGTACAAAGTCTATCATCCAGATCCAGTGACATACCAGTGAAAAATCCATGGTCCGGGATTGTCAGTAGTCCAGCGGACAGTGACATTATCACCCGCTACGCCGAGGCTGACAACGTCGCGACGAACAGGATTATCGTAGTTGTACGTATCACTTCCTGCGACACGAACGACATCGAAGCTATGCTGTGGATAAATGAACGATCAGAGATATGGTATGTGTTACTTCAGAAATTGGACCGTACGCCGTGAAGATGCATGGGGTGCTAGATTTGATATCAGTTTCCGGATTCCCTGCCCAATGGACTTTTAAGACTCACTGGTCCGCCTGCAACGCCAGCAGGAACCGAGAGTTCAACACTCGCGTTCGAGGGTAGGTAATAGATCGAGCCACTCGGAAGAAGGCTTGACACATCTTCAGCACCACTCAAGATCTGGAGCAATACAGGCACGGTTGGTGGTGTGTATGCTACGCCGTTGACGGTGAATGTCAAATCAGTTCCCTGCCCCGCGAGTTTCAGTACTGTTCAATCGAAGATATCGTTAAGGAGCATACGAATTCTACAGCCAAGTTGATAGCATTGTCGACACCTCCAGCAGTAGCGGTGCCCGGCTAAAAAGAACCGTATCAGATAACACAGCAAGTGAACGCAGTCCGCAGAAACTGACCACCCCAAGATCCAGTGGCTATTATGCGAATTGGTGAGAGTCTTTTATCCAACTGAAGAGCAGGTACATACCACAAGATTGGCCTCGTCAAGAGCATTCGTGCTTGTAACATCTGCATCTGCAGGGTTCGTCTCGTTGGCTCCGTTGTAGCGCAAAATAGCTGAGTTGATGTTATCCGCAAAGTCCACAGTTCCCACACTAGGGTTGAATCGGATCCCTTGAAAGCGGAATCAATAGGTAGCCAAGAAGAAGATAATCAGTCCATACAATAATTGTCGACCGTCTGATCTGCTGTCAACTATAAAAAGAAGGTAAGTCATCTCAGATTGTCTTATTGATTTAGAATCGAAGCTTACAACGAACGAATAGCGCTGACCTGCATCATACGTTAAAATTAGCTTTTGTCGCAATATTAGATAGAAGACAGCGGACCGGCGAATATTTGGATCTCATCAACTGTGTATGCTTCATGATTAATACCATCAACTTCGATCACGGTCCTACCCGAAAAGTAAGTAACCATCATGTCCCAAGAAGAATTAGACTTGCATGTTATGCCCTTCAATCTGGAAGACAAAGTTCGCATCACAAGCCATGTTGATCAAGCGGAATCGGTATCTGATTGGAAGCGTCAGAGAGGAAATCTAAGATGTAGCAATCAAACACATACCGTGTACCAGAATCCACTGTGACCACTGCAAGTTCGCCAGATGTACCTTCCCAACTAGCCATTCTTTATTAGCGATATACAGATTAGCTTAAGTGATACACTTACATTCCTAGTCCGTTGAAAAGACTCGAATCGGGTGTACTGAGGACTGTTAAGACCCATGTCACAGCGAAGAAGGGCAATTGAAACGTACGGGAGAGTCAACGTCTCCGCAAAGGCGTGATACCAATCAAACAGACTAAGGACGGTAGTTTCTGGGATGTTTCATGCACAATGTCAATTAACCATCCACGCTTGAATGGCTCCGGATTGACTGACCATCGTCAACGTCGTACAGCGATGCGTGCGGATCGTCGTCGTCATAGATAACAAGGGGTCCACGAATACCGTCACAATATTGCGTAGCTGGTACCAGGTCATGTTCGTGGCTCTGATAAGACTAGAGGGACTCACATAGATGGGAATGATACCAAAATGTACCAGCTTGGCCGGTTGTCGGAAAACTGTACAGAAACGAATTCCCTTTGGCAATAGGACATTGAGATACAGAGGCGACACCGTCTGCCCAATTCGTGTCCGTTTGGAAGATGCCATGCCAATGCTATAAGATACGCGTCAAAATGTGTCGTAACATGATCGTAGAAGACATACGATCGTGGTGCTTTGGAGAATATCATCATCATCCAAATTATTGACTACATTTATTTGAAGCGTGTCCCCCTGGAAATGCGTTAGAAGAGCAATGAAGGTCAAGGTTGGATGTAGCTAACCGTAGTTGCGGTAATTAGCTCTCCAACAACCGATCCCCCCGCCACGGCGGCGGTTCGATTGTACCCATCCGGAGAGACTTCGACATCAGAAATAATCAGGTCACCGGAAGTGGTGATAGTCGCGTGAGTCGCGACCACATATAAAGCGACAGTAACAAGCGTTGAAAAGGATTGACGCATAGTCAGAAAACAATGAGAGTAGAGGTAGATAAAGACTGAATGCGACTAAAACACACAATCTTGGATGATGAATTTGTACAGTGACTGTGGCTCCGTTATATAGAGCGACGCGGATGCCGACATTCGTGCAGTGCAATTTGTTGAGGATCACAGAAGGCGAACGTCGGAAGACCTAGACGGCTTTGTCTGATGAAGAAAAAGGTACACCATATGGCACAGAAGACGTACTTCGCTGGGGAACCGGTAGATAATTTCATGACCCAAAACTCGATCTGATCTGTAGGACCCTGTGAAAATGACACCGCTTAAGTGAACATCAAAACAGTAACAGAGCGGCCAAAATGCTGCGCATACAATTTATTCGCTCAGAATTGTCATGAATGGACAGTACCCCAAAGGTGACGTCGGATGTATAGCTGAGGCGTACGTATACTCTCCAAGTTGCGGAGAACTGCGCTTCGTGTATATCTTCGATGAAGGACCATGGGAAGAGGGTAAATTAGATGCCTTGGCTATTAAAGAAGCAAGCAACACACCAGGTCATCTCAACAGCGTAGTTCCTGAATAGATACCGGTGAGCGCATTCCTGTAAGATCGCAGGGGGAGCGCCGCTTTGACACTCCGATAATTGTTTGACCTAAGTGCTGCGCAGGCGTAAGTCGCTCGCTCGAGAGCAACTAAATCCTAGAGTTATTAATAGAAGACTACGCAGCCGGCGGTGTGTTAGACGCGTAGACGTTGGATTATTTTAGCCACACCTCCGTCTACGTTCTAACGACAACATCAGAAATTTCTGAGAAAACTCTCACTACCGATTGCACAGGCCGTCTGCGCAGGGTTCTAACCGAAAGCGAATCGTCCAATGCCCTGCAAAGACACTGGATCCAATACTACGTTGAATTTACCCAGTCAGTTATGGTCCATTGATCGCACAAATGGTTCACGTACGGGCAGAGTAGGAGAGCGTCTCTGTTGTACTCATTCGGAGATCCGAAAGTCGGCCTAGAGACTTGATAAGGACTTCGGCGATCAAGTCCAGCCGTTATCCTTCAGACCATGGCTGTATGGTCGATACACACGATACGAATGGGAGGGCGGAAGCTCAATAACGGAAAAGTGTGGATCAAGACCATTCTTCAGGTGTCAGCGAAAACAACGGCGCCGTTCTAACTTTCGGCAGGCGGCCGGTCATTGGAAAAACGGGAAAGCGCAGCTGTATGGCCACCTGCTTGGAAGCAGAATCTAGATCCCGGTGGTGTGGGAATCTGCAAGTACGGATTTGGGAGCAAGGATTTTGGCAAAACATTAACCACCAAGGTTCAGGATCGTTGTTTACGAAGGAGGGCCTTATTCACCTATCTCGAAACAGTAAGCAATATTCGCTCATCGGAAATCTAGAGCCGGGTCAGGCGCATCGTTAGTCGTGAGAGTCACCTCGTTAAGCAGTCATGAAGAGTATGTAGACAAGATGCCGAGGATCGTTCAACGTTGTGAGCAAACTGACGCCCGGTCATTGGTCCAGACTCCAAAGTTATGTAAAGATCACAGACTATCCATTCTCGGCTTAATATGGACGATAATCGTTAACCTTGTTCAGTCCTAGTACCAGAAAATGGACTCACAGATCACCCAATATGCCTCAAATTTCCAGCGCCAGCTTGAACTGCCTAGAATTGGCTACTAGATAACGTCACGAGAAATGAATCAATACCATCTTACTACAAACATTCTTCGACATCATTCAAGAAAGGTATCGCCAAGACCTGCATGTGATGGTGGCGGCCGCAAATTTCCCTCAGAACAAGGTATAGTTCCGTTGGCCAAAAGGTCACTGCGCTCAGTCGATGGAACGTCCCAGGATTAGTGCTTCGATTGACCCAACTACACCAAAGCTTCAAGTCTCTATAGAATGCTTAGCTGCGGAGTTATCTTTAATTTTAAGCTTCACTTGAGATGCATTTTAGAGTGAATTGTGCGCCGATGCGGCGCAGTCGACTCTCAGGATGTCGGTCCGGTTCGAAGAACCATTACTTGGGTCCAGGACGGATTTCAAAGTTATGAGTACCCGCTCAAATACATAAAGGACTCAGGTTCGTTTAAACCTCCTCAACGGCGCTGGCCTCCTTCATATCAATCCATAAGCCACCCTAAGGAGGTATTCAACGATGTCAGATATGAAATCCCGAAGGAGACAAAGCAAAAAACCCACATAACTGAAGAGTGTCAGGTGGGTCTTGAGCATGACCTTCTCTCTCGCCTTGATACCGCTTCCCTCTGTCCAACTTGGCGGTGGCCGGCATTCTGAAGGCTGCGCTTCCGTGTCCAACCTGATCTCGGAGAAACTCTGGAGTAGTCGCACGAGGAAGAATGAAACTTCATGGTACGCAAACTAAAAGATAATCAGAAATAGTCGAGGGAACTAGGACGGGCGCATACTTGTTGGCCAAGACATATCCGGGGACCTGCATTGAACGGCAGAAAAATGAACGGATTTCCGGTTAGGTATCGTTGTGCTCTGTCGTCGAGGAATCGATCCGGATCAAACGATTGGGCATCAGGACCCCAAAGGTCCTCGCGACGGTGCATTAAAAAGACGCTGTATACAATCCTACCAGTCATTAGGTCGAGTGATGACAGAAAGGCAACTCTCGGACGTACCTCGTTTTTGGAGGGATGTAATAGTCCTGGCTGCCAGGAGTCTTAGAGCGCCAAACGGCACCATTTTTACAAGCTCTGTAATCATCAAAAGTTTCAGCTTACAAAAGGATATATACGAAGTGTCAAAACTTGCCTAGCGTTCAACGGTCTGTATATTTTTATTCAGCAACATGCCGTCAATCTAACATAGGATTCACTTACACCGGTGGGTACAACCGCAGCGTTTCTGTCAGAAGGGTCGTCATTATGCCTGATCCACTCCACGCAATTCTCACGCACCATTGATCACAGCACGGAGGTACTTCATGTCCCGAAAGTCGTTGTAGGAGGGTCTGTTCGTCGTTCCTACTTTCCCAAGGATTTCGTTGCGAAGACGACGGAGGACATCAGGATGTTGTGAAAGCATGTACACCACAAACGTCAGAGTGGCGGCAGTCTACGAGCGCATGGACATCAGAGGAAGCGCTGAACGAAAAGACCGAGGTACTAACAGTATCACGGCCGGCGACACCTAGATTCATGATCTCATCTCGAAGAACGTTCTGGTCTAATTTACAAGTTAGGTTCGCGTCGCGTCAGGGAACGAACGGAAAGCTTGCCATCTGTGTAACAAACCAAATGGTCCAACAAAGTCTCCCCCTCTTGCACTTCCCTCGTCTTACCTACGCCGATGTGCTCTTTACATGCACCACTCGCCGCCTTTGCGAGTATAGGATCCAAAAACTTTCTCACAGTTACCATCTTTGTTTTCGTCCTATCAGTCCAGAACTCAAAAAGTGGCCAATAACCCGCGAATCGCGTACGAAGCGCAGTCTCTAGCTGCGCCTCTCCAAACGCACGCGCAAACTCGACACTGGCGGACTCTGTGTCAGACTGAGATAGCGGAGCATAGACAGGGTACGGCAAGGATGCAGATAGGGACCGCACATCCTTGCCGAACAAAAATTCCGTAGCCGAATCAAGCGTGAATCGGCCCACGAGATCCTGGAAATCAACCGGATATCCTTGCTTGAAGCGTGCCTTCATAAGTTTGAGCGCATCATCAGCGTGTCTGTCAAAGATATCAAAGTGACTGATCCTGTCCCTGCTGAAGAACGGCCGCGTTATAGATCGGTGGAACCTGTCCGGGTTCAACGGTCAGTTCTCTGTGCGGCTGGAGAAGGTACAACTTACTTCCACATATCACCTAAAGGAAATCGAACCCAAATTAATCACAAGGCTGTACGATTGCAACGTGCGCTGCGCTTACCGTCCGAGGCGAAGACGCCAGTTCCTAACAACGAATGGAAGTTGTCGCGCAGTGTAGGTCCTGGAATAGAAACAGGTTTAGGTCAGGCGGTTCTTGGCTGTACATTCGGTGCCGCAGACCTTTTTCGAACTAGGCACAGATGCCAGTCAGTTAATTAACACGAACTATTGTTGGAACAAGGGACATACTTCATCAAACTGCGTGGCAAGGACCGCCTATTGAAAGGACGGTATCACAAATTGATCACCAAAAATACCGCAATCAAAATATACCTTGATATACTCTGGCTCCGTCGTGAGGATCTAGGACTGAACTTTAACAAGATACACAGCCTAGGTTCAAGATATACTAACCCGATCCTTGAAGAGAATTCTCATGTTGACCGTGTTCCCAACACGACTGAAAATATCGCTCAATCCATCCCCTTCAGTGAATATATTAGATCGATCTTGCTATCAGAAGAACAGCAGCTCACCAGGATATCCTGATTTGAACGCTTTAATCAAAGCCAGCAGCGAGAACACGCCGCCTAGACTTGGGTCACCAATCCTTGGAGGTATAACGGCTCCAAGTTTCTTTGCGGAGCGGTTGTTAATGAAGTCCATGCACTGGACCTGAACCATGAGGCTCAACGGGAAGCTCAGCGCATAACAGATGAAGCGGGCCCATCTCGGCAACGCGACTTCAAAGACGGTCAAAAGGGCATATACTACCCCGGGAGGAAAGAAAAAGTAAGGGAGATGCTGAGCGAGGAAAACGATACCCGGTGGGAAGTTGGCCATCGCAACGATTGTGTGGCTGCTACCAGTAAACGCATTCCTTTAAATACGTTGCACAGATAAATGAACATTCAACACGAGGCGGCCCCAATGCATTTCACACGTAGCCAAGGGTTGCTTTTCATAACTCCAAGACTTGCAAGAATGTATGGTACCATGACACTACACAAAACTACCTGTAGGCACCGAACATAGTGCATTTATTAGTCCTTTTTGAATTTCTGAAACGGTCTATATTACACTCACACGACGAAGGCACAAGCGTTACTCGATGGGGGTGAGCCGGATGTGAAGGCCCCGAGCAGACTAGAGCGGGAGAAGCGGACTAGCCGGCTGCTTGGGTCCTCTCCAGCATCTTGTTTACCACGACGGGTCTCCCAGAAGAAGGATGCGCCAGGTCCGTTATGCGATTTTCCCTCATCTTCATCAGCAAATTTGACAGGAAAGCGGGTGTAATACGATGATCGTCCGCTGTCTCAGACAATGGGGTCCCACTGCTCCTGCTTGCGCTTCCGCTCGCGGCACTAAGCGGTGACTGACGCGAAGAGGCAGACGCATCGGGGAGGCTATCATCTTTGTAACGGTCCCACAGAGCATAGAGCACGATGATCTCCTGGGAGATTGTGGCAATCAATGGGAGCGAAACATTCAATTCAGCAAGGAATGTGACGGGATCCTGATGTTTCTTTGATTCGGTTGCATTTCGGGACGACCGACGCGGGTGTGGAGCTGTAGAACTAGGAGGCTGGAGCAGGGCCGAGAGATTGTCCCGCGAGGGCTGGTGAAACACTTGCGTCAGATAAATGGCTGCAATGGCAATGAGATGGGGAGGGTAAAGCAGACAGAGAGATCCTCGGTACGTGTCGTTGATGATATGCCAAGCCATTTGCAAAGCTGCTTCGGACATTTCGAGCTTGTCTTCGCTTGAGCTCCAGTACCGCTGGCCTTCGTCGGCACTGACTCCTACACCAAGCTCCCCTGCCTCCGTCTCGTCGTCCTCATCGGTGCCCGATTCTTTCTTGCAGAGTGCCATAAGGGTGCGATATGGATGAAACACAGTCAAGTCGCATTCTAGATCATCGACTAGATAGAACTCCATCTCGCCCAGCTTAGAATTGTCGGAGGGGAAATGCCTCACATTATATTGATCTGCAGAGCCGTCAACACGACATACTCGAAAACAAGCAAAGACTTTACGACTGAACAACGTGCGCGACTCTGCAACGACATTCTTGATATGCACGGGTGATTCTTCAGCCTTTGCAGCGACATAACAACATGCAGCAATGACAAGGAACGGATCCGTTTCACAGTATGCATTCTTGAGATAGAACCGCCGGAAGAATACAATGGCAGTCGCAATGGCCCTCTGCCGCAGCTGCAGTTTTCTGCCCAATTTCGCGATGGCTGGGATTTCGTGAGCCCCATGGGACAGCAGATGCCGAAATCACGTACCGTTCGCGAAATAGATATCCAGAAATTCAAGATGCTCCGGGTCGTCGACATACTGGAGGTCTTCGGCCCTCGCCTGCTTGAGGGTCGCGCGGTCGGTAATCCATCTTTTGCTGCAGAATGAGACAACGAACACGGTAGTCGTGAAAGGGCGGCCTCACTAGTGGGAGCTGGCCCAAAAGTCGGTTGCCATTGCGGTCGGTGATGACGATGGTGGGAAGAGATTGAAATAACGGGGTCCCGGGCCCCTCCGCACCCGGTGCTCGTGACGTATCCTTCCCGAGTCGAGATTTTCTTTTCTACCCTCCTGGTCTTTTACCACCATCATCTCTCCCAGAATGTTTGCTCGATCTGCTGCTCGTGCCCTGGCGACGCCGTCTACCCGCCAATTTTCCTCGTCTTCTGCCCGTCACACCAAGGTTGCTGTTCTCGGAGCTGGTGGAGGCATTGGGCAGCCCTTGTCTCTTCTCCTGAAGAGCAATCCCTTGGTTTCTTCCCTCAACTTGTATGATATTCGTGGCGCTCCTGGTGTAGCTGCAGATGTCAGCCATGTCGACACTCCCAGTGAGGTAGGCATCTGTCTACTTGCTACCGTGTCGCGTCACGACAGATGATCTTCTGCAGGTCAAGGGCTACGAAGCAGACAAGTTGGACGAGGCCCTGGATGGCGTTGAAGTCGTCGTTATTCCCGCCGGTGTACCCCGCAAGGTCAGTACCTCCATTGCCTTAATGTCTATTGAATGCTGGCTGATCGGACGCTATTTAGCCTGGCGTAAGTCGCGATGGTCTGTTTTCTAAATTAACCGCTCTAACACCACCATTAGATGACTCGTGATGATTTGTTCAACGTATGTTCTTTCTTTCTAAAGACGGACCCTCGTGACCAGAACATTCATATTCTATAGACCAATGCTTCCATCGTCCGTGACCTTGCAACGGCAGTTGGACGTGTGTCCCCCAAGGCCCACATTCTCGTCATTTCCAACCCTGTCAACTCGACCGTCCCCATCGTTGCCAAAACCTTGGAAAAATTGGGTGTCTTCGACCCCACTCACCTGTTCGGTGTTACCACCCTTGACGTCGTTCGTGCCGCTCGGTTTACAGCCGGTATTGCGGGCGTCAAGCCATCCGACTCAATCATCACTGTCGTTGGTGGTCACAGCGGTCCTACCATTGTTCCCCTCCTCTCACAGTCGAACTACGGTAAGGCCATCAAGGGTGAGGTTTACGAGAAGCTCGTGCACCGGATTCAGTTCGGCGGTGATGAAGTCGTAAAGGCTAAAGATGGTGCTGGAAGCGCTACCCTGTCCATGGCCTACGCCGGTGCCAAGTTCACGGATGCTCTCCTCCGTGGCTTGAGCGGTGAAAAGGGTGTCGTTACGCCTACCTTCGTCAAGAGCCCTCTATTCGAGAGCGAGGGAATCGACTTCTTCTCTTCTAACGTCGAGCTTGGCGTAAGTGCTCAACGTATTGATCTATAGTTCTGTTTGCTAACACCTGGCCTATTTAGACGAACGGTGTTGAGAAGATCCATCCCATGGGCCCTCTGTCCCCGGAAGAGGAGAAATTGCTTGCTGCTTGCTTGCCGGACCTCAAGAAGAATATCGAGAAGGGCAAGGCTTTCGTCGCTTAGAAGTACACGTACAGCAGGACATGTAGACTTCGACATTACTTTAAAAAAAACCGGAATTTTCTCATCTTGATTGTAAAGCCCGATCGCTGATGCGAGGACCCGGTCAGCCCAAGAGCGTACTTATCTGATCATGATCGAGGGTGCGACAGGGTTCGTATTTCCGAGGGGAGTGTCGTCTGCAATTCACTGCGGAACGTCAAGCCTTGACCTTTTGCCACAGAAGGAGCTCGAATCCAGGAAGAAGAGAAGTTCCATCCTCCCCTGGACAGGTCGGTAGTATGTCGCTCACCTTTCGCCCCGGAGTAGAGTCACCAACCATCTAAGTGCGCATTAGGTTCGTGCATCTCACTGTCAGGTGCGTTCTCGTTCCGGTGAATTGGTTTCATGTTATCACGATCAAAAAGGCCTGTCAGGATTGGCGTTGCCCATCGTTGCAGAGAATTGGAAGGTCGTCCTAGTATTTATTCACCGCCGGTGATATATGCATCGACATTAACTGTCTTCAAGGTTAATCCCGGCGCTCAATTCTGAAATGCTTGTGGTCACCTTCATGCAGAGAAAGGAAAAGGTCGCACGGAACAGATTTGTCCATTCGCATATCTGAGTTTCCTACTGGCTCAATAGAACCAGTACGCCTCCCTCTTGCAAGATCCCATCGGGTCCAGGGGGAATTCGTCTTATCATCAATGGCTGTCGAACAAGCGGCGTACAAACCGGCTTCCAGTCATCATTTGGCCTTCCCTCATGCTCCCAGGGCCTGTGAAGAGGAAATATCGAGATGGGATTCTTAAGTTTGCACATGTACCTGTCCGGTATTCGAACCTCCCGGCCTGGAAATGAAGTGAAGGGAAGTACGCGTGTACTGAAGAGTGGGCTGTGGACACATTGTTTCGAAACCTGTGGAAATGCGATCTGCCGAGAAGCCATTTTAGCCGTCAGAATATTGCTCTGTCGGGATACGAATATTACAGGTTTATAGGGCTGCCGGAGACGTGCCGATACGGCTTCGATCACTCCCAAAAATAGCACACAATGTATAGGCATCACATTCAAAAGCGGAACTTGATCATCACCTAAAAGGTACCGCCGAATAAAATAGGTATAAAAGTATGAAATAACTCTCTGATCTTTTCCACGTTCCTTACTATGCGTCTTCGGATTTGTTTCTCGACATTTTTATTTCTAAGCGGTTGCTTGCTTTCCAGTGTCTCTTCGAAATTCGACCCTACTACATATACAAGAACTACAGCCGCGTGTAAAGCCGTAAGGCGGGACGCCGACCACGCGATTGTCGACATCGAGCTTAGTGGGTCTTCTCCTTTACCCCGCCCTTACGGCTCTTAACCTTTCGCGCAGGCTACGTCGACATCAACCCAAGTGCCAAGACAGCGATAATACTGGTCCATGGTTGGCCCAGCATCTGGAGTACATGGGCGTATCAAATCCAGGCGCTTGAAGTGAGCGCCTTCCCTAAGCGATTATACCCGCGCCTTGCAACGTCATTTCATAGAAAGATTACCACTTGATTGTGCCCGACTTGCGTGGATTTGGGCGCTCTTCACACCCTGAAGACGTGCAGACTTCTGGGACGATGTTCGACCATGTCGGTGACCTCGCCTGTGTTTTAGAACACACTAAAGTAGATACTGCTATTTGCCTAGGGTAAAATCTTTAGCCTCGGATCGCGCTTTCGGATGACTGATCCATCCTAGACATGACTGGGGCTCCGTACTCTGCTACGAAGCGGGACGACTCCGCCCCGATATTTTCCAAGGAGTAGCTGGAGCCGTCGTTCCGGTCAGTCGCGCCTTTCCTCTAACCTTCGTTCTGACATTGATATCCTCAAAGTATATTCCTTCCGCTGGGCCCTTCGTTCCTATCAAAGATCTTACAGGCTTGTTTCCCAAACTGACTTATCAGCTCTTCTTCGGTTTGCAAACGCCTGATGCTGTCAAGGAGCTGGACAGGGATATTCGCAGATCTCTTCGGGCGACACTTCGTGCCAAGTCGAGCCCGCCCCCTGATGAGTTTTTGAAGAGTTCTGAAACGTTCCTAGGGGCGTGGAGCGATTATGAGGAGGCGAGTGGTACCGGGGTACCTAATCGGACGAATATTTACGCTGAGAACAGGTCCCACCTATCCCATTTCTATCGCCTGAGGAGGAAGATTATCTCGTTCAAGAATTCAGCCACCAAGGCTTTCAAGAATAGTAAAATTTTCGTTTTAAGCTGATTGTCACCAATTAACAATTCCCAGCTCTCCAGTTTTACACTCCAGGGGCAAGGAAATTTCCCACCGTCTTCAAAACTTTTGTTAAACGTTTTGCAGAACCGTCCATGGGACATGGAAGTTTGCAAACGAGCAGGGTAATCACACGCTACCGCAGCCTGTCCTAGCCATCTACCCTACACATGTACGCCTGCTATTCACAAACTGTTTGATCCACCATCTGATCGCTTGCTTCCATACAGGATCCCGTAGCCGACTGGGTTAAGGCCGCGGAAGTGCTCAAATCCGAAAGCTTCTTACCACGTCTAACAACCGCAGTGAGTGATGTCATGATTGGCAGTTGAACGCGATCCAGCTGATGGATTTCTATATAGACGGTGCAAGGCTCGCACTGGATCCACATGGAGAACCCGGAGCCTTTTAATGCTGCTTTGAAGAGTTGGCTGGAAGTTAACTTTGGTGGCTTGGCTCGTGCTGAGGACGAGCTTTAATTATTCTGTGCATCATGGATGGATGAAAAGGAAACGCGCTCGAAATGTACTACATTGCTATAAGTCCGTCATTTTGTGTACATATTTTCTATCTGCTACTTCATTTATTTATTCGAAACAGTCCTGCACGCTGAAGAACGTATGTGTTCAATCATCTGTCTGTTCAAAGATGATTGTTAGGTATGTTGAAGTGTCCGTCATTCTGCAAGCCTATAGACCTATCGTCCCAATGAAGCGCACCCAAAATTCGGGACCAGAGACAGTAGTGACGTTGGTAGCCTGGCCGAAAAGCTTATTCGTCTAACAGCCTCCAAAAACCGCTCTTCCAGATCCACCTCGTGAAGACCTCTTCTCAATGCACCAGAGGGGGTAATGTCGTCAAACAGGGTGCCGACGATGGGACACACGGTGTCTAATCCCGGAAGAGTCCCATTAATGAAGTAGTCTCTGATGTAGCCCTGTGTGCAGGGCGAGTTAGCAGCGACCGAGCAATGCTGCGTTACTGAGAGATTAAATGTAGGACATCGATGGATGCATCATATCACGCACCCCTGGTGAATCCTGGGTTAGGACCACAGCGCCGTCGAAACCAGAAGCCATCTTTTGGCACTAAGGGTGTATAGATGAACTAGATAGGATTTCTCGACTTTGCATTGCTCACTTAGCGAGAGGCGTGGATGGATCTATGGTTACCATTGGTAAGGTATCCCAACGTTCAGTGTTATGTCACTCACCGGCCGTGTTACCGACGAATAATATGGGGTAGCTTGTGTTAGCAGTGAATGGACCTGTCAGTGGAAAAATGTAAATGTCTACTTTGCAAAGCCTGCCGATACATTCTCACCTCGGAAATTTGTTTTCGGATAATCCGGCCATCCTCTGACCCGACAGTCAGTTAAATAAAAAGAAGGCAGTGGACTCACCGGGACTTACGAGCAGCCAAGTCTAAGACCAATCCAAATGCTCGCCCAGTCGGACTGAGCAGAAAGATCTGCGTGATACTCTTCTGCAGATTCCACGTCGCGGGGAATGGGTAGGCCGTCATTACATATGATGGCGACCATGGAATCTTGTACAGAGCTTGTGAGCAATGCAGAAGGATCGTCGCAGGAGCAATCAAACTGGGTAGGATTGGTCATGTTGAAGATGACCTCTCCATTCCCTTGTGCCAAGTCTGAGAGTCCCTGCGCCAGAGTCAAGTATGTACTCTGTGGTGAGAACATAGAGGCGAAGATCGCGTAACGGAGCCGGGCATAGTCGACTACGCCATAGCCTGTCGACATACGTACCGGAAGTGGTCTGGCGCGAATGATACCATAGACATTATCAAGGTTCTGCTTTATTGCATCTGGACTCGAAGCGTAGAAAGGGACATCCATCGGGACCAGCTTCGAAGCACCCATCGAAGAACGTCTGCAAAGTCTTGTTTGAATCCAACAAGTTTTTGGTCCATAACGCTAATATTGAGTCAACGGACGGAATATTTCTTTCTGTTCAATGACTGACTGGCGTAGTAGTTGTCTGCGTCAACGACACCATCCAGAACCATTCGTTCGATCTTGTCCTGTGGAATGTTTTTTTTCCAGTCAGAAGAGACATCAAATGTAGAATCTTCCACTTACAGGAAACAAAGAGGCAAAGGTCGCGCCCAATACGGTACCATAACTGAAGAAATGCAAAAGGATCAATTATGGCTCACTGAGGCAACCAAGCGAAACGTACGAAAAACCCCAATACTGAAGCTTTTGGCGTCCGTATGCTTCAGTGATTTTTAGCATATCGCGAGCGGTCTGATCGGTATTGATATGTTCCAGTATCCCAGTATCTCTTTCACCGGCCAACTGTCCGGTAATGATAGCGCGCGCCCAGGCATTTTCAATACCATCTGGGCGACCCAGAAGCTCAGCGAATACTTCATAACCTCACAAAGCGCGTTCAGCACCCGTTTCAAAGAACGATACCCGAGTAGATCGTGCGACACCTGGAATTTCCATTCGTTCAGCAACTCATCGGGAAATAGCAGGAAAACGGGATGTACCACGGGGATCAAAACTAACGATGTCATATTGGTCCTGAAACATTTGAGAATAATGGACGCCCTGCTCAAGCACGTAATCGACTCCACTTCCAGCAGGACCGCCGGGGTTTAACATAAGTGGGCCTTTGTAATCGGTAGAATTCACGGGAAGGGGTGAAGGGTATTGAATGATGGCGAGGACAACCGTCTCATTGTCAGGATTAGAGTAGCTCAAAGGAACCTGTGTACCATTTGTGACGCAGTGAGATACGGTGGATGCTACTATCATCGGAAATGAACTTCACCTTCAGATTCGCACACTGAAAACCGCCATTACAATCCACCCACTCCAGATCATTGCTCGCTGGAAGCTGAGGAAAACTGTTTATGTAAACCAGAAGAAACGAACGAACGATTTACGTACATCCAGCCACGCAAAAGTGTCTTGACCGAATGTTTGAACGAAGGTGCAAATCGAAAAGAAGAACAGAAGAAGCCCGTGGCTGGAGATTTTCATCGTTCAGGCTATGTCCTCTTGGTATGCAGGTATGCCGTCAAGAACCGCGGTGAAGGTCACGGTTGGTATTAACCAGGAAGAACCAGGTACCATTGTTCTTCTTTTAAATATCAGGCATGCGCGGAGCAAGGCGGAACAGCAGGAGAGGGCAGCAGCAGGAGCATCATGTGCCATGAAGGTAATGCAACACATTTCAATTTCCCGACGTCGTGCTGTCCGGGCTCCGGGGACGTCGCGAGTATTCTAGTACAATGTCGTCTCCGGCAACCTTCGCTCTACAGCGGAATCTTTCGAACTATGATACTCGAAGCTTTCTTTTCTGAAACAAGGAAATGTTAATGCAAACTGCGTTACTCGCAAAAATAGAGGCCTTGCATGCTGTTACCTGTGAAGCAATATTGAATATGATGGCCGGAGCCATCATAGTCCATCAACCCCGAGTCACGTTCCTGATTCTTTCCGAAGGATGAGGAAGCGAGTTTCAAACGACAGCGGGTTCACTCCGAAAAAAGTAGAATTTCCGACTGCCAGATTGAACTAATAATGAAACTAGCCCGGACTGTGTCGGGACAGGGCGCATAGCCATACATGATATGCTGCTAGTTTCAGGACTAGTTTCTGAGCATCAGAAACTCGAGTGGATTCTCCAGAAATTTTACTATTTTCGGAGTGGTTGTAGAACAACGTGAGGGTGACCAAAAGGGTGGAGCGGTGGATTACGGACTGATGGGTTTGAACTTTGAGTTTTTCGGTGAGTTTCGCATTTCGTCATTTGTTTTTCGGTGGAATGGACTTGATGATTTTTCGCCAGGGGTGCACCAGATTTGTTTGGTGGCATGTAATTGGGCGTCGTAGATCTAGAGGATTTGCGAAGCATTGCTTCACTGTAAATTCGGAGTAGAAGGTGTTTACATATTATATTAGGGTTCCGAGTCGTATGTATACTTGCACACTGCTCAATGCGAGGGGAGAACGACATTCCGTCAAGTTTCATCTCATCCCAGGCAAGATCTTGGTACTATGTCTTCAAGGAACACTTTTAAGAGCCTTTTGTTTACATCTTTCCAGACATTCATCGTAAAGACCTAAACGAGGTCGTTGAGAGGGAGATCAATGCAATCCATTCTATGTAGACGGTGGAAGGCTCGCACTGGATTTACATGGAGAATCCGGTCCCACTTAATGCTACTTTGAACAGTTGGCTGGAAGTTAACTTTGGTGGCTTGGCTCGTGCTGAGGACGAGCTTTAATTATGCCGTGTATCATGGATGGTTGAAAAGGAAGGAACCACGCTCGAAATGTACTACATTGCTATAACTCCGTCATTTTGTGTACGTATTTTCTATCTGCTACTTGATTTATTTATTCGAAAAAGTCCTGGTTATACTGAAAAATGAACGTGTTCAATTGTCCGTCCGATCAAGGAGGTTTGTTGGGTATGGCAAAGTGTCCGTGATTCTGAAAATCTACTGTCCCAATAAAGCGCAACCAGAATTCGCGACAAGAGACAAGGGTGTCGTTGGAATCCTGGCCGAATGGCTTAGTTGTCTAACAGCCTCCAAAAACCGCTCTTCCGGTTCCGCCCCGTAGAGATCTCTTCTTAATGGACCTGGGGTGGTAGTGTTGTCAAACAGGGTGCCGACGATGGGACACACGGTGTCTAATTCCGGAAGAGTCCCGTTGATGAAGTAGTCTCTGATGTAGCCCTGTGTGCAGGGCAAGTTGGCTGCGATCGAGCAGTGCTACGCAGGGATTAGAGGTAGGACATCGATGGGATGCATCATATCACGCACCCCTGGTGAATCCTGGGTTAGGACCACAGCGCCGTCGAAACCAGAAGCGATCTTTTTGGCACTAAGAGTGGATAAATGTGTTAGATGAGATTTCTGGACTATGCATTGCTTACCCAGAGAGAGGCGCGACAGGATCTATGGTTACCGTTGGTAAGGTATCCCAACGTTCAGTGTTATGTCACTCACCGGCCGTGTTACCGACGAATAATATGGGATAGCTTGTGTTAGCAGTGAATGGACCTGTCAGTGGAAAAATGTAAATGTCTGTTTTGCGAACCTGCCGATGCATCCTCACCTCGGAAATTTGTTTTCGGATAATCCGGCCATCCTCTGACCCAACAGTCAGTTAAATAAAAAGAAAGCAGTAGACACGATAGGACTTACGAGCAGCCAATTCTAACGCCAGTCCAAATACTCGCCCATTCAAACTGGGCAGCAAGACCCGCGTAATACTCTTCTGCAGATTCCACGTCGCGGGGAACGGGTAGGCCGTCATTACATATGATGGCGATCATGGAATCTCGTACAGAGCTTGTGAGCAATGCAGAAGGATCATCACAGGAGCAATCAAACTGGGGATGGTTGGTCATGTTGAAGATGACCTCTCCATTCCCTTGTGCCAAGTCTGAGAGTCCCTGCGCCAGAGTCAAGTATATACTCTGTGGTGTGTACAGAGAGGCGAAGACCGCGTTACGGAGCCGGGCATAGTCGACTACACCATAGCCTGTCGACAAACGTACAGGAAGCGGTCGGGCCCGAATGGTATTGTAGAGATTATCGAGGTTCTGCTTTATTGCATCTGGACTCGAAGCGTAGAAAGGACATCCATCGGGACCGGCTTGGAAGCATCCATCGAAGAACGCCTGCAAAGTCTTGTTTGAATCCAACAAGTTGTCGGACCATAACGCTAATATCAAGTCAGTGAACGGACTATTTCTTTCTGTTCAATGACTGACTGGCGTAGTAGTTGTCCGTGTCAACAACACCATCCAGAACCATTCGTTCAATTTTATCCTGTAGAGTGTTTGGCTATTACATGGAGGAGACTTCAAATGTGGAATCTTCCACTTACAGGAAACAAAGAGGCAAAGGTCACGCCCAGTACGGTACCATAACTGGAGAAATGCAAAAGGATCAATTATAGCTCAGACAACCAGGCGAAACGTACGAAAAACCCCAATACTGAAGCTTTTGGCGTCCGTATGCTTCAGTGATTTTTAGCATATCACGAGCGGTCTGATCAGTGTTGATGTGTTCCAATATCCCAGTATCCCGTTCACCGAGCCAACTGTCCGGTAATGCTGGCCTGCGCCCAGGCATTTTCAATACCATCTGGGCGACCCAGAAGCTCTACCAATATCTCATAATCCCACAAAGCGCGTTCAGCACCCGTTTCATAGAAAGATACACGCGTAGATCGTGCGACACCTGGAATTTCCATCCATTTAGCAACTTGTTGGGGACATGGTGGGAAAATACAATGTACCACGGGGATCAAAACCAACAATGTCATATTGATCCTGAAACATTTGAGAATAGTGGACGCCCTGTTCAAGCACGTAATCGATTCCACTTCCACCAGGTCCGCCAGGGTTGAATAAAAGTGGGCCTTTGTAATCGGTAGAATTCACGGCAAGGGGTGAAGGGTATTGAATGATGGCGAGGACAATCGTCTCATTGTCTGGGTTGGAGTAATTCAGAGGGACCTGAGTATCATTTGTGACACAGTGAGATACGGTGGATGCTACTATCATCGGAAATGAACTTCACCTCCAGATTCGCACACTGAAAACCGCCATTACAATCCACCCATTCCAGGTTGTCGCTCGCTGGAAGCTGAGGAAAGCGTTCACGTAAACTAGAATGAACGAACGAACGATTTACGTACATCCAGCCACGCAAAAGTGTCTTGACCGAACGTTTGACCAAATGTGCAGACCGAAAAGACGAACAGAAGAAGCTTGTGGCTCGAAATTTTCATCGTTCAGGCTATGTCCTCTTGGTATCAAAGTATGCCGTCAAGAATCGTAGTAGAAGTTGCGATTGGTATTGAGCGGGAAGAACCAAGGTATGTTTCGCATTTTTCTTTCTTTAAATGTCAGGCATGTGGAGCAGCATCATGTGGCATGAAGGTAACGAGAATGCATTTGCCGACTTCGCCCTGTCCGAGCTTCGGGCGGTCGCGAGTACTCCAGTACAATGTCTTCTCCGGCAAAGTTCTATAGCGGAATCTTCTGAACTGTGATGCTTGAGGCTTGAAGCCCTGCTCGTAGTGCAGTGTTTCGTCTTGCTCGCCGTCCAATATAAAGCTCAATCATGCCTCTTTTAGTGCTTGGAACTTGAACGCGACGCGCGTCACCGAGCCGATAGAGGAACAAACAGTAACAAATGACATCCGACCGGGTTTACTTATGTAATTCATCCCAGGGCCACACCGACTTCTTCGACGAGCAGTCCTAGTCATTCCCAAAGATATACCGGTTCTTTCGGCCAATGCTTACTACAGTGGGCTATTACTCACCATATTCCAGCAGTCTAGCCCAGCATTGTTAGTAATCACACTCAATTGCTTGAAGATACTTCCGCGATTTAGCAATCGCCTGCTCGATATGTGGAGGCTATGGGCTTCAACTCACTAATGTATTGAGTTGCTACGGAACGCACTTAGCACGCAACTCTTCTGCGGCATTGTGTTCTCATGCGTAAGAGCATATATAAACGCCGCTTTTTTATGCTAGACCTTCACTAGTTCATCATGTCCTCTGGTGTCACCGCTGATCTCTTCTTCACACAACCACCCGCTAACGGCGAACGGGCATATATCAAAAACAATGCCAGCGCTACTGAGGGCACCAACAGGAACTACTCCTTGGAGGCCAAACTGGTGACTGTCGAAAACTATCGCACAGTGCTGGACTCTGAGCCCATCACTCTCGACACTGCTGGTTTCCAGCTCTTCTCCGATCGACCCAGTAAGTTCATCAACGACGGGGAGGTGCAGACTGAAGGGTACTACGATGAGAGCATTGCGCTTTTAAAGGAAATCACTGGGGCCAGCAAAGTTGTCATATTCGATCATAGTAAGTTTTCTGCATCAGCTCAAGTTCGAAACTATAGTGACCTTATAAAATCATAGCCATCCGCCGCCGCCGCCCAGGCGAATCTGGGGATAACCCAGATAAACGCCAACCAGCTGCCACCACGCATATCGACCAAACGTTCAAGGCCACTGTCGCTCGCGTCCATCGTCACCTTCCAAAGGAAGACGTTCCCGGGTTGTTGGCCAAGCGTTTCCAGATTATCAATCTCTGGAGACCAATTGAGAATCCAGCGACCGACTGGCCTCTCGCATTATGCCATTTCGCTAGTGTTGACCCAGCGAAGGACCTTGAGCCGATTGCTCTGATTTATCCCGACGTGGAGGGAGAGGTGTACGGCGTTAAATACAACGAGCGTCAGAGGTGGGGTTATTTCAAAGACATGCGACCTGACGAGTTTGTTCTCATCAAATGGTTTGTACTCTTTCCTTCCCGCGTTTCTGTAGTCTTATTGATATATTTGGTTCCTAGTGGCGAATCTGTTCAAGACGGAAGGGTAGCTCTGTATACACCCCACACAGCATTTGATGATCCTACCACCCCAGAAGGAACGGCATTCAGACAATCCATTGAGATCAGAGCGTTGGTATTTTATGATTAAGCATCATGCTGTTGTCATTGAATCGAAATATGGTCTGTTCTTTAACTCTTACATAGAACGAGATCGTAGGTAGGTAGGTAGGTAGGTAGGTAGGTAGTTCGTCGGAGTACATTTCATGTCACCATTATGATACTTACTCGAGCTCAAATTGAATTTGCACAAGCACCGACGCGTCGTAGGTCCATAGTTAGCTGCATGAGTAAATCCCTCCCTGTTACGTGGTAGTATGTTGTTGTGTAGCTGAGTTTCGGCTGTCAAGACACGATAGAAACGAGTGGCGACAGGCACTGGATTATTTGAGCTCTTCATATTGACATCTTAGGGGGGGGGGAAGTCACTATCAGACAGACCAGATCGAGCTGGTAGATTTCGTACTCAGCTTGCCATGCGAGCAAAAAAAAATGCAGGCATACCCTGGTTGTTAACATGATCATGATAATGATGAAGAGTAAGTACTTCTCGGGACCCAAAAGGAAGAGAATATCCACAACCCTATTTTCCATGATGCCAGTCATTAATCCCCGCTGTGGATAATCCATTACACGACGCAATAATCGATTCGCGGTTTCTAGTCAACACTCATTGCTCCCGTAATTCCACGATTCCCGGCTGTTTCGAATTTATCATTAGGCTATATACTCAGTTCCACGCAGAAATAGCGCGCAGTCCGTAGTCTCGTGTATGATGGCCGGAGAATTTCTGATCCTCGGAGTCTCATTGAAACATGTCAAGTAGGGGAACGTCCTAAGCGGACGCACAAGGAGCAAGAAAATTTATCCAAAGCCCAATTTCCACGGGCAATAGAATAGTAAATATGTTGCGGATAACCTAGCTGCCCTGGCAACCGTAGCTCAAGCGCGATTGGATCGCAAGTTGCATAGTCATTAGTCAAGGACCCAAGGGACAGACGCGACTCTCTGAGATGATACCGCCACTGGAGGTCCATAGCAACTTTACCCGAGATATCAGAACTTCCAGGGGTGCACGGTTGATTTAGAAGTAAGAAGGCTGTGAACGCCTCAAAGGAATAAACTATTGCATTACTCGCAGTTCCGTCGGAGATTACTGTCATAGATTAGGTCTTTGCAGTCCTGCCCTCTGAGGTCTTGTACCTCATCTATCAACGGGCTGCGCACAACGACTTTGGCGTGCCATCTGCTGGTCGGAAGGCCCCCGCAGCGCGGGGTGTGCAAAGCCATTCAAACGTTCCACAAAAAAAAAAAAAGTCTTGTAAGCCTGTCGACAGACTTACAGCTTCTTTCTCCACAGATTCATCAAGACCAGGCCACCGACGATCACACCGACACTTAGGCCCGACGCATTCATATATCGCCGCCGCGGGGACAGATCTCGAAGCTATATTTAGATATATATATATATCATAGGTTAGGATAGTCATTCCTTCTTCTCTTTCCCCCCACTCTCACGTAGACCCACTCACACACTCACGCCTTTTGTTGCCGCAATCCATACCCTGTTCCTGTTCCTTCGCGTGATCGTAAGCACAGTGAGGGCTGTCTCCTCGTGAGTAGCCTTTCAGGTCTTCGCAGTATCAGGTCAACTGTTCGGGCAACCTCATCGGACCCTCTCGAACATGACCTGAGCTTGGATCCTGGGTTTAGTACCCCCAGGAGAGCACACGTCCTTCTAGGAGTCCACGGTTGACGTCGGTCATTCGTAAACTTGTTACCTGGCGCAACTTCCCACCCAGTCGCTAATAGAGCCAACCACGTAACTCAAATACGGACCGGCTATACAAGTGTGATCACGCAGCCGCACACTCACATCTATAGAGTAAGTAGGTCCGATTACACCCCAAAACCCTTCAGGATGAGAACCAGAAAGGGATAAAAACTCGAAACTCCCGACGTGATCAAGCTTATGGATGAATATTTTTTAAATAAGTGCCAGAAAAAACACTCGCAGAACATATAACAGAGGACTAGCACTTAGTCCGCTTCTTCAGGATACAACTCGTGCGCAATTTTATCAGCCTCAGCCTCGGCTTCACCTAACGGTCCCGCTGGTTTTTCCACCACGGCGACCGGTTCGGGTTCAGGTTCAGGGTTCAGGAGCCGGTGGCTCATCATCCTTGATCCACCGGTTTCTCCTCAACCTTATCCTCCACGAGCCTTCTCCTCCGTCTGCACCTGTGTCTTCGCCTCCCCCTTAGTAGGCTGCCCCACGGAACTGATCTCCTTCTCCTCCGAGATCTCCATCTCCTGCTGCCGCACAGGATCACGATGCTGACTGGGTACCTCCTTCACAGGCGCCCCCGCAAAGATATCCCGCCCTGGCTCAGGCTTGCCTACGCCTATAGTCGTCGTATGCTTGGCGGCCTCCGCCTCCTGCGCGTTGTCTTGCACAATAATAGCAGCTCTCCCGCCTGGCTCACCCCCGATCGTCGCTACTGGGATGTTTGTTTTCTGTGGTGTTGGCGCCGCCACAGTGTCGTACTGGGAGTACTGCCAATGTTATTACCATTAGTCATGCAGAAGAAGGAAAAGATAGAGGAGAGAGAGCCATACATCGTTCAAGAAGTCATTGCATGAAAAGTCCCATGTCTTTAGCCACTTGGAGCTCTTGCATTCGTCCTTTGTCCATGTGTTTCCATACGCCAACGGGCTGAAGTGCAAAAAGGCCCAGATAGAGATGACGATGAGGACTGCAGCGATTTGTAGCCGCACTCTCGGGCGTAGAGTCGACGTGATGAGATCAAACACTCCACATAACAGCAGGATCGCAAAATACAACGCGGGGAAGTAATGATGCAAGAAGAGCTGTCGGCCCATCAGGAAGAAAGGGAAGTAGTGCAGGGACCATCCTAGAAACAGGAACCCACAAAGGGAGTCGTATTTGACAACCTTGGCTGGAACAGAGTGTCAGAACGCTGTAGAATCAAAAACAGGACAGTGAATTCTTACTGCTAGCAAAATCCTGGTATCCTCGCTTTGCCCGGAGAATGAGGAATCCTCGAACGAAGATGTACGAGGCGACAGAAAGAGTGCTCAACCACCATATAATGGGATTACCAATAAGGTATATCTGACGATGATCCTTGACCCAGAAGTTCTAGTATACCAACAACGTCAGATGCTGAGAATCATACACGGGGAAGTTTGACTCACGATGCCACGCAGGAGCCTAGGCCACGAGTCCGGACGAGAGTCAAAAGTATGCCGATCCGTCAGCCCAGCATTCGTCGTCCACATCACTTGCTGCAGTTCCATGAACTTGGCAGAGAATCCAGGTAATCTATAATTAACCTTCGGTGCATCCTCAGGCACTAACACGTTCCGTCAAAGGCAACATCACAGAACTCGGACGAGGCAGCACTCACACGCGGGGTGCGTCGCAGTCTCAACAAACCACAACGAATTAGCCCTCACAGCGTTTTTGTTACACGTAACTTCCTGCTGTTCGTATCCCCATTCCGGAAGCTTGACCTTGTGAGAAAATAGGTAGCATCCCTGCAGAGCATGTCGCAGTCTGAACGTTGTTCGGAGTGTTCGGAGGCGTTTACTGGAGTCTCTATCACGGCGGTCTCCATGCTCGATCTCAACGAACCAATCATCGTTGCCGTCCCCTTCGAACCCGGGCATCCCGTAGCCTGAGACCTCATTCTGGAAGTCGACGTCGGAGATGGGAGGTCGGATATCGTGGGAATGGAGAGCTTTCTCAGTGGAGACGTGGCGCAGTCGGATTCGGGCTCCGGGATAGATATGACTGAGGGGCTCGGTGTACCAGTCGGCTGGTGAGTGGTTGGCGGAGCTTGCATTGATTATCCTCCATTCGTTGTTGGTATCTCTATGGGGATACAGTGTGATCTGTTGCTCTAACATGCACTGTTAGTCTTATATATACATATACACTTAGAAAAGCCGTACGTTTGGAACCACCAGGATAATTATGTGGGTGCGAGTGCAGATAGCCGCCCTGTGTGTTGACGTGTCGGATGCTCACGGTAGAGCCAATCGCAATATCCGCGTAGGTATCCGCCATGCCACGACCTCCAAGCGTATGCTGGAATTCAGAACTCATGAACCCATCTCCCTCGCCCGAGCTTCCGAGGAGCATGAAATGAATCTGGAACATGGTCATGTAGAAGAGAATTGGAATGACGATGAGGCAGAGCGCGCGAGCGATGAAATGCTTCATGAACAAACGCGGTGACACTCTCAGATCCCCAAGGAGATACCATAGTTGTTGTACGGTGCTCAGCCCGACTGTGGCGATGGTGAAGAGCCCGACCCATTTACAGCTGACGACTGCACCAAGGGACAACCCAGACAAGGTAAGCCATGACCACCACGTATCGGTGAAAGGCTTATGCTTGTCCTCGTTGCAAAATCCTGCCCAGAAGAAGATAGTAAGCGCGGTGAAGAAAATGAGGGGCGAGTCGAGGAGGATATGTCTTGATTGAGTGATCATGCCGTTTTCGAATGTAACGAAGAAGGAAGCAAGCAGTGCTGTTGTTGCGCGACAGTCCAAGGCACGTAGGGTAAGATAAGAGAGGGGAACGGTCGCGACACCAAGTAGCGCAGGTACGAGACGCATTGCGACGTAGGGTACATCATCATATACTCTGTCCGCCCGTCAGCGCACAGCACAACCCCACGATAGACATACGCACTTTCCGATATCCTTAAAGTCAAAATGCCCATCGTATCCAAAAACAAACGCCGCCAATGTAATCAACAGCTTCGCCAACGGCGGATGCACGTCCACGAAATACTGTGTCTTGATATACCTCCCCGCAAATTTCCCAAAATGCACTTCATCAAAGCTATATCTCGCGTAATGTTAGTTAGTATAGGGCCCAAAAATAGGAAGGACGCGCACACTACGCTGTTAGGGCTCGACAGACGAAACAAGCGCACAGCCACAGCAACGATGGTGATGACGAGCAGGAGCTTCCACTCTCCCGACGTCAGGTTCAGTCCTCCGGGTGCATGGCTCTTTCCTCTGCTGGGAACAAATCCCTTCGACGCCGCCTCTCTTCGTGCATCCGCATCCAAGTGGTCCTGCCGGGAATGTGGAAACCGCTGGGGGGGCGCCGTGTGAGGTGCTCCGGGCGGAGGAGACGCCGGTCGTCGTGCTCGAAACGACATCAATAAGGTGAGTATCGACTAGCCAAAGCCGAAAGGAAGGGGAGAATTAGATGGGCGGTATGTGGTAAAAGTGTAAGTTTGTCCGGATTTGGTGACCACGTCAAGGGTGGCTAGCGCGCTTCGTCAAAATACATACAAATTCAGAATTCCGGACGGAAAGTTTTGCGTCAATATGACAGTGTGTTTAACGTTCCGGTGGCTCTCTGGCTGTAGATATTATTTACGATTCCTTTGGTGCACACGTTACGCGGAAAGAAACACGTTCATAACGACAGTACCTGGTGGCAGTGCAGCGAGGTCGTGGGATATTCCTTCCTGATTCAGCTTTCCCCCTACGCGTCTCCGTTTCTTCCTACTCCTACTCTCACTGTCTGCTGAGCCCTTGGAATTACGGAGCGACAATGTCAATGCAAATATTTGGAGGACAGGTGTGTAACTCTTCCCCAAGAATATATGACCGCGGTATGAACCCAGAACTCCACAGGCGACAGAAGAAAAAGCCGAAAATGCGCGCCTCTCCTCGTTCGTCGGTGCCTCTCGCCCTAGGGGACCTCGTAAAATCCACGCTCGGGCCCTAAGGGAATGAACAAGATCCTCCAATCAGCCTCGACGGGCGAGATCAACGTCACAAACGACGGCGCGACAATCCTGAAAGCCATTCAGCTGGATAACGCCGCCGCCGAAGATCCTCGTGAACATCTCCAAGGTGCAAGGATGATGAGATTGGTGATGGGACGACGAGCGTGTGCGTGTTGGCAGCAGAGCTGTTGAGGGAGGCCGAAAAGTTGATCGCACAGAAGATACATCCCCAGACCATCGTTGAAGGGTATCGGATCGCGAGTTTGGCGGCGTTGAAGGCGTTGGAGGGCTCTGCTGTGGATAATTTGTGAGTCGTAGGCTATTGCATACTGTGACGCCATCGCTGAGAGACTCTTCAGCTCGGACCCTACAGTATTTCCGCAGGGATCTTTTCAACATTGCTCGTACAACACTCTCCTCAAAAGTCCTGTCGCAGGATAAAGACTACTTTGCCAACCTCGCTGTGGATGCTGTCCTGCGGCTGAAGGGATCCACAGATCTCGAGCACATCCAAATAATCAAAAAAGTCGGTGGGAAGCTCACGGACTCGTACTTGGATGAAGGTAGCGGTGCTTTCAATAGTATGTCACAGGCACTGACCCGTGCGTTAATTTCAGGCTTCATTCCTCGACAAAACCATCGCCGTGAACTCTCCAAAACGACTAGAGAATGCCAAAATACTCATCGCCAACACCTCCATGGACACTGACAAGATCAAAATATTCGGCGCACGAGTCAAGGTGGACGGTACAGGAAAACTTCGCTGAACTAGAACGAGCCGAGAAGGTCCGTATACCCCCAGCCCTTCATAGAACCTCTAAACTCACGCTGGCGCGATACAGGAGAAAATGAAAGCCAAGGTCGAAGACATCGCGGCTCACGGGATCAACTGCTTCGTCAACAGGCAGCTCATCTACAACTACCCCGAGTCTCTTCTCGCAGAGAAGGGCATCATGGTGATCGAGCACGCCGACTTTGAGGGCGTCGAACGACTCTCGCTCGTCACCGGCGGCGAGATCACCAGCACCTTCGAACGACCAGAGCTCGTCAGTCTCGGGCAGTGAGATCTCATCGAAGAGATCATGATCAGCGAAGACAAGGTGCGCCCCGAAATCCCGTCCTAACCCAGATCGTCGGTGTGCTTGATGGCATGTCGAGAAGGTGGCTTTGAGGAACGCCGCGCTCGTCAACAGGCTCGCGCGCGTGCGGACATCTGGGCTGGACGCAGAAGCAGATCCGTGTCGACTACGCGTATGTCTACAACCGAGGCAGCTCTTATCTACGCGTCTTGCTTGTAGTAAACCGCTGCACGCTCCTCCAGCTCACCCGCATCTGCATCCAGCCTCCAAATTCCACTCCCGCAACCCTCTCTGCCCTCTCAGACCTCCCTTCCACCTCCCTCCCATCTGAGACCCACTCCCGTGCGTTCGCGACCATGCGTGGTTCTCTCATCCGGTTTCAGCTCCGGAATTCCATCGCTTCTCCTTGGTGCGCAGTCGAGACTCGAGTGTTGAATCACACGGCGAGTAAAATTCCGAGTCGGTTCTGGGTGCTTGTGAGCGAGAACGGCGGGATTAAAAAACCATGTACATACCTTTGCACAATGTAAATTCAGCTCGAATTCGATGTCTTCAGCATAGAGTCTAGTCGCAAAACTTCATATCTAACCTGGGATGGTCATAAGCGTGGACGGCGGAATAAAGACACCATGTACGTACCTCCGCACCCGCACCATGCGCATATCTGGGATTGTCTCAGAGTCAGGCGATAATTTGGTTGTCGAGTTGGAAGAAGGCTGGACTGCATCCAACAGTCAGAAAGAAGGGGGATTATCGAGTCGAAACAGAAAAGAAACGAACGTCGAGCTCACGATGCCAGTGGAGCTCGACGACGAGACCATAATCGACGTCACAGTCAATAAATGAAAATGATCGCTAACCGAAAACCCGCCCAACCGGGCACGAGTTGAGTCGGTCACGAGATCAAGACGCGTCGTGCAAGAGAGTTGTGGGATGAACTGACCATCGTGCACAGCAACTGAGGCACAGTGAGCTCGACGGAAATTAGACCGCGATCGCACAAGAACAAAAAGGGAGGGCCGGAGACAAAGTTGAAGAGGAGGGGAGGAAATGAAAAGAGGGAGGGGAGGGATGGCAGGATGGAATATTTCCAGACATCAACACCTCCTCTTATACCCTACCAGTATTCTCTTCGTTACGGTACGAGAATATGCCGGACTGTCAAAGATATTGACATGCAGCGGCACGTCCGCGCATGCCGAAAGTTGGAAGATTATCATTCGCATACTGGTTTCATTTGATTTCTCCTTGAATTGCGCTGTTCACGTCAATCACTTGAAGCCGAGGAGCTCATTCAACATGAGAATACTTTTACCAACATTAATCTTTGGTGCAGAACTCATTGCGAGTCTCGACTCTCTGTTTGCGTTTAACGAGAACAAATTAGATAAATCCACCAGGAGATGCACGTATCCCCTCGTATGTGCTGCAAATCTAAGCGAGCCTCACCCACTCTGACAGTGGCGTACTAAGAGCCTCGTAGTCGCCGCAACTGAAAGGTCGCCGTGCTTTTGAAGTATGGAAGTTGTTGCACACTTGAAATTTTCGTAGTTCATTGATTTCATGCTCGTAAGTTGATTGGTACCGAGTTTGACTGTCATAGATTTTTTTATGACACGAGAGATCACTTACTGAAACATTTTGTTGCCTGTCACCTCCGATTCCAGGGCTGGCGAGTTCAACATGTCGATTGGTCTTTCGGAGGAGATATGTTCTTGTTACTGAGGAAACCACTGGCATGTCATTGAGAGCATGTTACAAAATAAACACCACAAATGCTTACCAGCTCAACGTCCGACTATCGTATTTCCAACCAGTACTCAGACATAGAACTCGAGGCCATTTTCCCTCGACTCTGTTGTCAGAAAAGCTGATTCGTGGTGCTATACAAACCTCTGCGGGCCCCGGGGGCAAACATATTCAGTATTGTAAGAGAAATATTCTACCTAGAATCATATGTCAGTTTATTGAATAAATACCGAGTCGCAGGATTCGAAAGCACTCACCATCACGCCCATCAATTCCCTTCAGGGTCAAAGATATCGAGTCCCGATTTAGAAATCAAGGACGTCGACACGCGTAGAATAGCTTCCAGGTTCGATAACCGAGTAAGCGTAGTAGATTCTAGACTTTACAACAATATACGTCCATTTTGACGTCCTAGGACTGGTGTCAGTGTGCGGAAATCGAAGGAAAAGATGAAACACAGCCTAGAAATCGTAACGTGCTCTTTGCAAATTGCCTCTGCAAACAACCATGGTCACAGTGGAGATATGATCAGATATCACTGTCACTTTAGAGGTAAGGTAGTCTGTCAAATATTATGGACATGGCAAACTCCAAGGTCCCCGTGTTCGACACCAAACAGAATACAAATAAGACTTATTTCAAGTTCAAAGCGGATTCTGATTCCGATTGTAGGGCCCTCACAAGGTTCTTGATTTCGAATGAAAGGACGAGAATCTTTCCTGATGTGGCGTTGTGATGGACTTTGTCTTGAGGTCTCGAGATGTAATACTGTCTTGCTGATGAAGTTCTGAGTACTGGTTTGAGTCTTTATAGGAATCCGAGCTGAAATAGTAGTACAACGAACAAGAATAGGTGAAACTAGTCATAAGAAGAAAAGGTTAGATGAATCAAAGGGAGAAAACATGTGACACACACCAGAGAATTTAGAAACCAGTATCAAACCATGTCACGACCGATTACAGTTGCTGGAAGAGACTATCCTCCATATTCCAAGTTTCGGAAGACCGCAATTTGACTGACAGGTGGCAATGGTGGGAATAGGTCCGTGACGTCGGCCAGAGGAGACGTCTCGTGGCCTTCAAAGTATTGCTACAAAGACATTGATGATTAATTGAATACTAGCACGGAAACAACGATGACTACCTCATCTTTCGACTATACTTCATTGAGTTGCACAATAACCGATACTTTGAGTGGGTATGCAGATAGTAAATAGTGTAAACGACTCACGGCATGGACTCCGAATGATGTTGAAGGTTAGAGAGGTCAAGACATGAGGTGCGGACCCCAAAATGGATAGGATGTCGATCAGGGTCTCATCGTTAAACCTCTCTACAAGTATTGGCAAAGCTGGGGGTCGAGTAGGCCTTTGTTCGGCGGTAGTCAGATGTCAAATTAATTGCACGTAACATCCTGTCAGAGAAGGAAAGCATGAGCTCTTGAAACAAGGAGTATTGAAGGGATTACCGTGACAGCTTGTATGAATATCGTGGAGATTCCGGCACTGCAAAGACAAGAGCAACATGATATGGACAACTATGTGATTCTAGCAAGACTTAGTAAACAAAAAGACGGTCGTAGATGCAACGGAAATGCTCGAGGCCTTCAAAGTAATGAGAATACAAGAGGGAGAGGGTGTGTGCGACCCTACAGAGTCAGAGAAGAACATTGTGAGAGGCAAAGCTGAGTCGTGGCTGTATCGGACCGGACTTGGCACGTGTCTCGTGCACTTACTTCTTTGCTTTCTACCTCTATCTCGATTCGTCTTGTCCCTCCTCCTGCCTCAGACTATCCAGGTACTCATTGCTCACATGGAGGGCATTGAGAAAACATCCAGAACTTTGTATATTCGGAACGATGGGCTTTGAGGGCAACACCTGTCAATAGTAGACCGATGTCGCGCATGCAGCTCGGTGTGTAACGCCTCTTAATTCATTTGTTATATTCTACTGATATTCTAGTTGTGCTATCTTCTTCCGGTGTCAAGAACCAGTTCCTCAAGTCGGATCCTTTGAAGAAGGTCCTCTCTCATTAATTCAAAGTCAAGATGTATTCATATCCAAGTCAGTTAATACGCGTTCTTGAGCTTCCCTGGCTCGAGCCTTTGCCTAGATTACCAGATGGCTCATAATTCAACTGGGGAACACAGTTATTCTGGATGGCAACGTACCTTTAGTTCAAACGGCCGATGTCACAAATTAATTCATCACTGTGTTTAATCTTTAAAAGCTGATTTCAGCTTCAGCAAGATTCTTGGGATGCACAGCATTAAGTTGAGATGAAGATCACTTACGGGTCCTTTGTGGACCTTTCGATATCAACTGGCTGGTCCTAGTTGCGGCCATTCCTAATCATGGGGTATCTAAATCTGATTGAAGAAAGTACTCACCTGCCAAGCTATGTGAGATGGCTATTACTCCTCAACTTGTTGCATTGTAAGTGAATTCTGCATCGCAAGATTGGAAGTTCTTGACATTGAGTTTGAAGTGGGGTACCACGAGGGATAGTGGCGCATCGTTGTCTCCGTCAATTCCAGCAGGAATATGATAGTTGGATCATGAACCACGAACCTTCGTATACGCCATGTTTGACAGCTGCTCGTTCTCTTTTCTGGACAAGTCTGACTCGGCTATGACAGGTGAATGAGTCATGATCTCATGGAATAGAATTTGGCTCACCATTGATTCAGGGCAGACTTGGTGTCAAAGGCCTCACACCTAGAAATTCAGTCACATTCCCTGCAATGCAACAATGAAGGTGAGTGCACATAAGGAGAGGCAAAGGTAAGAACATGTTGATCAAAACAGAATGACATACCGTTTGGTCCGTTCCTTCATTATAGGTGAGCCGACTTGGCGTCGTGATGGACACTTGATGTCACTCACGACAAATGACCTCAGAGAACTGTTGAAGCCCCATCGATCGACTTCCTCGGTGCCGCTGTACAGACGCAAAATTCACCTAAAATCTGATGATCTCTGGAGTGAAATTTCTGATATGTACGATCCCGCATCTCCTGCTGATATCAAATCACCATCACTAACCGGGTATCAAAGCTGTCAATAATGCAATGACTTACTGTGCGTGTCTCGGGTGTCGTTCGGGTCCTAGAGGCAGGGTGGATGCACTGTACTCAACGGGACCTTGACGGATTTTATAGGCAATGTTTAGACTCGAGAAATCAGCAGAAGACACATGAAATTAGGGCTTACAGGATGGATATATCAGGTGCAGGTCACTAGGGAAAGGAAACCCCTACTCTCGAGGTAGGGGGCAAAGGAGAGTACCTAGGGAAGCGGATTGCTGATGGTGAGTACAGATATGGAGTAAGGAAAGAGATACTCACACCGTGACATTATAGTAATAGATGTTTGAAATACCTATGAGTATGACTTACAACGAGTCGGATAGAGAGGGTCATGTACTTCTGATCCCCTCCAGAAATCCTGCCTGAACATCTTGCACTCTATCGAGGAGAATCAGCATGGCATCATTAAAAAAAACCAGGACGTTACCGAGACCTGAAGCAGGGGCAAAGATTGGACCAGGCTCAACCGTTGAATGGTGGTAGCAGTAAACAAACGGAAATGTTGATGTATTTGTATATGATTCGACATGTTCTTTGTCTTGAAAATGATATGCATTACATCTTGTTTGCTGACAGGAATCCTGTCAAAAATTGTATAGCTGAAACAAGGAGACTTGAATGCAAAGTGAGTGGCATCAAAAAAAGAATCTGATGCGGAGAATAATTCCAGTCCCGGTCATCGTCTGTCAACAGACGCGAGTGTATCTCGTGTCCCGTGATCCTGTCAATAATTTGTTGACTGTCAATAGGAAGTGAACATTCCCTTTTATTCACGTACCTTCATGGTCCTGCTCATTCTTCCTTTCCCCTTCCCTCTCCCTCTCCCGCTTCTTCCTCCACTGTGATGCCTGCTGTCACATCCTTCCCCTAGGCTTTGACATCAATCGAGACACTGTGCAGTAATGCAGATGGATATTCGTGGTCGAGAGGGACGTTGATGCCCATAGCAGGATGGCTGTGTTGATCGGCAACACGCACGTGCTTCTTCTCTTCTCACCACTATCACCTCATCCTCCACATCCATCTCTGCTTTCTTGCGGACGTATACCATCTCAAGTCTCGATGAAGAATTCAAGGCAAATTTAATTGATGTCGAGGTAGGTTCCCTCATTTCAATGGTCTACTTTACTTATCATTTCCCAGAAACCACGACACTGCAATACTCTTCTGGGACCTTGACATGGCTTGAGACGATGGATTGCCACCTGACGAGCGGCCTATGAAGACTGGATTTATGGGAGGGATTCAGGGATCCGCGTGGAAAGTTTTCAGTGGTGAGTACTTCTGCACACACCTCGGGCACATTCAGAGGTGCTCACCCCACGGATCTCGATCTCAAACATCCGCACTCTTGCCATCCATGTCTTATTGATGCTTTCCGATGCGCATCTTATGATTTTCCCACTAATTTTCAGTAGATTTTGCCCCAAGACGATGTATTGTCGTCCAGAGAGCGAGGCCTGGACCATCAGTAGGAAGATTGGGTGGTAGAGGAGATGATGGCACAGGATGGAATCAAGGGAATGTTTGGGGGTTGGTAAGTATTCTCGTCAGTTCCGCATTCATGCGCATCTCAGAATTGATACTCAAACATCCTCACTCCTGGACGGCGGCACACCATGCGCATCCTCCCTGCCCTTCATGACATGTTCCACCACTGGGATTGAAGGCATCAAGCTCAAGCTTCAGTGCTTCGAAGCCTGGTCTTCAACCTCAAATGGTGTGAGAACGTCAAATTTTGCGCCGAGATGATAGATCGTCATCCAGCGAGCAGAGCCTTCATACCGCGAAGACTGAGGGACTGGATGGGAGGGGGACGCATGTCGGAGGATCGATGGATATGATCGGACATGCCCCCGAGGATGGTGCGTATTCTCGTCAATCTGATTCCGCACGCTTATCTGTTTTCCAGCCTGAGCAACCCGGCACCTCAAACAAAGCCATCATGAATTCGAATCAGGTACTATACTATGTTTGCCTTGAGACAATGTATCGCCGTCCGGCGAGCAAGGCCAGGACTTGTTCAAGGAAGAGGCAAAGCGATGAGGGAGGTCTCTGGGCTTGGTATGTCCACCCTGTTAATTTCAACTTGCACGCACTCACCTGGTTTTCAGCTGGATTGATATAAAACGGTGAACTAAAAATTATGTATTTGTGCACTGACATGATGTATCGCCATCCGGCGAGCAAGATGAGCACTTGATCAGGGAATGGTATGTCCGTCTGATTTCACAAAATTCTTGTGTGCTGAACAGTGTGAACTCAGGCTGGATCATCCGTGCAACATGATCTCAGCCACAATGGAAGATCGGGCATGTCTGCACATAAACGGTACGTACTCTATACCTCTGCATTGCTAACGAATACTCAAGACACTCCTTGCGGGAGAACCTGATTTTGGTGCGGAAATGTAGTATATTTCATTTGTATTTTACACAATAAATATACACATTCTCCTCGTCGTCTCAGTGTGTGCCAAATGGCATTTCTCAATGCCCCAAATCTCAAAATTTCTCCCCGAACCATGGTCGGGAGGAGGATCTGCCAACAAACCTCTCGGAATAATTTTAAGAGACGTGGCGCGCGCGGAGAAGCGATTTTTTCGCAGGAGGGCGGGATAACTTGCTCTTTTTTTCCTGATCGTATTCCATTAGGAAATAACCCTTCGTTCTACCTCCGCATATTCCACCCACACAATTCCTTTCAAAGTCGCCTTACACGAATGACAGTCCAGCGACCTCGCGGGATAACGGACAACCCAGACAAGGTAAGCCATGACCACCACGTATCGGTGAAAGGCTTATGCTTGTCCTCGTTGCAAAATCCTGCCCAGAAGAAGATAGTAAGCGCGGTGAAGAAAATGAGGGGCGAGTCGAGGAGGATATGTCTTGATTGAGTGATCATGCCGTTTTCGAATGTAACGAAGAAGGAAGCAAGCAGTGCTGTTGTTGCGCGACAGTCCAAGGCACGTAGGGTAAGATAAGACAGGGGAACGGTCGCGACACCAAGTAGCGCAGGTACGAGACGCATTGCGACGTAGGGTACATCATCATATACTCTGTCCGCCCGTCAGCGCACAGCACAACCCCACGATAGACATACGCACTTTCCGATATCCTTAAAGTCAAAATGCCCATCGTACCCAAAAACAAACGCCGCCAATGTAATCAACAGCTTCGCCAACGGCGGATGCACGTCCACGAAATACTGTGTCTTGATATACCTCCCCGCAAATTTCCCAAAATGCACTTCATCAAAGCTATATCTCGCGTAATGTTAGTTAGTATAGGGCCCAAAAATAGGAAGGACGCGCACACTACGCTGTTAGGGCTCGATAGACGAAACAAGCGCACAGCCGCAGCAACGATGGTGATGACGAGCAGGAGCTTCCACTCTCCCGACGTCAGGTTCAGTCCTCCGGGTGCATGGCTCTTTCCCCGGGTGGGCACAAATCCCTTCGACGCCGCCTCTCTTCGCGCATCCGCATCCAAGTGGTCCTTGCCGGGAATGTGGAAACCGCTGGGGACGCCGTGTGAGGTGCTCCTGGGCGGAGGAGACGCCGGTCGTCGTGCTCGAAACGACATCAATAAGGTGAAGTACCGACTAGCAAAAGCCGAAAGGGAAGGGGAGAATTAGATGGGCGGTATGTGGTAAAAGTGTAAGTTTGTCCGGATTTGGTGACCACGTCAAGGGTGGCTGCGCGCTTCGTCAAAATACATACAAATTCAGAATTCCGGACGGAAAGTTTTGCGTCAATATGACAGTGTGTTTAACGTTCCGGTGGCTCTCTGGCTGTAGATATTATTTACGATTCCTTTGGTGCACACGTTACGCGGAAAGAAACACGTTCATAACGACAGTACCTGGTGGCAGTGCAGCGAGGTCGTGGGATATTCCTTCCTGATTCAGCTTTCCCCCTACGCGTCTCCGTTTCTTCCTACTCCTACTCTCACTGTCTGCTGAGCCCTTGGAATTACGGAGCGACAATGTCAATGCAAATATTTGGAGGACAGGTGTGTAACTCTTCCCCAAGAATATATGACCGCGGTATGAACCCAGAACTCCACAGGCGACAGAAGAAAAAGCCGAAAATGCGCGCCTCTCCTCGTTCGTCGGTGCCCTTGCCCTGGGGGACCTCGTAAAATCCACGCTCGGCCCTAAAGGAATGAACAAAATCCTCCAGTCGGCGTCGACCGGCGAGATCAACGTCACAAACGATGGCGCGACGATCCTGAAAGCCATTCAGCTGGATAACGCCGCCGCGAAGATCCTCGTGAACATCTCCAAGGTGCAGGATGATGAGATTGGGGACGGGACGACGAGCGTGTGCGT
This sequence comes from Armillaria mellea, assembly GCA_030407055.1. NCBI lineage: Eukaryota > Fungi > Basidiomycota > Agaricomycetes > Agaricales > Physalacriaceae > Armillaria > Armillaria mellea. Next base: position 3,978,329 of record JAUDZF010000005.1, read on the forward strand.
GTTGGCAGCAGAGCTGTTGAGGGAGGCCGAAAAGTTGATCGCGCAGAAGATACATCCCCAGACCATCGTTGAAGGGTATCGGATCGCGAGTTTGGCAGCGTTGAAGGCGTTGGAGGGCTCTGCTGTGGATAATTTGTGAGTCGTAGGCTATTGGTCCTGTGACGCCATCGCTGAGAGACTTCAGCTCGGACCCTACAGTATTTCGCAGGGATCTTTTCAACATTGCTCGTACAACACTCTCCTCAAAAGTCCTGTCGCAGGATAAAGACTACTTTGCCAACCTCGCTGTGGATGCTGTCCTGCGGCTGAAGGGATCCACCGATCTCGAGCACATTCAAATAATCAAAAAAGTCGGTGGGAAGCTCACGGACTCGTACTTGGATGAAGGTGCGGTGCTTTCAATAGTATGTCACAGCACTGACCCGTGCGTTAATTTCAGGCTTCATCCTCGACAAAACCATCGCCGTGAACTCTCCAAAACGACTAGAGAATGCCAAAATACTCATCGCCAACACCTCCATGGACACTGACAAGATCAAAATATTCGGCGCACGAGTCAAGGTGGACGGTACAGGAAAACTTCGCTGAACTAGAACGAGCCGAGAAGGTCCGTATACCCCCAACCCTTCAGAAATCCTAAACTCACGCTGGAGCAATACAGGAGAAAATGAAAGCCAAGGTCGAAGACATCGCGGCTCACGGGATCAACTGCTTCGTCAACAGGCAGCTCATCTACAACTACCCCGAGTCTCTTCTCGCAGAGAAGGGCATCATGGTGATCGAGCACGCCGACTTTGAGGGCGTCGAACGACTCTCGCTCGTCACCGGCGGAGAGATCACCAGCACCTTCGAACGACCAGAGCTCGTCAGTCTTGGACAGTGCGACCTCATCGAAGAGATCATGATTGGCGAAGACAAGGTGCGCACCTAACTATTGTCCTAACCCAGATCGTCGTCTTAATTCCCGTATATCCACAGCTCATCAAGTTCTCTGGCGTCGCTGCCGGTGAAGCCTGCACCGTTGTTCCTCCGCTGGCTCCACGAACCAGATGGTCGACGAGGCCTGACCGGTCACTACACGACGCCCTCTCTGTGCTCTCGCAGACAGTCAAAGAGACGCGGACCGTACTCGGTGGTGGCTGCTCAGAAATGCTCGATGAGCTGCGCCGTCGACGAGGAAGTCAGGAAGATAAAAGGGAAGAAGGCCTATCGCTGTCGAGGCCTTCGGCAGGGCACTGCGACAAATCCCGACGATCCTCGCTGATAACGCCGGGTATGACTCTTCAGACTTGGTTCTCGCGGCTTCGGGCAGCGCATTATGAAGGCCAGACGGATGCCGGACTAGGTGGGTGTTTATTTATTATCGTTGTTCGTTATGTCTCTTACCTCGGAGGACGGCAGATATGAACGAGGCAACGATCGCCTCGATGCGCAAGCTGGGAATCACGGAGAGCTACAAGCTGAAGCGCCAGGTAGTCCTCAGTGCCAGTGAGGCCGCAGAGATGATAATACGCGTGGATGATATCCTGCGCGCTTCGCCTCGGCAACGGGAGGCTGTATAGTGGATACGTTTTAGAATAATCGATGACTTTGTATTTCATTTCGAGAAAGTGGCTTGTTCTTGTACGACGTCAAAGACCCTGTGTTGGGAGCGATGGCATCGTTATTTTGCTAAAGCGTTCTCTAGTATGATAGCATAAAAGAAGATCGAGCACATGCTGAACGCGTCGCCGGCAGGGATTACAAACTTGTTATCGGACGGATCGCAACGCGCTCGTGAAGCTACTTATATGAAAAGTAAAGGTGCTAGTACTTGGTGGTGCGAGCGCTTGGTTTGATTACAGTAATTAAAACCATTCCTCAGCTACGGTTCAACTTTCGGTGTACAGACGCAAGAAAATAAGATTGAAGCGGTATGTAACTGCTGAACTATTTAGCATCAAGGTCAGTTACAACTACAACGACAGGGCAACATTTTTTATCAAGTTTTATGGTGATATAGTGAAAAATCCGCATTCTTCAACACCGTGACAAATATCATGGACTCGCTCGGCCGTTCCTACATGCCAGAGGTTACCAACTTCGCAAACCCGACACGGGGCACTAACCTTCAGGCGCTGAACCAAGTGCCCGACATATCCGTGACTTGAGCCGGCTGGCGAAACGGCAGGCGAGAGCGCGCCGTAGATCCTCCACGCGCGCCCTCCCTTATTCGACCTGATATTCAGGTTGTTGTCCACAGTGCCCGAGAACGTGTAGTTCCCATACAAATCCCCGACGTTCTCGTACGAGAGAGTGACGGTCGTGAACGCGTAGAAGGGCGGGCCGTAGGCGTCGCCTAAGTTGGCCGCGAACATGTATTGCTTGCCGCCGATGTCGAAGACGGCGGTGAAGCCGTTGCCGGTGTTGGACATGACGCTTCCTCGGACGGGTCTGGTGGACATTGTGGTGGCTGCTGCTGGGGAGAATCATGTTAGGGCGGGCTGGGTTAGGAGCGGGAGAAAGCTTGCTTTGGAGATTGTGAGGAGAGGGAGTTGGTGGTGCTAGGGGAGACCTCGGCGTTGGCAGTCAGACCTTATGTACGATTCTGTCGCTGTCGAAGGGACATGCGTTGATCTATTTGGGAAGGCAGTCCGAGTCAAGGACGGGCCGCGTGAAATGGGAGAAGCTCACGAGGGCACCGTTATCAAGCACCTCAATGACCCACGGGAAAGTAGCGCAAAGGCCTGGTTCACATTACAGATGTTCGTTGTTGGAAAGTTAACTTGAAGTTCAAACTTTAGACGGATTATCTTCCAATCGCAGCTGGAAAAACCACGGGATGAGTCGATCAATGTTGATGCTAATGGGCATTGAGTTCTGCTTCCACGACCTGAGACCGATTGGCCAAGGGAGCGTGAACGTGTGCCTATGCAGAAGGGCACTTCATCCTTCAGTGGTACCTTCAATCACAAGGTTATGCCATTTTGAACCGTTAGCTATCGATAATCTGCTACTGCCGTGTCCTGCATTCGGAACTTGAAGGGCTTCTTGAACCTCGCAGGGAAAAGGGAGGTGTACGGACAAACTCCTACTACAAGGGTCACGGCGCGAGTTTCGTACCAATCGGCGGTGAATCCTTTCATACACGCGAAGAGAATGCCCGATGCAGTGAGGGACACTGCGCGACGTATCAAGAACCCGGCATCGAAGAAGGAATCGCGGCGTTGAGCGAGCTCATTGGGCCATCTACTAGATCGGGTGAGCCACGAGGTAACACTGGAGACGGAGGAAGAAGTGGTAAGAGACTGGTGGGAGGAGGAAGAAGAGGGCGGCTCAGCGAACGAGAGCACAGCGCGGTGGCGACTATCTTCGTATGGTCAAAATAGAATCAAAATCCGAAATTCCGAATCTGGACGAGGCAAAATCCTTCGATATTTCCTTATTAGGGGATTCCCCAGATTTTGACAGGGGCAATTTTAGGACGTTGATTCTATTTTGATTGCCCCAAAATAGTCACCACCCCGCGGTGACCCAAAATATCTCGGGGCCGTCGCGATCGGGGAGGTCCGGCTCAGTATCCCGTTCTCTTCCGTTCATGTCCATTATGCTTTTCAAGTTCCCTTCCATCTTCTTTTTTAACTTTTACTTTTATTTAACGAAGAGCTGATGAGTTAGCCTGACACACGTTCACTCCCGTAGTTTCTCCAGCTGCGATTGGAAGATGATCGATGATCCGTGAACTTCAAGTTAACCTTCCAACAACGAACATCTGTAATGTGAACCAGGCCTTCGCGCTACTTTCCGTGGGTCACTCAGGTGCTATTCCTGCTTGGTGATACGACCGGTCCCGGTCAACGATAGCGATAATGATAGCTTCACGGGGCCCGTCCTACAGGTGCACTGTGACTCCCTTCCCAAGTAGATCAATACACGTCTCTCGACAGCAACAGAATAGTACATAAGGTCCGACTGCTAACGCCGAGGTCTCCCCTAGCACAACAACTCGCTCTTGGACAACTACTATCCTCATACACCCATGTTTGCTACGGCCCTCCGTCCAGTGGGAACAACCTCTCTCCTGCAGCCAGCTATATCCGATAGCAGTGATGCCTTTCTTTCATTTCCACCCCCTTCGACTAGCACTGACCCGGCTCTATCCAGCTGGGCCGTCCAATCGACCCGTCAGAGGAAGCGTCATGTCCAATACCGGCACCGGGCTTCACCTGCCGTCTTCGACATCGACGGGAAGCAGTACGTCTTCGTCGCCAACATCGGAGACGCCTACGGCCCGCCCTTCTACTCCTTCACGACCCTCACCTTGACGTACGAGTACATCGGGGACCTGTCTGGGAAGTACGCGTTCTCGGGCACTGTAGACCGGAATGTGAACATCAGGTCCTCGCAGGGGGGCCGGGCGTGGAGGCTTTACGGAGCAGTCGAGCCGGCGGTGTCCCCTCCTGCGCACGTCGAGAATGCTTCGGGCACCTGGTTCAGCGCCTAAGGTTAGTTTGTTTTCTTGATTTTGGGGACAAAACTATATTACGTTCGGTATGTAGACATGGACTGGTCGCTTGGTCGCCGTCGATATTAGTGTAGAACAGATGGCATCTCGATGTAATTGATCTTGACTAGTCGGTGGGCCAGCTCATACGGCGGCAATTCCGAGTGTCATACCTGTCCTGGACGGCGGTGCGTGTACAGAAGGCGACCAGGACCTGGAAACCAGTCGGATGAGGGCCATCGCATCTGCGTGATATTACCGAGTCCTATGATTATGCCGCACATGAAGGGCTTATGATATATTGAAGGCATCGAACGTGTCGTAGGGCAGATAGGGTCTAAAAATCATGATCTCCAATGTCGAGAATGGGGATATACATGAATTGCGAGGGAGAACGGGGGTGCAGTAAGGGTGACCTGAGCCATATATATCGGGGGGGTAGCAGTCATCGGGGGTATCATTCGTCGTGTCATCGTCATTGGCTAGAAGTCGATGCCCAGTTAAGCGTCAGTATCGCTCCTGCTTTTGAACATCGGGAAGCCAATCCTCCTTCTATGCATCCCAGTCAGCGGAGAGGACAACGTGGAAAAAAAACGAGGTGCCCAACCGTACACATACCGATGACAAGTGTGACTAGCAACCGATAGATTTCATCAGCTTACCATACTTATCCTGGTACAATAAGTCCTCGGAAATCTACCGTAGAAGTCCAAGCAAGGCGCAACTTTATATGTGTGAATTATGCTCGACCAGGACGTGTCCTTGTCCCTTTGGGACGATAAACCAGGTCCTCCGTAATGAGTTCCTCGTCCTCTTCCTCATCAAGAGTCCGCTGTTCGTCGCGCCTCCGTTTTTTCCCCGTGCCCTTGGGCTTACTAGGGGGTGGAACCCAGTTTGCATACTTGGCGACAAGCTCCCGTTGAAAATCGACATCATAATCGACGCACTTCATCGTCCATACAGCCATGGTCTAAAAACGTGTTATTGATTTTTGAAACGAAGAAAGAATAATGCCTCACTACCTAGCCTTTCAGGAATGCTTCGGCTATATGCTCCTTTGTGACGTTCCAATATTTATTTTCACCCTGGAGAGCTTCTTCGACTTCTCTCTTGGTCGGCCTTCGACCGAGTTGTTCGCGCAGATGCACAACGACTCTGCAATGAACTCCCCATCCCGAGGTCGATAGCTTTGATGCCCAAACCAAACGAACCTAATTTCTGAGTCCATAGATGTCACTGTGCAAGTAGTAGTTTTACTCACGGTGTTACGCTGATCATTCCATTCTTCCATCGTAAGCGAGGCGACTGGCGACATCGTATACTGACCCATATATTCCCACTGAGCGCTATCAATTCGAGAAAAAACTCTCTTGGTTTTGGACAATGACTCGTCCACAGGCTCGACCATATCATCGGCGTCGAAAAATAACCCAGGTGCACCGGGCACTTGGGGAGCGTGAGGATTCATGTTAAGATTCAAATACATGAAATCATCCATGTGGTGCATGTCCAGAAATTTTTTGGCTACTCGGGGGAATGTCTCCTGAGAGTTACCGCCGTATACTTTGGACATGAAGAGTCGATCGACAACTACATCTCTGATGTCGTGTTCCAATGGTACTTCATGGAACTCAATCCCTTTCAGACGATTCCGGACGGTATCCAAGGATAACTCTATATTTTGAGCTTTCTTTACTTTGGGCTGTGGAAGACATGTAAGGTTGTCCATAAGGATAGTCAACAACATGAATAACTCGACTTACATTAACGAGTTTTTGCATTGTCCCATCGCCCTCCTCCACAGCTCTTTCAATTCCAGCTGGAACCCTGTCAAGTACTGCGCGCAATGTGGGTACGACAACCTCAATCCTCATTATCCGACGCTTCTTGGGAGTGGGAATCGCAGAGCTCGATCTTGAGTCAATGATAGTCAGGGAGGAAGATGACCAAGAAGGTATATCCTCCGTCTTTGGTACAATGTCAGATTCCGCCAACGAATCGGGTGTGGAGAATCCGAGGGGCACACGATCTTCGAACTTCATGTCCCTGCTTGAATGGCGAGGCGAGCCAGTTGCCAGTATGGAAACATCGTCGAACTCTTCTTTCTTCGTTACCATGCTGGGCTGAAAATACAAACGTTCCAAGCCCACTTGATAGTAGAGCTAACAGAGATCGTGGACGGTGGAAAACGGTCAAGACAAAAGGGACTTCAATATCTGCGCGAATTATTGACATTACCATGTAGATACCAGTTGTAGAACTTGGAATTGCTCACATTGCCTCCAACTTCCAACCGATGCCTTGCCAACCCCGTCGGAAATCGAGACAGGGATACCGGGTGCCTAACAGTAATGGGGCAAAGAGTGTCTAGAACGTGCAAGATACCAATGAACAAAAGAAACTGGGTTTCTTAATCTTTGTAGTGCGTCTCCGACAATAATTCCATACGGTGTGTGGTGTGATTGAGAGACTGAGGAGCTGACATAAGTACAGTGTGTTTGGATCGGGAATCTCGGGCCGTCTGAGGGCGAAGCATGACAAGGAATGACAAAAGGTGAAAACAGCGGTTATCATTTCAGGGCACACGCAGTAACTACGAGCATATTTTATAGGTTTTATGGAACAAAAAGAAAGATAAAAGAAGAATCAGCAAGCACAAGGGCTAGGGATTGGAGTGACCAACCCATTTCTAGGATTTCTGGAATGAGCACGGTCACGGAGGAAAAGCAAGAGAGAAGCCTGACCTTAGGCACTGAACCAGGTGCCTTCAATGTTCGAAATCCTAGCAGGAGGTGCGACCGCCGATGCAAGCGACCCGTGCATCTTCCAACCACGCCCACCTTTGATCGCACTAATGCTGAGGTTGCTGTCGACAGTCACGGAGAACTTGTAGGTACCAGACAAGTCGCCGATATGCTCGTAACTCAACGTGACCGTCGTGAAAGAGTAGAACGGTGGGCTGTGGGCACCGTCTCCGATAGTACCGACAAACACATACTACTTTCCGTCGATATTGAATACCGCGGTGAAGGCATCCCCAGTATTAGACACAACACTGCCTCTGACAGTTTTGACTGTAGTCGGTATGATGGTGACGTTCGACTGGGTAACATCAAGTTAATACTCGGTAATGATATCGGAAAGAAAGCTCAGTACCATATGCATAGCCAACTGGACAGTCGGGGGTGATAACGGAGCAGCCTCGCACTCATGCAGGCGCTGCAGGGTCCACAGCTGGGACAAGTCAGTGTTGGAATGCTGCTTGGAAAGGAAGATCTGGCGATATGGAATCAGTCGAAACGTTGAATGCCGTGTAAGAGAATGCTTACAGGAGCAAGACCCCCGGCTTCGATGTTCATGCTGAACCCATATTCGCTGTTGGATAGGATTCTAACAATGACAGTAGTCAGGGTGGACTACAACGACGAAGAAATAAGAAGCGAACCTGTACACCCCTGTCAGCTGACTCGTGCAGCTTAGACATAGAAAATGGCGGGAAAGGAGGAAGCAACAACTTGGGGTCGCAACTCTGGCGAATTCTCTTTGAAATTAATGGACATGTAAGTCCCATTCCGGACGTTCCGAATGGAGTATCCCTGCACCCAACGTCGCAAATTCCCACTGCAAAAATTAGAAGGTAAACTGGTCAGGGACGGCACTATCATACCTGTTGATTCTTGCCTTCATGGCATGGGTAGCCTGTGGAGTTCTGGTGAGATGGATAAAAAAATAAGACGAATATTCGTACCAATGATAGTTTTCGAGTCGTAGCCTCAGAGTTCGACGGTGTATGCTTTGCGTCTTTCCGAGTTGGCATCCGCGAGTTGGATCGTATATATACCGGGTTGGAGGTCGTGCATGACTGGCGAAAGAGGCAGAGCTATTGACGTGGGTTAGAAGAGGGGAGGGGAGGGGGGGAAACAGTTGGTAATCAAGACTCACCGAAGTAAGCAATAGCAAGTGATAGAAAGTTGGAAACCGGAATGAAAATGTAGGTCCTGTTACGCTGCTTATATATGATCAGACTCCACCCTAGTAGGTGTGAGGAAGTGGATACATGAAAGTCCCATGAGCAACGACACGGCGTTCATATCGCTTCGATGTGTTGTCCTCCCGTCGTAAAACTTGACGACTGTCGAATGAGAAGGGCCGTGGGGACAGACAGTGAAAACTTCTGGGGTGACATGCCGCGGACTTCAATTACAAGCAAAAAGGTCTAGGACTGACTTGACGAAAAAAAAAATCGAGACCTGGGCCAGTTACACCTAACAGTGTCGGGTGCTGGTGGATATCTGCCCACGGAGTCGTTCTCAGCAGCAGCGAGGTGTCAAGTCATACGAGATTGAACTAGCAGAGATGAGTTCGAACAGACAAAAGCATAGCGTGCCTTCCTCTATATCGAGGCCGTTGAAGGTCCCAAGATCCTCTCCATGCCGAAGGCTGTGGACAGGTCCACGTTAAGAGGCAGTGTTATACTAGAAAGCGCATCATACTTGGCCCAAATTTTTTTTTCTCGGCTGCAAGGTTAGATTCGGCTGTTTTATAGGTAAGTCGAATATTTGCTCGTGACTTTAGCCAGAATCGGGGGAAACGCGAGGTGTTGGTGGTGGTACCGGCACAAAGTCCCAATAAGGGTGCAGCGGCATAAGTACGGGTATATTGTATTTGCTCGTTCGGTAACTTCGGTTATCGGTGCCGGTCGATCTTGAAGGTCTTCCCTCAGCGGCTTTTCCTCAGCCTTGCAGTACTTGCCACCAGTCACCAAACAGTTCATGGTCAACCATTCTATCAACCTCGCTACGAGCACTGCCGTCCCGTTACTTGTTCTGCCATTCAAAGATATATCTTTTTAGCGAAAGGACGGCTCGACCTCTACAATATTATTATACTCTCCTCTGTAAGGCATCCTCTGCTGTACGTTTACACCCACGTTTTACTGATTTACGCTGACTACTAGGGTCTTGGAACAGATGGTAAATTTAACCTGTGGGCAGTTGGATGGAACCACGGTGTGGTTATACATCCGTTGTGTACCAGACTGACAATCGGCGAAACTCATTTATCAACGGAGTCTGATTCGGTGCTAATATGACACTGTAGGCAGCATATCGACGCGAAATAGACATGCTGTATAACGACGCAGCTAAGTATAGTCTCTTGTGCGACATGCATGGAATATATCTAATTATTATGCAGGCATTTCCCAAAGCCGTAATGTAACGAACTCATATCACTCGCTTCTAGCATGACATCTCACTGCCGCTGCTAAGGACGACACGCTAGGTATAGGCATCCACCAATGCCCGCCACTGTTAAATGTAAATGGTCCAGATGCCAGCAGTCGTTAAGCCATTCTTGAAGTTTGCTGCTGTAATTGAAGTTCGCAGCTTGTCGCCGACAAAGAGCTACCTTCAACTGTTCTGGTGAACTAAATGCGATGAAGAGCATTAATTTGGTCCAGACAGTCGCCGCCTGTCTCCACGGGCCTTCTCATTCGACCGTCATCATGTTTTACGACGGAGGACAAGGCGGCGAAGCGATTTGAACGCCGTTTCGTCTTCATTGGAACTTCATGGACCCACTTGCTCACATCCGCGAAGTGGATCACTTATAAGTTCGAATGCTATATAAGCTGTGAACTAGGACTTACGACTTTCATTCCAATTCCCACTTTCCCGCACTTGCTATCTCCTAGTTTAATTACTTCGGTGAGTTCTCATGAGAGTCCATGTCCTCGCCCCACCTCTAATACTCTCAAATAGACATACCTCTTTCACCAGTCATGCACGACCTCCAACCCGGTATTTATACGATCCAACTCGGAAAGACGCAAAGCATACACCGTCGAACTCTCCGGCCAGGACTCGCAAACTATCATCGGTATGACTATTCGTCTCGTTTTTTATCTATCTCACTAGAACTCCACAGGCTACCCATGCCATGAAGGCAAGAATCAACAGGTATGACAAGTGCCGTCCCTGACCAGTTTACCTTCTAATTTTTGCAGTGGGAATTTGCGACTTTGGGTGCAGGATACTCCATTCGGAACGTCCGGAATGGGACTTACATGTCCATTGATTTCAAAGAGAATTCGGCAGAATATCGACCACAAGTCGTTGCTTCGCCGTTCCCCGCTGTTTTCTATGTCAAGCTGCACGAGTCAGCTGACGGGGTGTACAGGTCCGCTTCTTATTTCTTCGTCGTTGTAATTCACCCTGACTACTGTCATGGATAGAATCCTGTCCAACAGCGAATATGGGTTCAGCATGAACATCGAAGCCGGGGGTCTTGCTCCTGTAAGCATTCTCTTACACAGCATCCAACATTTCGACTGATTTCCATATCTCCAGGTCTTCCTTTCCAAGCAGCATTCCAACACTGACTTGTCCCATGCTGTGGACCCTGCAGCGCCTGCGCGAGTGCGAGGCTGCTCCGTTATCTCCTTCGGCTGTCCAGTTGGCAATGCATATGGTACTGAGCTTCCTTTCCAATATCATTACCGAGTATTAACTTGATGTTACCCAGTCGAACGTCACCATCATGCCGACTACAGTCAAAACGGTCAGAGGCAGTGTTGTGTCTAACACCGGGGAATGCCTTCACCGCGGTATTCAATATCGACGGAAAGTAGTATGTGTTTGTCGGTACTATCGGAGACGGTGCCCACAGCCCACCGTTCTACTCTTTCACGACGGTCACGTTGAGTTATGAGCATATCGGCGACTTGTCTGGTACCTACAAGTTCTCTGTGACCGTCACCGGCAACCTCAGCATTAGTGCGACCAAAGGTGGGCGTAGTTGGAAGATGCACGACTCACTTGCATCGGCCATCGCGCCTCCTGCTACGATTTCCAACATTGAAGGCGCCTGGTTCAGCGCCTAAGGTTAGATTTTCCTTGTGCTTTTCACAGTGACAGTATTCATCCGATGTCACAGACATATTGTGCGTACCTTTGTAGCACTGATCAATCTTTTCTGGCCCTTGAATTCTATAAAACGCGTTAAAAACATTTACATTGTCGATCTTCGTTCTTTCCTATTCTACAAAGCCTTCCGAAGTAGTTATTACCGTCGTAGTCCTGTTCTGAAATAAATAGTCATCCTTGTGTTTCTTTTGGTCGGTGTCGAAAAAGTTCTATAGAAGCGTTACAAATTTTCAATTGAATCGTGGTTTGCCTTCATACCCACAAGGGCGATTTGGTATACCTATGCCATGGTCCACTTGTTCGAGTGCGAGGCCATGGCCGACGTGATCTGCAGGATGCAGGAAGAGGTAGTCGTCGTCGCGCTGAACCCACGCACGTGGCCCTGCTTCGGTAACGGAGTGCCATAAGCAAACGATCAGGGAATCCCGGACCGTCCCGCCTTTTCTTCTCGCCATTCAGAGTATCGTTGTCTCTACTGCGTAGGAACGGAATGGTTTCGACTGTTATAGGTACTTTACAGGACATCAGTGCTTATAGCTATATCTTCTTTTTGGTTGCAGACTTGGAGCGACCCTAACGTGTACGAAGAACGAATGCAACGAAGCTATATCGTAAGTACGCAAACTGCTATTGCGGGTCTTACTCCTAACAGTACTACGTCTCTATGCAGAAGTCATCTCAATAAGTATATGTGATCTTGACGGCGTTTGTTCATGTTCCCTTTGTCCACACGAGCTTTAAGTTGAAAGCTTCCTAGCCGGTGTCATATACAAGCATTCTCTCTGCGAAGATGAATCGCTAAATCGAAGTGAGTACGTACTATTTGACATCTAACGTGAACATCACATTGTCAAGGCGGGACCGGGAACCATGCCTCATGATCAACATCCATAAGGCCGTGAAGCGACTGCCGGAATCAGTTCCTACCAAATATCCTCTCACGCTGCCTCTATTTGCACTATCATGTTCAGCGTTCCAGGATATTGCACTTATCACAGGAGCAGGTCCGTCTATTTTCTTTCGTATCGTAGCATGAGCTCATCTCTTCATAGGGAGTGGTATCGGAAGAGCGACTGCTCTTGCATTTGCCCGCGCTGGTGCATCGGGCTTGCATCTGGCCGATGTGAACCGTGGTCGGCTGGAAGAAACAAGGAAGGACGTCTCAGCGGAAGCCACAAACCCACAGTTCAAAGCCTACACGTCTGAAGCAGACCTGAGCAAGGAGGACCAGGTTGTCCGAATGGTTCAGGATGCTGCCAACAACTTTGGGAGAATCGATTACGCCGCCAACATTGCTGGGGTAAGCATATTCTCATGGCACGGATCGGACTCGTGAAATATGTGATAGATATCCGAAACCACTCCTGAGTCGACGGCTGATATCTCTGTGACTACTTATGATCAAATCCACAACGTCAATGCCAGGGGTGTTTTCCTTTGTATGCGCGAGCAATTGAAGGTCATGCGAGACCAGGAGGCTGTTTCTCGCATACCGGGAAGGCCAGGTGTACGCGGCGCCATCGTAAACATGAGTAGCATATATGGCTTGTGTCGGCTCAGGCAAATTCACAAGCTACGTTGCATCCAAACACACCGTTGTAGGGCTGACAAAGGCTGCAGGTTTGTCCTTTTTTTCAACATAACTTCGCCAGCGTATATTGAACATCAGAAATAGCTATTAGCCATAGCGTTGATAGTATCCGCGTCAACGCGGTATGTCCCGGATATATCGATACACCAATGGTAGAGAGCGTAAAGGAACACCTTGATTTCCCTACCTTGTTGAAGATGGCTGTCCCGATGAAGGTGGGTCAAGCCCCTTGTGGGACCTTCTGCGTATTGACGGTCCTTGTTAGCGACTTGGTATGGCAGAAGAAATTGCCGATGTGGTCGTCTTCTTGTCGAGCGAGCGTGCAAGCTTTGTCACCGGACATTCACTCATTGCAGATGGGGGAGCCACGAGTATATGAGACCCGCTCCGGTCCATAATCATGAGACTATAAAGGCAAATATTCCAAAGTGTTGCATGTTCCTAATTACTACCGATATGCACCAATGTTTTATCTTGGTAGTCCGATTCATATTTCAAGTATTTCTGGTCTCAACCGGTTTTTCACTCGAGGCTCTTAAGTGCTCTACTTAAGTATCTATACTCAAATTTGGGTCTCTAGGTAGGTAGTATTACACGTTTACTTAAGTGTAGCCGTAGCTATACCTAAACACAGAGTCGGTGACAACAAGGTACAAAAAAGGCACTACTCCAAGACGGCCCAGGGGGCTCCCCATAGCCCCACGCACGTCCACAGCCCCCTCGTCGCATAAGTCTGGACTCTGGACACGAAGATCTGCAAGGCTCACGGGCAGTGGAGTCAGAAATGGAAGAAGCCAGTATCGAGGGTGGAAAAGAGGTTTTCGGGTACAACAGGCTTCCCAGTCTTCCACAATCGTGTTTGGCTGGATCGTCATGCTTCCGTCTCACGCTACTAATGCTGCAAGGTCAAGGATCTAGGCTGCTCGATAGTGGGCTCTCCCTTCCCAAACAACGCGAAGGGATTCGTTGGTTGAGGATAGAGGAGTGATCATCATATGGGAGTCTTTCTAATTTCATGAAACTATGGGACAGAAAGGTGGGCATTTCGAAAATGGTACATGCTTTCGACTGTGCTTTGCATATCAATTGGCTTCAAGCGCGCCCAAGTTGGTTACAAAAAATCTTCATCAGTGGGGTCCACAGAAACCAGAGGAGAAGTTCCGTTGAGATCAACCACCCAGCGCTTGGGGGCTTCCAGTTGTTGCTCCGGTGCATAGGATTGCAGCCTTGTTTTGAGCCTTCACAGCCGAGGCCAGCTCGTCTTACCTGGTATAAAACGAAACCTTAAATGGTTTTGATTTAGTGATGCCTTTCTCGGTCCTGAAAACGCCATCAGAAAAACGGTATGAAAATTTTGTCTCCCTATAGAACAAAGGACTTAAGGTACCTTTTCATTTTACAGCGGGCAAAACAAGGGCGTAAAAACTGAAGCTAAAATTGAAACCATTTAAGGTCTCGTTTTAGGCTGTCAAAAACGCACCAGCCTCTGCAGTGCTTGAATAGCCCCGAATGGCACTTCGTATCTGCGCATCAAGTATTCTCAAGTTGGATCCGATTTGGACGAGCTGTTGAGAGGTAACCGAGTCCTGCTTTGCCGTAGAGAACAGTGAATCTGCCTTTTGTTGCATAACGAGAATACGCCTTAAATTTTAATGCACGTATCTCAGATGACATTCTAGCTATTAAGTTATGAACGTACTGTTCGATGGCCAACCAGCAGAACTGGAATGCCTCCACGTCCTCAGCATGTACTTGAAAGAGGAAACGTTGGTCCAATACATATGAGTTGCTTTTGCCGAAAATCCAACGAAAATCGACCTAATTTGCTATCAAAACGAATGAGAATAATTAAATATTTGAGAGATCCAGAGATGTTGTTGTGTCCTAATGAAATAAGGCGTGTCACCGTTGGGGCTATGAAATGCAGAATTCAAGAGACTTTGAAATTTTTCCTCTGCGACACAGGCGGGCCGGCAGGCCGACACCTTCGATCATACGATGCTTTCGCCCCTTCTTTCTTTCTTTCCACCACCATCACCATGACCGCTGGTTCCCACTCAGAGCTTCCTGCGGAGCTCATCGAAGCCGTTATTTTAGAATTTTGGTACTCAGAGAACTCTTCGAAAGATCGTATTCTCTTCATGAAAAGTTGCCCTCTCATCAACAGCCTCTGGAAAGAGGCCTTTGCACGAATTTCTTCCCGCGACATCTACGTTCCAACGGTCGCATACCTCTTATATCTCAGCACTATCATTCGCACCAATAGTTCCCTAATCTACTGCTCTGATCTCCCCCTCTGCGCCCGTACGATCACCTGCCACGTCGACCTTACCGAAACAACCCACGACGCTGCCATGGAACCCTACTCAGTACTTGCCAGCTTGCCCAATCACTCCGGCTTTCGCAAGTGTTTTCCAGATATTGAGCAAATGCACTTCGAGGTCAACTACCGCATTCGAGGTGGATGACACGAGTCTATACTCTGTCACCAACAACTCATTCGGACTCGAATATCCATAACGCTCAACCAGGCGATGACCCAGCTCAGTGTCCTACCCATCGATTGGCATGTCATTGCGGAGAATCCAGAGGTCGATAACGTTCGTGGCATCGTTGCTGATGTTCACTGGGACATCTTCTTGAGGGAAGCCACTCTGGCTGTTGCACCAGGCACGCTTAGTTGTATCAGGAATGTTCCGTTCAAGGAGACGGTATTGAACTCGACATATGTGGGCGGTCTGCTGCATTTTCGAGGACAAGCTCTCCTTGTCGAAAGAATGGGTGATGTGCGACTCATCAATGATTACTTTCGGAAGGCTGCGCCAAAACCTTCGAGTGAGAGGCTTCTGTTCTTTGTTTTCGTCCTTCGAATTTGATTGTTTGTATCAAGATTTGTGGAACCTCATCGGTGAAGCTTTCGAGGATGCCGAGGGAGTGGTCGTCCCACCTGGATCCGTCTATTCGTGCTGGAAGACTATCTTGGGCGAGGCATCTGGAAAAAGAAAGCTCTGAGTTGTTCCCTGTACCAGGTCAGTTTAAGAGGCAACCTTATGTAGCGTGGCTAACAGGTCAGTTTTGTTTATCCTTACTCCGATTACGCCATACGCTCTTGAATCCCTATAATGACTACTAAAGTTACCTCCGCCGCAAGTTCGCCGGCTTATGCGTATTTTCGCTTTTGTAATACATCAGCTTACCCTGCAATTACCTCTCCCCTTCTTCATATTTTCCTTCTCGATGATTCCCAACTCTATGGTTCCAGGTTAGTTGACTCTGCTTCCAGGTCTTCATACATATAATAAAGTGACCGACGTTGTTGTGAATCCGTCCCAATCAACTATAATGCGTTTTTGTCTGCTGAGTCGAGCTGGTCATTCAAGCTTTCCAAGCATCCATAATACAAAAGAAGAATCTTCCGCCGCTTGACATATTAATCGATAGCACCTGGTTCGGCATTTTTTGGTTGTCGTTGCCGCTGTATGGAAGCTTTCGCTGGCAACTGTTTTGGTTGTTAGCGATTCTCAGCTCTACTATAAAAATACCTGCTCTGCTCAATGCCAGCGCGACACGCCACATCTTGACTGAGTCTGGTTGCTTCAGCTCAACCAGCTGGGAAGAATGCTGAAATCACCTCAGCTTGATTGGGTAGCTTGCGACATGATAGGAAATTTGTTACAGTTCGTCACTGTTCACTCGGATTCCGGAAATGGTGTGGAGTCGAGCGGCTATGTATGTCCGAGGCGAGTATATGTGTTCTACTCGCTCTCCGTTGCTTCCATGGTTTATATGTAGCCTCAGGTAACAGTGGGAGAGCCCATCCCAGGCCCATCCGGGCGGTGATTGCAATTAAATTAAGTCCCCTCCGGCAATAGCCGGTCCGATCCACCACGTGCTCACATAAATTGGGGAAACTCGAATCCGATCGCTCCTAAGTACTGACCACCACCATCGGAATTCCGTTTACAATCTTCCTTCTTTTCCCGAAGCTATACCATGGGCATCCTCGACATCGTTCCGGTAAGTGCTGTAACTGGTCGATGCTGGCCATCGATGATAACGAGGACCGCAGGCTGGCGTTTTGACTGGCGATAATGTCCGCAAAGTCTTCGAATACGCAAAAGAGAACCAGGTACGCCAGACAGCGCTTGATTTGACGCATATATGCTGAATTTTCGTGTAGTTCGCCATTCCTGTGAGTTTCCTGTAGCTGACGACCGATATCTGTACTCATCGCCGGTATTCACCGTATAGGCCATCGTGAGCTGCCCGTTCGTATCTGATTTCATAATACTCACATTCACGCACCTAGAATGTAACCTCGTCCTCGACTGCGAACGCCGTGCTCGAGGCCGCCAGGTAGGCCTAGCTATGACCGTATCCAACGGTGATTTGCTCATCGCTGCTATAGGGACATCAAATCGCCCATCATCATCCAGGTCTCCCAAGGCGGCAGTGCCTATTTCGCTGGCAAAGGCCTGGCCAACGACAAGCAGCAAGCTTCTGTTGCTGGCGCAACAGCTGCCGCGCACCACGTCCGAACTGTAGCCAAGGCATATGGCGTGTATGTTTATTCATTAAGACTTGTCATCATTCTCCATCTTAATATGCCGTCTTAGGCCGGTCATTCTTCACAGTGACCACTGTGCCCACAAACTCTTGCCCTGGTTTGATGGTATGCTCGAGGCCGATGAAGCCTATTTCAAGGAGCACCAGGAACCCCTTTTCTCTTCCCACATGCTGGACCTCTCCGAGGAACCAAAAGAGGAGAACATCGCGACTTGTGTCAAGTACTTCAAACGGATGGCGGCTATCGGCCTGTGGCTTGAGATGGAAATTGGTATCACCGGTGGTG
This sequence comes from Armillaria mellea, assembly GCA_030407055.1. Taxonomy (NCBI): domain Eukaryota; kingdom Fungi; phylum Basidiomycota; class Agaricomycetes; order Agaricales; family Physalacriaceae; genus Armillaria; species Armillaria mellea. The sequence continues at coordinate 3,996,181 of JAUDZF010000005.1, forward strand.
AGGAGGATGGTGTCGACAACACAGGCGTTGACAATGCTAGCCTCTACACGCAGCCGGAGGATATCTTTGATGTTTACGCTGCCCTCAGTCAGATCTCCCCTAACTTCAGTATCGCCGCCGCCTTTGGTAATGTCCACGGTGTCTACAAGCCTGGAAACGTCCGCCTTCAGCCTGGACTGCTCGGACAGCACCAAGCACATGCGAGCAAGAAACTAGGCGGCAAAGCCGAGAAGCCTTTGTTCCTCGTTTTCCACGGCGGTTCTGGATCCACCAAGGAAGAAATCAAAACCGCTGTGAGCAACGGCGTTGTCAAGATGAACGTCGACACGGATACCCAGTTCGCTTATCTGGCTGGTATCCGGGACTTTGTCCAGAACAAGAAGGGATACCTCCAGACCCAGGTCGGTAATCCCGAGGGCGCTGACAAGCCCAACAAGAAGGTGCGCACCTCTGTTGATGCTAATGTTTCTGCCGGGATATTAATTTGAGCACGCAGTACTATGATCCTCGTGTGTGGGTGCGTGAGGGTGAGAAGACACTTGTCCTGCGTGTCAAGGAAGCCTGTGAAGACCTCGGCAATGTTGGTGCGTAACCGGTCCATGTCAGTCCCACGGTCTTGGCTCATCCTCACACAGGTCGTCTTTGAGTGGTTGTGAAATGAAGGGAAAATAGATGCAAGTGTATTCGAGATGTAATGTTAATTCGCCCCGTCAAGTATGCTCTTTGATTTAATGGAAGAACGATGTTCCACGGATGATTGGCGTGTGTTCGTCTGAGTTGTGGTGTATCAGGGTGAAGAAAAGTCCTCTGCTGTTTGGCGCACGTTGTTAAGTCTAATGGTGGGAAAGTTTCGGTTGGTGTGGGCACCCTGATTCGTGACAAGTGTGTCGGTGTATCAAGTGCTCGTCCCCCCTGTGAACCTGTTGTACTTGTGAAGGAAGTTCCGTTGTCACTCACAATTGTGTTCGCATGGCCAAGTCAATTGGTCTGCCACACCGGCAAGGTGCCATTGATGACAGGCTCTATAACGTTACCCCAGATACAGCAAAGGAAGTAAAGGGCTCACAAAGTCCATCATAGGTGACGACACACCGATATTCGCAATGAGCAGCGTGCTGGCGAAGTCTAAAAACACGTTTTTCTGGACGCCGCTGGGCGTGTTTTGCCTTCGACATGCAAGCCTAAGATATGACTAGAACCTCAGAGATGAGCGACATGTGTATGTAGTGAAGTGAAGGGTCCTTTGAGCGCAGCTTCCATGCGTGTGAGAGGTAGGGTGCTTCTTGTTGTTGGGGCTAACGGACAAAGGTTGTCTTGTGTGTCGTCAGAGGAAGTGGACATTGCACTTATCTGCGCGGGGCTATCTGTCATATTAATAGTCATTAAATGCAAATGATACAGGTATACGTTAATCAACATCATCAATACCACCAAATGATACATGGCCCGGAGGTGGAGCAGGGTTCGGCGAAAAGTCGAACGCAAAACCGCCAGAGCCGATTCGGAAAGACTGCGTTGAAGAAGCCGGTTGAGACTGTTGCTGCTGCTTTTGTCGTTTCTTATCAGCCCTTAGAGCCATCCTCTTTCGTTGAATCTTCGCAAAGGACGAAAGGGTGTTCAGGGCGTCGCTCACATGCCGCTTGCTCGGTCGGTCCGAGATCCTACGAAGACACGTCAATTAACGCTAGCGCGATCAATGAGTGACATAGTCCCCGACCTTGTCTGCATAGCCTCGCCCACATCATGCGCGCGCAAAAAGGGCATGAGTTCCGTCGCTTTCGCATAGATCTTGGATAAGACGGGCGCCCCACCCTTGATCGCGTTGGCGACCTCGATCCAGCCATCGAACCGCTCCCCTAGCGGCGGCCTCAGTTCCTCCCTGAGGTCCTCCAAGTCAGGGTCGGTCGGATCCAGGTCCAAGTGACTCAGGAAATCCGGATCCTCGCCCTCTTCGATCCCGGGTGCGGGGATGCCCATCATCATGGCGGCGAACGCGACAGCGTGGAGGGGCGCGGAGGAGGGCGTGATGACATCGTCCACCCATTGTTCAATCCTGTCGCTCCGCTGCTGAGAGGAAGATAGCTTGAGTATCCGCTGCAGTTCGTCCGTGTGCACAGTATCCTCGACGCGGGAGAAATTTGAACGGATGGCGGAACGGATAGCGCCTACTAAGTCTGTCATTTCTTTTTCAACTATTTGGAGGGTGCGTGTCCGAAACAAGGGGGACTCTGAGAGCATGAGGAGGGCGAGTTGGAGGACTGGAGCGTCGCGTGGGCGGAGGAGCGACGAATAGGAATCGAGGAGATGGAGAATTGCTTGGGTATCGTTCTCGGCCGTGTAGATTTCTAGGGCCGCGGCAAAAGTGTCAGAGCTGTACCCGGCGATTTGAGACAGGATGTCAAATAGTTCTTTTTGTGTCTCGACTGGATTGTCATTACCCAGTCCTTTGAGGACCATATACAGTTCTCGTGAAGGTGCAGTCTCAAATATGTTGTGTAGGCGCTGTTGGACGAATCCTCGCAGATACAGTCGTTGTCGATCGATTTGTTGTGACCAGTGGCTGGCGTGGAGACGACAAGAGCACTGGACGCCATCAGTGTCAAGTTCGCTTTCTGATTTTTCGTCTTCATCGTCGTCGTTGTTGTAGTCTTCCCACTCTTCATCTTCATCTTCTTCTAAGGCTGGAACGGTAGAAACGAAATCCTTTGATAGCATGGCTCAACGTACCGTATGCGCCCCCCTGGAGCAGCCGCACCAATGACTTCCACCCCATCTCTTCTTCGATATCCAACAGCATTTCGGGTATTTGATTTCTGGCTTGACGGCCGCCGGAAGCAGAGAAAGATACGAACAAGCTCTCTCCACATCCACAGTAGCACCGTGCTGATATTATGCGGTCCGTGGAACAAGAAATGCTTCACAATTTTGCCATTCATCCGTTTGAGGCATATATCGACTTCGTATGTCTTGATGGAGCACTGGCACCTGTCGGACGCGTCAAACAACTACCACGCAGTACAGACGACACGTACCCTCCAACCCTGGACCCATCGTCAAGCCTCTCCAGTACGTCAGCGATAAATAGCAGGCATTGATGAGCCTGACGGAAGTGGACACAGTGCTCGTAGATGACGACCCATATGGTGGAGAGCCACACCGAAATGCTGTCGATAATCTCCGTGAGCAGCTCGTCGCGGTTCGACCTGTCCTTCACGAAGGAGCACTTGGCATCGCGCGTGAGGTCGGCGAGCAGGCCATTGATCTCTTTCTTCTTGCCCTGCAGATCCAAAATTGGAATCAAGGAGTGCCGTTTCCGAAACCTCGAGGCATAGCACACGACTGGATATAATTGAGGCAATTTCAGCTCCCTACGGCGCCACAAACGTACCTCGCCTGGCCTTCCTCTTGGGTGCAGAGTCGAGAATGTACTTGAGGTTTGCTTCGACAAGTTTCCTCTGAGACTCTGGCGGCAATGAATCGTAGATTTGGATGAGCCTGTAGGCAGTGAGCTACATAATTAAACGGGCGGCAGCAGCAGCATACCTGGAGCTGGGTAGCGTGGCAGGCATGTACGGTGAGTGTAATAAATGAAGTCGAAGGGGAGTGACGGCATATCTTATGCCCAATTTAAGAAATAAATTATTATTTTATCACGTGATCGTTACGCGGGGGAAGGAGCTTTTATGTTTCCTTCCTTTTCCAAGGTTTTGTGTTCTACATCTTGTTCTGTTTTTGTCAAGTTTCTTCCACCCCTTGCCCTGGTAACCAGATTCTGCAAGTTCCTTGTGCTGTAAAGAAATTCTGCTGCCATTATTGAGGCAAGGAATCTAGAGATATGCGGAAATCAACAAGATATCAAAGCACCGGATCAGGCGGTTGTTTCGTTCCCAGATATGGCCTCAAGGATGCCTCGAGGCTGACTGCCATTCGTGGTTGCCGACCTCGTTGCCTTCTGGAGGCGTCATCCTGTCTTGGACACGAGGGAAACGCGCGTAGCTCAACTGCTCGCCTAAAGACCGGACCTTTGTTGTGCGGTCGATCCTGAATCCTTTGTTCCCATCTCATCCTAGTCTCCCTGGACCATTGTTTTCTTTGACTTGTGCAATGTCCAACCAGTCGCCCCAGCGTCCTCGTAAATCACAAATTCACCCAGCTTCTCAAGGTATGTCTCGTGCTACTCTTTCATTTATTAACGTGAAAAATCGGTTTCAAATCGATCCATCTGCGCTTTACTGCTATGTAATAATTGGGCGCCACGCCTTCCTTTCATTCGAATCTGATTCTCTGTCTTCGTCGCTACTCTATTAATCGGATGCTAACCATCGCCATGCACAGGTCAAATGCCGCCTCGAGAAAAGTCACCGTCGCCTACTTCGTTTCGCACGCGAACGATCAAGGCGCAGTCTGTGCCATCGGCTTCACAAATATTTGCCTCTGCTCACCAACCCGCCCAACCGAGCCCGACAGCGCCCACTAATTCTAGGCGATCACCCCCAAACCCTCAGGTACAGAGACTCCTGCCGACGCCACCACATCCTAGTCCCCCTGAAACCGCAGAGCACCGCATGAGTCCTCAGCTTTCCCAACCACCACATCCCCAGCCCAACGTCAATACCCACTACCCCCGCCCCATCAACCGCGTCCCCCCTCAGCAGTTTCTCTCCAAGTTCCAAAATGACGAGAACTGGCAGATGACTGAGGAGCTCTTGGCCGAAATCGAGCGCGCTGATCTGCAGCAGTCGCAGAATGTTGCCCAACCTCCGAATTCATATCCCATGGGTTACGGACAAGCAGATTCGCCCTCTCGAGATCCTGCTGTCGAGCGCGTTCGTGCAACGGAGAAATCCAGTCCCAAGGACGTCGATGGTCGTAGGCAACAGACTCTGAGAGAAAGTCCAAAGGTTCGTGATCGCCAGCCTTCATCTCCTTCAGCACAGAATCAAGCCTCAGAGCTACGTCAGTCGCCCGCTTACCACACACCTATGGGGAGCCCCGGAGAACACCCATCTGCCTTGCAGAATTATGCCCAATATCAATATGATGCGTCACCGATACCTAAACGAATATCGGCCCCCAGCGGCGTTGATGGCCGACCTGCATTATCCCTTTCTACGCAGTCGCCTCCCCTGCAGGCTATCCACACCCGTAGCCCTGACCGGTCCCTCCCCGTGCAAGAGGAGCCCGAGGACGAGCTCACTCACCTACAATCGAACAATGGGGACACCAGAGATCGGGACATATGGGCGGGTGCTGAGGTCGAGCGTCACCAGACGTCCCCCGCTCCATCTTCCGACCTCCATCCAGACGGAAACTCCTCCCGGTACGATCCCAATCGCTCATTTGATGGGAGAAGCAGCCGTGCCGGTCATCGCGACGACGATGACGAAACCCTCATCGAGCCAGATCAGCGGGATGAGGAAGACGGCCAGTATACTCCTCGCTCTCCCTCTTCCGGCCTGCCTGCCGACATCTCCCAGGATCGATATCAGCAGAGCCAGTTTGGCAAACCCGGCCGGGGGAGGTCGCGTAATGGTGTGACAGACCAACTGGGCCTGAGAGGATTCGACCAAGCGTTGTTTGAGCCGCATAGTGTCCTTCGCGACATCCCACCCCAGTATGTCGAACCCAGGAAACAGGTGGAGCAGCAGTTTTCCGATCCACGCACTGGTGCCTTCACGCCACAGATACATTCTGACGACTTCTCGAGTCTATTGGATCATCCGACATCAGCTTATATACAAGCGTATCTGGCACGCTCGCCGCGTCCGGATGCGCCTATTCCACCTACCCCCCATAGTCAAACCTCGCCACCTTCTCCTTCGCCGTTGATTTCTGGTGGATACGATGCCAAAGATCTTCCCCCATTTAGCCCCGTCGCACCAGCGGGATCACCATATCCATATCCATACTCTCATGTACTGCGATCACAGACGTATTCTGGGCATTCTAGTCGAGCTCAGATGCCAGCGAACTATGATCTAAATCACCCATCCGTTATTCAGGAGCAGTTCGCTAAGCAGTGGTCTATGTACGCTCAGAACAACAATCATGGTCACGTCACCGATTCTACTTTATCTCCGTCATCCACCCCTTTCCCCGCACCGTCTTTCAACCCTTGGGCGTACTGGCACACTCAGCGAGTCCTGGGAGGACGGTATCCAGATCCGATAAGCATTAGATCGAGTCCTAGCCACGAACCTGTTCCACTCCCACGGCCTGCAAACGTAGGCTTAAAGAAGAAACGCAACTCTGCTGATTTACGTACACAAGCTACCGGGAGAAAGCCTCCTCCTCGTGTGCAAAGTACCCAACCCCGAGATACGAGTCCAGAGCCGTCTACATCTGGCGAGGAAACAGCCGGAGAGGAGACTCATTTCGCCGTCGTAGAGGAAGGAGCCTGGGTGAACGGAGGTCTTATCGACGATGACAATGATGACTGGGTGGACGAGGACGAAGATCAAGACGATGAAGATTTGTTAGAACTAGAATACCATCCATCATTTATCAGCAGTGTCGAAAAACGACGTCGTCGATGGGAGACGCGCTGGGACGCGCTCGCTCAAGCAGTAAGTTTTCCTCTAGTCGACAAGATAGGCAATTCTGACCCTATCATCTGGCAGTTCCAGGCTGCTGATCGCCAGACTGACGCTACAATGGTCCTAATGGCAGCCCCGTCCCATTCGAACAAACTACACATGATGACATCGCGTTCAATCAGGAGGCAATCGTTGACTTTAGCTCGGTCGCCCATGATGCAAGCTATGAGATCGGGATTCCGGGAGCTGGCGATCCAGCGCCGGAAGAGCCGCTCGCATAGGTCCTCGTTGGCAGATCGGTTCTTGACGCCGTCGAGTATGTCGGGAAGTGGGTCTGAGAGCGAGTCGAGGGAGGAGGATTTGAAGCGGGCTTTGGGCGCCGCATTGCAGAGTCTGAATACGCTGGGAGGGATTTACGAGCAGCGGGAAGCGAGATGGGTAGAGGAGATGCATCGTATTAGCGAGGACCGCGAGCGGGTCGAGCTGTTACTCCGGCAGGTCTTGGGGGAAAATAAAGTATCGTCTTCGGATGCCGTCGGTCATGCGATTTAGAAAACCTTTATTAAAAAATCATGCTGAACTCATTTCTATTGTACAGATATGCATAGGAAAACATGTTTTAAAATTACATTTTGTATGTGTTAGTACAGTCGTTGCATGCATGTTACATCGGGACACAATTTCAGGGACAACAGATTTGATATGACCACGGACCGAATTTGATAGCGAAATTGAATTCAGTAGCTGAATGATAGTAGGTGCGACTGAAATGTATCAAGGTTGCAACTCATTCCTTTTCGTAAGGCGTCCTGTCAGTAGCCGGACAATGCATTTTCGGCTCGTAATCTGGGGCGAAATATCTGTCAGCTCAATGGGAGTGTTCGATTAATGTTTAATAGGTGCCCCGTCTTCCCATACACGGTGTTACGGCTGAACAAGTCAGCTGCACCTACTAGCTCAGCTACCAGCCTATCACAATCATTCTGGACGACCTACATTGATTTTGACCTGGAGTGAGGATAGCAATCCGGATATCAACCCCGTTCTACGTACTCAAGAATAGATAACCGGACAAGGTCCCAAAAAAGAACGTCCGGGTTCTGTGTTGCCACCCAACGCGAAACGGACCATAAATCTTCCATGCCGCTGTGATACCCTCGGGCCTCAGTTGCCAGCCAATGACGTCTGGCGGATTCAGAGTGTTGTAAGGACAAGCGAGTGATGCATTCTGTACTACGCGATATACGCCAAAAATAATACTCGACGCGTTCACGTCTCCTTCGGACGCAGCGGTACAAAGACTGAGGGGCGGTATATACACTGGAGCGCTACGGAATTTCGAAAACAGGAAAGGGCGCATTTCGAGGCAGATAAATGCTCAATCATAAAATACCAATGCTCTGATCTCAATGGATTGTCTGAGTAGTGTTCCTTCCGGAGTAGTAGGATCAGCAAAGGCTGTATGGGGCGTGTATAGAGCTACGCTTCCGTCTTGAAGAGATTCATTACTAGGAAGTTGGTACCAAATATATCAATAAGACGTCAGAAAAAGGATGAAAGGCAGAGTACGTACCATTTAATGAGAATGAACTTGTCAGGTCGGGTATCCTTGAAATAGCCCCACCTCTGGCGTTCGTTGTATTTAATGCCATACACTCCTCTTTTCCTACCCGAGGAGTCAATCAGATCGACAGGCACGACGTCCTTCTCTTGGTCGACGCTTGAGAAATGACATAGGGTTAGAGGTCAGTCGGTCGCTGGATTTTCGATGGGTCTCCAGAGATTGATGATCTGAAAACGCTTGGCCAGTAACCCAGGAACGTCTTGCCTGGGGAAGGTGACGATGGACACGAGCGACGGCCGCCTCGAAGGTTTGGTCGATATGGATGGTAGTTGCTGGCTGACGTTTATCTGGGCTTTCGCCAGATTCGCCTGGGCAACGGCGGCGGATGGCTGTGGATTTACAGGGTTACTATCGCTTCAAACCTTGACGCAATGCGGACAACTTACTGTGATCAAATATAACAACCCTGCTGGCCCCGGTGATTTCCTTCAGAAGTGCGATGCTCTCATTGTAGTAGCCCTTCGACCTGTACCTCCCCATCCTTGATGAACTGCGTGGGATAATTGGAGAAGAGCTGGAATCCAGCAGTGTCGAGAGTGATGGACTCCGAGCCCAGCTTTGTCCGAAAGTTTTCGATGGTTACTGTTTTAGGCTCCAGGGAGTAATTCTTATCATTCTCCCCGACGGAGCTGATGTTAGCTATACGCTCGCTCGCTACTGGCGAGGGTTTGCATGAAGAAGAGGTCGGCGGTGACACCAGAGGACATGATGACTAGTGAAGGTCCGGTATGAAAGAGCAGTGTTTATATACCCCAGCGTGTTCGTAACTGCTGCGAGTACTAACACCGCTGCAGAAGGATTAGAAGATTCTCGGAGTACGGCGAGTAATAGCCCATTGTGAACATCGACCGGAAAAACGGTGCGTATGTCTTTTGTAATGACTTCTCTACGAGGAAGCCAATGCAATATTCGGGTATCAAGATTAATGGTAGCATAAAAGAATGCCGTGCACTATACGCACCGTCTGTAGCTCATTCAGTTAAAATGTTCAATATTAGAACGTGTGGCAAGCACACACCAAAACACGGTAAGTGAGGCCCGCAAGCCTCGGAATGCGACGCCCCGTCACGGCAAAGAGCAGGAGACCGTGGATCGTGGGAGTATACTATTAAATAAGTAAACTATGTAATACAAAATACCCTTATCACAAAGTTAAACTCCTTCTTTCCTTCCTTAGTTCTGAGTCGAGTCTGAAAATACTCGAACTGGCAGGACGCTGCCGCCTGCTCTGAGTCCTGCGACAATAGGCTAGGTCTTTATGCTGTTTTCTTGGTGACGGTGCAATTTGGATGTTGATCCTCACCACCACGCCCGTTTGTCATTGTGCACACTTTCCTTTCAGTATCCCAATTCACTGATCTTTTTTATTCCCTGTCCCGTCAATTGTTTCCTGTTGCTTTGATTTTCGTTGTGACTATGAGTCTCGCTCCTGCCGTCGCACCATTTTCTGATGCGACCCTGTCGCTTGCGCTCCCGTGATGGCAGTTCAGTTCTGCTGCTGCTTTGCGCTTTGTTCCTGTTGTTCCCGCCCCGCCTGCCGTTTCGTCGTTATGTTTCTCATGGTCCGTGCGTACATCTGTATGTTTACCATATTCGAGGCAGCTCACAAGGATGGCTTGATGTACATATCCGTATTCCAAAGCAAGCTTGTTTGAAAGCGGAGCCATGGCTGAACGTGTATCCTACGGGATGCAATGACTGGGAGACGTCAAGGTTGCGGAATACTCAGCACAGTGTTCGTGCTGTACGTAAGGACACTGAGCACAAATGCAGAAGTCATCCCAGTATCTTCCGAATTATTACAAGTGCCCGATTATAGCCAGTGCCCCGGCGACATATTTTCCGAATCCACATGGTGGTACGAGGCACAGGCGGTTCTCGACAAGCGGACCATCTCTGAATAAACTCCAGCAGGAAGATCCTTCCATCTGTCGTACCGCTCGTAGTCTTCGAACGATGGATAGGACTCCACTGGTGTATCTAGTTGTGAACCTGGCAGGAAATCTTCAAAGAATCGCAGCGCTTCCGCTGCCGTGAAACGTTTGGAGACGGTTCGAGTGACTGTCCTGTTCAGCAGAGGAGCGAGCATGGGCTCGTAGGGAGTCAAATGCTTGACGGATTCGATTTAGAAACCTTTTTAGCTCTGCAATCGCGAAGACATACCTGGAAGTGGCGGCAAAAGAGATATTCAAGGAGAGCGACATCGAATGCGAATGGATCATAGTCGTGTTCACCTTGACGCGTGTCGTGTATATTATAATTATTTGTCCCCACCCAGGAATCTGTGTAAGGCAGGCGTCATTCAGAAGGAAGAGCGTCCGGTGGGAACATTATCGCGATATCAAAGTCGATGGTAACGTATTTAATAAGACCCTGGGCCTGAAGCGTGGTATATTTAAGGGAATCGGGATACCGATGGTAAAGTCCGCAGCAATAATTCATGACAGTGTTTCCGTGTTTGATATCCTAAGAAGAGAAGGTTCAGATTGACTAACTTTACAGGTAGCTGACTTACTCTGTGAACTATCTTCTTCGAGTGTAAGAAAACGAGGCCCTAAGGGCAAACGTTAGGTTGGAGGGACAACAGAAATTTCTAGATTTACCTTGAGCATGCAATACATGTAAGCAAGTACTACTCCCATAGTCCTGAAGCTGTATGGTGGGACAATATCCCATCTGGCAATAGGTTAGCCGGAATAATAATCTGGTAGGTGGTCAAGACAAACTTAGGCATGACAGCGAAATAGAAGGACTCCGAATCAACGTCCAAAATGTCTAAAATCGGCATGACGCAGTTCTCCAGGACTTTTTCTTGCCCTTCTTGCAGAAGGAGACGCGTGATACGATCGTGATGGGTATCCTTCTGCACGATTTTGATCGCAACCAGGCGTCCTTGGGCGTCCTGGGCAAAGAAAACACGAGCCTAGAGCTTGAATGAGCTTTGATATCAGTTTGCGTGACAAGATTGAGGCTACCGAGTTCGGGAACGTGGGTTCCAGTTTCCCAGGGCCTACTAAGAGCGCCTTCAAGTTGCGAATGCACGCCAGCTTCAATGTACGCGTAAGGGCTAGGGTCCGTGCCGTCTCCTTCGCAGATCTTCATGGCAGGAAATAGCGACCTGGTGAGCTCCGTATATTCGCCCTCAGTTTCGTAGATTAATTTGTGAAGATGATAGCCACGGCTTGCAAACCACGGTGCCTATGAATCCCACCAGTGAAGACGGGCGTCATCTTCCAGGTCGCGAGGATCAATCTTCTCCTTTCGTAAAGCAAAAAAATTAGTCGAGTGTGGTACTGTGTATCGTATATCTTACCGAGGGCATGTTACGATTGTAGACGCGCTGTGTTGGTTTTCGGCAATATCCGTCAATTTAAAGTCGGGTGGAAATCCCGGCCCGAACTTAGAAATTGATCATCTCGGCAAAGTGTGCCCACTCCCACAGTCCATTCGCTCCGGCCTGGAGCAAACCTTGCGTGTTTTTGTTTACGCTGAGATACTGCTATTTCCGCTGGAATTTATCGTTTTGTTCCCCTCTGTATTTCCTGAGAGTCGTCTTGCCTCCGAAAGCAAGGCATCTCAATTCTCGTCACTCGGACTCATGTAAAAACTAATGTTGCTAAGTTCCAGCTCTCAACTAGTGTGCTCAGCACGCTCATTCGTAAATGGTATTTAAATCTTTATTATTATACTAGATCTGGCAGCGCTGACGTTACGTCCAGTACTTAAATCGAAGCTCCAGTCAATGTCCTGTATTCTTCCTCACGACGACCCTGGGATTGACTTCCTTGACACTGTATTTCGTACCAGCTGTGCTTGAGATTTTTAAAAAGATTTGTCGCACATTTTCACCCAGCTGCCCTTATAACTTGTAAGTCATCATGAATATAGCATCTATTTACACTCCTTGATGTAGTTGAAATCCAGACACTCTCAACGTACCCACTGTGGCGCAGTTACTTCGTTTTTGTCCCCTTGTTATGATTTTGGAGTCGAGATTCGAAATTCGTCGTCCTTGTATCTATTCTTGTCGCCGTATTCTCCATCAGTTGTCCGATGGTGTCAGATCATGAGCATCACAAGAAGATAATGGCCGAGATGTTCACCGTACACTTCCACCACACCAAGTTTGGATGATCACTGATGATTTTTACAGGATGTTGGATTGCAGTTTGACGAATTCAATGCGTATATTGACGATCAGCGCGATTCGTGTCAAGTTGGTGGTGAAGAATCCGATGCATTTCAATCGTGTTCGACGACCGTGACTCGGTACGTACACAGTAGCAGCAGTCATTTTTCAATTTCTAAGAAACATATATCCAGGCAATGTCATTTGTCGAAACAGAGAGCAGAAGCCATGTATTCTGAGGCGCGGGCCTTCAATGCCACTCGTGACTACCCGGGCCCTTCTTGGTCTGATTTTGCGCGGATCGTGCTCGGTCTGGGTAGGGAGTCAGGGAAGATGCAGGCCATCGTACAGAGCTATTCGGCGTTTAGGGTCACGTTGACAGCCGCTCCGCCGGAGAGTCAGCTGGAGGCCGCCCAGCAGTGTATAGCCAAGGTCAATGCAGCGTACCCTTCGCAGAGCCATTCAATGAAGCCTGAGCGCTGAGATCTCTTGACGAGATGGAGAGTAGATTATCCATTTAGAATTTGCAATGAGAACATGTAATCACATTGTGCAACACCTCTAAATTTTGAACGGGATTCGACCCATGCGTCGTGTTGCTGCTGATCATGACTCAGTAAACGCAAGCGACTGGTGTTGGTATTGGTGATCGCCGCTAGGTCACAACCTGGTATCCAGCTCAACGCGCCGGGGGAAAGCGGACATGCCTTGACGAGAACCGCTATAAGCACCAATTTAGAAAAAACATGATTATTCGTTATTCCCTCTAAAATGACGCATGTAAGGATTGGAATACACTGTACTACTCCCACCTGGTTGACAACACAAGCTTTATTATTTTGATTGCAGGCTCGCTAAGCCCTGTATCTGTGGAGCGCAAAGAGACGAAGAGGAATGTTAAATTTCTACCGCGCTTCTTTGGGTACCTGTAAATCGCGATAGAAGGAAGGAAGGAAGGAGAAGAACTTTAAAAACGTGTACATTGTGATTGGATACCGGGTACCGGACCTATTATCACGTGATCCCTGCGCACACGTGAGATAGATCGCGGCCGTTTCGCCGGTCTTCCTTCTTTCTTTTCTACCACATTCTTCCACCAAGGAGGCTCTCTTTTCGTGTTCACGCGGTAAAACTGAAAGAAATTCGACAAGGCAAAGATTTGTCTGCAAGCAATAGAAGATACCATGCCTGGAGTCAATCGCGTGCTGAGGATCATTAAGGATCCCATCCACGACCTAAGTGCGTTTTCACTACCTCGTCAGGAAGGCCAGGATCTGATACCGCCGTTAGTCGAAGTTGGTCCTCGACTTTCTATATTTTTAGACACGTACGTGGCGCTGTTATGATGGCTCCTGTTAGTACTAACTACAGCATAGACGGCAGTTCCAACGTCTACGCAACATCAAACAGTTGGGAACTTCATACTATGTCTGGCCCGGGGCTTCGCATAATAGATATGAGCATTGCTTAGGTGGGTCTTCCAAGATATATGTTTACTGACTTTGATGCAAACCGATGAAAGGTGTCGCTCATCTTGCCAGAACCTTGGCGACGAATCTACAGACGAAACAGCCAGACCTCGGGATCACTGATAGAGACATCGAATGTGTGGAACTTGCCGGCTTATGCCATGACCTTGGACACGGACCATGGAGTCATGTTTGGGATTCCATGTTTATTCCGACGGCACTGTACGTTTCTCTTCGGTGTATCCAGGCGGACTGGTGACTTTATCTACTAGACCAGACTTAGAAACCCCATGGAAGCACGAGCAGGGATCTGAGATGATGTTCGATTATCTTGTAGCGCAGAACAATATCGAAATTGAGGAGGCAGACACGAAATTCGTCAAAGCCCTTATCGCCGGAGAGCCGACGAAATGTGATGCGTATGCGTGTCACTTCTCCATTTAGGTACGCTCTTACCCCGTCTCATAGGTCCGAAAAGGAGTTTCTCTTTGATATTGTCGCCAACAAGAGAAATGGCTTAGACGTGGACAAGTAAGTGCTCGTTCTACCCTCATTGGTATATCTGACGACGCTTACGACAGGTTTGATTATTTCGTCCGCGACTCTCAAATGATTGGCGAACCCATCAAGATCAATCTTACGCGGTATGCAGAAGAGATAATTCGCCCTGCCACATTGCTGAATACAGTATCAGCCTACTCAAATCTGCTCGGGTGATAGACGGGCAAATTTGCTACGATATAAAGGATGCCAACAATATTTATGAGGTGTATAATACACGATTCCGCTTGCACAAGCAAATCTATAACCACAAGACGGGTGAGCATATTTCAACCCCTTTGAGTGTCCATAGCTGACCATTTCATCGCAGCTAAGGCCATCGAGTACATGATCATCGATGCTCTTCTCCTGGTAGAGCCGTATCTGAAAATAGCCTCACGAGTGTTTGATCCAAAGGAATTCACATACCTGACCGACGATATTATGACTCAAATTGAATACGAATCCTTAACCAATCCGGTGAGTATCCGTCCTTTTGACTTGAACATAACATCTCATTCATCTGCAAGAATCTGGCTCCTGCCGCCGCCATTTTTGACCGTATCCGGACACGCGACTTGTATAAGAGTGTCGACTATAAGACGGTTGATTGGGCCGACCACAAGTTCTTCGAAGCGGAGGTGACGCCTGCCAAGATTGTTAGGGAAGCACACAGTGATTCACCTTCTGGGCTCACTCCGGATGATGTCATTGTGTCCCTTTCACCTATGCATTACGGCTTGCTTGATGAAAACCCTTTGCGTCACGTCAAGTTCTACTCCAAGGCTCGACCTGATGGTACGCGGCCTCCTACCTACTTTCTTTGATCTGACTGAGCCATCATCTAGTATGTGCTATCGCTCAACCGGGCGACTATTCGAGCCTCGTGCCATCAGTCTTTGGAGAGGTACTTCTTCGTGTATACACGAAAAAAGCAGAGCAAGTCGCTGGCTCGCCTTGAAAGAGTGATATACTTAATATTTTCCAGGTACTACTCCAACGTGCAGGCTGGGTACCGCGCTCTCCTTTCCAAGATTGCTAGCAGACCATCTGTCACTATGCCCACGCCACCTGCCACTGAGGCTCCTTCTACTCCAAGGCCTTCTCGCAATAGTAGCTTAGCTGCATTGGATGGTTCACCCGGTGGAAGTAAATACGGTGACAACCAGTTTACCACTGTTGAGCGAGGTTACATTCCGGCAAGTCCTGCTAAGCAGCTGAAACGCAAGGTTAGGAGCACAGAGTCGGAAGGATCTTCGAAGAAGAAGAAGAAGACGACGTGAGGGTCGTGTCGTAGTTGGGACAATTTCTTTCTCGGATGGATTTGGTATTCTCTTTCAACGTAGATATTTAGATTTACTTGTATACCGCCTGTAATTTACACGTACTCGATGCCCCTTTACTTGCGTATAGCAGCTTTGATCTAGCATTCCGCCTGCAATGAGTCTATAATAAGTTCGCCACCAATCATCAAGCTCCCATCATGCCCGCCTATGCCGCCGCCATGGTACGCGGCCATATGGCCCTTCGCCACCCAGCCAGTAGCCTTCCGTTCTGCACTCCTTACAAACTCCTTTCCGTACTCCGCCTCTTCATCTCCCCTGGCCTCAAATTCTTCTTTCACCTGCTTACCCGCGCTGCCATGCCGCCCGATGCCCGTAGACCGTGCTCTCCAGGTAGCGGCTCCTAAGCACTGGCTCAAAGGCTGCCTTTTGAGTGAGAGAAACTTGAGGGGCGTCCCAACGACTACTCGAGTGAGGGGTGTGATGTGGAGGGTACTAGGGAGGCCTGTAGGGAAATGATATCGAATGGTGGTGGATGTAGATCGGCGCTATTGGGGCATACCGCTGGTATTGAAGGAGTCGGGTTTTGGGTATAATGCGAGTTTGCGGTGAAATGTTTTGAGGATGGGATAGCTGTGTCAGCACCCGAGGCAAGACCTTTCCTTGAGAGAGCTGACACAGGTTCCACTGCGCCAACAGCTCTGATCCAGAGAACTGCGGCTGTGGAGCGAGCGACCTGCTCGTCCATTCGTCATTGCTGAAGCCCTCTAGTAGTACGTATACGTGGGGTAATCTTTGATGGGTCCGGACGATTCGGACGGCGTACTGTTCCCATTTGTGAGACTGAAGGTCGGATAATGGGGCAAGGCAAAAATCGCTCGTCGAGCTGAGAGCCGCGAAAGCTGGAAGAGCAGGCAAGTGGGAATCATGTGCAGCAGATGAATCGGCTCCTATGAATAGAAGGGCGTCATCAGTGTCCAGTGAAAGCGTCGAGGTAGACACAGTCACAGGAGCAAAAGCTAAAGGATGGCAATGCACCCATTTCCTGTGTTTGATTGCTTTATACCAGAACACCAAAATAACGGTGCACTGTAGTACTTCTAGCTGCTTCTTCATTTCCGAGTTATGATCAGCTATCCAGAGGGGAAGGATCTACAGCGATCACTGAGTCATTTTGACTGAGATGTTGGTCAGAGTACGCATCTCGTGGCGCAGCGGTATTCGGACCTGAAAGTGATAAAGTGGGCAGTGTCCGCTTGATTCTGTCCCGTAAACGTGGTAGATACAACGTGCAACTCCAGATGCAGAAATCTGTGCCACGGAAAGGTATGCATTGGTATCAAGTTAATAAAATGATTCTCCACAAACTCACCACGCACTTGGTTTAAGTTAATTAAAGTCCGCGGAAGAACTACAAAACCGGGATTGTCCGAGAAATACCGTGGACCGTTACTTATCACATGACCGTGACTGGGGCGCAGAAGCGTCACCTCTGGCGGAATCAGTTTGTTCACCTCTTTCCTTCTTCCGGCCTTCTACCGTGGACCGTGGAGCTGTGCAGGTTACTTCGACGTGTTATATCACATTTGGATGGCATCGCTGTTGGGTTGTATGTCCTTTCCTTTATAACTAACTGCAACCCTGAGTCAAAACTGCCATTCTAACCGCTAGTTTTGCATTAGCGACATCCTACCAATTCCTGGTCAGAATTGCGGTGTAAATGGAGCAACAACGGATTCCCTTTCCGAGGTCGCGCGCAGCTTCAGAAGTCACACCTCGTACGTCTTCACAGCTACTTTTTTCGTGTTCACATAGCTTACAGTGTCCTTCCCTTTTTTTAAGCTCGCGCTGCTGACGGTAGCTCTTCATGTTTATTAAGTTTATTCCACCCTCTGAAGACAGCCTCTCAGAATCCGTCGCCGACGAAACTTTTCAGTTCTGCTGGCAAGTGTCGCTTTGAATTATTAGAGTTTACATTTAACAATATCTCCCTTCATCCAGTGGAGCCAAATGCCGGAGGTATAACCCATTCCAATATTAACTTTTCAGTTTTTTACCGAGCCTTTCCAGGATCTGGTATTAAACCCTCCGAGTCTACGACAGGTAAGTGAATACTGAATTCGATTCGACGTCTTATCTTACGGATGACACAGACTCTTTTGCTACGTCTTACTCCAAGTTAACTTCGTCTGATAAGCTGTCTGCACTCCCACCTCCCAACAGTCCCAACTTGAACAGGAATCGATCCCCAAACCCTGGCGCAGGCCGAGGTTTTAGACGCAGTTTCGAAGCGTCGGGCTCTCTTCCCTCAGTGAGAAGTGCAGGGGACATAGATCTCATACAGTCCACATGGAATAGTCCTCGACAGAGCAGTCATCTAGTCACTCGGTCGAATGCCTCAGACGGTTCAGTAGGCCTCGACACGCCAAGGAATAGAGGCTCGTTAGATTCCGACCGCATCTCCTTACCTGCCTTGCACAGCGTTAGAAACGGTAATGGATGTCATTTCCTCCTCCACAACAACAAGCTTATCTCGCTTCCAGCATTTTCTCGCAGAAACAGGGGAAGCGATCCTACTCTCCCAGCACAGCGTACTGAACAGCTGAGAGGAGAAACTGCTGAATCACGCTCCCGTTCTCCATCTCGTGCAGTGTCTCCCCTTCGCATATTTCAACAATGGTCTCAAGGCCGTCACCGCTCTCACAACAACCAGACAGAGGAACCGTTTATCCCCGTCGATCCTTTCCGTGCAAAGTCCCATTTCCGTTTACCAGGCATACCCTGCTTCTGCGTTGGCCAGCCTAGCGATGACCCGGAGACTGGAACGGATCATGATTGTGGCCAGATCAAGCAGCACGCTGAAAGCATAACCACGTTTGTCACCGAGACGTTACCACGATTATTCTATTTATACGCGCTTCTGCGACTGCCTGCTCTGTATTTCTCTAGGGTCGCACGGATTTTCGAGAACGCCGAAGTTAGCCGGCCTGATGTACAGCGCATGATTGATGCTTGCTCCCGTCCAGGATATACTATACCTCTGTCCTCCCATGTGAATGTTACCTCGAACAGCGTATCGTACGTCGGCCGCTGGAGTATCCGGACACGTCGGCGCTGCAGCTCTAATTGCTGACCTGGATATTCTCCCAGAGGACTGGGCCGCACCATACGTCTCACCGGCGCTTGTACGGTTCAAGCATTCGTGGGAGGCCTTTATCGATACCCTTCTGAGAGAGTGGAAAACTCTCAATGTCGTTTCTGCTTTATTGTTAACGTATGTGTTCTTTGCTTACTCTTCTGTGAATCCGTCGCTGATGATATCAGAGCTATTTTAACCATGTTCCAGATCCCCAACGCTGCCTCCGACCCTATCACCCGAACGGCGGCGTTGCTGTCATTAGTATGTGCTTTAATGAGCGTGTCTTATGGATGTATGTACATCGTCAGGTGAGGATCCCATGCTTTTTTTTTTCTTGTCAACTTGCTAACTGCTCGCATAGATTTGGAACTATGAGGACTATGTATCGGGCCTCGCGATGGGCTGAGGTAAGTACATAAAGGAAGCTGAGGGAACGTGCACTGAATGATGCGTAGGAGGCTCGTAAGACTAACACCGTTATTTGGTGGAACGTTTGGGTGATGCTCGCAATGCCAGCCGTATGGCTGTCCTGGTTCGTCTCGTGGCTGACTTACATGACTCGAAATACTGATCTCATTGATATAGGTCCATGGTCTATTTCGTCATATCCATCCTATCCTTCGTATGGCGCACGGGATCGTATGCCGACCCAGACGAGCGCGAGGGGCTAAGCCCCACCGGTGCAATGGGTCCCCGGATTGCGATTACAGCGGTTTTCCTCGTCGGCATGGTATACCTTGTGCTCATTGTGAAGACCCTCAAGAGCTATGGCACGCACTGGGTGTTGAAATCTACGGGTCAGGTGGGGGTGCAGGAGGAGGAGCAGCGGGGGAGGGCGAGGGAGCGGGGTGCGAGTAGCCAGGCGAGTAGGAGGCCACGGAGTGAGCGGTATGACCATGTCCCGGAGGCTACGGCAAGGGGGACTCCGGAGTTTCGCAAGGACAAGGTGGTCGAGGAGGTGACGGAGGCTGAGGTGAAAGATAGTAGTCGGCTGAGGACGCTGTTGGGGCTGGGGCTGAACCGGAATCCGCCTGCTACTTCAGATTTAGAGAGGGGGTTGCCGGTGGAGAAGGATTCACTTAGACGTGCTCGTTCATCGGGTTGAATTATGTTTTGGTATGCTCGCTTTTATGAACTGATTTGCTATGGACTGTTGTATTCAAATTTGTTGTAGACTGCACCGCTGTATAGACATGAATGTTACCGGATTGCTATGAGAAATTGACATGTCGACAACGCTGCACTCAAGGTGAACTTCACAATCATCACATGCGGTCAGCTGTTGGGCATTGCAAAACCAATATCCCACGTTACAGCGCCGTTCAAAGTTGATGACTAGTTTGGGACCGAAGCTCTGCGTTGCCAAGTAAGGAACCCACTACTTTGCAGACAGCATATCTGCCGTAAAGGTGATATTTACCTGTTACTAGAACGGATCTATGTGATCAACGTCCCTTGTACAAAGCCCGTGGCCACCATCATGGGTACCATTATGAACGAAGATTCAGCTGGTGAGTTAGCGTAATGCTTAATCACTATCGAGTTTTATCTGACTCTGATTTGAAGTCAATACCGTCTACCCTGCCAAGTTCATCGGCTCCGTTCGTTTAGATTCGGCGCCGCCACATTTCACAGACTCGAATCGGTTCGATACATACACCCATGGCTTTTGTCGTGAGGATTGCAAGTGGATTTTCGTGAGAACCAAAGCGCCTTGTGCCGTACTCACCGACGGAATAATTCACAAAGTTCGGTCTGAAGGGTGGCAAACGATACACGTGGATGATAACGGTGCCCTTACACCTTGCTTCGACTTGTCGCCGAACAAGGTGCCAAAACATCTCTCCGATTTTGGTTCTCTTGACGAGGAAAACATGCTTCCTATCTACAACCTCACAACCTCACCGATCTCCATTATTACAACCTCCTGCCACCGCACGCACGAGTTTGCAAATTTGGAGAAGATTCCTTTCATTGCAAAGCGCGAATAGATAGGCCTTTCTTTCGTTGTGGGCGCAAACTAGACGAAGACTATTACATCACTCTTCGTCTGTGAGATTCGCCCTTATGTTCTGTCTCTGCATGGCCTGGTCCGTGCCACGCGCTGGAATGTGTCACCAGAAGACCCTATTGCGCAGCGTGCCGTCGTCCTGGATGGTTTCTTGGTGCCATTTGTGGGGGCTCCTGTGACCCTCATAGACGCGCTGTACGACATCGATTCGCAGGGCGATTCTTCAATGTCAGTGACTATACCGTACGACTGACCTTGGATGGCCTCAAAGTCGTCGGCTCGAGTTTACGTGAAGTTAATTGGGACTCACCTTTCGTGTATTCGCCGCGCTGGTACCGGACTGAGAAGGCGGAAATCTTGGCCCGACATCTGAGGCTCAAAACTCCTCATGGCTTGGGTGTACCCTTATGGGTGCTCGAGAACTCATTACCTCAATGCTATCATTGGTCCCAAACTCCCACACTCACTTGATCCACATCTCAATACTTTGTTCCTCTCCCGATCTCGTCTCTAGGAAATCCGAGCATTGACTGCAGAGTTCAGAACATTTGAATCCAGATGACCATCTGGACGGTGTCCGGTCAGCTCCTCTCCCTAGAACCTATCCAGACTTAACTTGGGGGGACGCGAACTTCCGCGCATCTACAAGTGACTTCCAACCGGAAACAACAATTTGGGTCTCCGTTTAATCAGACGCTTAAGTATTATGTCCATACTATCGCCATGGCACCTGGTATCTCCAGATGTTAATTGATGATAGTTTGGTCGGTCATATTTCCTGATCCCAGAAAAAGGCTCTCGCATTCACTGGAGTATTTGATGTGATGACTATTCTTCTGTTGAAATATTACAGATATCGCGCGATTCGCGCTTGATGCAATGGATTGGTCGTGTGTATGACTCCAGTCACACAAAAATAGATTGCGCGCGGGCTGATGATTCCGAGTTGCCAGTGAAAATTCCCGGTAACGACGCCTATTATGAAGCCCGCTCTGCAATAACTGCCTATATGATATAACAGCATGTTCTATTGGAAAGATGTCGGGTTTCCTTTCCACGTCAATTATCTCTGCTACACGTGGAATCTGTTCAAATAAGACGCTGCCAAGAGTGCCATACTCGCATGAGTGTTTCTAGACTCGCCAAGGCAGGAACACGAAAAACTGTCTAGCGGTCACGGAGAAACCTCCACACATAAAACATTCATCACGAATCCCAGCACTCGTGCCAAAAATGTACCTCCTCGCTCTCTTCCCCGTGCTCTCCCTCCTCACCACACCCATCCTCGCGTCGGCCCCCTTCAAATCCCTCGTCACCTTCGGAGACAGTTATACCGACACAGTCCTAACCGGCGATGGGGGAATCGCCTGGCCTGTCTACGCCGCGTCCTACGCCAATCTCTCCTTGCATCCCTACGCTAGCGCCGGCGCGACGTGCTCCAACGCGATCACCCCAATGCCATGGGCATCCATCATGGAGTACGAACTCCCTCTGTACTTTCTCGAGACGCACAACGGTTCAGTAGTGCTCGACCCGGAAGAGACGCTCTACACGGAGTGGATAGGGACGAACGACCTCGGGGTGGATTCGATCTTCACAGGAAGCAACGACGGGTCGGTTGTGGATGTCGTGGGATGTATGGTGGATTGGGTCAGGGTGCTCTATGCGGACGGAGCGAGGTATTTCATGGTCCAGAACGTGAGTAAGCATACGAGCCGTTTAAGGTGATACTTAACCCATTTGACACAGATGATCCCTCTCGACTTGACGGTCCTCTATTCCCCCAACTGGTACCCGAACCAAATTTCCACCTTACCGCATAACGCCACCGAATGGAGTATATTCATGCGCCAACTTGTCTTATCGGGTAACGCTCTCGTCCGGTTGGAACTCCAGGCTCTTGCAGGAAGCGGCGAGCTCCCTGACGCCCACATTGGGTTATTCGACTCGCATGGGCTCTTCCAGGATATGTACCAGAACCCTGGAGCCTACTTGAATGGGACTGCCCCGCTGAACGTCACCGTGCCGATTAGATCGTGTGTGTATGAGGAGGATGGGACGCTGGAGTGCACAGTTGCGGAGGGCACGGATAAGGATAGCTTTTTGTGGCAAGATGAAGTCCACCCGAGCGAGCAGGCGAATCGGGTCGTCGCGAGAGAGATTGCGCTTGTTGCGACGGGGGAAGGGAGTGACTGGGCTACGTGGTTTAGCTGAAAGGTTGATTAGAAGGATCTTTGGATTACCGGCCAGTGGTCTGGTCTATCAGCAAGGAACAGTCTACAGTCACTAGCCAGAAGATGCCAGGATGATCAGTGGGCTTGAGCAACAAGCAAGTCAAGGAAGCTCCGAAAGCTTTCTACAGAGGTGAAACGGATCATTTTCAGCGGACTTACCGTCGAAAGCACGCCACTGTTATAGGTATATCTCAAGTGCAGATACTAGGCAGGAGTTTTTTACTCTGAAGCCCAAGTTACAGTTTTTCACCTTGTATCACACAGGACAGGAGGGAATAACAGACAAAAGCGAGGCCAACAGGTAACTCGCAAAATTATCAGACGTCCCTATGATGCCAGTGAACACAGAGACTCAGAGAGGAAACGTGCCACAGAATTGCGAAATCCATGTCAGAGCGGATCTTGTCCGAACCTAAGCGGCACTTACGTTTCGAAATCCAACTTCCATTGCAGTAGATTGGACTCGATTGCCAGGAGCAGTTTCGTCTTCAAGTTATCGCGATCAGATTTCGCTCAAAAAAGTTATGATCGAATCTCGCGTGGCTCAGCGTACAGTATCCGGGGTCTCAGCACTACTTACTCACCGAACCAACCTCCGAATTGTCTTGTGTCAGGGCACAATGGGTCGCAACAAACGATGGCGCAGATAGAGAGGACCCCAGCACATACTGAATACAATGCATGCATTAATTGCGACGGACGCATCATGAGGATTTGTTATTCCAACTGTTGCCGCCAGTGAAAAGTTTGGAAAGTCACGAAGATTTGAGAAATCATATTCCTTATGAACCAGAATCCCCTTCTACTAGAAATTCTGTTGTGCAATCACTGTCTATAGGAGGCCTTTCTGTCACTCGGCGGGGTGGAGTGTAACGAATATCCCAAGCAAAGATGGATTCAAGGCGTTGCCTGAGGTACTCCAAGGAGCTAGAAAGCTCCATAGTAGTAGAGACGTCTGACAACTCTGATGACGCGGCCTGTCTGGTCTAGTAAAAATAAGATATGTGATGGAAGAAACGAGAGCCTAGAACTCTTACCATCGCTGAACACTTAGAATACCACTGAGCGCAGCGCCTGAAGATGATTAAGTGATCATAGAATATTGCCGCATGTTCTATGAGATTCCGGATATCATGCTCATTTTTAGATAGAAAATCGAAGTACGCTGTTGCCGATTCCCGCCGGGGTTTTACATTTAGTGCGCCCTCAACGAAAAGGTTCAGAACTGGGTGATACTCCCACCAAGGAATACTCCTGTAGGCTTCATCCGCTCGAAGTATCTGAGTATCCAGTTCTTTCGCAACGGATTCACCATAAACGTGAACATCGGTGAAGTAGCCGATAATAGGTTGTGTGTCGGCTGCGAGGTCCCCGTAAGTGACACTGAGATTGGCAAGAAATTGGTCAATTGAGGGACTCAGAATGCGGTCAACCTCAATGACCTGATAGTCAGGGATTGAATTTTGGGGATATCTTTTGGAGTGTTCACGTTCTGTCGCTATCTCCAGGCGTTCAATCACAGCCTCAAACTGGGAAAGACAATGTCCATACTCAGCATTCGTATGCACCCAAAGGTGAAGATCACTCACGGGTCCAAGTACTGGGGACACGCTCACCGGCGAGAAATATTCCAAGAACGTGTCGGAGAGGAAGTTTGCATATTGGCCGATCGAGTCTCGGAATTTGCATAGTGTTTGAAGATCGGTGAGGAACTTTGCCTTGCTGTCTTCGAATCCGGCATGATTGATGGGGGAGAACAGCCCGAAGCTTGAGGCATTAAAATACACGCTATGATCGTAATTGGGACATGATAATGCAATACAGAGGAGGAAACTACGTACGATCCATCAGCGTCGAAGAATACACCAGGAGGCAAGCCCGATCCTTCGATCAAGTCCACCATGAAATGTGCATGCTGGAGGTGCATACCAATGATGGCAGCTGACGTTGTGGAGTTTAGACAGTTCTTTTCAGAAACACAGGTAGACTGAGGGGGTGACGATTCACGATTCCACAGTGTAAAATCCGTAAAGAGATTGCGGATCATTAGAGAGGTGGAGATGCAATACGAAGAGGAGGCTAGCGGTATGCATAGAAGACGGATCATAAAGCAGGCTGACAACCCTCCGAGAAGGGTAAAGACTCCAAGTCGGCGAATTTGAGCCAGTGAGGGCATACTCAATAATAACCTGCACATGAAGAAATAGCCTGGGGACGTTCAGAGAGAGAGAGAAGATCAAAGGGATTTCTGTTGAGCTATGATTCCTTACGAAGGAACCATAGAGAAAGAGATGCTGGCCACAGTAACAGTGATGGTCGTCAAAGGTGAACTTTGTGCACGTGGTCAGGGACTTGTTTTGATGCCACGCATATGGTCGGCGGGATGACCGTGGTTGATTTTCTATCACTGTTGACCATTATTGTCATGCTGCCACTGAACCTCCTGTTCTATGACCGGGGACTTGTTTTGATGGCCACGCATCCACTCTTCACACTTGTTCTAGTTCCGGCCATGGAAACGTGAGAGAGCGGTTCTGCTTTACAAAAGCAATATTGCCGTTGTTATTCTCTTGTCGTTCTGGCACTGCAACCGACTAGTTGATCCCGGCGTCTTGGAAATGGTATAAAACACGAATCTGGGATAGAGGAAAGCCGGCATCGACAGCCTTCCACTCTTTCACCTTCCACTCACTATCCATGCGTCGCTCTCAATCTACCGAATCATGTCAGCGCTCCCCTCGGGCATCCAGCCATCGCCAGTTCACTCGCACTCGGCATGCCCCTTTTGTCGGTGACGGCGGACCTGTGATAGCAGCCTTCATATACTCTCTCTCCGTCTGCTTTGTGACACTGCTGCTATTTTGTCTGCTAAAGCCTCTTAGCGACGTAATATCTGGCACTGGGAACGGCATTGGAGCTGCAGTCTCCACAGCGGGCGTTGGAATCGCGTTCCTTGTTAACAGCACATTGGGAGGCCTCAGTTCATTGGGAAAGACGGACAGCTCATACTGCCAAAGCCTTGGGATATGTTCTCTGGCACTCACGTTCCCTAACGAGAAGTCCGCAGCCATGGTCGACCAACTTGTCACAATGACCGCGCTTATTGAAACGGAGGCGCAGGACGTTCTGAAGATGAAGTTTCATATCGCCAATGTTTCCAGCGGTGTCGTGTTCGAGGTGCTCAAGGCGGAAATGGAGCTATTCGATACCCTCTTCGCTGAGGCTGGCTTCGATCAATACCTTCCACCCGCGCTTCGGTCAAAGATAGCAAGCGGATTCCAGGAAGCGAAAGATAAGGCTGTCGCGTTTCGGTCGACGTTGTACGCCGTGAATGATGCGGGATGGGACACATTGATGACTTACAAGGACCAGGTACTCAAGTTACATCTTTCCTGTCGTCAGCCTAGCCTGATGTTCTCTTTTGCCAAAGCTGGAGATTCTCGAACCTCTTCTGCACCAGCTCTCGCGCCGGCCTTCGCCATCATTATTTCGACAGCTACAAGGGCGACTAGAACAATTCCGTAATCTCATTGACGAGAAGATCGAGGGGTTGAAGCAGGAAGTAAAGGCAGCTAGATCTTTGGCTGAGTCGATGCGCACAGACTTGAACGGACTCAAGAGTTTCATGCTCGAAGCTTCACGGTCACTTTCCAGCGAACAAACCCGGTTCGAGTATTGTGCTGAGGCACTAGGTTTCTCTCAGAAGCTCAAACATAACATGGCGCAACTTAAATCGTTCAGTCACTACATTGACCAAGCCGTGAAACCCCTCACTGCTCTGCAGGATCTTGTTCGAAAGATGGGTCGCCATTCGAATAGGTTCAAGGTACATATCGAGTTTACTTCTGTACGTGACTATAATCCTCATAAAATTCTAGCGAACGTTCCGGAGCAGTATAAACGAGATAGTTGGCGAGGGTAGTCATGATCTAGAAGTACTTTTGAAGAAACTTGGGAAGTGCTGGAGGGTACTAGCTGGGGAAGAGTCTGGTTAGATTATCGAACGTGACACAACTCTACGAACGGTTTCGCCTTGGTGATATCGGAGCTCTCTAAGGACAAGTTGGATGTAAGCTTAAGCTTGAAGGAGGGAGCTGAATTGAGATTGGGCTATCGAGGGTCAATATAAGTGAACCCAGGGAGATGGTAGGTTGGTTCGAACATCGTCATCTTGAGATGCACATCGGATCGGCTTGTTTGATGCCGAGTCGATAAGTACTGCCCTTCTAGCTTGAGGGAAATCGACGTAGGTTGAATGAATCAGCGGAGTGTTGGCGTTGGTGACGGCACACAGCCCCAATGAGGAACGGCGGTGTCCACAGCCCTAACATGGGTACCCGTACTGTTGCGATCACACCTTTGAGTGCGTCGCGCAGAGTAGACACTCTTCGCAGGGTGTTCCCAAATGACATTGCCTGGATATATGTTTCTTCAAAATGACTGCTGCTGCTGTGTACGGACCGAGCCACGTCGACGAACACAATTGAAATGCATCGGATTCTTCGTCACTCGCTTGACACGAGTCGCACTGATCGTCAATATACGCATTGAGTTCGTCGAACTCCAATCCAACATCCTGTCAAAATCGTGGCAAAACCATAAGAGGACAAAAACGAAGTAGCTGCGCCACAGTGGGTACATTGAGAGAGTCTGGATTTCAACTGCATCAAGGAGTATAAATGGATGCTATATTCAGGACGACTTACAAGGGAAGCTGGGTGAAAATGTGCGACAAAACAGGTTTCTGGAAAATCTCAAGGATGGCTGGTACGAAATACAATGTCAAGAAAGTCAATCCCAGGGTCATCATGAGGAAGAGAAAGAATACAGGACATTGACTGGGGCCTCGATTTAAGTACTGGACGTAACGTCAGCGCTACCAGATCTAGTATGATAATAATGATTTAAATACCATTTCCGGATGAGCGTGATGAGCATACTAGTTGGAAGCTGGAACTTATGTAAGCAACATTAGTTTGTACAGGAGTCCGAGTGACGAGAATTGAGATGCTTTGCTTTCGGAGGCAGGATGACTCCCAGAGAAGTAATGCGGACGGGAATAAAACGATAACTTCCAGAGGCAATAGTAGTATCTCAGCGTAAACAACGATATGAAAGGCGGAGTGTGGAAGTGGGCGCACTTTGCCGAAATGATCAATTTCTTTCGGGCCGGGATTTCCACCCGATTTTAAATTGACGGATGTTGCCGAAAACCAACACACGGTAAGATATACGGATACACAGTACCGCACTCGACTAACTTTTTTGCTTTATGAAAGGGGAACATTGATCCTCGCGACCTGGAAGATGAGGCCCGTCTTCACTGGTGGGATTCATGGGCACCGTGGTTTGCAAGCCGTGGCTATCAACTTCACTAGTTAATCTACTACGAAACTGAGGGCGAATATACGGAGCTCACCAGGTCACTATTGCCTGCCATGAAAGTCCGCGAAGGAGACGGCGCCGGCACGGACCCTAGCTCTTACGCGTACATTGACGCTGACGTGCATTCGCAACTTGAAGGCGCTCTTGTAGACCCTGGGAAACTGGAACCCACGTTCCCGAACTCGGTAGACTCAATCTTCTCGCGTAAACTGGTATTAAAGCTCATTCAACCTCTAGGCTCGTGTTTTCTTTGCCCAGGACGCCTGGTCGCGATCAAAATCGTGCAGAAGGATACCCATCACGACCGTATCACGCGTCTCCTTCTGCAGGAAGGGCAGGAAAAAGTCCTGGAGAACTGCGTCATGCCGATTTTAGGACATTTTGGACGTTGATTCCGAGTCCTTCTATTTCGCTGTCATGCCCAAGCTTGTCTTGACCACCTACCAGATTATTATTCCGGCTAACCTATTGCCAGATGGGATATTGTCCCACCATACAGCTTCAGGACTATGGGAGTAGCACTTGCTTACATGCTCAAGGTAAATCTAGAAATTTCTGTTGTCCCTCCAGCGTAACGTTTGCCCCTAGGGCCTCGTTTTCTTACATTCGAAGAAGATAGTTCACAGAGTAAGTGAACTACTTGTAAAGTTAGTCAATCTGAACCTTCTCTTCTCAGGATATCAAACACGGAAACACTGTCATGAATGTTTGCTGCCGGATTTTACCATCGGTATCCCGATTCCATTAAATATACCACGCTCGAGGCCCAGGGTCTTATTAAATACGTTACCATCGACTTTGATATCACAATGATGTTCCCACCAGACGCTCTTCCCTCTCAATGTCGCCTGCCTTACACGGATTCCTGGATGGAGACAAATAATTATAATATACACGACACGGATCAAGGCGAACACGACTATGATCCATTCGCATTCAACGTCGCTCTCCTTGGATATCTCTTTTGCCGCCACTTCCAGGTATGTCTTCGCGATTGCAGAGCTAAGAAGGTTTCTAAATCGAATCCGTCAAGCATTTGACTCCCTACGAGCCCATACTCGCTCCCCTGCTAGACAAGATGGTCACTCGAACCGTCTCCAAACGTTTCATGGCAGCTGAAGCACTGCAGTTCTTTGAAGATTTTCTGCCAGGTTCACAACTAGATACACCAGTGGATTCTGATCCTCCGTTCGAACAATATGATAAATGCGACAGATGGAAAAACCTCCCTGCGGAGTTTATTCAGAGATGGTCCGCTTATCGAGAACCGCCTGTGCCTCGTACCATCATGTGGATTCGGAAAATCTGTCGCCGGGGCACTGGCTATAATCGGGCACTTGTAATAACTCGGAAGATATTGGGATGAGTTCTGCGTTTGTGCTCAGGGTCCTTACGAAGGTGTACGTACCCTTGTGGGTCGCGGTGGCACTGTTGTTACAGTAATGATCAGACACATGTTCGAGCCAGAAACCCCTGCTTGGTTGTGTATTATATCATAATAGGCCGCGACTTTGTTCCCTTCGGAATGTAAACTTGCTCTTCATCCGCAGATTCGTCTTCGGAATCAACAGCGTCCAAGGACTGCTTACGCTTTCGCTTCAACCCCGCCTGCGGCATCCCTTGATTCTTCGGTGGCTTAGGAGGAGGCGGAACCCAGCCCGCCGACCTTTCAACAAGGTCTTGTTGGAAACCAACATCATATCCCACACACTTCATTTTCCACACGGAAAGTGTCTGAATCAGTATGTGAGAAAATAAACGAAACGAAACGATGCCTGGGCTTACCAACCAACCCTGACGCAACCCATGGGCTATCAATCCCTGCGTGACATTCATGTATCCGTTTCCACTTTGGAAAGCCTGGTCTATTTCTGCCTTTGTCGGTTTGCGGCCAAATTGGTGTCATAAGTGAACGACAGCTCTGGAACGAGTACCATACTTTGACTTGGACAACTTGAGGGCGAAATGAACTTCGAAATATGTCGGTAACTTGACTAACAGTGATTGTAGATATCGCTCACTGCATGATGCTGCCTATTCTATTCTTCCACCGTCAGAGGTGCAGCTCTCTCCATTTTATACTGACCCATATACTGCCATTTCCTACTCTCAATCCGGGAGAAGACTCTTTGAGTTTCCGACCCGAGCCATTCGATGTTGCTTCGAGAAGAAAAGTATAATCCCTGGCGCCGCAGGCACTTGCGGAGCATGAGGATTCATGTTCAAATTAGAGGTACATAAAGTCATCCATGTGGTGTACACGAAGGAATTTTTGAGCGATGCTTGGGAAGGTTTCTTGGGTGTTCCCGCCCCAAAATTGTGACATGAAGCAACGGTCCACGGTGATATCCCGGATTTCGGGGTCAAGATTAACAGGGTAGACACGCACGCCTTTAATGCGATTTTGAACACTGTCCAGAGACAGTTCAATATTCTTCTTTATCTTTATTTTAGGCTATAGAGTTGTGTTAGCATGAAGTTGTTGGTTACACCAATGCTGACCACTTACGTTGACAAGACTTTGCATTATATCGCTGTCAGTTCCAGCTGGAGAGTCCCCATTCCGAAGCAGGCGAGTCACGTAGAAGGGTAGGGATAGAGCATTCGGACGGTACACGTTCTAAATCCGTCTCGTCTTTCACAGCGGGTAAGTCGGAATTTTCGACTGATTCTAGGACAGAAACATCATCAACCTCCTTCTTGACTTTTTTTCGCGCTGATTCTTGTACCATAGCCGGATCAAATGCCGGATTCTATGGATTAGAGGCTTTGGTGGAAAGAAGAAAAAAACAAGATAAAGAGTGAAAGAAGTGCTATTTCCACGTGGGAAATTCACCATCAAAGACAGTTTGCCGTCCCGGCGCCACAGCAGTCGGTTCCCCTTTTGCAACCATCACCACGGCCACCACCGCATGAACCGCTAGTAATCCTTGGATGTAACGATCGCTGTATTGCTAGGTTTCCACCAGAGTCCCGTCTTCAGCGATGAACAGTTCATCTACGGGTACAATCGAAGATAGCGGGAATGACGAAAAACGACTGTACAATCAATATCAAACTAGCGAGAGCTTTCAATATGAGCAAAAGTGCGCCACAGAGGTTTTGGAGACTACCTGGTCCCTCTCGATTATACACGGGATCTAGGCGAGCTACGGCGACGACCACCAGGATCATGACAATCAATGACATGGTCATCAAAATTTACTTGACATTTAAGAGACACCCGGCAGATCAACATTTCCTGTTCATTGTCTGCCATCGGTTGAATGGTCACTGGAGGAGCACAGAGAGCGAATGGTAGTACAGCGATCATCTCTCCTGAGGTTACTCATATGAAGCTTGAGCCTTTCGGACTGAGAACATGAGGCTGATGCCAATGCGAACCCAATCTTCCAATAAAGGGATGTAGGCTAACTTGCATGTTGTCCAACGACGCAGTCAACTGTCTATCAGGTTTCTCTCTCATATAGCGTGCAACAAATGCGAAGGAACAGATGCCGGCGTCGCCGTTGGGAAGATAGCCTCAACTATGTTTTCTAGAAACAATTATTATATATGAGTACATTTTGCGCAGAAGAATACTATGAAAGGTAAGACCTTTTTGGTAAACCGGCTTGCGGTAGACAAATTTGAGAAACGCACAGGAGTAATAAATATGCTGGATGTTCGACTTCGAGGCCCATGGCATTCAAGTTTTGATCGCTGGAAATTCGATCGGTGCCGCCGTGCCGTGATGCCGTGCCTACTAGGGATCAAGCCGTCGCGTATGCGTATCTCGGGCCGTAACATCTCAGATCCTAACTGCCATCATCTATAATGTTCCACCAACAGTTCATTCCAAGCTTCGATACCATGGAAAGGAAGATGCTGTCCTCATGGCCTACTGGCCCCTGGATCGGGTGGTATGCACTAACCTCTGTCAATACGCTAAATTTACGGATTCACCTCACACAGGTATTACTTTTATTGGGTAATTCGCTACTGTAATTCCGACGCCTGACCTGCCTTCCAACGCGGCATGTTGGCCGGTACTCATAAGCATGAGTTCTGTATCAGCTGACGGGCTTTCAGAACTAACGATGCTCTGAAATTCTCCGAACAGTGGGACTCGTGGAGTGAAAATGGTATGGCTTGACCACGAGCAACAACACGAAGCAGGACGTGAGACTGCCCTAGGCGGCCCGCGACGAGATTTTTTTTCAGAACATGACATTTTTATATAGCGTGGCGGTGATGTATTGACCGCCAGGAACTTGTCAGGAGCTGATGGAGAATCGCGTCAGTGGCGTGGAATAACATGAGCTGTGAATTCGCCGAAGTGACTGCTGCTTGGTATTCCGTAGGTCCAGACATTTTTATCAAGCCTGTGTACTGATAAAGTGGATTTATTCACTCAGACGGCCGCCGAAATTGAGTCTTCGTGGATGATCGCAACAAGAGATTTTCGTCCTCGAGTCGGGATTATTCGGTGTAAATCCGGCTAAAAGTGAAGTTGCAAGCCATCATACATTCACGACTGGCCTTCTCTGCTACTGTCCGTAGGTCCGTTCGTTCCGTGCGGTCCGCGATGGCAAAATGAATGCACCGTTTCAGAGTAAGACGAAATGGTAACCTTGGTATAAAAGCTCTACTTTTTACGAGGAGTCTCTCCAGAACTCGTTCTCTGTGCTCTCTCTCATCTATCATGAAGTGGATTTACTCTCTCTTGGCTTTTGCTGCAGTCAGCACTATCTCTGTATGTACGCCAGTCACCCGAACGGCGTTACATTCTTATACATTTGACTAGGCTGCTCCGCTTGAGGATAAAATCGTCAAGCGCGCATCTGTTTCCGATGTTGCTACTGTCGGTTATGCGACTCTCAATGGCGGGTAAGGTCTGCCCCCCTGATATATATGGCTAAATTCATAAATATAACAAGGACTACTGGTGGGAGCGGTGGACCCACAACTACGGTCACGACGCTCAGTGCTTTAACGAGCGCAGTAGCTGGCGACAGTCCCAAGATTGTTATTATCTCAGGTAAATATTACACGTTCCTGCCTACGAGGACTGAATTCACACATGACGTGCGCCAGGAACCATGACCGGCAATGCTGTCGTCAAAGTCGGTTCGAACACCTCTGTTCTTGGTGCTCCCGGAGCAAGTGAGTGCTGCAATAAAACTGAAGAGCTGCGTTGTTTTCTCATTGCTGTTCAGCGCTTAATGGCATCGGTCTTCGCGTGTTGTCGGTTTCAAATGTGATCATCCGTAACGTCAAGATATCCAAAGTTTTGGCGTCAGCTGGAGATGCCATTGGCGTTCAGTCTGCTAGCCAAGTCTGGCTTGATCATTTGGATCTTTCCAGTGACAGAGACCATGACAAGGTATGTGCCTACCGTTTGTTCCTATTTCGTCGCGAGGACTTACTCTTTTCCAGGACTTGTGCGTTCCTCAGATACTGAGAGAGGTAGTTAACCCTAATGAACCTTTGTATTTAGCTACGATGGACTTCTCGATATTACTCACGGTTGCACCGGTGTGACCGTCACGAACAGCAAGTTGTACACCCACTGGAAGGCTTCCCTCGTCGGCCATTCCGACAACAATGGTGCTCAGGACGTCGCCATCACCGTCACCTTTGCCAACAACTGGTGGTTCGACCTGAACTCGCGTACTCCGTCATTCAGGTACATATGGGAACTGTAATTTTCCCAGGCGATCTTCCTCTGACAATTTGATAGATTCGGACACGGCCACATCTTCAACAACGTATGAATCCCTTCTACATCTAGCGCGCGCGCTCACCTTGTTCCATTTTCAGGTCTTCGATGACAACAACGATGGCATAAACACTCGTGATGGTGAGTACCTCGATTACTTATATGGTAAATGTTGTCTTAGTGCCAAACGCTAGGTGCTCAACTCCTCGTCGAAAATAATGTCTGGACTGGTAGGATCACCCTATGCTTTTCTCTATCAACAATGACTCCGAAATCAATAGGTACTGATAAACCTCTTTACGCCACCGATGAAGGGTTTGCTGTATCTCGGGGCAATGGTACGTAGGCTTACTTGACTTGTTGTTACCCACTCCCTTCTCATGCAGTTAATATTAGACTTCGGGCCTGATGGCGCAGACAGTGCGTAGCTCCTGGGATCTCGATCGTTAATAAATTTCTCATCATCCCGCTCGTAGCCGCCCCTGTTGGAAACTTCAACACTGCGCCGTATTCTTATTCGCTTTTGCCGACTGCTAACGTCAGGGCATCCGTTACAGCAAGCGCCGGGCAAACATTGACCTTCTAATGGACTCATCTCACTAGTATGTGCTTGGGTTTCAAATTGTAGGAAATTGACGTGCTGCCAAAAGTTTGAGGAGTCGAGTGCCAAGCTAGGTTCAATGAAAAGATGTACTAAAATATAACGATGACCCTTTCCTTTCCCTTTCACTCACGAGGGCTTGCGAATCCCAAGATCCACCTCATTGTCAGTGTTCGAACTTCTATTAAGAACGGCACTGATGCGGCAAGGATGATGACGCTCCACCACACCTCACAAGAGTGCTGTTACAGAGTCCGATGCATCGGTATTAAGCGGAATCAGCCGGCATCTTCCTCAGGTGACAGCCAACATGTTGTCAAAAGCGGCTGTGTTGTTTTTCACTGCATCCAGCACCTGCTTCTCAAAATAATATAAAGTAAGGGCATTTAGCCATTACGTTTGAGGACTCGAGCTGATAATGCTCTCAGAAACGATAACTGTACCCCCACACTCTGGCTACCCCCTGTCCCTGACCTGCTAAAAGATATTGGTTGGCCTCTCCTGCGTCCCACGGTTCGGATGCTTTGACGCTGCTATGTCTTCATGGAACGAGCTTTCACAAAGAGACCTGGGAACCTACTTTGGAAAAGATTTTCAGTCTTGCTTCTTTGGGCGGGCCCGTGCGGATCCGGGAGGTGTGGACACTGGATTGTCCCAATCATGGTGCTTCAGCAGTGCTGAACGAAGCGGTGTTGCAGACACCAGAATTTTATCTAAACTGTGGGTTCATCACGCTCGACGAGGGCATACATTGATAATGTTCGATCCAGTCAGCTGCGAGAAATATGCCCAGGGCGGCGCATCGCTTCTTATTATCTAAATCTGTACATGGAATCGACTTTAGAACGCGCAACCTTGTGGGCGTAGGGCATTCACTCGGAGGGGTGGCAATGTATGTGCCTTTTCCCCACTTCAACCGGTATTAACGGAATCTTTCGAACAGGACGATGCTGCAGTATATGTCACCCTCGATTCCTTTCTCAGTCGATGATACTTGTCGAGCCACTGCTGAGTCCAGCAGGTACTCATGATATTAAAAAGTTACGCTCCATTCTTATCAAAGGCGCATACGAACGTCGGGACGTGTGGCCAGACCTCACGACGGCCATGGTCTCCCTCAAGAGACGTGATCGGACCAAGAAGTGGGACCCTCGGATTCAGCAAGCTGTTTATTGTACGTTAATTTTCGACATCTACGGCGTTAATTCAACAGTAGGCCTGACCCTTATCCCGCTAGCGACATGCCATTCGACCCCACCCAGCTTCTTATCACGTTGAAAATCCTTATAATGGCTTCTCGCTTGCTTGTACACGGGATCAGGAAGCGGTACGTCGCGCTTGAGATCCAGGACAAGAGTCAAAACACGGTCTTATGGCATATTAGGCGATGTACCGAGATCCAGAAGGCGCTACCAAGCCTATAGGCGACTTGAACAGAGCTTGCGCGAGTCGGCCAGTACATCTAGTCTTGGGTGGTACCCATGATTTCTTGTAAGTCTGTGTTTCAACTTCCACAGTCTACCCTTCTTGATGATCAACACAGACCGAAACGAGTGCATGAAGCGATAGTTGATCCTAGTTCCGGACGGCGCTTTGCTTCTATTACTACGATCCCAGAGTCTGGCCATCTGGTGAGTTCCATATATGAGCGAACATAATCGTGTAGGTCTAAGAATAATTCAAGGTACCGCAAGAGCAACCTGATAAACTAGGGGAAATAATATTTAACGCACTGCTTTCAAACGAAAGGCTGCCAGGACGATCGAAGCTATAAGTTTTGACCTGTAATCTATACACTGGAGCACAAGAATGTACGATACATAATGATACAAATGGAAGGATAGCGAATACTAAATTAGATTTCTAATGACTTCCACTCTGGCCCATTCGGCTACACCGCTGTCGTCCGCTGCATCCATCAGTGCGCGCCATATTAATAACCGGCTGGACAACAGATCCCAAGCCGGTCTTTTGTTTGAAAATGTCATTGATACGCGCCAGAGCGACTCCACGGTCTGACCCCATTCCCTTACGGGGTCTTCCGACGCGCTGTTGAACAAATGGAGCTTTGTATGAAGCGAAGACAGTGGCGTGGGTGCACGTCTGCTTTCCAACGGTTTCCACTCTATCTGCCGTTCCATCTCCTCGAGACACTGTACGGTTCGGTTAAGCAATGAAGCCGAAGTCGGAATCAAAGGACCGGGTAGCAAAGCGAGGCGTAGCAGCACGCGCGCTGCTAACGATAACACAGAAAGCTTGACTAAAGGATACTTGTGAGCATCAATCGATTATGTAGGAGTCAGCCCTCTTACCTGATGACGAGCTGTTAAGCAGAAGTGACACACAACGGCCTATTATCCATCGCCACTGGCCGTTAGTAGCAGTCTCCAACTTATTTGTGTCACCTGCAGCATATGATGTTCTCGATGATCTTCAACCAAGCGATACTCTCGTCATCGACAAGATTGAGCAATTGCATTTCAATCCAGCAATGAAGCCCGGACTTCAAAACAAGGGATGTTGTTGCTTGAGGAATGCAAGTTAAGTTCACCAGAACCTAAAAATAGACCGTCATTGAACATGACCAGATGCTATTATTATTCAGGCTAACCTCGAGTATGCCTTTACGCAAAGCAGAGTCATCGGACGCTTGGAAAATGCTTGCGAGAAGATCCCACGTATGTCGACGCTTGAAAACCTTCCAGTCATCTGTGCTGACCAATCCGTCAGACAAAAGCCTGATCATCCACGCCCTCTCTTGTTTCCAGTTGTCGGAGCTGCTATATAGCAACCCGAATAGCATTGGAACATCGCTAATGTCGAGCTCCGGTCGTTGCAATAAGAACCTCGCAGTTAACGGGTATGTGAAATGAGAGGGATAGAAAACACCTCTCAACGCATGTAGTAATACTAAGGTGGAGTATGTCGGCAAGCGTTTAGGGCATTCTCCGGCCAACGGTTGCGGTATGACATCTCGGAGTAGACCGAGTATGTAAAGAACGGAGGTCTTCTCTTGCATTTCGACTGGTCTATAAACGCCGAACAATTAGCTGCTGCGTAAACTGATTATAGATGATGGCACTGACTTCCAATTGTTTCAACAAAGCTGATATGCAGTATACCGCGAGCTCGCGGAGGTGGCCATCTTTTACCGAAAGAGATCGGATGATAAGGCCGACGACGTTCGTTCGAAAGAATTCAATCCAAGGGAAAGTACCCTGAGGTGGATCTTCTGCCAAGGTATGGGCGAACAGAAGGATGACAAAAAGAGGGTCATAGGTAGGTCCTGAGTGCCTGTCTTGGTCAACTTGGTCATCAACACACCGCCAATTAGGATAGTAGAGGCAAGTTTGGAGAAGGACCGTTGGATCTAGACTCTGGATGGCCTCCAAGGCACCGTTCGATGTCGTCTCGTGCGATGCATTCCACTGATTGAACAGAATCCCGATCGAGGTCTTTCGCTGCGCCTCAAAAAGGCGGAAGATTGAAAGCAGCTTCCGGTCAGATATTGATGTAGTTCCATGATATACAACCATTAACGGTACCACATGTGTAATTTGACACGTGTTGGAAGGATGAAGGTGGAACAGAACATGGAGAAGACCGATAGTAGCATCTCTCAAAGGTGATGAAGAGGTGCCCGTCACTGCACATATTTTGGCGAAGCGATGGTGTTGTACGATGTTTTGAAGAACACGGTTCACGACCAAAGGCTAAGGAAAGGTAAACATTGATCAGTTCTCCTGTTGGTATATATACGCACCTTGAAGGGAACACGGTTCAGAACCGCGGTCAGTAATTCCAATGCGGCTGTATTCCAGGGTTGGAGTTGTATTACAGCAGTGAGAAGGGGCTCGGCAACGTGTGACTTCAGAGAGACCATGTTGACTACGTCGGCTGCGGAAATTTTAGTACCTCGGATGGAGGCTGACGCGATTGCTACTCACTTAAATATTTGACACAGCGGGAAGACATGTCGTCGACTGGAATTTCGCCGGTGAAATGCCGCACAGCCCATTGTGCTCCATGCTCCCCAAGTGCATTCGTCAATGTAGACGCTTCATCTCCGATATTGAGGCCAACAAACAACATGTCCGGCGTAAGCGATTTGACCGACAACTTACGCAGATCATTCAGGATCAGAACTTCGAGCTGAGAACGATGGGAAGGAAGCAACCGGAATAGCAAGACGATACACAACGAAGATGCATGACGGAGCCTTGGAGGTGAAGATTCATCAGTTGCCCATTTGAACATTCGCCGACCATGCTGAACCCATGGCTCAGCTTCAGCTCCGGAAATGTCTACGCCGCGACATCTGGCAACATCCAAATAAGAATATAGGACAGAAACCAATCTAAGAGGATCTCTCCCTAAGCATTGATCGCTTTTCAGCCACGATGAAAACGCGCCATGAGGACATGGGCGTTTATAAATTAGAGAGCGGAGAATCTCTGCCGTTGCTGAGGTCCAATGATCTTGTTGCAGAAGTGCAACAAGCTGGAGCTCCGTAGGTAGAGGTTCCAGTCGATGGCTCCAACGCGCTATTGAGCGATCAAGGCGCGTCCTGACATCTTCCGCATTTTGAATAGGATGGAGTAGTCCTTCGGCATGTACTGGCAAGGAAGAACGCAGCGCTATGGCAAGGAGTTCCTCAAGAACCACGGAACCAGATAGGTGCGAGCGAAGATCGATCAACTGCATCGTCCTTGCACGCAGTAGGTACTCTGCTTGAGCGTCCCGCATCGCAAAGTCCCTAACTGTGCCGATAACAGTGTCAAGCAGATCAACAACAGAAGTTGCTTCGCGGTCCTTCGCCAGACTTTGGCTCACCGAGTCTAACAGATCAAGCAAGCTACACAAGGGAAGATACACCACCCATATCGATGCTGATTCGAGCTGCCCACTGTCAGCGTTTCGAAAGAGTGTTTCACGAAGAAGACTTACTGAGACGCTCGTGCCACTGTCCAAGCCGACGCGTACCTCATTTAGCCAATGGAACGCTATATCCGAAGCAAAACCTCTTTCAATTGACGAGCTGATATCCAAAGTGTCTTTCGCCAATGCACGTAGAGCTAAATTATCGAAAAAGAAGCATCAGTACATGCAGCCATCAACGTCACACAGTTTCCCTACCTTCTCGAACTTGCCCAGGTAAAGTCGAAGACGTGCACAGTTTTTGGACGGACTCCAAAGCAAATACAAATCCTTTCAGTGCGATGTAATCGGCATTGAGCAACACGGAAGCCGAGCGGGCAATCAAAGTGTTCAAGAGCTGCAACAACCCACGCAGCAAGCCTTCTTTCTCAGCGGCGATAGTTAGGGAATGGTTGATTTGGCAGATCGCCCTCTTCAGATCCGAAAGCGACGGAGAGTGTGCAAATACTGCGTTCATGAGGATCTCCCGTCCTTCTTCGTCTCGAATTAGTTCCTCGTCAGCAGAAACAAAGAGCCAATCGAACTTGGCACTGGCGGGATTGTCA
The DNA here is from genome assembly GCA_030407055.1 of Armillaria mellea. Classification (NCBI taxonomy): domain Eukaryota; kingdom Fungi; phylum Basidiomycota; class Agaricomycetes; order Agaricales; family Physalacriaceae; genus Armillaria; species Armillaria mellea. The sequence continues at coordinate 4,036,316 of JAUDZF010000005.1, forward strand.
ATCGGGCTTGCGGATAGTGGAATTCACATACTCACTATGGCAATAATTCCATCGACACTAGTTCGGTGCCGTTCCAGAGTAGGCGATGTGCAGGGTTCGCCGCTTGCAAAAGTGCTTCTAGGGCCGGAGGGAAGAATCGATGAACGATCGTCACTAAGCGTTCCATTTCAACCGGCCGTAGCTGCTGTTCCAGCAGTCGAAGCCAGTCGACTAACTCGTAAGCTGCGATAATTCGTGCGGACTCAATTGGAGCTATAATTCAGAGTCAGATGTTGGTTGTGCAAGAAAGAAGAAAAAGAAGACGAACATGTCGGCAATTTCTCAACGGCACGAAGAAAGTTCTTCACATCTTGACCGATGTCGGTGGGGGTGGGGGACTTGGGAATTTTAAGATGACCCAAACAGTATTTGAGAATCTCCACTTCTCTACGAATGGCGGTAGTGATAAGCGGATATTCGGGGAATAGCTTTAGGGGCTCGAGTATGCCGTCAATCCTATCTGTGAAGGAAAGTAGCGCCTTCCCTTGGAAGAGGCTGTTGTGAAGTTGAAAGACAAGCCTCCTGACGAACGTCGCGAGCGCAAGTACGTCTGAAGCAGATAGCAGCTTAGCGGTAATTTTAGCCGAAAGCTGCTCGCTTAGTGTAATCAGTAGCGGACTTGGCAGCTGAGATTCCGGATGGTCTCCGATGGACTCCAGAGCCTGAATGTCCTCTATGTAGCGATAGGGCGTCTTGACACATCTTTGTATGCAATCATCAAGGAAAGCGAGAACACTTTCTGGTTCATCGGTGAGCTTGGCACCATCTGGCGATTCGCCTCCAGAAGATGGCCGCCGTCCCGTGGGCAAAGAAATCAACCACAGATGTACCTCATCCGGATTGTGTTGAAACATGATACTGTTGCTTAATAGATGCACCAGAAGATGTACAAGTGTCGAATGTATCGCAGGGACATTGGAGGACGTAAGTGCTTTCAGAAGAATGTGCAAGTAGGAAGATTTTGATGAACCTGCTCAACGGCACTTTAGTAAAGAAACGTAGAGGTGACGAATTGATGACAAACCCACCAGGTTTAGAAGTCCATGAAAACTGATCGCTGGACTGAAGAAGTCTCAGAACGTGTAATTGCCTGACAAGATGCAGTTGCCGCGCAGCTGAAGACAGTTTCTCGTTATCCCCCTCTCCTTCGACTATGTCCGCACTCGAGAAGTTGATCAACATCTTACCAATGTCAAAACGGGCTTCTGAGACTGAACTTGGTAAACATTCATGATAGAGCCACAGTAACCGCTGGGCACTCTCCGCTAATAGAGCGTCTTGGGTTTGGCGTTGAGACTCGGTAAGTTGGGAAGCCAGTTGTCCAGTCGTCCGTTGCGAGTACCCGACAATGACCTGAAATTCAGGCACCCGCTTCCGAGCCTCTTTCTCCAATTCACGACACCGTTTGGACCACTGTCCATCGGCTTCCCCTTCCTCCAGTGCATCCGCAATCATTCGGAAATGCTTCGTGACATCGCGATACTTGATGAGACACTTCGAGAGCGTGAGAGCTGGTGCAGTGTTGAACCAAAGTACGGCTAGCCTGTTGCAGTCCTTTAGTGAAATGGACCTTGGTGTTAACTGAAGGAAAGATGTTTTCGAGGATGACAGACAGGGGAGGGGGCGATGGTTGATAGAGAACTCCGTGGGTGTTTTCTGAAAGAATGAAGCAAGAAACTGGAATCGGGAGGGATATAATAGACCCAAATAAAGCTATGTTTGTAATCCACCGAGATGATAGCCGGGGTTCCAACGTTAAACTTGCCGCAGACCAATACCTGATGGTCAGTTAGTCAATCACTCTCAATTATCAGTATGCATTACTTACCCCGCAACTAGCTCAGGACAAGAAGCCATTATTTTCAAAGCGAGCTCCTGCTGTCGCATATCTTCGTTGACCTTCAGTGATCTCAAGACATTCCCTAACATCTTGTTGTACAGTTTTCCTCCTCGACCTTTAAGGACTTCTTCGTCTTGTGTGTCTTCGACATCACGAGGATACCACCCATTGTCCTTGAAACAAATACCCGTACCAGGCCGCGTACATATTGCTAGAAGAAAATGATGCACAATATTCGCGGGGACGTGTTCTGGGTCATCGTCCTCGGAATCTACGCGATCATACACTTTCGCTAGCTTTTATGAGCATTAGTTTCTGATAAATGTTCCCGATGAAATGAACCCACCTGTGCTATGGTAATCTCGTTGAACACTCCGATCTTGAGTGTTCGCTTCAGTTTAGGTTCAGACCATATTCCAGCCCATGAAACCTCCAAAACTCTACGGACGACGGAATAGTGGTCCTGAGATAGGCCCTTGAACATAGACACAAAGGCGTCGCGATGCTGCTCAATAAACACGACTCTGACTGGAGCAGGAGTATCGGCATCCACGAATGATAACAAGAAAAGAATGTACAATGTCCGGATATCTTGTCACGTTGATTTAGAAAAGAAGTTCAAGACGTTGCCAAAACTCACCAGGCTTGGCCAGCGGGTCGACGAACTCGTCCGTCTTGGATTTTCGTCTTAGATTCATTAAGCTTTGGTAGACTCTATGACGAATTAGTTTTTTAAAATATGCACTCACAAAAATGAGCTCATACCTTGATCTCCCAAGCAAAAGCCTCTAGTACGCCCTTCCGTTCACGGCCTCGGGCAAAGGCAGACAAACTATTATACAACTTCAAGGTAGAAAGGATCAGGTCATTGCTGGATCCACTGATATAAGAATTGAGTTTTCGCGTCCACTGGGGTAAGAAGCAGCTTCTTGACAACAGGATATCCCAACGAATGATATGTGTAGTGGCTGGAAAGTAAAGACAAGGTCACAGCAAGAACAGAGAGCAGCAAGGATACTAGTCCTGTCTGTCGCTACAAAACAATTGAGCATATGCCAAATAGTGTTCAACAGGAACTCACCTGTTCTGCTCCCGCCCAGAGAGTGAAAATATCGTCAGCACCAGGCGATCCATTCAACCACTGTTGGACAAGGACTAAACGACTGTCTTGTGGAGAAATCGTTTCATCCGGTTTGACCGTAAATTGGTTCCGAATGGACGTAAGTCCTGCAGAAAACGTTGTATAATCTCCAGGGAAAAAATGGACATCATACCTCGAGTTAGAGTATCAACATCCTGCGACCGCAGTAGCGTCCCAACTTCTTCTCCCGAAGATATTTTTTGAACCGAGCTGTCTACTTTGACGCGCTTCAAGGGTCGGTTCATTCGAAAATATAAAAATTTCCGTCAAACGTCGTGGTGGTGAATGCCTAAAATGGAATTGGCAATTTCACTAAACCGGAATTTAAAATTCCTCCGGCAATATCCCGGGCCGACGCGAACAAGGAAAGTGGGAACTTCAACATGCACCTCCATTTCAACAGATTGCTGACCACGTTCCGTTCAATTGCGAGAACCAGGGGGTCCGTTTATCTCCCCCAAATATATTTACAGAGTCAACGACGTACAATCGCTAATGTTCGTTCTTTCTCACCGCTATCTCCCTATTCCGAGGTAAACTTATCGTCCGTTTGGATCAGCTAGGCCCCGGCGATACTCTTGGTATGCATTCCTGAAGAGCTTCAACAAATTTGACTGATTGGTTTTCTTTTGTTCCATCAGAGCAGTATCAGGAAGCCAAGGCAGATGCGCACAGAGCACTCACCCAGGCTGGCTACGATCCCAGATTCTTCTGGGAACAGCCAATTGTATGGGGTGACCATGATACGTTCCAGCTGAGCTACAGTAATGTACAATAGAACCAACCTCGGCTGATTTATTCATGCAGACATGTGAATAATGTCCGTTATGGTGAGCTTGGTCGCAGTCAGCTTGGTTCCCGACTGATATGGCAACGCCCATTCAGTCCGATTCTTCGAATCGGTATGCGTTTTTGTATTTCTCTGTATTGTCTGAAATTCAAAGACGAAACTAGAGCCGTATCTACTGGATGAGGCATCTTGGTCATCAACTCGGTGGGCCGTCTGCCGCTGACTCCCTCATTCGGGGGGAAGGCGTCTCTCTCATTCTCAAATCGATTGATGTACGGTTCAGACGACCTGTTACTTACCCCGATACCGTGAGGTTCTTTTGTATTTCTTCCCGTACCCAGCTCAATACCAACGAATGCAGCTCCTAATAGCGCACCGACCTGTTCAACCAGGTGATGAACAAAGACCGGACCCGTCGGCTTTAAACTTAGAGGGTTCGGCGTATTCCCTCAATCAACGTGCGATAGTAACACTTGCTAAGGAGGTCGTGGTTTGGTATGATTACGACACACTAAAGAAATGTATTCCGGAAGATAGGTATCTCCAAGTAGTCTGGCATGCTGGCCTAGGATAACACCAGTTAGAAATATATAGTCCTCAACGATTTTTTTTGCCATTATTCTTCCCATTGGACGAATTCCAAAGCAGTACTAGCCCAGTGTTCAAAGCACAGTATTAGTGGTCTGCCCGGGACTCCGGTAGGTGTTTTGTAAATTGCAGTTGAAAATGTTCGATGAATATTTTTGTTCGCAGTCGTGGAAGATCAACGTTAACTCAACGACTACATGCCGTTGCCAGATCTATCTGCTGAAGAGTTTCTTTACGACTATCCGGCCCGTCGGGCCGGACTGATCATTACGAGATCAAACCTGAGATACTCTAATCGTAGACTGCCACGACCATGCCAATTAGAGGATCTGTGGTCCTGGGTAATTCTCCGGGGCATTCGACCCAGTACTTCAAATCACTCGAAGAACTCGATGCATGGACGGGCAATCCTATAAAGAAACTGACATCTCCCTTGAAATATATTCCACGCAAGCCAAGCGCCGAATCAAGCCCTAAGGGAAAACTTCTGGTGAAGCCTCAGCCAGTACAAGTGGAACGTAACTTATTCTTCCATCAAGGTATGCCACGATTACAAGGTACGCACCCATACTTGCTCTTGAATACACAAACGAAATCGAACTTACACATAGGGAGGATATACTGAGAGCCCGTTCAGTCTTTCGTACACTTTCAATTACTGGTCGGCTTGTGATAGCTTCATCTAGTGAGTACCTTCCAATGACCTGAAGTCGCGTCTTGTAGATGACAAACAGTTTTTCACATCACTGCGTTACCATTCCCCCACATGGTTGGATAACCGCTGCCCACCGACAAGGAGTCAAAATGCTAGGTACCCTGTAAGTATTCTCCTTTCCTAGATACCTCGCGAATTGACAAAAAAATTTTAGCATCTTCGAAGGAGGCGCAGAACCAGATTGTCTTCGTCTCCTCGTAGGAAAGCTCCCAAAATCAAGCACGGGACCTGCGGTCCATCTCGCAAATCCATCTTCTATTCCAGTGTCACCCCACTACGCGCGCGTTCTTGCAGAGCTTGCAGAAGAAAGAGGGTTCGATGGGTACCTGCTCAATTTTGAGTGCCCTTTGCAAGGCGGTTTTGAACAAACGAGAGCACTTTCCACGTGGATCACGATATTGCAATCCGAAATGCGCAACATAGTAGGATCTCATGCGGAAGTTGTCTGGTTTGTAGTCCTTATATTTCGATTCTGTGGATCTCATTCACATCTTCTATGAAGGTACGACAGTGTCATTGTATCGGGAAAGCTTGCTTGGCAGGACAGACTCAATAGTCAGAACCTGCCATTCTTTTTGTCCTCGCAATCTTTCTTTAGCAACTATACAGTATGTCTTGAGATGTGCTCTTTATTGATTCTTCTCATTAGCTGTACTAGTGGCGGAATGATTATCCTGATCTTACGGCGCAGTACTTTCTCAGCTTAGATCCGGCTCTCACAGGGAACCAGGCCCATTTCGCAAGCAAGACCCTTCAGGATATCTATATGGGTAATCATTTTTTTGAACACCGCACCCTTCATTGAACAGATTCATGTGCGTAGGTGTCGACGTCTGGGGTCGAGGCAGCCACGGCGGTGGAGGCTTTGGTTCCTACAAGGCCATCACCCACATATCTCCGGATTCCCTTGGGCTGAGTGTCGCCCTCTTTGGCCAAGCTTGGACTTGGGAATCTGAACAAGACAAACCTGGTTGGACCTGGCAGCAGTGGTGGGATTACGAGCGTACACTCTGGGTCGGAACAAAAAACAACGATGAGGTACCAGTGCCTCGGGTTTCTAAGCGTAAGGGGGAGCCTGACTGCACCCACGGTCCTTTCCTCCCCATCGCATCGTTCTTCAACCATCATGCGCCCCCCGATCCTGTACACCTCGCTCTCCATACAACGTTCTCTCCCGGTGTAGGCCACGGGTGGTGGGTCAACGGGGTCAAAGTCTTCGAGAGCGAGAAAGGGTGGACCGACGTTGATAAACAGACGAGCGTTGGGGACCTTGTATGGCCGCGACCTGTAATCTCTTGGGAGGGCGAAGACGAGGAAATGTTTGATGGGGAGATAGAGGCAGAGCCTTCTATTTGCATGAACGATGCTTGGAATGGTGGGAGCTCCCTTCGGCTGTCCCTCACGGACCTGGGGTGTCCCTCGGTGTACCGCTGCATATGGCTGCCAGTACAGTCACTGGCACTCTCCGCGCAAACTATCTACGAAGCTACCGCCCTCTACAAGCTTGACGCCGCCGCCGATCTTGATGTCAGCCTCTCCGTCAAGTCTGGTACGGAAGGTAGCGTTACCATCACACCGCTCACAGGAAATGATACCACTGTTGCACAGGGGTGGGTGAAGCTCTCCATACAATTTTCTGTTCCATCTTCTTCATCCTCCGCATCCGTCGGCTTAGTTATAGCCATTGTCACGGAGGATCTATCCGAGTCCCTCGCTGCTTCGCTCCTCTTAGGTCAACTAAATGTGTTTCGAGCACCCCCACCCTCTCCTTCACCCTCTCCAATGATACTCTGGGCAGATTGCTCTTCACAGGGGGCGCTCACATGGGAAGTCGCTGCGTCTCTACCGGCTGCCGCCCAACGACCGCCTCACTTCCCCCGAAGATCCTGTCCCGTTATGGGACATACAACCATGTAGGGTCCCGTCATTCCTGTACTACAATGTATACGCTAGTCCGTTTTCATCGCCGACGTATGCCGGGGGACCAGAAGATGCGACATGGATTGGCACCTCTGGATACTCAGGAGATGCTAAGACATTTGTTGTGGAGAATCCTATCAAGACAAGGACCAGATTTTATATTCAGGGTGTAACTGAGCATGGAGAGGTGCTGCCCTGGAAAGAATGCGTCTTTGTAGATAGTCCAGTTCACCAGGGGAAGTAAGACCAGCTATGTTTTTGTAAATGAATTTTTTGTTGCGTAAATTACCCACGCAGATCCAGTGGAACTCTGTTGGCTACATCCAGTGCTCAACTACTGACCGGCGCTAGGACCGATATTCGAGCTCGGACTTTTCTAATCATACCGATTGATATTACCGATAATCTGACCCTCAAGGTTAAGCTCAAGTCTCGAGTCTCTTGATAATGGTTTACTGCAATGTCTCATGGCTACAGACTCCCACATGTTTTGATAACAATGAACTTATTTTGACCCACCCGGGAAGCACCGAACGTGGTCGACCAACGACTGCTGATATCACCTCGAAGTTCAGGCTCTTTCCTCGAACGACCCTGGGTTCTACTTTCCGACGGATTCTTACGCGACACCCGCAATGTTAAAGAAGATGTTCAAAGGTTACCTATACCTGACATCGGCAGTCATCCTTGTAAGTCGTAATATTATGGTACTCATAAGCGATTCGTACTTTAGTAAGGAGTTAAAACGATCTTCCCAAAGTACCGATGGCATGCTTATTCCATTTCTGTGCTCTCGTCATTGCTTTGGGGTGCGATCTAAAATGCATCGCCTGTGAATCTATATGTGGTGCTTTTATAACCCTCGCCTGGACGCTGTCAATATGAAGAGAAGAAAATATTGCCAAGTTGCTCAAGGTATGCTTCCATCGCATCAAGTATGAATATCCATTGATGGCTTTTACAGGATATTAGGCTGCAGTTCTTCAAACTCAACATATATGTAGGGGATCAACAAACTAGTAACTCGCCAGTTTTCCTACCCCTGGAAATGAGCCCAATCTTCCGAATAGTACTTCTATATTTCTCTCGCTTCCAGGCTTCTATATGGCAATCAGTCTCTTTTGATCTTCAGATGAAAAAAAAAAACGGCAAGAGAAATTGGTACTTTTATGTATGTCTGCTGACGACTGGCAATCGCCAGGCGGAAGGACGGCTCTTGCGTTCGTGTTTGACGGTTACCCCGAACGATAGTTGCTAGCAGGAGTAGGGTATTCATCCAAATTATCACAAGTCCTCTTGCTAATTTTGGATCAGAAACTCTTAACGCGTAAATTTTCGCAACATTCGGGAACGGCGGCTTACTCCTGGTACCTTACCATAAGATTGCTGTGACTCGATGAAACTGATCCTGTGAATGTTAGGTCACCAGAGATGATGACAAGCCCTGGTTGCTCTGATCAACGAGTCATACTCGTGAGGCGCTTGGGAGAACGTAATGTTTTTCGTCATTACACCCGGCACCATCTGATGCACACGCGCCCTCCCGCCAACGGATTCCGTAAAGCGGCCATGCGATCCCGTTGAATTTTTTTCTCACTGAATAGTGAGTCAGACATTCGGGGTATAAAGAGGGAGACGCGTCGCAGTCTTTCACCAGGTTCTCCCCAGTTCTCACCAAGCAGCTACCAATATGTTCATCCTCATTGGTCTCACATTCCTCTTCACCGCCGGACTTCACTTTAGTGCAGCCCAAGTGAATAATTGTGCTCGCAACTACACTGTTCATCTTGGTGATACCTGCGATGAAATTTCGGCTACACAGAACTCTTCCACGTAAGCGTCCCTCATATAGTGTTATGATACACTCACTCACTGGTTGTCGAGGGCAGCTATCAGCTCGCCACGGTGAACACAAACATTGACGCAGGGTGTACCAACTTAGCTTTGGGCGAGGTACCTTTCCTCGTTTCCAATATTTGTAGAATAGGTACTGAGGTTTTTATTATCAAAGGTCCTTTGTCTAGGCATTACCGGTCAAGATTGCACGAGCACCTACGTGATCGTGTCGGGGGATAACTGCGAAGCTATTGCTTCTGCTGAGGGCACCACGTACGACGTTCTATTGGCCAACAACCCCAACGTGGATTCGACTTGCGCTAATATCTATCCAGGAGAGGTGAGCCTGGGCTATGGGGTATTTGTTACAGAGCTAATCATGCCTAGGTACTGTGCGTCGCAACTGAAGACGTGTATGTGTAAGAACCAGCGAGATTTGAAAGAATCAAATACGACTTGTTTGAGAACTTCGTGGCCTTAGCTTTTTCTTACGTATATACACTGAACTTGAATGGAATATTATTGTCGTTGTGTTGAACTTAGAAAGGAAGCGAAGTTGACAGGGGACCTTCGCGGCCGCTCCGGTTCCTCTGTGGCCAGCAAGAATTCCTTAGTATCATATTCCCTTGTCGGACTTTCAGGTCACATACTTACAGCTCTTCATTATTTTCCGCTTTTCTTCGGCGCGCTGTTGAGGCAAAGATGATTTACATGATTATTTGAGGTTGTCCTCGAGCTTGTGCCACGAATCGGTACCTAGAACTGCCAATATCAGCACAACGCAATGCCAGAAAAACGGACGCACTCCGATAAGTATCGCTCCACAACATATCCAGTGGTATCTCACAAATCAAAGTTGTATGCACTTATGAATAAAGCAAAGCAGAGTGCCCATTTCATCGTGAGTGTCTGGGGAGGAGCCTACGAGGCTCTAAGATCCTGTACCATTGTGGCGACGCTCTGTTTTCAAGTTGCAGCACTAAACAGAGGGGCAATGGAAAAAGCATGTCATCACTAGACTCGAGCCACCCCCCAGCTAGGTTGATGACTCTGATGACCATTCCGACGTAAGTATGTCAATTACCACAAACAGCAGATACTCCCAAATTTGATGGTGCGCGCGATTACTCGTCTTCACTCTCAGACTCTGTCTCCTCCGAATCTTCTTGCTCGTCAAGGACTCCGGTCCAATCCGAAATCTCAAGCCTCTCATTCTTCACCGATTCTGAAAGCAGACTTTAGCGTACAACAGGATTTGTAAATGGCGAGCTCACCTCCAGGGTTAACCTCGTATCCAGCCTGCGTTACACACCGTGAAAGCTCAACCTTGGCGCCAACCTTTGTATTCTTCCCGAGGATACACCCGTCCAACTTTGCGCCATCCGCAATCACGCAGTGGTCCAAAAGCACGCATCCAACGATTTTGACCATCTTGCCGATGACACAATGACTCCCGATCACCGATTTTTTCACAGATGTTCGCTCGCCTATTTGCGTCGAAGGCCCGACCATACTGTCTGGTGATATTTGCGCTTTCTGGTCAATAAGCGACCTGTCTGCAGAGACACCGGGAGTGATGAGGCGCCGGTTCATCTCAAAATAGGCGTGAAGGGTGTTGAGCCGAGCAGCGGGCTCTTTCTCGCGATGGAGAATGATGCCCACGCGTAGGCTGGATGTAGTAGGAGATCCACTACCTTCGTCACTAGCAGAGTCTTTGGGATTTGAAGATGGAATCGGTGGTTCGTCGTACAGAGTAGAATGAAGGAGAGCAGTGCTCTGAGTGGGGGCATTGGTGATGGGGTTCAATACATGACCGTACTTTTCTCTCCGTGTTCTTTGGTATGGTACTTTGCATAGCCAAGGAATGAATTCTTCCCGGAATGAGTCAACGTGCAGTTTTTCTTCTAGTAGATCTAGGACGGTACGCCGGCAGACGTATACATGCGAGTCGCAGTATTTTGTTGATACTTTAGTTCGTGGATATCTAGGCAGGAAATTGTCAAGTAGCAAGGTTGAGAACGCGTAGTGCTTACAGCGTAAGGAGAGACATCCTAAGCTCCAGTTCTTCGCCATTCAGGTCCCTGTCATCTGCGGTGTCGATGTGAAGTAAAGTGCCACTTTTGTCATCCCACACTACGGCGACTGGAGGAAAAGCAGGACTCCAGTCATCCGGCTCGCTTACTTTCTCCGTCTCATTCGATGCAAACCAGTATGTGGTTGCGATGGCGCCGTCAGATATTCGGTCAGATCTAAACTTGTTCAAGATGGTGGTAAGGGAAAGAGAGGGCGGAGGTAGGAAATCGCAAGGCAAGACAACAAAATCTGACTGTATGCGGTGGGCAAAGTGCCGCAATAAAGAGCAGGTCCCGACACTAGCATCCATGGTCTCATCGTACGTCTGCAAGTCGATGCGCAGCGACACGTTCGTTTCCGAGTGAATATGGTTGGAAATTGCATGGCGATGGACCGTCGGGCAAATGAGGACGACGTCTGTATAATGGAATTATCAGCCCTGAAGGCGGTCGATGGTAGCAGTGACCGCACCCTTGATGCCTGAGAGTTCCAACCAAGCAAAAACATAGTCTATCATGGGCTTATTCGCGACAGGCAGAAGAGCCTTGGGGCACGGTTCATCGCCGTAATCGCTCGTTAAAGGTATTAGCCTGCAACGACTCAGTACTGGAAAAATGCTATCAGAATGTTGCACGTACTCGGCACCAAAGCCAGCGAGGACGACGGCAGTGAATTCGCGAGTAACCAGCGGCGATATTGAAATGTCGAGATCCATGATGATGGTGCAGAAGCAAGGCTCAAAGTCGACTCACACGGCGAGCGCGACTTTCCTTCGAACGTCCATGTGCGCGGATGTCGCAGCCGTCCGTCCTCACCCTCTACAAGCGTCTCGAGACCATTGGCCGAGGTGCCTACGGTTCTGTCTCTAAGGGCATCCATATACCTACCGGGAACGTCGTCGCTCTGAAAATCATCGACCTCGACACTGCCGACGATGACGTCGGCGACATCCAACGCGAGGTGGCATTACTGTCGCAGCTGCGCGATGCCCCCAACATTACTCAGTATTTCGGCTGCTATATGGACGGTCCTAGGGTGTGGATTGCAATGGAGTACGCTGACGGAGGCAGCGTGCTGTCCCTGATGAAGGCATCACGGGGAGGCTGCTTAGAAGAGAAATTCATGGCGGTCATCGTCCGCGAGGTGCTCATTGGCTTGAGCTACCTCCACAAGGTTCCTGTTATCCACAGGGACCTCAAAGCTGCCAACGTTCTCGTCAGCGCGACGTGCAAGGTCATGATATGTGATTTTGGTGTCTCGGCGCTGCTGGCAACAACATCGAGCAAACGGAACACGATGACGGGGACGCTGCACTTCATGGCACCAGAGGTATTGCATACGAACCCAGCGTACGATGCAAAAATCGATATATGGAGCCTGGGTATCATGATATACGAGATGGCGAAGGGGTCTCCCCCTCATTCCAACCTTGCAAGTGCAGAAGCAATCGTCGATACTATCTCGAAGATGAAGCCCCCTCGACTGCAGGATAGTGAGGCTGGAAAGGATATGAGGGACTTCATGGCAATGTGCTTCCGAGAGTTGCCCAGTGAGGTATGTAAATCATTTCTTTCCGTTCTGCCTTGATCTTATGGGCTGGGCAGCGTTCATCAGCGGACGAACTGTCCAAAGCAAAATGGATGAAATCCAATGCCAAAGTTCCAAATTCCATTCTACAGGAAGCAGTTCGTCGTCTACACCAGGCGGGACCAAGGGCGAGTCTAGCAGGACCTCTAGCTTGGGAAGTCGACGAGTATGTTGCATCCAGCATTTACTTTGCGTCATCATTAACCACCCTATATAGCCATGACGAGAGCAGCGACAACGAGCGACCTTGGGAATTTGATACCGTTCGCGGCCGCCCATTCGCCACAATTGAAGACGACTTCATTCCTCTGGATCCCGACTATGAAGAAATGCCGCCGCCTCCACCGCCTAGCGCACGCCCCGCATTTCCTTCTTCGCTTCGTGGTTTATTCGAAGGCGAATCGGCCCCAGATCCCTTTAGTCACCAACTGTCTCTTCCCCAACGAGGTACTCCCAGTCCACCACCACCAAAATCGACACCTAGTTACGACCGCACCATAAAGGCGCCTACCTCCCCCCTTGGAGGCTTCATCCAAGGTCTTACTCACGACGTCGCTGAGACCGCACGAAGTTTCGTATTCCCCAAATCAGCTCGTTCCAGATCCGGACTATCCAGCATTTCGGGTTCTGATGATGAACGCTCGCAGCCAACATTTCCATTCCCATCAAAAGGGGACAGTTTGCCTTCCCAAGAGCCGAATATGCCTTTAACCATCGACATCGACAAAGCTGTGGAGCTTGCCCAGCACTCCACACCCTCTGCTCGGTCTGCCCACTCATATCGCGACATTCGGTCTACACGTGGACTTGCTGATATCGAGATACCCCCTCTTTCCCAAGATACCAAACCCATCGAACTCTCAACGACACCCAATGCTGCCCCGACATCCGATCCCCCGAATTCGACCCTTACAGCAAGAAATACAACACCCTTAAGACGCTCTCCTATGCTGGTGGACAGCGAGCCTCAGAGAGGTCGTCGCCAAGTAGACCTGGCATCCCCCACTGCATTCCAATTTCCCCCTTCGTCATCATCCGCATCGTCTATAATACAACCCACACTACCCTTACATCCGCGAGTACGCAAAGAAGCGCCCATAACGAAGAGCCTGAGTCCTCAGTCTTCCCACCAGTCGACGTATTCTCTGGACATATCAGGGACTGTACGACGTGCACCGTCTGCATCTAGCCCTCGATCTTCTCCACCGATAACCCGGACTCGGTCAGCGACCGCACTTCCAGAGACAGTCGTGTACAAAGCAGGGCCGATTCCTCCACGAAGCCCGTCTCCGCCTCTAATGCCCCCGGTAAAACCGTTTGCGGGGCGTCGCGATCGTAGCGGCAGTGATTCAAGTGGTTCCTACCGAACAAATGGTTTAGGTACACCGGGGCTGAAAGATGTCTTGAAGGTTTGTTATTCGCTGTACTTGCGTACAAATCAACACTCATACATTGCAGATCCCTTCTCTCACTTCCGAACACCAACTTGGCCTGTCCGACCTACTTCCTCCTTCCCCATCTGCGGCAGGTACCACACGGAATTTCTCGCCGACGCCTAGTCATCTCAACTCTTCGACGACCTACACACCTTACCCGTTCTCATCCCAACAGACTTCGGCATTCAGAGACGCTGTACCTCCAACAACGTCGTCTTCGTTCATATTGGGTCTCCCTCGAACTAGTTCTCCACCGCCTTTGGATTTGCGGTCCGAACCTCTTACTTCAGGACATTCTCGGTCTGAATCGCATTCAGTTAACCTTCCATCTTTGTCGTCGCTCGTCCTGCCGTCTCTGCGGCCTCTTGATTATTCTGCCTTGGTTGGAGCGGACCAGACGCGCGCCGAACTTGCCAGGACCATCGAAGATCTCAGTCGCTGTCTTACGGTAGTCGAAATCGGGCTCAATGGCATGCTCGATAGTGTCCGGGGAGACGCCATCGAAGAAGAGCAAGAAGACTCATTCATCGACGGTAGTTATGCAGACACATTAGCGGATTACTCGCATGTTAACGGTGTAACATCATGATAACGCCCAAGGCCAGGCAGGCCAGGTTGATGACTATCACGAAAAGGAGGAATACACTTATATTTAGAGGGGAACATCTCATATTAATCTATGTCTGCTTCGGCTTGCCTACGCTGTTCCTCGTCGGAATCTGAGTCTGAAGGCTCGGCATTGTTCCCGGCACCCCAGAAGCTTCCTACCCAATTGCTGAACATACGGAAGGGCTGCATAGAATGGACAACACAATCAGAAGAGAACAAAGATGGGATGTGCTTTGGCTTACCCCAGCCATTGGAGCAATATCTTCCTCGCTATCTTCATCTTCATCCTCATCGTCCTCACTTTCAGCTAATGCCGGTTCGGGTTCGGGTTCGGGTTGCTGGTCTGCCCAGTCCAACTCAATCTCCCCGGGCATCCCACCAGGCATCCCCATACCTGCTTCATTTTGGACCATGATGTCCTGAAGGTCATCCAGCATATCCTGAGGAAGATCCTGGAACGCCTGAAGAAACTGCATGACACCACCGGGAAACATCGCAGCAACTTGGGGTGCGGCCATTAGAGCCTATAGTCCGTGGAATGAATATTATATAAAACATGGACATGTATGTAATACGTACCTCTATTTGTGCCCTAGTATTCGCATCGGGAATGATTTGAGCTAGTCTTCTTTCCTGTGCTTGACGTTGGCGCCTAGTCAAAGGCTCGTGCATATCAATGTCAACGCCCTTGAAGAACACCTCGTCGTAGTTTGTTAAAGCCGTTGGGGGAGGAAGGGGATCACAGTCCAAAGACTTCCGGGCGAGAATCTCCCTGGGAATGTACCGGAACAGATTGCGATACTCCAGCACCATGACATGTCGATAAGCCGCGTACTGGAGATTCTTATGACCGAACAGTTCCAAAAACGTCTTGCGTTCATCTGTAACGGGAAGAGAAGACGGGAGGGTCGTCTTGGAGAAGTGCGTAGTTACGGTCTCGCTGAACCACTCGGCGTGATCTTTCCATAATGGCAGCGACCGCTGAACGTACAGATGAGATAAAAGGTGAAGGATCGCAAACGGTTCTTTTAACGAGCTAAACGGACTGAGTTCAATGGCAAGGCCTGTAGTAGAAGCTAGTGCACGCACTTTCCATCTGTTTCAATTCTGAAATCACGGTGACCACGTATTGACGTTGGCAACGAGACTTCGAGTTTGTCTGCTAGAACGGGAACAACCGAGGGGAATGATTTGACGGCCTCAATCAATGCCTCTGCACTTGATTCCCTTTGCTGGAGGGAGATGTTTAGTGAAAGCTCCATCAATGTCAATGATTAGAATACCTTGGCAACATGGCTAACTTTCAGTGCCAATGCTCTTGCATACATCCAACCAGGTAGTACGCTAAGATTGATGTGAACCCCCTTCTCCTGACGTCTCTGCTTGAAGAGATCGAACATCTCCAATAGCCATCCAGTCATGCTGCCTTTGAAAGCAAGATAGTCAAGATGATAAAGAGCCCCGTGTGGATCGTTCCACGGGTCAAGCGAGTACATTAGACGCGCAAACTCAAAAGCTGTGCGTAAACATCCTCTGCGCTGAAGATCTCTGATTATCGTATATCAGAAGAAGAAAATCATGACCATGATCATGATATCACTCACGCAGCTTGACGATGTAGAGCTAAAAAGAAAGGACGATTCTCGACAAAGTCAAACGCAAGGCGGTTCAGACCACTTGTGAACGTGAATGCCCCGATGAAGGACCGTTCATAAGCGAACAAAGCTCTGTCGATAAAGTCGACAGCCTGGGAATGTTCCTCGCGATGTCTGAATACTTGGGCCATCTGTAATAACGTATCAGCATGCCAGGGCATACTTCGGCACATGTCGAATAAGCCCTGAGGGTCTAAGGCGACAGTGAGGAAAGCTTTTCGTCGCATAAATATGCAGGCGTACCACCAGCTTGCACGGTCTGTATGAACACCTTGGTCATACTTTTGTATTTTTTGCTGTATTCAACACTCCACCACTTTTCTCCTGGAACGGAACCGGCTCCTTGATGCTTTAACTCGCTGTAAGTAAGAGGCCGAATCGATAAGCCTTCACGTGTCCGTGCTTGGGCCCAAGCTGGTTGCGGCCGAGTCAAATGAGACCGCAGCGCAGTGGGTTGCCTGCGAGACGACGATGTTGCCCCTGGTGTATCTGCTTTACTCGCTTGGACGACCTTGGAGCCAAAGAATTTGCGCATCTCGGCCTCACTATCGAGATGTGATAATGATACGGATAACAGAGAGGCTAGCGCATCCACAGAAGCTTGAGTGGTGATACCGGAAGACGAAGGTGCATTCGAATACCTGTCTGGGTGTGAGATTATGAAAATTACGGTCTAACTGTATACGCACTTGAGTGAGAGCTCTGCAAGCACCTCATCAAGTTCATCCTTGTCCGCTTTCCGAGCCTTTGCTTTGGCCTTTTTGGCCGCCTTTTTCTCATTCCTTACAGTCGGGGTGCTGGAGCGAGATACCTTTGGCGGTGTGTTCACTGTAGCAGCAGCTGTTGCCGGAGCCTTTTTCTTCTTCTTGGACTACGTATATTGTCAGCGACCGTTGGAACGGACTGATTCGAAAACGAACTTTTTTCGATTTCGTCGAGGCCGCTATCAAGTCATCGCCATCATCGTCATCATCTGCAGGATCAAAGAGCTGTATATTAGTTCAGTGAGCTGCGAAAGGGTGGAGGATATCGACGTACTGCTGCAAAACCAGCAACAGCAGGCTTCGCTGTCTCTTCCTCGCTATGGTTCAAGTCGTCAAAGTTTGAGGATCCCCCGAGAGTTTCGAGTTCTTCAAGTTCCCTTTGCTGTCGCTTGTTGAGCCTAGGAGGCATTCCGAATATCGCAGGTCGAAGTAAAGAGTCAAGATGTGTGCCGTGTGGCTGTGCGCTTCCGAGCCAATCTCTTTTTGGCACTCACCGCTGCAGATACGGGCCGATCTCCGAGCGCGATCCCAAAAAAGAATGTTCGTTATAGGTACCTGAGTATCAGCACTGAAATTATTTCAGAGGGGCATAAACGTCGGACATATTATAGACACTGGACATAGTGCCACTGCTGTACCACGTACTATCCTGTCACATCGAGACCAAAGCTCATCCTATAAAGGACATCCAAGCTTCAGGGAAAAGGGTGTATATAAAAAGGCGATAGTGCAACACATGGACCGTTGGTTAAGGTTAGCGTATATCAGGACAAAACTTGATGTTCATCGTCAAGCTCAAGCTTAGTAGGCGCATGATGTCACTTATATTGAACTCGTGCTAAACATATTACATGCAATCGATAAACATGATTGAGCTGTGCGCACCAAACCTCCAAAACCTAGCGTTTTACACCTCGTACCAAACGTGCTCGTGTTCATGATGTTAGTGCGGGAAGGTGTCATGGGATCTCCAGGGGTTGAATTTTCGGAGCCAAGCAGACATTGAATACGTTCTTCTGGCACCCCAAGTTTGTCGCCTAGGAAACTCTTTCAATAATGCATCCGATACGTAACCGTATAAGGGATGGCGCTCATACGCATCGATGCCCATGAGAACGGCCCAAAAGCGAGACGTGCCAATACGATACCGGGCCTACGGGTTAGGATGTACATAAGGACCCTGGCATGACTGGGGTAAACGCTTACGCCTCGGTTCACCGAAGGCATTCCACGAAGAGAAAGAGGCTTATGCAAGCCCTCCACGTTGTCGTTATGTGATGTTTCATTTCGAAAGATACTGTGGGCGGCATTACCGATACGCTCCCGTAACATTCCACGCTTTTTTCTTCTTATAAGCCGACGCCGTGTATGCTCTCTGGAGAGGCCACCCCAGATTCCTTTACAAACCGAGCTTCTACTCCATCAGTCTTATTTACCTACACAGAACATTTTCGAATGGGGGCTGCAGCGCCCCAAAACGAAATCGTACCGGACAACTGCTTTGTGGGGCCATCTCTCTTGTAACTGATCGTGGATGAATGTAAGGACTGAACAGTCGACGAAAATACACACACAATGGATTTCTGACGAATACGAGTAGTGTCGTATGTCAAAGCTATTCTCACCGAGGTAGCTGCACTAAGCTAAATCTTGGGATCTCTTCAGCTACGTTTGTGACCACAAAGGGCTCTTGACCGGAGTATTGAACTGCTCGAACGGGGCCGGATATCATACTCAACATTACCCTCGTCAAAAATATTAGAACGGCAAAAATTTCCCTGTCGCAGGTGACGTCAAGGTACAGATGATAAAGGCTTGACGAAATCAGCGCCACGATAACAGAGCGGGAGCGAAAAACTCAACGATGCCATTAGGAATGGTCAATGTTGACGTTGGTCTAAAATTCATCATAAAATTTACTCTATAAAAATTCGAGTCCAATCCCAACCTGGATGCCTCTCCTGAGGCCATCACTTTTATTTGCGACTAAAGGTAGTCCGAAATTGACCTCCACGCGCACGGGATCGAATCGATAAATGAGTCCCACCCCTGCTGAGATGGACGGCCGCGTTATCACGTCTTTCACGCTTTCCATCACCGAACGAGCTGAAATACAATGAGGATTTCGAAATTGCCAAAATAACTTGCTGGCTCACATTTATCCTTGTTGTCTAATCGCCCAGCATTTACCCAGGCGTGTGTTTTGAGGGGCCAGTCCGGTTTCAATGGTAGATTTGACACAACACTGACTCCAGCGGACCAATACATATCACCTCCCAATGAATCTTCTGCAAATGAGGGTCATTTACAGAGTGTACAAAGAGCGGTATTGTTTTACTTACGTCCATCTCGCGGACCTAGACCGTTAGGCTTAAATGCACGAACGGACATCGGTCCCCCAAGCTGGAACCTGTCAGAGAACAGCGTTGGTCGCGAAATACCGAACATCAACCCCGAACGGAGGGCCAAAGAGGCGGACTTGACTGTAGACTTAGAAAAAACTAGTACTGAGATAAACTATACTCACCACTCCTGACAGAAGCGAGCGAGAGACTTGGGTCTCTGCCTCGGCCTTGTAGAACGACGCGTCGCCACCCAAGCCTGCCACTTCCTGGTAGAGCTTCGCGTATACACCTCGTGAAGCACTTATCCTATCGTCTCGTGTGTCCAGCGTGTACGCGTAAGATATCGACGACTTGAATGTTGTACCTGCAGCTTGCCGCATACTACGTATCATCAACACAGATACAACAGTGACATCGACGGGACCTACCTCATGGAAGCAGTTGGCGTCAGCCCCCCAATATTCCTCAACACTCCTTCGTATGCTAATTCGTGGATCCCCGTATTAGGCGTCCCGTTCTAAACAGAACCAAAGATGAAAACCATAGGCGTACACACGAAACAGGCGGCTGACCTAGCTCACCCTGAGAATAGCCTTGAGACCCTGAAGAGACTCCCAGCAACTCGCAAAACTTGTATTATCCCGCTGCGTCGCAAATACAGCAAGTTCTGCCCGCGTGTCCAGGTCAGGCGTAATTGGCGCCGACAGTGTTCCGTGGTAAGACTGCCTCGTCGTCGTACCAGTAGAAACGTTCGCTTCGAACATCTCCGCGCCTCCAAAAACGTTCCGTACACGCGCCGTGATGCTCTAACAGGATATAAGAGCAGGCCAGAAAAAGAGGAAAGCAACACACGGCGCTGCCTTCATTGTTCCCAAACTCCGTAGCGGACTTTACGAAAAAGCGGCCTTTTTCTTTTGCTTTGACGACGACATCGACGTCCCTTGGACTTGATAATACGTCCCTTGCACTGCTCAAGGCGTGTATCTACCGAGCCAAAGATATCTGCCTGGTGCAGGACTTCCGAAATGCGGCGCGTTGCGTGGAGAACCGCTTCGACGTTGCTGCCTTCCGCTGCTGGTACCAAAGGTTTGACCAAGAATCCTATGAACGAATTTCTTGTATTTTCAGCCCCTTCAACGCGCACCGAGTGTATACGCAACGGCGTCGAGAGATTGTTATTTATCTGGCCCACAGCATCAGCCTTCGCCTGGAAAAAAGCGAAGGCGAACGCACCAGCTCTGATAGATGTAGCACAGCTGATTCGTACTCTCCTCGAAGCTTCCGTGCCCTGCGAGCTTCTGCCCATTTCAGCAGGTTCTCGATATCATCCGGCTCTTGGTCTCGCGGAGACGATGAATTTTGCAAGGGGGGGCTCAGGGGAGGGGTACTACCTGAATCCATGCAAGGACGCCTAGAAATCATTGGAACCACCTATATATGAATAGAAATATGGCCGTACCTACTACCAAATCCAAGAAAATTGTCGCTGTCGGTTTCGGAAAGTAACGTGGAGATGGCAAAGAGGTGATTTCTATTTTCGGCTTTGATGCGGATATATATTTTCTCCATGAAAAATAGTAATGACGTCTAGAGTCTGAAATCCGTGATGTATTACGCCCAGTTACTACTAATACCCTGAATCCATTAAATATTTGTAGAGTTTAGTAATTTGCTCTGTGGGCCATGCATGTAGGGGAAAAATATTTAAAAATCAAACAAGCTGGAATGCAGATCCACCCGCTGCGGCATCAAGCTCTACAATCTCATTCAGACCTTGAGAAAACAAGACGTTAGGGCCGTGCGTTGTCATTAGTACAAGCTGGGACCTACCCATGACCTCAAAGAACTTCTTTGGATCCATTCCCTGGGCAGAGATAAAGTCTGTGCCCGTCTTCTTCAAGGATTTCATCGCAGCGCGGCAAGCATGTACCATGGCGACACAGGATACCAGAGAGAAGACTATGGAATAATTAGCATCTGTCCCTCCAACTATAGGAGGCGGAAGAAACTCACTGATCATCTTGGCTCCCATTTGTTCAGCTTCAAAGTATGTGAAGGACGGCGTCAAGCCACCGGAGATGACATTTACGAGGACCTGGAATTATCTGAGATCAAGTGCGCGACACGCCAACGGAGGACATACAGGAGTAGGAGCCAATGCCGCAACGGTGGACTCGAGCAAGTCCTTGGTCTTCACACCCTCAATAAAGCAGACATCAGCACCAGCTGCTGCAGCTAGCTTGAGGCGAGCGATGGCTTCGTCCATTCCCAACACTTGAGCGGAGTCCGTTCGCCCAATGATAACCTATCCGGTCGTCAGTATCATAGGCAAGAGAATGCTGGTCTTACGGACAGACTTACAAAGTCTGAATCCCCAGGGATACTATCACGAGCGATAACGGCGGCGCGGATGCGAGTAATGAATTCCTCTCGTGAGACGACCTGCTTGCCCAGAAGATGACCGCACCGTTTGGTCTGCACCTGGTCCTCAATGTGGCAGGCAGCGATTCCTGCCCTGGCATATTGACGGACCGTGCGTGCGACCATAGCAGGTCCACCGAAACTGAGGGCAAGTCATTAGGTTGGCAGAAATAGATAGGGTTGGTGCGCATACCCTGTGTCTGCATCAGCGATGACTGGCACTGATGGGTTCAGACTAGAAACCATTTGTCCAGCCTTGAGAACGATAAGAATAAGTTACCTGATAATTAGAACAGGAAAGAGCTACTTACACCGACGAAGTCAGTTGAGAGTAGCAATGGCCAAGTCGGGTTGACCCATACGAGAAGCCGTAGTGGCGGCGCCACTATCAAAATCCATTGATGAGTCTAGTGATTCAGGAGCGCGCGGAAAAAGGATCTTCACCTTTGATAAAGGCAGTCGAAACCAGCTTCCAAAGCGCACCGTGCACTGATCCCGTCACAGATGCCAGGAGCGACCTTTCATTAGTCTATTAGCGTATACTATCTTCAAAGTAATCGCTCGACTTACGACAATGCCCTGGGCGGGCAAGCATTTGACGAAGGCGGGTCGCAGGGTTAGGCGACAGCGGCCCCTCCAAAAAGTTCTTGGGGTCAAGGCGAGCATTGTAATATACACCCGACTCTCGTGTCGGTTCTTCGACAGCAACGGGAGCAAGGGCCTCAGGCTCGGAAGCGGGGGTCTCAAGTGCAACGGAGTAGCTAGGAGCAGGCATGTCGATGGATACAAGGAGCTTGTGAGTATCACTAGAACCGATAGAAGTTTGGATCGTTGGGGATGGGGAACCGACAATGATTTTCCTCCTCTTTTTATACGGGTCAACGAAATGTTCGTGCTGCCAGTACGGGGCTAGATAGCCGGGCCGATAAAGCAGGATTCCAGGTCGCAGGATCTGTCCTTGGACTTACGAGGATCATCGATAGACACGCGAGTTCGTGTCCACAGAATATCTTGGCGATCGGTATTAGAACGGGAATAACAGAGTCGCAGGAAAAGTAACAATTTTGAGTGTCGCGATATGTCTTGGCATTCCTTCGGACTTTGATAGGGCGTCTCGGAGCGTAATACTGGCGGGACGCAGTATGATTTGCTCCGCCTACCCGTTGTTCGAAAGGCACCAGCGTGGGAATGTTAGCCCAGGGCGGTTCGTAAGACACGAAGAATCAGACAAACAGGGAAAAGATATACCACCGACGTGACGGTATCAATCAGCACACAACCACGAATCACCAACAGAGAAGTCACAAGTGCACAACATGGACTTGGCGGTGAATCTCCCACAAAGATCACGAAGCGACGATGGTAGTCTATTAGGATCATCCTGCAGGGCCAAGCAACTCTTGAGAGACCTGCATTAGTCGTATTCAGTGCTTCAAACATGTCTCGTGAAGCCCTGACGTCCATGGGGCAGGAGAATTGGACTAGACGTGGACTTGAAGATTGTCCGAGTCCGCCTTTCGAGCTTGGCATTTTCGTCTTACCGCAGTTAATCCATCAAGCACACATGCGGTGGACCAAAAACTCCTGTAAAAGGGCTCCGGGTGTAAAAGATCGATCTTTGCGGAACGCCGACAAGGTAAAGTCGCCTAATGGCGTGGAAAGATTGAGCCGGTGGGCGGTGATTTGAGAGAGAAGAGGACCTGCCAAAGAGACCCGTCAGAAAACAGTTCCTTCGTGGTATGAGTGAACGCCGCTGTACAGTAGAGTCTTGGCCTTCTCAGAAGTGTCGTGACTGTCAAGATCGCCCGGCTTTGGATAGAGCGAAAATCATCTGACATTCCCAGTCACAATGCCCCAGACGATAGCAATCAGTACGAGTTATGGCTTGGCAGGGATCCAGGTTCATTTTAGCGGGCTTTCGCTGTCGGTATTGAAGTTGTAGATCAGCACTGGTCATCAGTAATTGCGGGCTTTTGTCGGTCAGGGAGAGATACTTACGTTCCAGATCGACCATTCGTGTCTTACCGAATGGTCGAAAGTAAGCTACGAAAATCCTTACACCGGAATGAAGTCCGAGAACAAAACTGAACTTCAACCAGTGCCAAAATGGCTGCATGTCACGGTCAGGTGATCCCGGGACATGGCGTGACAGACGCGAGTCATCTGTTCAAATTTAGGCTTCGCTGCCGACTCTGACCGGTTCACCCCTAGTTCTGACTAAGGAGCCTATCTGTCATTGTTCTCTACCATCATCTGCCAATGCCAGCTATAAGAACCTCCGTGAATTCTATTCCTTCATCTATCCTCAAATCCAGTCCACCACTCGGTTCGGAACTTCGAGGCAAAGTGGCAATAAATCGGGAGCAGCCATGTAAGTTTCAGTCTGTCCAGAGTGACACTGAATGGTCATGGCCCCCAGGTGATACTTTCTACCCCATCCAACCTGCCGAAAGAGCGTTGTATCGCACCAAGGATGGTAAGGTACGGAACTGCTGGTCGTCCCAATGACAGCGTTATCTGAGAAGCATCCCAGAAAGTCACGCCGCACCAATGGGATGTCTATGATTTTACGCGAAAAATCCCCTCCGGCAACGTGACTACGTA
Organism: Armillaria mellea; assembly: GCA_030407055.1. Classification (NCBI taxonomy): domain Eukaryota; kingdom Fungi; phylum Basidiomycota; class Agaricomycetes; order Agaricales; family Physalacriaceae; genus Armillaria; species Armillaria mellea. The sequence goes on from JAUDZF010000005.1 coordinate 4,060,679, forward strand.
CAAAGTTGTCAGTTCAGCAATCGGAGGATCACCGCGTTCAGGTGCGTCTCACGACTAAGGTGTGATATCTAGAGTTAAATCATGGAACAGTCGGGAGTGCCCTCAGAAACAACCCATTCGCCCCATACGTGCCCTGTCATCGGGTAATTGCCAGCAACCTCTTTGTCGGCGGCTTTCTTGGTGAATGGGGACAAGAGGCTAAGACAGGCACGCAGGTCAATCGTAAATTGGCTTTGCTGAAAGAAGAAGGTGTGTTCTTCACACAAGATGGGTACCTTGAGAATGAAGACGGGAAGGTCGTTTGGCAGCCAGGTGCCCAGTAGTAATCCTTCAACGTGACCTAGTAATCAATTGGGCTTGACTTGCATCACCTGGCCGGAGCATCCATCCCTATTCAAAGGAATTCATATTCTGTGCCTAGCTTAATCACACGGGAAAACTAATAATCCACTACTAGTAGAAGTAGAGCACTACAGCGAGTCCAGGACCTCCCAACCTAACGCTCTTCCCTACCTACCGACCCTCCGCCTTAGTTACAGTTAGCAACGACGTCGCTGCCAGCGCTGATCGTATCATTGAGCTTGCTTTGAGCCGTTGCAGTCGCGGCGTCGCCTCTGTTGGCCAACAGTCGCAATGGTTGGTAAGAATGCAGATAAGGATCAAAGAGAAACAACTTGCGTGGTGATTCCATTCAACGCCGTCTGCGCGGAAAGCAACCCATTCTTGACTTGGTCGCGGGCATCAGCAGGAGCAGTCTGTCCCGTCAAAAGAGAGGCAGCGATGGTCTTGATACCGGCACTAGCAGAGTCTAATCCCGTCTGCGCGTCAGTGACTGCAGTTGCTGTGCCATTAGCACTGTTAGGGCATCGATCAGTATGCGGTTCATGTATTGATCGAGTCGGACAGCGCTCTTACCTGGTATCAATCTGCTTGACCGCAGATTTGGTCGCCGCAAGACTGGAAACCGTCTTGAGACGCGCAGCGTTGCATGCAATATCACCGATCTGGCGGCTGTGGAGAGGGGCTGAAAACTTCATCAGTAAAGCGACTATCGGAGTTTTCAACACCCCACCTACCAGCCTCAACTTGGAAGAAGTAAGCCATCAAGGCTGCGAACAAAAGAGTGATAAAGAAACGAGCCATTGTCGAAGAATGGGTGAAGAAGATGAGGCAATGAATAGGAGTGAAGGGAAAGCTGGAAGGATGACACCAGGTCTGGGTAGAAAGTCGAATGGTGAATCTCAAGGTAGCCCGAGCTACTTATACTTGGCATCGTGGCTCGTACCAGCCACTTCTATGTCGAAAACAGTCTCATTGACGTTCGAAATGAACCCATGCGTGACCATCGTACAGCCTTGAGTTGACATAGCGATTCAAATCAGACTCACCAGCATGAGAAGAACGAGAAGACCGACTGAGATTCCAGGGGATGTTGCTTAATTGTCTATAGACCCTCTAGGTCAAGGGGCTGTGAGATAGACTTGAGCTTGAATAAATCACCAGCAGCGCACCGGGTGCAGTTTAAAGTTCAACACGGCAGCGATTAGAAGAATACCCACGTCTACCAATATGAATCGCTGAACAACTGCCGGTAATATGCTTCAGATGAAATGAGCCGTTTTCCACATCAGAGCAGCCCACTCGCTTTGGCGGTCAGCGTGAAGCACGGGAGCAGTCGCAAAGACGTTCGCATCACCGAACATGACGACACATACAGCTGGATGGCTGCCGATACGCGTCCTTACGTACTTGGATTGCCATTAATCGGGGTTCAGGGGGAAAAAGTGAATGAGAATGATCTGCAGAGAATTAAGTACACCACACCGTAAGACCGGCTTCCCATACTTTCCGGGTGCAAAAGACTAGAGTTGACAGCGGCAGATGGTTGCCGTACGTGCCAAAAAAGCATAAATATGTATTGACTTTGACGCGAATGAAGGCTAGTATTTTTGGAAGAGAGACTCGGAGAGCGCTGGCCGTTCGATCAACCCCAGTCCGTACGGTTCCGTTCATGCAGCGCCTTCAGGACCTTGCATATCGACTTGTGCTTAGGCCAACCAGCTCTCTGACATCCCTGCGCAGAATTGAGCTTGAATAGAGGCATAATAGATTACCCCACCAACCTTCGAGCAATACCGCGTTTTGCACTTGGCGCAACCCGTTCCTATACGGGAGTTGCAAACTACGCATGACGAGAGAAGCCCGTCCTCTGAGCGCTTATGCAGTTCCGCGTTTAACTCTCGGAGCTTCGCAAGTCCGCACGGGAGAACCTGCACGTAATTTAGCAATCCTCAAACAGTTCGAGTTCCCACACTCGACGAACCAGGACGTTCGAGGAATCCTCGATCCTAAACCCATATTGCCCATCTGCAAACTGCTTGGGCATCCCATTCTTGATACAAATCGTGCTTCCCACTTTGCATTCCTTGGCGTCTGCGGCTGGATTGTCGGTATAGTAGGCGACCACCCAGTAATTTCCCGAAAGTTTATCCTCCACTCGAAACACTGGACGGAAGACAGACTCGTTTGATACAATCTAGGTGCAAGTCCAACATCAATAAAGCAGACACGGGTACTATAGCTAACCTCCGTAAGGATGTACCAGCTCTCTTTCTCGTTCGGAGGAAGGACAGGTATATGGGCGATATCAGGAAATGCGATAACATCATCAAGATCTAGGGCGTAGCGCGTCCGCGATCCGGGCATCTGCGAGTTTTGCATCTTGACCACTTGGAAATTGGCAGAGCTTGATGGTGATTGGTCAACGTCGAACTCGCCCAACCCGGAATTCCTGTCCGGTGAGCGCCCTTGTGTTACGTAATATGTCAAACGCGACTTTCAGTGAAAGCTGGTGTGGAAGTACATTGTACGATAGGCACAAAATATGGTGTAATAGGTTGTCCTATCTGACGCTCAGATCCAGGTGGCCAGCTTAGTCTACTCTGGTAACTATCATGGAGTGTCCCGGAAGCCCATCAAAAACTGCATGCTTTGGAATGCGGCCTAAACATATAGTTAGCTTGGAATATCTGCTCGTTTCTGATATTGTACGCACCTTGGGAGAGTATTGAGGGATCCTACGATTCACAAAGTAGCAGCGATCAGTTAAGAGCAGTGTCCTGTCAATTGCAAAGAACTTACATATGTCCGCTGAGCGCTACCTCTACAAAGGTCAGTCCCCGTTCAGTGTGGGCTGTACCCAGGGCTCCGACACCATCAACGATGAAACTGTCATTTTCGATGGGAGTTTGGAATCCTTGCAATCCATTCCCTGGTGGACCATCAAACATTCAGTCAGTCCGTTTGCCCATCAACAGCGAGATTGACGTACATGTCATGCTGAAAAAAATAGATATCGTTAACGCTCAGTCAGCGCTACCGCGAAAATTTTATGCTTACTTTTGGATCACAATTCTCGCCCTGAATGAATAAGCGAAACGGTTAACGGGGAGCGACATTAAGCAATGGTGTTAACATACCCTTCAGCGATCAGAATAAAGTCGGCGAGGCCATGCGCGATGACAGTGCGATTACTCTTCTCAATAACATTCGGCAAGACGGTGAACGAGGGGGGAGGGCTGGAATCTCCCTGAGGGAACACATCTATATTAGAGCACTCCGTCCATTCCACGTCAACCGGAGCATGTATGGCTTCCTTAACATCTTGTCGGTCAAAGTACAGCGGAGACAACTGAATGTCTTCAAAAGATCCTCTGGAATCAGATCAGTGATAGTCGATCCTTAGCGACTCCGACACTTACGGAAACCCGAGCACATCCCAGAGAACCGGAAAAGTGTCGAAGATGCGGTAGATGTTGAATGCGGGGTTAATGGTAAGAGCCGCATTGAAGATGGTGTTCCATAGATCGCATCCCCTGTCGGCTTCTATTGACCGTCCGGGAAGCGGAAGAAGCCCTTTGGGAGGGTATGTCGCAAATGTCTCTGTATATCCGGTGTAGTTGCACGCTGCGGCCTTGGCGTCGAGTTCGGAGAGAAAATCTTTCCTAATCACCACGTTCAACCAAAGTATGTATAAGGCGGCTCTGATACTAACGTGAAAGCAAACACTCCTTCGTACTTGTGGACAAAGTCGACGGCGGGAATCTGTTCTTGGACGACATCCCATCCAATGGTGGCTATAGTAGTGATTGGCGCATGGAACAGAAAGAATGATGCTCGAGATGCGTACGATCAGCAATCCAAATACCCTTCAGGTCCAAGTCCAGTTCACCAGGATGTTCGTAGATGTAATTGGCAACGTCTGACATATCAACACCGGATGTACTGGTAGCGGCCAGCTGTACTCACAAGGAACATACATTCCAGCATACTGATTTCATTCGTCAGCGATCATCAAGCGGACAGGGAAGGGAATAGCACTTACACTTTCACCCGTGACATACAGCTTCTTCCCCTTCAGTTCCGAGAAAACCTCCAAGAATTGTTGGAAGAAGCCAACGAGTTGTGCCGCCAGATCATCTTCATTCTATCGGGAGACAACTATTGGTTCATAGCGCGACAGACGATTAGGTGGAACGTACCGTTATCGTCGGCGTTCCTTGAGAAAAGCCTGTTCCAACTGGTTGCTCAACCCATAAGACACTTGAGAGATTGGTCCAGCTCATATCATTGACAATTGGCTTTGCTGTTCCGACTCCCCATTGGAAAGGCTATGAAACGGTCCTCGGTAAGCGACAAAAAGGTCCGGGAGAAATAACCTACTCCATTCTCTTGTAAAAAGCCTTCCAGGGAAGAACATCCAGGACCACCATTTGTCCTGAAAGAACATGGATTACGGCCACTGCAAATCTCAACCAAACGTGAGATTTACCAGAAAATGAGATCATCCATGCTGCCCTGCGGCCCGGGAGGGAAGAACCAGAAGAACAGCTGAACACAAGACGCGTGTTGATTACCACTAATCACTGTCTTGCACCGTGTGGAGTCACTGACCTTTCGCGTTTCATTGGGATCGGACGAGATAGGCATCAGGCCCGCCCAGCTGGGTCCTACGTCAAAGTCGACCTCAGGAATCCTTGCCCCATCGACCAAAAAGTCTACCGACGCTGCCGGTAAGCCAAATGCCGTAACCAAATAGGTGAGAATATCGCACTGGCCGCCTTGGGATTAGAGAACGTGATATTCTTTACTCCTGCGCGCCGCTCGAGGACGGTGCTGACTGTGGGCTGCGGTACGGAACGCCATAGCTTGGCCGCCTCCAGTTGTCGAGCCTGGATGTCGCTCTTGCGAATTTGGCGCGCGCCGTGGGCGAGGGCGGCTAGGCTGAGGAGAATCGTCACCAAGCGTAGGAACATGACCGTAGGTGGAGAGTCCATTTGCGTAGGGCACCACGGTATATATCATGGCCCGGGTAACCGGATCGCAGCGCGCGAGAAGCATTGCTGGCGCTTATTATTGTGTCTTACCGTGGGCGACACCGTGTTTGCGCTATATTTAGGTGGAGGCGTCCCTGAAGCACATGCAGTGAAGGGCTGTATAATTGTGTTGATAAGCTACTCCGCATGCTCTAAATCTAAGCAAGTCTAAGCTGTAGGAATGCTAGCACCCACTCAAATGGCGCTCAACACGCATTGCCTGACAAAGTAGTCGTGGAAACGGTCGTCGGGCGTCAGTTCAGGATGGAAAGTCGTGAGTAGGTGGTGCCCTTGTCGAAGCGCCACGATGGTCTTTGGATCCGAGTCATCCAGGCCTGAAAGAGTCGGGGGTAAAAACTCAGCGGGCAATCTAGCGAGGACTTGTATAGGTGTATCTTTTGGAGAACGTGAAAGTTCGAGAACGACCTGTACAAAAGAGATGAGTACGGCACCGAGAAACAATAGAGGACTTTGATAAATTGTAGAATCAGTTTCAGAGGAGATGTCGGCAGGCAACTATCAATCGCGCTAGACGCCCTGATGCCTATTCTTGTGGTGATCACAATAGCGTGGTCACGGACGACTGGAGTCGACTCTAGGACACCATTCTGACCCTGCAGAACACTCTTGGTGTATCGCTGGCAAAGATGTTGCCTCGAAGGTATCTCTGCCATATCAGCCTGAGCAGCACGTACCGGAGCTCGTATAAAAACACCCATGAACGGCGTTTCTGAATCCTTCATTTCCTCGACAATCAGCGGTACTTCAAAAGATTCCACCTATAGCGTCCGGTGTGAACGTTCATGACCAGTCAGAATCAGACGATTCCTCGTACTTGTGACCCCCAACCATTCCGGGCAATCGATATCGATATCCCTTGAAGCAGCTCCTGTCCCCCCCTTTTCGCGCCAACGACAGATTGCGCGAGGAGAATGGCGCCAGCGCAGGTCCCCCAGACAGGTTTAATTTTCACGAATTCCCGCAGCGGATCTAAAAGACCCGACAGGCGTGCTAGAAGCGCAATGGTGGTCGACTCTATCGAGTGCTTTCAGCAATGAAGCCGGTTACATACAAAGAAAAAGTCTGACCTCCGCCGGGAATAATGAGACCATCGCAGACGGCCAATTCTTCGGGGGTCCGGACCAGCACCACCGCTGGGCGAACGGGAAGAGATAGGCGTAGTATCGCCGCGTGATGCTCTGCGAAGGCTCCCTGCAAAGCTTGAGTAGAGAATCCAACATTATTAGATTGCTATGGCAAAATTATCGGTCCTCTCACCAAGAATGCCAATCGTTACTTGGATAGCCATGGGATGAGTCAGAGAGCGGGTCGACGGCGCTCCGGGATTCGAGTTCTGTCCTTTTGGCGATCGGCCACCAATACTATATCCGAAAATTTCCCTATGCTGCCGGAATAACAGATACACATTTTTGTGCCCAAGAAGCGTCCTCAAAGGTTGAAAACAAACAGAATCTGAGAATCCCACAAGCGCCATCTTCCGGGCCGTTCATGCCGCTCTGGCAGGCCGTGATGAAACAGTTACATAATCCACATCATCAGTGACTCGCGTAAGCGTTACGTGACAAATGTCGGAACATTTTGTGACTGTCTGTCGGCGCCGCCACCTTTTCTTTCTCTCTTACCACCACTATGTCTGACCTCGACGCTGACCTCTACGGCGGTTCGTCGACCTTTCCATCTCTCTAATGAAGAAACTCTCATTGATGCACCCTCTAGATCTCTACGACACTGATTTTGCTGATCAGGCCCCGGATGAAAAAGCGACGGCAGCCCCGGAACAAGCGCACCAAGAGTCAACACCGACGCCGGCCTCGAGACCACAAGAAACTGCCCCAGCAAAGCCTTCACCACCCTCAATCGATGTCAGGACACCCACTTTCTCGACACCCGCGGTCCAGACGCCCATTGCGCCTACGATATTGCCGCCGACACAGCAAATTCCAACGTACGAGCAGCCGCAGGATGATTATGGAGACTCCTCGCGGGCTGATGGGGGTTACCAGAACATCTCAGTTGCTGAGCGGACCATACGGCCTTCAGAAATGAAGGACGAGGGGTAAGATATCCGTCCATCATCATTTGTTTCAGGGCGCTATGGCATCACGTCTACTGTAATTCAGCATCTTTAGATGACTGTCGCGTAGTCGGTCCGTCTGTCATCTACACCAGCACCTAGCGTATCTGCGTTGTCTACGACTAGGCTAGGCTATGCACAAACAGTAGCGTCTCTATTTTATCATCCTCATTGCGACAATTCTGTCCTAGCCTACTGATACTAATAGCAATTTCTCTGTTTTTTTTCTGCATGTCTCCCTCCGTATATTCGTCAATGTCGCTTCTATCGTCTTTGGCACATTTCGACTCTATAGCAAGATGTTCATTGGTGGTCTCAATTGGGATACAACGGATGGTAGATATATAAAGTGTTGTGTTAACGCGTAGTACTTACTGCTCTTCCGTAGACTCTCTCCGTAATTACTTTTCGCAGTTCGGAAAAGTCGACGCTTGCACGATTATGCGTGATGCAGGCGGAAGGTCGAGATGTTTTGCCTTCCTTACCTTTGACGACCCTGCCAGTGTGAACGCCGTGATGGTCAAGGAACATTTCCTTGATGGCAAAGCAGTACGTTGACCTATGGACCGAAGATGAATATCGATGTTGATCCACTCCTAGATTGACCCTAAGCGAGCAATCCCTCGGCAAGAACACCAGCGTGCAACGAAGCTCTTTATAGGTGGTCTGGCAGGCAGTGTGACCTCCGAGTCCATGCGCGAATTCTTTTCACAGTTTGGCAAGGTCATCGACTCGACGGTCATGTTGGACCGGGAGACGGGCAGAAGCAAAGGCTTTGGCTTCATCTCCTTCGAAGACACCAATGTCCAGCCATTCCTGGGTTTCGGTAACTTGGAAATCGATGGTAAATTGGTAAGTGTATTCTAGCTATCACAACATGTCTAAACTAATTTTCTGCAGATTGATGTAAAGCTGGCCCAGCCGAGGTACCAGCGGGATAACTACAGCGAAGATAACCAGGCTGGGGCAGAATACACTGGGGCAGCTGCCGTCGGTAGAGGCGCTGGAGCCGTCGCCGCCCAGGCCAACTTCGGCAACCCCATGGCTGCTGCCACTGGCGCTGGAAACACACCTTTCGACCCGCAAGCTCTCGCCCAGCTGTATACGCGCATGTTCCAGATGACCGGCGGGGGCGCGATGAATCCGATGATGGCCGGTATGAACCCGATGATGGCGAGCATGGCTAACCCCGGCTTTGGGGTTCCTGGGAACATGAGGGGGATGGGCATGGGCATGGGTGGGGGAGGCATGAGCATGGGCAGGGGAGGCATGATGCAGGGGGCGGGTGCGACCAACCTGAACCCGAATATCCCGAGGGGGCCTCGCGGGGGCCCTGGTGGCCCCGGGGTGGGCCCTCAGAGAGCGGCACAGCGCGGACAGCACAACTACCACCCATATGCACGGTAATCGGGATTACTATATCAAAAATCTGCGAACCATCCATCGGTGGTCTTCTTTCCCGGATGATGTGTATAGTTGTGTTTTTTTTTTACTTATCCTTTTCGACTACCGTACTTTGTACAATTAAAAAGCACCTTTGGCATTTTCATGAGTAGATTTTACACGAGTCCTAGAGGTATGAGGAAAATGGAATCTGGGAAATTCTGTTGATAGGAAGCGGCGGTAACAAGCTTATCACTTCCTTTTGGCTTTTGTCTCTATGAGAAACTACTGCAGAGTTATTCCCTCATGGCCATTGAGCATCGTTAACCGTATTGCGGCCTCTGGTCCATGTCATCATGCACATATTAGCGTACCAGTAGATACTCTCTCTGGTATATGACTTCGCAATAAAGTAAAGCATATATGACTAAGATTTGGTATTCGTGATATAGCAACAAAAACAGTTAAAAATACAAACGAAGCGAGTTAAGTAGTGATATAGCTCTATGTGATTCTATCGTGCGAGCATGCTCTATCTGGTATGTTCTAAGTCGTCAGAAGTTCTTGCCATTCGACAAGCTTTCCTTCCTTACGGGGAGCGAAGACAGCAGCGAAAGCTGATTAAGTAGTAGTCGAAGGTGTCGAGCAGTCTTTTATGGGCTCGCGGCATAAACCGAGCGCTTCCTCAAGACATGTCCCCATTTCCACAATGACTATTTCAGAATGATCAGCGTGCAGAACAACACAGACATGCATGCAACATACCCAAAACACCGGCATAAGCAGGAAAGAAATACCAGCGAGTAGAGCAGAGCCCGGTCCAAGACCGAGATTCACAAAGAACGCACGTCCAAAGAGTGGAAATACACTGGCGATGGAGGAGCGGAACAGGTCATTCCCAGCGAGGACCGACGCAGCGTAAGTAGGGTACGCCGACGTGATATATGTCAGGATGCTCTGGAACGTGAGGTAGATTCCCGGGAGGTAGAGCGCAGCCCCGATGACGGGGACAATCCAGTGGATGCTCTCTTTCGAGGTGAATCCAAAGATGAGAACGCTCGTCGGGATGAAGATGCTTGCAATCAGACCGATCTCGAGGCGGATCTCAGGCGCAACGTCGATCCCTGCAGCAGCCGCTTTGGCATATCTAGGCCCAATGTGGTATTTCAGGTAGAAAACGTATCCGGTGTACTACAGAACGATTGTCAGCAGGGGACTCGGTAGAAAATTCACGACACTTACGGTAATGACACCAGAGACAACAAATGCGAGGAAGGGCAGACCACTAAGACCAAGGTTGAAGTGGTAGATGTCCGTGAATACAAGCGGGAACGCTTCAAACCATAGGTAAAAGATCGCGTCTGATAAAATATCGTCAATCAAGGATCCTACCAATACGGCGTGAGGAATTACTCACAGACGAATCCTAGGTAGACGTTGGCGAACATCAAAACAGGCTCCTTGGCAAGAATGAATGGACGGATCAGCGCCTCCTGCATTACCGCTCCAAGAGACGAGCCCTCCTTATCCTTTTCTCCCTGGGACCTCAGTTCCTGATTTCCTGTCAGTTTCCTCAGTCGCTGTGCGCGCTTCAGTAGGATCGTCGGTTCATAAGTCTCCGGAAGAAGTAGGAGGAGGAAGATGAACGCGAAACCGGCGATCCACAATAGCTCGTACTGAGGCCACCTCCATCCGTTGGCCTGTGCTGCGAACCCACCAATGACGGGGCCAGTGATCGGACCCGCCACAGCACCAAGTGCCCAGATTCCAAGAACATATGCGAATTGATGCATAGGGTAGATGTCCGCCATTGATGCACCTCCTGTAGCGAGCGCAGGACTGCCGACAAACCCGGTGAGGAACCGGAATGCCAGAACCGTGCTCATGTTTCTGGCGACGGCGACGGGCACCTGGAAGATGACGAAGAGGAACAAGGTGACCATGTACACCGGGTTCCGACCTATCCCCGGAAGTTCTTGCAGAGGGGCTAGAAACATGGGTCCGATACCGTACGCTGATAAAGAGTGTCAGTGCTGTGTGGATCGGAGTGGGGGGATGAGGAACGTACCGAGAACGTACAGAGAGAGTCCGAGAGTGGCTGTTGTCTGAGAGACATTGAAGTCAGCCATCAGGCCGGGGATGGATGGCGTGTAGATGGCAGAGCCAATATACACGCTGAAGGTCAGGAAACTGATGCTGAACGCGACAAATGCGCGCTTCCCTGGAGACCAATTTCTGGAAATATAATTCAGAACATACGTCTGATAGAAGTAGAAAGGACGCAAACCTTGGATTTTCTTGATCGTCGTCCCCGTACCATCCTACAATATATGGATCTGAGTTAAGGACTGCGTCGATCTGCTTTTGCTTCTCTGAGTCAAGATCTACAGCCAGCGTTGACTCTCGAGTCAGCTGTACTCCCGTCTTTTCCACGTCGCCGCATAGTGTTGTTGCGTCGGAGTCCGGGGACACAATTGTGGATGGTCTTTGAGAAGATCGAAGGATGAAATGCGGAGGAACTGCAAAGTCGGGTCGCTGGTCAGCATAAGGAAAGAAACGGCCATTTGAGATGTAGTTGATGGCTTGGCCAATGGTCGAGTCGCGGAAGATATCTTGGACCATGATGAGAGAAAGGACGGCTTGGGGAAGATGGATGCCTTCTCATTTTTGTCCATTTCTTTTATACACGCGAAAAACATCTTGACAGTAATTCAACCGGTGCTGAAGATGAATTATTCATCCAACCTCGAATGGTTGGTGATCAAAGTCGGCATTCCCCCTTTCAGCCAGTTTACATTCGTCATCATGTTCGGTGCTTTCCGTGCGGGGGAAAATAGACTCTCCTATTTGAGTCTGTCGCCAAAAGAACAGCACAGTAAGCCAGAGTAAGCCTATAGTAAGCCATTGCCAGGAGACTCGAGACTTTGGTGGTTGGGGACTCAGGTTGTCGATAATGTCAGTCAGTATGATTAGGAAACTTCGGGCTCGAGTATTGACCCCAGTGCTTTTCAACGCCAGCAACTGAGCGCTGGAGTGCTTGCAGTAAGGTGGAAGTAGGAGGAGAAGCTCGAAGCGCTCCTGACTAAACATACGAGGACGTGTCGCGAATTCGGTACAAAAGTGGGTCATATTTGCAACAAATCTGTTACATCTTGCGCAATTTGTGTGGATCCAGTTCCACTGTCGTCAAGTTTGGTCCTGGCTATGGAGGGTAGATAGGCTTTGGGACCCAGAGTGATATGGTATCAGTACAAGGTCGGTTGTGTCGGCACTGGCGATTGCCGAGACGCGTTGTTTGCATAATTCTGTGGCTGTGTACAAAATTTCCTGCATTCTCCTTCCACTTCCTCGGTCGCGTCCAGGCTAGGAATCCGCCGTTCTGCATGACCGCCTTACATGATTAGAAGGGGCTTATATGTAGGACGATGGGCGCAGCAATCACTTTCCACCCGTACCTTTACCTCGACCATCGCACAGTGGAAGGGCAGCAAAGGGAGTCAACAGAGGCTTCTCGACTCCCTGAGCAGCCTCTCTTCGTTACTCTCGTCCTCTGAGCACGGCAACAATGATGTAAAGAAATTTTTGCGGAAGAAACTCGACCATCGCGATGCTTATACCTCGTCTCGGGATCTCGTCTTCCAGAAGATCCTGACGCTGCTCGTTCAGCATCGGTCTTGGGACGTGGGAATATCTGTGTATGACCGAATGGTGGAGGAAAAACTCCAGGTGCCAGAACATCTGAGGGCTTGCTTCACGGTTGCAAAGTGGCTTCCGTTGCGGCGGTGGAAGAAGAAGCAGCACTCATTGGCTATTCGTCGGATTTGTGCAGCGTCTTCGTTCGAGGAAAAGCAGCTGTTGGATCTCTTGGATACATTTGACTGGTCGTCGCGTGCCGTCAGGGCGGCGTACCTCGTAGAGATATTTATCCACAGCAAGAGGAAGGGCTATGTCCCATCTCCCGTGGTCGTTAACAGACTCGTCGACCTGCAGACAAAAGCAGGTGACTTGGACGGAGCATTCGAATCTTTGCGGAAGCTTCGCCCCGGTGACGAAGAGAAAACTCTGCGGCCGTTCATATCCGCCATTGCACGCATGACCGACACAGGAAAAAATGACAAGACCACTCTCGAGGAGGTCATGGATCTCATGAAGAAGCGTGACATTGGTGCCGATACCTCTGTCTTCAATGTCCTCATGGCCCGCGAAATCAAACTCGGCGAGTACAGGGTCTACCCTCGCGTTCTATCGTACTACGAGGTCCTTCGAAACTTGCATGCCGCCACAGGCATCGGCCCCGACGTATACACCTTCCAGCATCTCTGCACCACTATGGGACGTCATTACGAGCCTAACCGAAGGGGCTGGGTACCAGGAAAAGACCAGTTCACCCCCCGTCATCTCTATCGCGACATGGTTGCCATCCACTTCAATGCCGAAGAGTCCAAAACCTCATCTGTCGACATGAGCGAGCTCTACAAGGACCAAAAGCTTCTGAACGCCATGCTATTCATGTTTCTCACCCTCGACGACCACGTCGGGGCCTTCGTCTCCCTGCGCGGGTTCACAAAGTTCGGAATTCCCGTAAATGCCAAGACGTTCGAGCACGTCGTCGAGCATCTCGCTCGGAAGATCTATCATGATAAACGAAAATGGATGCCGCTATTTTCGGATGGATTGAAGCTGGATGGGACCGTAGAGTTGATGGATCCCCGGTTGCTGACTCTGCTGCTCGCCTCGATGAGGAGGAGCAGGCGCGGCCTTGGAGGCTGTGTCGTTCCTACGCTTGATATGATTAGCGAGAAGACGGAAGTTCCCTCGAGCGCACGGCTCGACTTGGCTCCCCTTGGGGATGCGTTGTTGCAGGCCGCGTACAATGCAGAGACGCACCGAACCCCGGACTCGGATCAGGCTATCAAACAGGAGATATCAGAGGCGCAGACGCTAATGTTCCCAAAGGTCCCAACGAAAAACTATCAATGTGGACCTAGGCGTCCTAGGCTTTCTCGCAGGAAGTGATTTCTACATGCTCACAGTCAACGGCTGACGTCTCGGAAGCCCTTTGGTGTACTTGGAGCCTTGGGACGATGAGGTGTGTCTCTCGTCATGATGTGATTCTCTTGCTGACCGTTACATAGACTTTGGATGATACCGTATTATGGCTTGCCTTTTCCGTAGTCGGTATCGACCTCCAGCATCCTATCCCAGCCACACCATTGGACCAGTAATATAAATACCACCTGCCTGTAATTTACTTGGATATCCACCGTCACGCACCTCTCTCTTCGAGAATACATCGTCAGAGGATAAAAAGTTGAACCGAGACCCATGTCTACGCCGGTCCGTCCCGGCTCCAAACTTAGTTGATATGTGCTACTTACATGTAGCCAATTGCTTGTAAGATGTCTTGGAGTATCAATTCCGTTGCGAAGCTCAGGAATCTCAGTAAAATATACAACGACCACATCCAATTTCTAGAATATGGCGAAGACTACATGGTAAGCTGGACGCTACTGTAGTCGTTGAACAGAAAGCAAGCACAAAGCTTTCGTTTGTGAAGCAGAATGGCTGCGGGCGGTTTCGTGGGGCTGTCGATACTTGCAAACTGGGGAAATGACTTCCGCTCGTGGCAAAGACCCACAACGTGTAAAATTCCTGAGATATCGTGTATTATCAAAAACAATCGGTGAGCATCGTGATTCCGAAGTTGTGATTCTGAGAATTCGCACTCTGATGCAACTCGGTATGGACAAACACTCGGAAATGTCACGGATTTAATTAGGTCGTGTAGCTGCCATCCACGGTCCTCAGTGTGCCCGCTTCCTTATCCCAGGTGCTTCGGACAATTTGCATCCCTCTTACAATTAAGTTTTTTCTTATTGGCTGTAACCGGTGTGAGAAGAAGAGTGAGAAAGTCGCCAGACGCGTGTGGTCATTGCGGAATGGAAGCCCAAATTAAAACAAATCATAATACAGGGTGGGTAAACGAATATCATTGTTCGACGGAGGTTGCCTTGCTCCGAGCTCGTAGCTGAGGGCCATATCTGTAGAAAATAAAAGGTGCCGGGCAGCCAATAACCAAGCAGATCAAAGCCAGGATGGAGTTACCCCAGCCTAGAGAATATGAGGCTGACATTCATCGGTCCAGCGGGAAAGCCACTTACCGTCGCCAAGTCTCTCATACATCTTGTCAGCGAAGAGAGGAAATCCAAACCCAGCGAAGGCTCTGAATGAGGAAACTCCTGCGATCGCACTGGCCGCATGGAGCGCGTAATTATCCACCTGTGAAGGGGTCAAGTTCTTGCCTCTCAAACTATCGTTAATTATTCACCAGATAGGTCTGTATACACGTCCAATTCCCACCTGTTACGTCGTGTTGGCTTAGTAGTACAGTGAAAACTTGCGAGAGGCGCACCAATTCCGATGGAATATATAAATACGCCGATGTCTATCAGTGAACCTTAGTCGAGTTGAAAGCATTGCAAAGGACAAGACACACCAGGAAGAAGCCAAAAGGTACGTGCATTAGCAGTCCATCCGTATATCAACAATCCAATCGGGAGCGTAGTCGCGGAAACCATCAGAAGCGGTAATCTGAAAGATGGGTGAAGCTCTTCTCAAGTTTCAGCACAAGACTTCAACGCTACCTCATTTCGGGGGTACCAATCCCACCATTTTTGGCTTTCAGTCTAACATAGATCTTATTCAAAACTCTTGCGCCAATTTGTCCTCCGACTAGTGAAGGGAGATCAGATTAGCCGTAAGGTCGATAAAAAGGCCGAATAATCCCACCTGTGGATCCCAAGGCGATGGCGAGATAGTGCAAGCCGGCAATACCAGTAGTCTTCACGATATTGATCAGTGTATACCTTGACGAAGGCTGCTTGGCTGGTCAAATATTGCCTTCAAAAAAGACGAAGGTAGTACCCACTTGAAAGACTAAGATATAGTATGCCGTAGAGAACCGCCATATACAGGGCAAAAACTTGTACAATAGGCTCCGTGGCCAGAAACTTGAGCGGCTTGATCATGCCTTGGGTCATAACACTAGCCCAATGTCGGTCAGGCTGCTCGAACCGCGAGCGAATCATGACGTTGCCGGTAGACTTCCTGAGAGCGCGAGCCTTGCGTTTCTGTAACTCCGGAACATAGGTCTCTTCCAGAAAGATCTCATTACAAAGAACATGAGCAGATTGACATTCATTGAGAGAAATATACTCACGAAGCCTGCAATTTGTAGAACGGCGTCAGCAATGCTGACGCTCCAAAAAACCCACTCCCACCGGACTCGTGACGCTATCCATCCACCGACTAAGGGACCGGTGGAAGGCCCGACTAATGGAGCGAGGGAATACAAGCTCATTGCCATACCCCTCTCCTCTGGGGACCAAAGATCACCAACAACGCCCCCGCCGACGGACTGAGGTGCAGCGCCACCAAACCCAGCCAGAAATCTGAAAATTAGCATCTGTGTGGGTGTCTTGGCTATAGAGCACATGGTGTTAAACACTAAAGATGGAAAATCCAATCGTCAGTAGAGGAGAAAGGTACATTTAAGAGCGAATACCTAAGAACCAGATATTAGATACCTGTAGAACTATGAGACGACCACAGAGCTCGGACATCGGTCCCCATATCAAAGGCTTCTCAAGCTTGAGCAGTGTGTAATAGTACAAGAGAGAGCTGAGACTTACCCCACATGCGTATGCCAGTACGAAAATGGAGAGCGACATATTCTGCAAAATCGAATCGTGCGGGATATCCAATGCATCAGAAATAATCGGCAACGCAGGAGACGATATCGATGAAGCTACCGGGCTTTTATATGACAGAGTCCATCGGCATTACCGTTCTGTTGGACGTGGGAACGCATACCTTATGAACGTAAAAAGACTGACAACCAACGTAACGGTCCAGCGTCTTCGGTTACTCCAGTTACGAGGATTACCTGGATCGTTGGGTCCATCCCAATCCAGTTCCTTGGTGCTCGCGTTTTTGAATGCTGGTAAGTTTCATTGGCCGACGGTGACGTTGTAGAGCTCGAGTCAAAACCGGATTCTAGCATGGGGTCAAAGGGTTCGTTATACGAGGAAAATACGATAGATTTGAGGAGAAGCAAAGTACCGTAGACTTCAGACAGCGACATGTGTATCCACAGCAAAGCACAGGAGGGCAACTTTATGTGAAATAAAATGAAGACAGAAACGCGGATATATCCAGAGGTTTTATGCGTGAGCAAGAGCCGAAGCAAAGGAGACTGTTAAGTACCCTGCGTAGTACTCCTCACTCTAATTTTCCTTGTAGAGAGAGCCAAGCCATCGCCTAATATCATACTTGGGTGACCCGAAGCACTGGGTATGAGAAGAACATTCGTTTATCCAATATCTCTGTGGAAAGAAATTAAATTCAGCCAACAGCTCCCAAAGGCCGTGCGAACTTTTGGCACCAAGACTTTCCGGATTCCTTACCGGCTATTCGTCGGCTAGAAAACCTGCCTGGCGAGCAAGACATGATGAGAAGAAATGTCTCTCCATCACATTTCTGACGGAGCCAATATCATGGTCCCGCGACGCGTCGTCAGGGTGGCGTGGGAAATACTGCCAACTTTCCAAGGCAGTTGCCGTCTTTCCCTGCCCTGACTTCAATCATCCAACCATCTCAAGCTGCAGATAAACCGCATCGTCTGGTTGCATCCTGAAATTACTAAGTACGTAGGATATTGGCTCCAACTACAAATTATCAGGTACTTTCTCTCTTATTCTCTCTCTCTTAACAGAAAATTTCTTATATAGTTTGATTAGACATGAAACAGCGACACGGAGAACTCTGCTTACGGGCAAGCCTCCTAATGAACTCAAATTTGAGCTGAAGACACTTTGTGGTTACCCAATCCAGCTTTGCCTTGCAGTCTATTCTTGCGTTATCTCTGCACCATCTTTCACATGTAATTCTTACCACTTCTTATCGTCGTTAGTGGAATCCCACCGTACCCAGTATTGTTCACCGATTTAGGAAGCACGGTCTCAGCTCCAAGTATTCCATTAGCATTCACCGCGTCCGAAGACTGCGAAAAGAAGCGGCCAACGTCAATGCTGCCCTTCTAATGATGCTATCGAACTTTCTCTGTTCCTCGTTACTATAGTTGAAGGTGTGTTGTCGTTTCGGTTCAATGCGAGGTGACGTTCTAACGTAATTACGCGAACAGGAATAAATATAGCCGGCCCTTCAATTATAATCACAGACAGAAATACATATGCCTCGGGATCTTTCTGCCAAAGCTAAGAATGACCATAAATGTGCACTTCAGAAATAACTCTGGGTTATGTTACTCATCGGTGAGTTCGGTCTTGGCGTTATCTGATCGCGGACCCAGAATTGTGCAAAGCGAAAGTGAGGACGTCCTTTGCTGAGAAATGTCTATTTAATTCCAGCTCATATCCCACGAGTTTCAGATATGGAGCACATCTCCATAACATCCGAACTCAATGCGCCAAGGGGAATCATCTGCAGTTGTCCAGTTGCAGACGGGAATTTTTTACGAATCATAACCCCATTCACCACGCAAATTTGGCTTTTTCACAGGAGGATGGAGTGCGGAAACTGCGTTAGCCAATGCCAGCGTTTATGTACTCCCAAGCCAAGACAAAACCATTTTCGTACCAAGTACTGTTAAGCTATTTAATCCTGGTATTCACTGGGACGCGTCACAGTCAACCTATTTTCCTCTTTGTATAAGCCCGTTTCCAATGCCTATGTTGTACGTTCACGTGGTACCTAGACACACCATGCTTCTCGTTGACTTCTTTGGCCAGGCCTAATCCTGCCAAGAAATACTTACCGTATCCTGCAGTCAATTTTCCGCCCAACTACTGTTCGCCAATGGCCAGCCAGAAGAACCACCATTTCTCCAACTTGGCTCTCAACAGACTTACGTGACGGAAACCAAGCACTAGTCAATCCCATGAATAACACGACTAAACTTGAGCTCTTCCGGTCAGTTTCTCTCTCCCTCGTATCATCAGCTCTACTGACTGCAATTCGCTAGATTATTGGTCGATATCGGGTTTAAAGAGATCGAAGTCGCATATCCATCTGCTGCCGACCTAGAGTACCAATTCGTCAGATCTCTGATCGAACATGCTGAAATCCCGGATGACGTTGCCATTCAAGTAGGTTTCGTTTTTCTGGATATAGCACCTCGGTAATTCTTATTCCTTCGCAGATCATCACTCCCGCCCGTTCGGATTTGATAACGAAGTCAATCTCATCTTTATCTGGTGCGAAGCACGCGATCATCCATCTCTACAATGCCGTGTCTCCCGTCTTCCGGGAAGTCGTCTTCAGGAACACCAAAGAACAGACCATCGATTTAACTCTTAACGCTGTTCGTTTGGTCAAACAGTTGACTGAAGAGGAGACCGCTCGTTCTGGTACGCAATATATATGATATGAAGCGTTGACCAGACGTCTGATAGTATGTATCATCGATTAGGCACACGCTTCATGCTGAATTATTGCCTCGAGACGTTTTCCCAGACCGAACCCGAATTTACGGTCGAACTCGGCAATAGAGTTTTGGCGGAATGGGGGAAGGCCAGCCCGGATGATAAGGTTATTTTTAACTTGGCTGCTACTGTCGAGTGCGCACCGAGCAACCATTATGCTGACATGGTAAGGGAGACATCATGCTGTGGTCTTCTCTAACCGCTCGCTGATCTGTTTTATCAGGTGGAGTACTTCGCCAACCATATCAATCAGCGAGACAGCGTTATCCTGAGTATCCATCCTCATAACGACAGAGGTAGGCATCCACAACTTATTTGGTGAATGACAAGCCCTAACCTTCTTCAATCTAGGGACCGCTGTTGCTGCAGCAGAACTGGGTCTTCTAGCTGGAGGCACCCGCGTGGAAGGTTGCCTCCTCGGGAACGGCGAACGCACCGGAAACGTCGACTTAATCTCCCTCGCTCTGAACCTGTACTCTCAAGGCATCTCTCCCCACCTCGATTTCTCCAATCTCCCAGAGATCGTCAAGACTGTCTGTCGCTGCAATGAGATGTCCGTCCCCCTTCGTTACCCGTACGCTGGAAACCTCGTATTCTCCGCTTTCGCTGGGACGCACCAAGATGCCATTAAAAAGGGTCTTGACTCTCAAGCGAAGCGATGGGGAGAAGTCGATCGATCTGCGACGGGCATCAAACACTGGGCTGTGCCGTATATCCCTCTAGATCCTAAGGACATCGGGTATGGCTACGAGAACCTCATCAGGGTCAGCAGTCAGAGCGGGAAGGCCGGAACTGCATACGTTATCAAACAGACGATGCAACTCGACCTGCCTCGTCGAATGCAAATGGCATTCTACTGGTGTCATCCAGACGGAAAGTGAACGCTCTGGGAAAGAAATGACGACCACCCTTATCACAGACGCCTTTAAACGAACGTACTCCATTCACCATCGGCCTATCAATCGACTTTTCCTCCAGTCCTATAGCCTCTTCCCATTATCGCCCTCGTCTAAAACGCCGTCTTCGCCTGCCTCGGACTATTCTGATGACCTCTCCACCTTATCTTCCGCTGAAGACAACGAAGCCCATTACAGGTTTGAAGGCCACGTCATTGTGGACGGTGCTTTGCGTATTATCCAGGGCGACGGTGGCAATACCGTCCAGGCAGTCTTGAATGCCATGCAGATGTACCTCGACCTGGAACTCACCACAGGGTGAGTACGCTGCAGCAGATGGTCAACACCACCAACAATGCCCCCAAAGCAGCGACGTTCCTCGAGATGCGTGGACCAGACGGCGAAAGCGCATGGGGTGTCGGTATTGCTGATAGCGTGACGGCCTCCAAATGTCGCGCGGTCATCAGCGCCGCCAACGGACTCATTGCCGATCGACCTATCCCCCGAAAGATGATATTCACCCCTCGCCCTCTCCCCTCCTCAGAGTCAGCTATCCGAGAACTGGCTTCGAGATGTCAAGCTGAGGACAGGACACGCCCTCTTGCCTACACCCGAGCAGGAGAGGACCGAGTTTGTCAAGATGGAGACGTCGGTCTGAGCTGGGGTAGAGGACCGTATCTTTAGACTTTTCGGAGTGTGCCTATCATAAGCGATATTTTGTATTTTATGTATGTATTGTGTAACAGGTATAAGTTTGTTACTAGCAAGCATATCAACGCAGTTGTGATTAGTTATATTCATCATCAGTACCTTCTTCCTCCTCTCGATCCTCCACCCGGTCCTTGGTATGGGCTATAATCTGGTGGCGGACGGCCTCCTGAAAAATCTTCGTCAGTACCTCGTACAGGGTCAGCGCCACAAACCGAACTTACCTCCTCGAGGAGGGACAGGCGGCGGCGGTGGTGACCTTGTCCTTGACGAAGTCGAGCTCGGAATAACAGCATTACGGAAAAGATTCATCAAGTCCTCGGTACGGAAAACCGGTCCATCAAACTCGGAAGCAGAGGGGAGTGAGCCTAGGAAATATGATATTACGGGGGGCAGTGTGACGGGTTTCTCTTCGTCTTTGTCCTTTTCTTTGTCTTGTCTTCGTGGTAGAGGCAATGGCGGGCGTTCGCGGTCTTTACTTGGAGGCGGGGGCGGGCTATATCGACGTCCTCTTGAGGACGATGGACCATCTCGACTTTCCCATCGATCTCTTTCGGATGACCGTAGTGGGGGTGAATTCGCGCGCGCCCGCTTGTGCGACGGACCATAGTCGCCGCTTCTGTCATCCCGAGGTTTGCGGTGCTCAGGTGATGGAGGTCTCTTGGTGCCGGTCACCGGAGTGGGAGGCGGCGCAAGCAGACTCTGGATCGTATCACTTCGGCCCAAGGCTGACGAGCTCTTTTTGGCTATAGCTACCCCGAGGTCTCTGGCAGCGATAGCATCGACGCCCAAGTAGACGTGCCGTTGTGCAAACCGCTTCAGTGGCGGATCTACGCGGAGGGTCAGAAAGAAATGTCACTATCAAAGAGCAGCGTACCGTTCGGATAAACATCAGCCATCCTTTTCTCCAGTTTGAGCGCCGCTTCGAGATCAGCGTACTGATACTCATATCGAGCCCAGCGTTCCCACAGCGGTCGGGCCTTTTCAGGAGGAAATGTATTGATGACGCGCTCAAACAACGCCCGTGCGTCTATTACGAGTTAATATAACGTAGGAGACAATCACAGAAGTACAGCCACTTACTGTTCTCATCGTTGATCGAGATAAGGAATGCCAGATAACGGATAACGAACTCTATCTCCGTGGCGAAGGTGTTAAGACCTTTTTCAAAGATCCGACTAGCAATGTTTTTATCATTTGTGCAGTGAAACTCCATGAGCGCTATAAACCAACTTTAGTGGTGAGAAAGTGTTGCCAATGATGATCTCACCTGCCGCTTCATATACTTCCCAAGGACACCAGCGATCCTTCCTAGCCGTCCCAAACACAAGCCGAGACTTCATTACACCTTCCGTACGTCGCATGAAACGCATATAACAAATATACACTAAACCGTACTCTGCCCGCTTCTCGGCGAGTTCACTCGATTTTGGGGGCATCTCATCAGATGACTGGCTGTTGAAGGAATAATTATTTGATTGAATGCTTGTTTCGTTGGCCGGGGGCTGTACACCAGGGATATCCCCGTTGGCGCTACTGAAGGATGAATTGGCGGACTTGACTTTCTGCTCAACCGCTTCAAGATCGACTCTCAAATTCGCAAGGAAGGTGTCGAAGGCGGTCTTGACCTCATCATACTTCTTGTTGGCTTCGAGCGCTTCTGCGTAAGCAAATGTGAGGAGGAAACTACGGCAACGGTGAGCATGTGTTTGATCAGAGGGTCAACGAGATAAATAACCTCAATGGATTTGCTTCGCGCCCGTTCTTGAGAATGGACAGTGCTTCCTCATTTTTGCCGATGCTCTTGGTCCACGTGTATGCCATGTACCTACCCAAATCCCAAGTCAAACGTCGACGTACGTACACAGCTCGATCATCACAAACCAGATTTCAGGAAAGTATCGCATTCTAATGACGGCTTTCCGATACACAGTCTGTACGCGTAGAATCAACAGGGGCTTGTCCTTGTCCTCGATTTCAAGAGGGTTGCTTTCTTCCCATTTCAAGTACGCTTTCCACTTGCCGACTATAGAGCGTTCTGCGGGATCGAACGAGGGCAAAGAGGGTAAAAACAGTTCTGGCCGGCCTGTTGAAGGAGGATACAACGTCGATACATAGTTATTCAACTGGCGATACACTGTTCGCGCTTGCATATGTGCGGGCGAAAGGTCGGCCATGAACTTCTTCGCAGTAATCTTGCTCAGTTTCATTTCGAAGGCTTCGAGATCTTGCCAAAGCTTCTCTACGTTGTCAAGTGGTATTTGAACAGCACGGTGATAGACCTTGCGCAGGGCATCCATGTTTTGCTGTTGGTCCCAGGTGGTTGTCGCCGTAGCCTGGCGGGGTTCAGCTGATGCCACAGATGACGACGATAAGAACCTACCTCGCTCTCACTCAAAAATTGGATATAGTCGTGCCAGATGTCGCCTGCGTCCTTGTCCTGGCCGACTCCATGGGGCGGATTTAGCGCGAATTCGTATGCTTTCCTGACAACTTCTCGTTTAGCGGGATCCCGTTTGGTGGGATCTGAATGCACACGTCTATTGGCCAAGTCAGATAGAACCTGGGCAATGCCACGCCAAAATGACTCACCTGACATAAGTTAGATAAAATCTAAAAAGGTCCACGGAAGGAGAATGCTTCAAGAACGTCGTGAACAGTGCCTCAGCTTCGCCAAAAGTCTTGGGATTGTCAAGGTAATGGCTAATATACGAAATTTGGGCCGCAGACTGAGAAGATATGAGGTAAAGATAAACTGGACGCTGGCAGTACTCACCGTGTTTGGATACTGCTTTAGCAGCGAGTCGAAGGCAACTTTTATCTTCTCCGTTTCTCCACTTTGCTCAGCAATCTCGACAAGTCGCTTCCAGAGAGCAGGACTATGCGGTTTTTCCGCCAACTGAGCACGCAGAGAATCGAATTCGGACACCGGTGGTAAGCTCTGCGACGACGGCTCGGTCTTGACTGGACTGTTCAAAGCCGCAATAATCTCTTCGCTCGGTTGTGTCTTGTCACCAGCAAATTCATCTTGAGACATCCAGAAGAAATTTCAGTTGTACACGCAAGGAAAATCAGGGAAATCAGGAAGAAAAAGTAGGATGAGAGTAGGAGACAAAGAGTTGATTGTTTACTGCAACCCTAACCCTACGACAAATTTCCACGACGCCCGGATGTTTCCGGTGGCTGTGTAACCAAAGCACGCTACAACCTGCCACCCACTGCCCTTTATTCTCCGAATATTTGGGACTACAATGGCCATTTGTTCTTTCCACCCTCAAAGCATCCAGAATGCGTTTCTTTCTCTTTCATTCGCTCGTTGCCTCTTTTCAACTTGGTTCCGGAGACCTCTTTAGCGACTTCATTATCAGTGGTTTTATATCCAAAATTTGGGTTATATTGCAGCACATATGGAGAGCCATACTAGGATTCAATCGGCGGGAATTTTCGCATCGCACGTATGCGAATGAGGGGGAAGAGCAGGCATACTGGGAATCAGCGATGCGATGGAATCTATGCCTGCAGACATCTGGTGCTATGAAAGACTGGTCAATCCCAGTCATAACATCGTACACACCGACCCCCCCAGGACCGGCATCCCACGAAGATGAAACAGAAGCTACAGAATACTATCTTCCGCCAAAGGCATTCTGCAAGTGGCATCGAATGGTTTTTCCCGAAAGCCTAGTACGTCGTGTCGCGTCGAATCTGCACCTTGGATATCTCTGACTCAATGACTTAGCATCATCCTACGCTCAGCCAAGCTCAAAGGCTGAAGACACGCTTCAGCAGCCTCGATCGCCGAGAGATGCATCGGATATCCCGGATGTTATCTGATGAGATCGTCTTCGGCACCCACAGACGTTGGAGCTCGGAATATAGAACAATGTGGAAGTTGTGGATGAAGAAGAAGGGCGCTGACATGGCCATTGTCTTTGCGAACCAAAGCCAATGAACAAAAAGTACTCCATGAAATATAGCATTCGTCTCTGGTACATCCCATTAATCGTTAGCGACGGTATCATAGGTAATAAATAGAAATCATACATCACATCTGCCCTTTCCTCATCAGATTCCTCCTCACCCTCCTCTTCTCCGCGCCAAGCCCCTCCCTCTTCCCCCATTGCAAGAACGGCACCTTGCCCTTCTCCACGCCCGCAACCTCATCATTATCTGTCCTAAAGTCCAAAAGTCCCCAAATTGGCAGCTCCATCTCGCCTTTGACAAGGACACGCGCCTTGTGTAGCGAAGCCGGCGGGGAAGGTGTTAGCACGTGCAAGACAGAGGGCGATAGTGACCGAATAAGCGCGACCCCATAGCACGACGATGACTGCGTAGAGGGGGGCAGGGCGCCTTGGGTGTACGGTATATCACCAAGAGGTGTATCCACGCTCCCTGGCTCGCAGCTTACTAGTCCCACCAATGCACCATTAAGTACGCACTGTATCTCCGAAGGCCGAACATCCTCCGTGCCCGCCCCAGTGAGAATAACCTGATCAATAGCAGCCGAGATATTCACCTCGTACGGTCGCTTAGCGCACAACGGAAGGGACGTGTTCCACTTCATGGCTGTGATTTGCCGGAACGAATCAGGGTTGATGGCTGAAGGGAACACGGCATGAAAGTAGGATATTATCGATAGCGTTCGCGTGTCAGCAGCAGAATACAAGTTCGATGAGGGTACGGGTTTGATCAGGGGATGAGCCGGAGCCCGAGTGGGCCAGGAATTATCGATTATTGGGGCTTCAAACTCGAATATCTGTGTTGGCTCGACCATGGCGTGGATCTTTTGTAGGATATCTGCACCTAGACCTTTCGTCCAACCCATAGTATTGACAACGAGCGGGATGCGGTCCCAGGTGCGGTCATCATCGGCTTCAATATCCATGTCGGTAGGTGTTTGGATATCCAGACAGTACGTTTGGACTAAAGACTGGATGGCCGATAAATAATGTGACGGGGATGACTTGGGTGTTGTTGCGCCAATGTAGTGAGCCTGGATGGGGAGCGTTGGATGAGTAAATGGCGGCCCTAAAACTTTGGAATGAGTACAAGTACTCGTGACAATTTGTTTTCTTTACCAAACAATGGGGACTCTATTATGTTCAGGGCGACCATACCTCCAGGAGTAAACTCGGACTGGCCTACATCACATTCTATATATGCGACCCGTTGATATCTGAGGTACTTCGATGAGGATTGTAAACAGTGAATGCAATTACCCAATCACCTAGCCAGAAGGCGGTTCACCAAGGTCCTAGCAAAAGTGCTTTTACCCGTCTTCTTGGGTCCTTCTACAACGTATACCTCGGAAGCATTCGCCTCTATTGGAGAAGCAGAAGACAGGGCAGACGACCACGACAGCGGCAGCCAATATGGCTCACAGTGTTTAGTCCTCCGACTAACCTAGCCAGTTTCATGAGCTGTATGTATCACTGAAGAAAGAAATAATGTTTACCATATGAACACCAGGTACACAAAAAGCAAAGGCATCTTCATCCCTTCGTCGATGAGGACCGAAGACACCGTCAAATGCTCTGCATACGACTTCAAGGCCGGAGACATTCGTCTGCAATTCTTGAATGACGACTAAAGCATCAGTGGTCCCCGACAAACGTTGAAAGCGAGGAGCAAGAGACACGGTTTTTGACGGCCCCCTCTTGACTCTCAGATTCTACTGCAATAACAGGTAGTGGGGAAGAACGTGGGGCGAACACATTGTGTGAGCGGGTCGATGAATGAAGAGTGGTACCACAAATCTTGATCGACCCGTGGAGAACAGATAGTTTATAAGTCCCCAAAAAACAGATCGTGTCGGACGAACTGAGAGCAAGGAGAACAGCTGCACCTTCGCCCAATCCAAAGAAGGACACCTCTTCGGGGGTCAGAGTGAAGGTATTCTGGTCGAGTATGGGATGGAATGTCGAGAGCGTGTCGGTGTCCTCAGGAATAACCAGTAACGGTGGGGGCTGCGGAACCGAGATCGGTGTCTGCCATTCATCCTCCTCTTCTGAAGAATCATTTAGTGGTGCACTAGGAGACCACCCCCGCTGAACAGGCTCAGGCTGTTCGATATCCCCTTCATCAGACGTAGCCGAATCAATGGCAATGATATCTTCTTGTATCTGGAACGGGTCAGGCTCCTCAAAATACCGCGATGGCTCCGGACGCCTGTCGTTATTTTTCATCTTCTTTTTCCGAGAAGAAGGGGCACTCTGCGACGATGGTTTCCTTTTCGATACAGGCCGCGAACGCGACGGCTCTACTGGAACTGGTGCTGGTTTGTCCTGGAGCACCAGGAGGAGTTGGTTCTGGCTTTGTCTTCGCTGCTTGCGCTGCTTTACGAGCGGCGACAGCGCTCAGCATTGTACGCTCAGCGAGATGAGAGAGCGGGAAAACGAAAAAATATTATTTCCAAATGCAGACACGAACGTCAGGATCGGGCCGCAATGCCGGTCGCACTTGTTTTCCTCCCACCAACTTCCCGCTCAGTAGTTTCCGCTAACCGCCTTATCTTGTACCGTGGAAAGCCCAAAACTTACTCACTTCACGTTATCACACAAATTCTCCGGGCTCTGAGTTGTTACGCAACGTGAGTCACATTATCCGAGGGCCGATGTTCACATCCTGAATAGAGTATCCCTGAAAATCATATAATTATGTAGGTCTCATCTCCGAGATAGCAATCAGTCTTAGAGCTCGGTGGTTGGGTCGAAGAATCGGGTCCAGTCACGGTATTTCGACTTGACAATCTCACTCTAGCCAAACATGTGAAATGCCCTCATACGTGAAAGATGCTGAATCGGCCGCTTCTCCTTGTGCTGATGGGGTATTGTGATATCGTGTAGCCGCCTCTTCTTATCCCTGGTATCGATAGAAGCTCTAATACTGGCTTTGGGTTCCTACTATCACGACAGGATCTTGAGCCTCATGTCTTCCGCCCCACCCCTAACGCGCTCAGATAGCTTCGCCTCCTTCGTTACAGCAGTTATGGATGACCTGAAGCCTGGTATATACCGGATCCAACTCGCAGATTCTTTGGAAAAAGGCAATACCCACGTCGACCTCTCGGGGCAAGACTTGAGAACTATCATTGGTACGAGAGTACCTTAGTATCTCTTGTTGCAATGATCATCTCAATGCAGTTCCACAGGCTTTACGGGACATGATGGCGACAATCAAAGAGTATGGCTGAGCTAATCCCTGCGAGTTTGCCGTCTAATAATTACCAGTGGGAATTTGCGACGTTGGGCGCGGGATACTCCATTCGAAGTGTCTACAACGGATCATACTTGTCTGTCGATTTCAAAACTCTGCGTGAGCTTCGACCGCACGTTGTCGCTTCGTCCTTTCCCGTCAGCTGGGACGTTAAGATATACGACGCAGAAAACGGAGTCTACAGGTTTGGTTCTGTCCCTCTGTTCGTAGTGCACATCCTGAATCCTGCGATCGAAAGAATCCGGTGGCCTGATAGCGAATATGTGTTTAGCATGGGTACCCAAGCTGACGGTCTCCCCCCTGTATGTTACCTCGGACTAGCACTGAAACTTCATACTCAATATCAGACCAGATATTCCTTTCCAAACAGCACTCAAAGGCTGATTCCTCGCAGCTGTGGTGCCTCCGTGAATATGAAGGTGTTCCATTATCATCGTTGACCCAGCCGACATCGAATACAGTAGTGAACTTTGGTGATGGCGCTGAAGGAGATATCGTAATTACGACAACGACCACAACGCTGACGAAGGTCAAGAGAGTTGTCGGTTGATCTAAGGACCTGTCTATGATACTGTTAACGGGTATGTCTACCTCATGTTTAGAGTAGGATCCACAATGGGACATGTTGATCGGTGAGAGTAGGATTCGAACCCACGCCATAAGATTCTCAAGATTCTGGTTATGTCAAGGTTGTCAAATTGGACCCACTTTTGCCGAATTCGCGACTCGAGTGCACGTGTCCGATGAAGCGAAATTTCTCAGGTCTCCCTCCCCTCTTTTTCTTACACCATTGAACCTTTCTCAAGCGCAGCTGGGTTCCGCTCGTTCAAGGTGAAGTTTCACCGCACAGTGGTGTGCACATTCTTGAACTCGGCCTTGCGCTTTCTTAATCATGGTACTGACTCATATGCAGTTGAATTTCACCACCAGTTCGGGCTGACTGATCCTGCTCGATCTTTTGGTGGGAGGTCTATTTTTGACGATTTCCGTTTGTGTCAGCCCAGCACGGAAAGTGCCGATATGACGAATGCGAACAGGCTGAAAGGGACTTTGATCACCAACAATTCGAGGTTGGATGAATAATTCATCTTCAGCACCGGTTGAATTACTGTCAAGATGTTTTTCCCGTGTATAAAAGCAATCGAAGAAGATGAGAAGCCATCCATCTTCACCAGGCCGTCCTTTCTCTCATCATGGTCCAAGATATCTTCCGCGACTCGACACTCGGCCAAGCCATCAACTACATCTCAAGTGGCCGTTTCTTTCCCTATGCTGACCAGCGACCCGACTTTGCAGTTCCTTCGCATTTCATCCTTCCACCTTCTCAAAGACCATCCACAATTGTATCCCCGGACTCCGACGCAACAACACTATGCGGCGACGTGGAAAAGACGGGCGTACAGCTGACGAGGAGAGTCAACGCTGGCTGTAGATCTTGACGCAGAGAAGCAAAAGCAGATTGACACAGCCCTTAACTCAGATCCATACATTGTAGGATGGTATGGGGACGACGATCAAGAAAATCCAAGGTTTGCTTCCTTTCTACTTCTATCAGATATATGTTCTGAAATATATTCCAGAAATTGGTCTCCAGCGAAGCGCGCATTTGTCGCGTTCAGCATCAGTTTCCTGACTTTCAGCGTGTATATTGGCTCAGCTATCTACACGCCATCCATTCCCGGCCTGATGGCTGACTTCAATGTCTCTCAGACAACAGCCACTCTCGGACTCTCTCTGTACGTTCTCGGTACGTTCCTCATCCCCCCACTCCGATCCACACAGAACTGACACTCTTTATCAGCGTACGGTATCGGACCCATGTTTCTAGCCCCTCTTCAAGAACTTCCAGGGATAGGTCGGAACCCGGTGTACATGGTCACCTTGTTCCTCTTCGTCATCTTTCAGGTGCCCGTTGTCCGTCGCCAGAAACATGAGCACTGGTTCTCGGCATTCCGGTTCCTCACCGGATTTGTCGGCAGTCCTGCGCTCGCTACAGGAGGTGCATCGATGGCGGACATCTACCCTATGCATCAATTCGCATACGTCCTGGGAATCTGGGCACTTGGGGCTGTGGCGGGTCCGATCACTGGCCCCGTCATCGGAGGGTTCGCAGCACAGGCCAACGGATGGAGGTGGCCTCAGTACGAGCTACTTGTGGATCGCCGGTTTCGCGCTCATCTTCCTCCTCCTACTTCTTCCGGAGACTTATGAACCGACGATCCTACTGAAGGCGAGCACAGCGACTGAGGAAACTGACAGGAAACCAGGAGCTGAGGTCTCAGGGCGAGAAGGATAAGGAGGGCTCGTCTCTTGGAGCGGTAATGCAGGAGGCGCTGATCCGTACCATTCATTCTTGCCAAGGAGCCTGTTTTGATGTTCGCCAACGTCTACCTAGGATTCGTCTGTGAGTAATTCCTCACGGCCGTATTGGTAGGATCCGTCGATTGACGATATTTTATCAGACGCGATCTTTTACCTATGGTTTGAAGCGTTCTCCGCTTGTATTCACAGGACATCTACCACTTCAACCTTGGTCTTAGTGGTCTTGCCTTCCTCGCATTTGTTGTCTCTGGTGCGATTACCGTAAGTGTCGTAAATTTTCTACCGAGTCCCCTGCTGACAATTGTTCTCTAGTACACCGGATACGTTTTCTACCTGAAATACCACATTCGGCCCTAGATATGCCGAAAGCGGCTGCTGCAGGGATCGACGTTGCGCCTGAGATCCGCCTTGAGATCGGTCTGATTGCAAGCATCTTCATCCCGACGAGCGTTCTCATGTTTGGATTCACCTCGAAAGAGAGCATCCACTGGATTGTCCCCGTCATCGGGGCTGCGCTCTACCTCCCGGGAATCTACCTCACGTTCCAGAGCATCCTGACATATATCACGTCGGCGTACCCTACTTACGCTGCGTCGGTCCTCGCTGGCAATGACCTGTTCCGCTCCTCCATCGCCAGTGTCTTCCACTCTTTGGACGTGCGTTCTTTGTGAATCTCGGTCTTGGACCGGGCTCTGCTCTACTCGCTGGTATTTCTTTCCTGCTTATGCCGGTGTTTGGGGTATGTCGGATTCATGTCTGTGTTATTCTGTACGCTGATCATTCTGAAATAGTCATTGTGGAAATGGGGACATGTCTTGAGGAAGCGCTCGGTTTATGCCGCGAGCCCATAAAAGACTGCTCGACACCTTCGACTACTACTTAATCAGCTTTCGCTGCTGTCTTCGCTCCCCGTAAGGAAGGAAAGCTTGTCGAATGGCAAGAACTTCTGACGACTTAGAACATACCAGATAGAGCAGTGCTCGCACGATAGAATCACATAGAGCTATATCACTACTTAACTCGCTTCGTTTGTATTTTTAACTGTTTTTGTTGCTATATCACGAATACCAAATCTTAGTCATATATGCTTTACTTTATTACGAAGTCATATACCAGAGAGAGTATCTACTGGTACGCTAACAATGTGCATGATGAAATGGGACCAGAGACCGCAGCAGAATCCTAATACCAAACTATTTACCAGGACTATATTGTACTTATATTGCATGAAATACCTCGACTGCATCATACCATTTTGGCAATTTCTGTTCCAATTCTTCAAAAAATCGGAGGCGATCGGACAAAATCATTTCGATGCGTCATCATTGCTGGGTGTGTCGGCCTTCTCTCTCCCTCCCTCCCATGGCTTCGCTATCGTCATCGTCATGCTCCCTCACCTCATCTCGCCACCTCTTTTGAGGATGAATGCTCTCCCTTATACTTCCGCGAGGATTCAAGAGGACTCACTGAGCAGGCGGCTGTTACTTGACAAGACGTTGTCGGCGGCGCTGGCTATCTGGATAGCATTCAAGTACGCGTCAGTAAATGCTGGAATGCGAGTATTGCTCATGTTGAATACAACTAGTGATATCTACAGACATAGACATTCCCGTCAGCGCCTTGTTGGCGTGACGTTGGTGGCATCCATGCCTATCACTGAGGAAAACTAGCGAGCCTCTTTGACCTGGATATATGCGCCTGATCCTTGCTCAGATTTGAATATATGCACATTAAAGTGAGTTATGACACTCTACAGTCTGCTCATGAAGCGCCGACGTCCAAAGTAGCACGCGTGAATAGACAACGTCATCATCATCCGAAGGCTGTCCGTAGCGTGTGTCGCGACCGCGAGCCCCATATTCCTTTCTGAACTCTTTGAAGAGTTCTCAATCGCTGACAACGAGATCTGTGAAGGAGGTTAATCAGAAGAACGTTCCATCTCGAGAGGTGAAGGAGACGGAAGACGTGATTCGGTGCCGGGCAAGACATGATGCGATGGGAAATGCCGGTGAGGCCATCTAGGTCAACCCAACCAAACAGTCGCGCCCCTTATCCTTTCCCTTACTCCCCCAGTTGACTCAATGTCACAATGCTCGTTTTGCAGAACATCACCTCTCAGGTCTGAACATGCCATCTCCCTCGATTGACTCCAGCTATGTAGGCAAGCAAAGTATTAGACATTTACCTTCGTCTCTCCTCGTTCTTCAAGATAATCCTTCTAGGGCGAGGGATGAATATTGAATGCTGGACGGGTTGAAAGTCATTGCGGAGACCGGCCTTGCATGCTCGATGGGTCCTTTTGTTGGAGTACTGGTGTGTACCTTCAGGAGCACTAGAAAGCTATGCGGTGTTGAACTGTTGCTGATCTTTGACGAACCTTTAAGTTTACAAACTCATATGCCAACGTCAACTGTCCCACCTTGCTGTGTTGCACCCTTGTCTATCTGCCTACCGTGACCCGTCGCCCTCACCGGGTCATAGAATACCGGCAAGAGGTGAAGTCAACAAGGAGTGTGATAGATATGGCGCCAATCGGGGCCTCATAACCTGTTGGAATCCGGGATATGGGCATGGGCGAAGCGTAGTGAACGGACGTCATAATGGTCAAAGGTAAGTTAATTGTCGTCCGCTCTGGCGACGGAATTTCTAGGACTTGTGGCGACCGCCTCTTCTTGACTGCTCCAGACGGAGTTTGCCACCTGTAGAACGCAGGTATCTGCCCCACGTCTCTGCATGGCTTAAGCTTCCTCCATGCCAACCAAAGCACTGGGTATTCTGAAACATCAGACAAATGATGGATGGAGGAGAAGATAGATAGATCTTGGAGGCCAACAAAGCCGCACGGTGAGCGATAAATTCAGTGTGGTATTCCTTCTTCTTGTTATTCCCGAAGTAGTTCAAAATCAACGCCCCGTATCTCTTCTGGAATATGGTTAGTCTTAGATTGGGTAATTTTTTTTGCACCAGTGGAAGGAAATCATAATAATTAGTTTGGATGGCCCAATAGCTGAGCGCTGATGAACACGTTTGAAACACCAGAGTGTTCTAGTTGGAGTACGTTTGAATTTCGTGTGTGATGTTGATCGGCCTTGGCCGGTATTTCAGCGCCTTCTTTCTGATTTCTCACGATGGCGGTCGAATATATATATACAGACTCTTTGCCTTCGTAATTAGTGAAACAACCCTAGACACAACATGCACCCCGTTCCCGTAGGTTATCCCACAGAAGAGCTGTAAGTTAGAATTTTGAAGTTGGGTGATGTGCTCTGAATCATCTCATTTTCAGGTCTGGACCTTGGGCTCGTCAAATTTTCGCTTTTAGTCTATTCAGCGTGTAACGCCGTGACGGCAATTTAGATCCTTGGCTATCTCTTCCACTGGGGACTCTTCGGGACTCTTTCTGTACAACTGTGTGCGTCGCTCCGAATCTACTCATCATCCATCTGTGTCTAATACATCTTAGTAGACCTGTACTATCTGGCATTTCCGAATGACAGGAAATTCACAAATTATCTCGTCTATGGCATCTACATTGTCGAGTTTATTCAGACGATGCTCGTCACCCACGACGCCTTTGCAGCGTTCGGGTATGGCTTCGGTGACATGGATGCCCTGGCTGCAGTCTATTTTAGTTGGCTAACTGTCCCCATCATGAGCGGTATTGGTACGTCCAGCATCATCTGTTCGTTTCCGTTACTTATGATCAGTACAGTTGCGTTTGTCGGACAGGTCTTCTATGCGTACCGAATCTTCATATTGTCCAAGTCGCGATCCGTTCCGATATTCATCACCTGCGTTCGTCACCATGCTCTTCTCCATGATAATCTAGCTCATCTATCTACAGGTATCCTTGACCGGTTCTATTGCAGGCTATAGTCATCGGCGTCTTCTGTTTCCAAGCGGGCGATTTCACCAAACTCGATAACCGAAAGACTTCCATCACCCTCGGGGTGAGTAGTTTGACTGCTGACTAGGCGTGCCAGGTTCACCATGCTGAGCCATACGTAGATATGGTGCGGAGCCTCCGCACTATGTGATGTCATTATTGCAATCTGCATGACTTACTACGTGAGCTGTCTCTCTCTGTTGTTTCGATTGTTACTGATGCTATTTCGTAGCTCGTGCGCAGTAATCCTAGCTTCCGGCAAACCCAAATGCTGGTCACAAAGCTCATTCGCCTTATTATCGAAACGGGAACTGTGACAGGTATTCACTCCCAACTATTACCTGTCGTCGCAAGATTAACACCACACACCCAGCTGTTGTCGCTTTGGTCACAGGTATCCTGTTTTTTGTGTTTCCTCATAGGACCTTCTACGGCTCACCGGTCAGTATCGTCTCTAAGCTGTATGCTAATACTGTTCTTGTGGTCCTGAACTCGCGATTCCGAATCATGGGTGGACAGGATACCTATACATCGGCGACTGATATACTAATCACGAGCACTATGATACGGGATGTGACAAGTTCTCAATTAATAGAAAGCCCACGACCTACGGATGGGATGCAAGGACGGGTGTCAGTGGTCACTATACCTGAAGAGGTGTTCAATGATGATCATGGAATGGGTCGAATGAGTGTTAGTCATAGTTCACTCTACGTCCTTTGTTTGAGCTGATTTTTTCCAAGGGGGTGCTGGAATGTCGGCCCGGAACACTGGGTAGGGAGGGAGGGTCAAATGCTGGTCACGAAAAAATTTATATGACCCCTCTAAATTTCAATGTTTTCCTGCAAAAGTTGACATAAAATGGCCTATACATGTTTACTTTCTTCAATCCTTCATTGTCTCAAGCAACTTAGCCTCAGAACAGTGATAACCAACCAATATTACACTTAGCTAGGTTGGAGCTAGCCTGGAGCTGATTTTTAGGCATGTATTGTGATTGATTCTCAGATTGTTGGAATATGGCAATCCGGCATCATGCCGAAGATGCTGATTAAGAAAGAAGATATAGGAAAATTATAGAAGATTCTATTAGATAGTCTTTTAGTATATAAGTAGGTACTGTAGTGTACATCCTCATGCGTTTCCAGAGCTCAGCCAAGTGCAATACTACTGGCTCGACACAGCGCATGTACGTATGGAAGATGAACTGATCCCCCATATCACAACACAGATTATTTTAGACAGAATAATATCTGATCACTATAGAGGCCTTCATCAATGTACAAGCCCATATGAGTGTGAAACTGGCATTGAAGTCTGATATTGCCAAATTCTCAGCTACATCCGATTCTGGCAGCTCCGGCATACCTGATATGGTATATATGATGTCATAAGGATCATGTGACAAGGAGGGAGGGTCGAGCAAAAGCCCAAAATAATTTAATTGACCCTATGTCTTTTTTATTTTTTATTTTATTTAGAACCCCCTTGATTTTTTCCCCAAGAAGAAACCCTAGGACAGTAGTATGAGTGTTGTTGTTTGAGCACATTTTCTGGCATGTCGTGTATGAAAGCCCTTCTCTAATTTATTTCTTGTCTTGGGTAGCATTGCAAGGAACACCAATATTAATGCAAAGCTGATAACTTCATGTGTCTCATACCTGGTTTACCTATAGCTATTAGCCATCAAAGGGGTCACTGTTATCTTTGAGCTCATCCTCACTTCATACATGAAGAGTTGCAAAAGTATTATTGTCAAGGACCAACACCTTACCAACCCCATAGATGTCACTACCACTGCACTGTTGGTAGCAGATGCATAAGGCTCTGAGTTCTGAGTTCTGACTGGACCAGGGATTCTGCATGATACCAAGTAGGGTGTGTTGGCAGCTGGGATTGATGAGCTTGTTTCTAGCATGAATGTACTGGTGGTTTGAGGGGTAAAAGTCAATCAAATAAATAGGACAGATAATTAAAGAGAGCATGATGGTCACATCGGTACAGGGAATCCAAAGCAACAAATCACGTAAGGCCACTATCACTACCAGTAATCAAGGATCATGCTTCCTTGCATGATGCACAAAAAGGCCTAAGCTGCCTGACAGTACTGAGTAAATTAGCAATAGTTACTAGTAGCAGGCAAAACATTTGATGAGAGTGGGATTTGAACCCACACCCTTTTGGACCAGATTAGCTAATCACTACATGATTTGGTCCTTGTGATCATGAAAAGTGAGCCAAACAAAGATACATTCCATCTCAGAATGCAAACCAAACAAGAGCCACAACAGCACCTGCTGTGAAGAAAGGGAAAGGAAAGAAGGGCCCTCAGCAGACCATCAATGTGGATGTCAGCAACTCAGATGGTGATATCCCTGTGAGGAAGAAGAATGCACTGTGAGTCTGATTTGATAGTGCCTCCAATTTCCACTGATGAGTCACCAAAGCACAAAGAAGAAGGAGAATTCAAAGGGCAAAGTGTCCACTTGGTACCATCCAGGCTGAGTTGCGACACAGCAGGTCAGATGAGCCACAGCTGCATGAGCAGGGCCCAGCCTCCCCCAACTTAAGATGTTGAAAAGGAGTGCTTATTTCAGTCTGGAATCAGGACTGAAATTCTATTGTACTAATCTACAACAAAGGTGGTGCTGTGAGAATCCATTCTGCAAATACATACTCATCGCCGTTGCGTCCATGACAATGCTTCTTTGGCTCCTTGATCTTGAATTTCTTTGAGGAGCAATGATCTGGTAGGTGTGTGCATACGTTGGCAAAGAGCTTGTCACATGGTTGGCAATAATAGTGCTGACCCCTCTTGGTCGACATGCTAGCAAGTGAGGTATCCTGAAGATCAGAATGAGAACAAGGGTCAGAACTGGTAAAAGACCACACACAGTTGGTAGCTCAAAACTGTATGGCCCTATCTTTTTCCCATTGTCCGAGAGCTGGAAAAATGTGTGTCATTTCTGGCATAATGAAGCAAGAACTGACATGATGAAATAGTTTGTGATATCCTTGACAGGCTGGTGACATCCAGTGCAATGATACTTTTTGACTGAGGGAGTGATTCCAGGGTGCTCGTCTTAGTGCTCAGATGTCCTACACTTCAAAGGGACTGCTATGTTATAGACAAGCATCAAGTCAAGGCCATCATCCTTATTGAGAGTCAGGACTCATAGCATAATATTCTTCCTAGAATGCAATGTACCAACAACAGGGAGGCAGTGAAAGAGGATGAGATGGGTGGCAAGCTCATACAGTGATAACTTGGATTCTCCACATGATGGCACAGGGCACAAGGTGGTGTCACTGTCAAGTAGATGTTGTTGGGAAATATGCCATTGGAAAGTCAAGATGTCAAGGTATCTATATCTTGATGATAAAATTATCATGCAAAGAAAAGATAGTGACTTACTGCATCATTCTCCTTGTGATAGGGAGATGTGCATTAAAAACACAAAATGGGCAAAAGTATGATTGGAGAGCTATTCCACTTTTGATGTACCCATGAAGCAATGCACCATGGAGAAGATCACAAAGGTCATAGCTGATAGCACCTCCAATATCCACAATACCAGTTGGTTGCAAATCAACAAGTCCATCTTGCCATTTTTGAAAAGGAGAGAACATATCATCATAGTGGCCAACACAGTGACTTGTCCAACTAGCACCATCACCTATATCGTCTTCAAACCACTGCCCACAGATTGAGCAATAATCAATAGTAATAGTAGCATTGACATTGAGACAATGTTCGGTCGTAAAGTGGTTGGCCCAATCAGGGACAATCCAACTGCCATCACCCTCCTCTGCATAAAGTTTGCCATCTTTGAGCCACTTGCATGTTTGATTCCCATGGAGCAACAACTTGGTCAATGATGCAAGATGAGTTTGCATATGGGTGATGAAGGCAGAGTGTAATTTGTAAACCTGTGTTGAGCAACCATCCCAGGCACAGGTGGTGTGGTCAAAGTTATCCTGTGCCCTCTGCTGGGCATCTACATGCATACAGTCGGCAAGATGTTTATGGAGGTGTCTGCCAATCCCCTTGGGCATTGCACTGGGACTGGAATAGTGAGATGAGATACAAAAAGATACAGAAAAGGAAGATTTACCTGCATAATGTTCTGCAGATGGGACATTTATTATTAACATCTGGTGACTTGTTTGGATAGCAGATGCTCAGATGCTTGCTAGGCAAAGTAGTGACAGCCTTGATATACACAATAATAGAGTCGTTGACAGTATCAAAGGTGGTAGCCACATTGAAGAATGTTGCAATAAAGTTGTTGACAGA
The DNA here is from genome assembly GCA_030407055.1 of Armillaria mellea. Taxonomy (NCBI): domain Eukaryota; kingdom Fungi; phylum Basidiomycota; class Agaricomycetes; order Agaricales; family Physalacriaceae; genus Armillaria; species Armillaria mellea. The sequence continues at coordinate 4,099,358 of JAUDZF010000005.1, forward strand.
CAGCTTGGAAAGTGAGGGTGAAACACCTAAAGGTGGGCAGTTTTCTTTTCCTTGAATTGAACTTTTCTTTTTCCCAAGATCCTAAAGGAAAATTAGTGTGAGAACATCAATGATAAAGAGTTCACTTACAACATCTTTCAACTGGCATGCTGATGCACCAGCAAAATAGTCTTCTCTGGCTTTCTTCACATGAACCTGCTTCTCCCTTGCCACAATGTTGCAGTATTCTCTGTCATGCTGGTCAAGTTGCATCTTGAGATCTGCTATCTGAGAAGCAACCAAAATCTGTGAGTCTTCATCATCCTCAGCAGATTTTACATTCTTCAACAGTGTTGTGACCTCTTTGGCAAGCTGTACATCTTCAGTACCTGATGTACACAAGGGGGAAAAAAATCTACCTTGGTACATGTCTCTCTCATTGTGACTAGCTCCTCTTCTGCCAACAGCTCATCTATTGCCTCAAGAGAGAGCCATTGGGGTGCATTGGCATCCATACAAGCTGACATGTTTGAGGCGGTCTGTAGAATGATCAGCAAAAAATGTCAGAGAGGAAAGATTGGGAACATACACTCCCAATCTGAATGCTGATTTCATTGACTGGTCAGTTGTGTAGAGTGGTGCCCAGGTCATGATCAATGGGCTTGGTCTTGTAAGAGGTCTGTAGATGTGTTGAGATGGCAAAAATGAAGATAAATAGAGACCAACATTAAACATGTCTGACTTTTTTGTATGTCCCATAAGTGTATACAGTGTATCATCAGACATCTGTCCAGAGAGTTGGTGTTGAGCCTAGACTTCTGTGGCATGGCAACACCCAAAACTCTGAGAGAGCTAAGGAAATATGTGTGCAATCACAGTAGTCAAGGCTATGTGCTTGTGTGAGTGGTTCAGTGCACCTCCATGTGGTCAATTCCTCTAGATGCAGGTATACACTTTGACTATACAGTCTGGAAGTAGTATCCTTTAGCAGTCAAGTACTAAGAGGCTCAGGCTGTAAGCTGAGGGGATCTTGATAAACAAGATGAAACAGAATCTGGTATGGTACAAATACCAAGAAACTGTGCTAGATGCTCAGAACTGATCTAGAAAACATGAAACCGGTCTGGTAAACATGAGACTGGCCTAATAAACATTTGGGCAATCAAATAAATGTGAGGAGAATTGAATAGACATTTATACAATCAAATAAACATTTGGAGAGTCAAATAAATGTGTGGAGAACTGAATAAATATGTGGGGGCTTGAAATGGAGAGTTACTGGATGGAAATATGATAACTGAGTGTCATGGCAATACTGCACAGCAACTGGGGACAATGACAATGACATGGGTGAACGATGTGGAGCTGGGCCTTCACAGAGGCAATAATACCCTATACTGGTGTGGGCAATGGATATGATGATGATGTAGAAGGTGAAGATGATAAAACAATCCTATCTGGTGAAATTAAAACAATGTTGTGGCATTAAAAGACAAAAGCAAGTTATTGGAGCAAGAATCCATGTATTGATGGTAATTAACACATCCAATAATGTTGAGACTATAGCAAGCAATGGGGGATAACCTGGAGCAAAAGAACTTTTTTCTCCTCTGTAGAATATGAGTTTTTATACTAAAAGTTTGGTTTTATAAATAGAAAAGATATCTAAGCATTGGTAAGGCTGTAAGTCCTTGGATTAGTAAATCTGTAGTAAATAGAAGAATTTTTCATCAGCTGAGGCATAACAGCTTGTCTGTATTGCTGTGTCTGGATGGGAAACCATGTGGAAGTGGAGAATGATAAGTAAACAGCTAGGTGCTGTTTAACTGTGGACTGTGAGGGTATGGTACATGTTCTGAGGTTGATAAATGGATATAAGCTGCTGTGAAGACTTGGCAAAGTAACAGCCTGAGTAACTGCAGTCTGGAGTATCTGTATTGGGTCAATATCTTTGATGGAGGAGTGCAGAGTCTAAATGATGTCACTATGATCAAGGAATCAAGGGGCATGTCAATTGGGTGCCTAGGACTGATGCGGCAACTCCATTTTCGGTACGATTGTCAATGAAAGGTGTATTGCCATGATCGTTCATGGAAATATGGAGAATAAACATCAACAAAAGGGTATTAATGTGGTTTGCTGAGTTATAGCCATGGTATATCATGGTTATTGAAGGATATCAAAGAGTGTAGCATATAATCGAAGGTTGGGGCATTAAATTGAGTGTGGCAATGTAGGATAAGGAAGATGGGAGTCGAATCTATTATTATTGGGTAGTTGATGGATAAATCTGTGAATTCTGAGCATACAGAGCCTGGAGGCTTATCAGTGTGAATAAGGATCTCAAAGTCAACACTTGTGAGGAAAAATTTTGGTCATGATACAGTGGAGAGTGGTGCAACACTATGGAGGTCCTCAGAGTCGATATATGCAAGCATTTGTTGTCTATAATGTGCAGGAAGAGGCTGTAATGCCTCTTGTCTCCAAAGCAATGTGAGTGAATACACCTGAGTCCTGATAGTGTCCTTTGTCACATACTTTCTGAAACGACCACAGATGCAAAGTGCCTGATATTAAATGAATCTAATGAAGATAGCTGTGAGAGATGTTAGCATATATGCACCTACAATGTGTTGGACACACTGATGTGCTTGGTAATGGCAAGTGGCAAATGGACTAGTGGCTGGCAATGAACATCAACTACACTAAACCTATCACTAACTCTACACTAATCACTAATATATTGAATTTGGGTGTTTTGAGTATGATAAAAGCTCAATAATCAAGGAAAGTTGTTTAAAGATGTTTTATTTATTACTAGTGAGTGATACAAAAGTACTACTCACACTAGCAGGGTGGGTAAGACACGATTGAGTAAAGGTGACTTTGTTTGAGCTTCTGTGCTCATTGGAACTGGGATTGTTCTGAAACTAGTGGCTCTCTTGGCCCTGTATTGCTCCTCACAAGTGATAGACACTTGACTAGTTGTGTTCTTAGCAAACTAGTGGTGCTCTGGGCCTAAGAATAAACTATACTGCTTCCTACAAGTGATAAACACTTGACTAGTCACACTCTAGGCAAACTAGTGGCACTCTTGGCCTAGGAATAATACTTTATACTCCAAGAACTCTCTTGAACTAACTTTGAAACACTCTCGGCCTTCAACAGGACACAATAGTAGACTCAAAGGGGTTTTTATTCACTCAATACTGGGGTAACTCCATAACTAGCCATCACTTTGTTGAGGTTAAGCACAAAATCCTTTAATTGGAGGCACTAGGTAGTGACTAGTATGTCACAATCTCAGGGTAGGCTTGCCTACCATGCAAGGTGCCTACTCTGCTACTTATATACAAATGGAAGAAGGTACAATAACCAAAAATAGCTATGCTAGAGGGGTACTATTGATAAGGATTTTTTGGCTAGTCATAAGTATTGGTGCATAATCATGCAATAGTCAGTCTAGAATGCTTTGTTGCTGACTAGTAGGCCTAGGAACTCTGTTGGAGGTCTGTTTCCCATGCCCTTGACCCAGCAATGCTCCACTAGTGTCAAGGATAATTAATGCACTGGTCAGTCATGCCTGTAGCAGTCGCTGATTGTCATCAGGAGTGCAGCCCAGCTATACTAATGCTGATCATATGAGATCTGTCATCCACTAGTCAGATCTATGCACAATCCCAACTGTCATTAATCAATGCTAAGTCCCGTTTAAGATCATTGCATGACTAGTGATTCTGACTTAGGCATTCTCGCCTTAGCTGGTACTCGTATAATGGAGCTTCTTGGTTTTTGTGTCCTCTGCCTCTGGTTTGGTATGCTAGTGGCAATACTCACCCACTAGTGACTGTACATTGCATAGGTCCACTAGTTTTGAGTCACTAGTATTAGCTGGCAGATAGAGTTAACCCACTAGTGGTGTCACATCTAAGTCCTAGCATTACTAGTAGCTGTTTGCACTGACTATCAGCTTGAAGCCTCCACTATAGTCCTCATAATCCCACTAGTATCAGGTAGATATGCAATAGTATTGATATAAAATTGCAAAATCTAGGTGTGAATGCATAGACTGCATATCAATGCATGAAGGGCTGGTAATTCTGAATTTGGGATGATCTCTTGTGGAACCTCTCCAGCAGGATGACTATCAGCATATTGGGACCACCAGTGTTTGATACGAATGTGAAAGTCGATAGTTGCCCCAGCGAAGATTTTGATGAAAACCTTTTCCAGAGAATCTGCAAGCTTTTCTGTGGTGGTGGGGACTGTTGAGCACTGCTGTAGAATTTGAGAACAGGAGAGGATCTTGGGCTGGAGAGGCATGATGGAAAGAGAGAAAGAGATGTGAGGAGAGGGATATGGCATGCATTGGGCCTTTATAGCTGTAATGATGTGTTGCTGGACAGTATGGCTTTCATGCACCCCAATATGATCGGCACAACATGAACTCTCCCCACTAATGTATTTGTGCCAAAATCAAGAACCTCAATGCTGAAATTGCTGCCCTGGCTGCACTGAATCCCAAATCTACATCCAAAACAATCAGCAAGTGCAGAGAGCTGTACAAATACCTCAATGAGAGTGTCATTGCACTTGTGGAAATAATTGAGCAGGGCCATCCTATAGTGGAGGAGCTGAGTGAAGTGGATGTGGCAGAGGATGCAGCAGAGGACGTGGTGGAAGAGATGAGGTTGGAGAAGAGGTTTTCAGATATTTCCGAGGTATTTGGAGCTAAGATGTTTGGTGCACAGCAATTCCGAACTACTCTCTTGGAGCATCCTGGCAGTGGAAGCAGTGCCGAGATTGAGGATTGTGCATTTCGATGGATCATCTGAGGCTGGAAGGACAAAGAGGCATCTTGGGTGAGCAATGACATCTAGTCAAAATATGCATACTCACCATGGTAGGCCTTGACATTGCAACCTCTTGTTGATGAGCATGCAGACTAGGATGTCTTTTGCAACCATGGAATGACCAATACAGGTATTGAGGATGTGGGCAAGCAGCTTGCTGCAATCAACAAGGTTGGTGTTGATGTAATTGTCACTTTGTGGCCTGATGTGCTGTTTAGCTACTGGTAGCATAGGAAAATGACATGTATGGAAAAGCTTGGGTTTCGATGGTTATTCAGATGGTCGAAATGATATGATTCAACAAGATATGGAGGAAGCATGATAAGGGAGCTGGAGGCCAGAAATGGAAGACAAAGTATTGGGAAGATGGATGCCAAGAGGAAAACAAGAACCTGTATCAGAACCAGTGATGAGCCTCCAGGCTCTGTATGCTCAGAATTCATGGATTTTCCCTTCTAATTAACATTACCATCCACCCAATGGCCTCTCAGTAAACCAGTCATTGCACACATGGCAATACCAATTTCAACCTATGGCAACAGTTCCTCACACATCCTTATATCCATCCCATCTAGCTATGCATTATAATTTCCATATTCCATCATGGCAAGGCACATTTGATTGACAGCTATCCAAAACAGAATTAGTGCATCAAAAGAAGCACCCTAATGATGTGCTTCTCCGTCGTTCAATTAAAGATGATGTGAATGATGTATCCACTTATCCATCAAAGATATCAAGTGACTATGGCCACAAGTAACTGTGTTTACTAAGGCTGTTACCTTGCCAAGACCTCCTAAAGTCATAATTCCATCTGCGCACCTCAGTAACAATGCCATACCCTACCAGTCTACAGCTAAACAGCACCTACCGATCCGTTCATTGGCCACTCAGTCCATATGATTTCCATCCAGACACAGCAATGTAGAGGAGTCACTGTTACTTTAGAAGAAGTAAAACCATATGTTTATTCAAGGATTGACTAAGCTATGGCATTACAGCCTTACTAAGTCTTGTATAAAGATACTATTTATAAATCTGTACTTGTAGTATAAAACTAGCTAAAAAACATAGAAAAGGACAGTTTACCACCAGTTTACAGTTATACATCAAGTCTATCACCTTCAGTTGACCACAATCTACATCAATTGTTATGCACCAGTCTATCACCAGTAAAACAATGTTTATTCACTGTTCTCTGGCAATACACCGTTTTGCTCAGCCTACTCTCGATTGCACATCAAACCTCAAACTCACCAGAGTTATTCTATGGTTTTAACTGTGAAGCAGCGACTTATGCTAGTCTCTTTGCTCTTAACACTATTGGTACACGACTCTATTGTGCCAATACATGATCACCGCACCATACCTCATACAATGTTTTCTTTTACTAGCCAGCCAGTTTTACTTTTACATCATTGGAGTTTTTACACATTTTCTCTTTCACCATTGTCATTGTCGCCCACTTGGGTAGTCTCTGAGCAGACTTAGGATCAGTTTCGCCAGTATAGGACCAGTTTAGCAAGTTTTGTATAGGATCAGTATAGGAAAGTCCCAGTGTGGACTTATAGGTTAGTTTAACATCAGATAGGATTGTTTAGCATCAGCACCAGTTCAACATCATCTCAGCATTGCCATACCAGTATAGCAACACAAGTTTCCATTTATTCATGTTTTCCTTCAACTCTATAGCCTTCGGCACTGCCTTTCACACCATCTTTCACTGTCACCAGCCACAACAACACATTTTCTCGATATTTCCATTCATCCTTGACTAATTAACAACCGTTTAGTCAACTCATTTCTGTCCCTGTTCCAGTATTAATGTATTTACATGTTTTCTGGTCTCTCCTTCATGGATTCATGGTATTCACATCATACCTGCTTCTGTTCCTTCTCGTTATTGAGATCCTTACTGGCTCATGGCCAGGCTTACTAGTACTCGAATACCAAGTGGTACTACTTGCTTGACTGAAAAGTCGCAGTGTATTCTTGCATCTAGAGGAATTGATAATTGCACGGAGGTGCATTGAACCCTAACTCACACCCTTTTGCCTTGATAACCGTATTTCCATGTTTATTTCCATACTTATTGAGAGTTTGGTTTTGCCATTGCCATGGAAGTCTAGGCTCATCACCAGGACAATGCCATAGGTTTGCACAAGGCAGCTTTGACAGCAAAGGCCAAAAAGCAATATGGTGTGTATAAACAGCAACAGCAGCACCTACTTGTTAGACCCGAACTTCATGTGACTATAGATGGGTCTAGACTTTGGCTGTCTTGCATTCAGACAATCACTGGAAGAATGACTTGGTGTCTTTAGCTGTTACGATTTTCTGCTTATCTTATCTTATCAAGTGCTTATCGCTATCTCATCATATCTCAAGCACTTATCCACAGTTACCACGACCATAACGGACGTTCTCAACGATGGTACTATGGCTCACGACTATTGCCTGACTACCTTGCTGTTTTCCATTGTTCCCGAACAACAGCCACGACTATTGTTCTATTCTTAGTACTTCAGTTTCCCTATATAAGTAGTGTAGCTCTTGCTGTATATCCCCAGCTTCGAGCTAAAGTTTATCTATACCACACTTTACTCTCACAACAGGACTCGACTAAGAACTTAGTCCTCCTTCGCTGAGCTATAGACACCAAAAGTCATTCTTCCAGTGATTGTCCGAATGCGAGACAGCCGAAGTCTAGACTCGTCTATAGTCACGTGAAGTTCGGGTCTAACAATTAGCTTGAAGCTTCCTTCTGGTTCCTTCACTGTTCACCGCAAAGAAACCAACCCATGCAGAACTTTGAACAAGCTATTGTAGTCGCCATCTCCATCGTACTAGGATCCTTAGCGATCCTCTCCATTGTTGCCCTCACCCTCGAGTACGAAGAAGAAATACAACAGTTCTTCTGACGACTCAGGGAACAACACCCCCAACCCCAGCCCCAACCCCAGCTACCTACCAGCTATGTTCCCCCTTTTCAAATTGAACAACCCATTCCTGTCTCGCAACAGGACCTCGTCAACCACCCTGCCCACCGACATGGCTTCACCGCCAACTCCAGTGACGAGTTCCTGCCTCGGCAGGATCCCCCCCCCCCAGAATGCTACCCCCGGGCCAAGTCAATGAAGGGGAGCCCCCTGAACCCCTTCCCCAGACCATGACACCCTCGAGTCCATCCCCTTGGACGAACCCTTTCCAGCACCCGAGATCATCATGGACAGGCCCCCGACCACTCAGGAGGCCTACGACCTCAGCAGGTACCTTCTCGGGAGATACGAGGCAAGCATCCTGCCTGCCTACATCGAACCTGCTCTCCCTGAGAGACCCATCAGCCTCAAGGGATTCAGAATCCGAGTCGTCGGGAACGAGTGGGAGCTCAGAGGAGCCTTCAAGCAGTTCCTGGAGGATGAAGAAGAAGATGAAGAAATGGTACACCCCAACCCCAAAGAAGAGCCCCACACCAACGAGTGAAGGCCTGTCCTCTCAATCATTCTACACTCCCCTGAGCAGGAAGCAATCCCCCTTGAACCACAGCCCGCCACCCCCCCTCGCACTCCCTCCCCCGTTCCCAAAGGCGATGAGCCCGATGACCTTCTCCTCCTTCATAGCGACCCTGATGACCCCTTCAACCCACAAAGTGCGGACTACGACTGGCCGGCTCTCTCACAAGTCAACAGAGACATACTCGGACCCGCCCAGTCTGCCACATGGGAGTTACAGCGCGATGACCTCGAGAATTGAGGTGGCTGGCACTCACCCATTTGCCCAGACATGGACGAGTGGCTGGCCATCAATCAGGGAGACGACATTCCTCGAAGGGGGAGGAACGAAACCATCAGAGCCTGCATACACGCAAACCTCAATAGACAGATATACCCTACCTCTGCCGGACATCGAATCTATGGAATACGAGAGAGAACGAGAGAAGAAGAGAGAGAGATGGGGGTCATCCTCCTCATCCTCGCTAGGCGACATGAGCAGGAGTGTGCCAAGTCCAGGGCAAGGGATGCCATGGACTAATTTTGATACCTTCGACTATGACACAGAAACGTTCAAAGGGGCCAAGCAGTATGGCCCCAATATATTTTCTTCACAGTATGGCCCTTATACATTAGACGACACCCAATACCCCGAACCACTGCCAGACTCCCCACCCCCACGAATTCCCCAGCTGAGAAGCCAACAATGGCATCACGGCTATCATGAACCAGGCACAAGCCGCCTCCTCGCCGGGGCAGGGTCGAATATTGATGTAGACCCCGAACCCGACCGGCCCGGAGACGCTCAACCACCAACCGACCCTCCACCGCCTCAAACACCCTCCACCCTTGCGTCCCTCACAGCTGAGGTTAACCACTGGAGAACCGCTTGCTTTGACCTAGCAAAGCGGATCAATGATGTGGACGGCAAGTTGGCCAAATACAAGCCCCCCTCATCTCCGCCATCTAGCGATGGGAGCGACAGATGGTCACTACCGAAACCGCCCCGAATCCCAGGTCGACCACCCTTTGCACCACCGGTCGGGACCGCAGCGACCCAAGAACCATTCCTTCAGGTACGGCCCACAATGCATGAGCTCCCAGACAAGTTCACTGGGGCCCATGATGACATTGAACGCTACCTGGGAGATTGCGACTCTTATTTCGCCTCTTTCAAGGTTTACTTCCTGTACTCGTCAATCAAGATCCAGCTCGTGTCTTCCCTACTAAAAGGCCCCACCAAGGACTGGTGGGTCTATCGAAGGCCCGATTTCTACGACACAAACGCCCAGCGAGTCCGGTATCCAAGTTGGAACGGATACTGCGACCTCATCCGCTGACAATTCTCTGACCCCGCCATTGAACAGCAGCACGAGAAAAGAATGAACGAAATACGGATGGGAAACGGGAACGCCAACGACTTTTTCCAGGCCAAGTTGGTGGGACTCCGACATGATGAAGGCGAACGAGGGAAGATGGTCCAAGCCGTTAGATGGGGAATCCCGCAGAGTTACATGAAAACCATCACGAACCAAGGCATTTGCACTCCCGAAACCTATTCCGAATGGAAGGAGCGTGTCTGCCAGCTCTACATTGATCGCACCAAACAGACGATCTTTGAGCAGACCCTTGGATGCCCCAATGAATGCTGACCTGACCACCGACAAAGCAATAAGCCCGGAACATTGAACCAGAACCAAAGCCCCAGCAAACCAGCTGGGGCCACAGGTTCGACACTGGCCAAGCAGTCAGGACAAGTCAAGACCACCACCAGGGATGCGGAGACTGGGAGATGGACCACGTACGGAGGACAAGGGCAAGCCATGGACATAGATGTCCTACGACGAGAAGGAAGGTGCTACCGCTGCAAGGAGAAAGGCCACATGTCGAAGGATTGCCCAAAGAGGAGAGAGTTCAAGGACATTCGCTCGTTGGTAGTCGTTGAGCAACCCGAACCAAAGACCGAGTCGAGGATAGAGGAGGTAAAAGATTAGGTCGTCAAGGGCTTGATTCCCCTTCGACGACCTCCTCCTCTTGTACTGGTGCGCTTTCCCGTCCTCCTGGTGGGGCTTATGATACCTCTTTAGTTACGTCGCATATTTTACCTACCGCTTATTGCAATATATCTGTTTCCACCGCTTTTAACGTTCCCAACACGACTAGCAAACCAGTATGCACAGAATCGAACCGATACGCCGTCCTAGCACAACTGGACACTCTGGACTCAAGCGCCGAAGAGGGTGACTCCTCTGATGCCGAACAGGGAAAAGACTCCTCGGAGTTGGCAGAGAGCCTCCCACCAAACTTGCCAGAACCCCTAATACGGGAATTGCCTGAACGTGAACCTCTCGGGAGGAATGCCTCTACAGGACTGGCTAATCAGAGCGTGAATACCCTAATGGGGAAAGGCTCTGGAAAGCGGCCTCATGAAGCTGCAGGAACCACGGGTATGGGTTCCCGGAAGACTCAAGCAGGACCCCCTAACCCTGGACCCCCACGACCATCCAACCTGTCTAAAGGGAAAGACACCAACAGGGAAGGATTAGAGAAACAAATGAATCACTGAGTCGGAAGCAGCGAAGGAGCAAAGCCCAACCCTACCCGACTGCTGGTGCCAGTAGGTAATGGCAGTCACGGTTCATGCGACAAGAACGCGACGTTCACGGACTAGCCCCCTGACCCTTGAAGGGTTAGCCTTGGCATTCAGACCGGAAGTAGGCAACTTATCACCATTCCTTCATCCAACCCCGATGAAGACGCATGACCGGCCAAGGATGCCAAGAAAGCCGCAGGACCTGGACCCACTAGTGCCCAGGTGGTAAAGAGGGGGCATACCATCACCATGATAGAAGTCCCTGACGAAGAAGACAACACGGCATACCAACAATGGTGGGCGAAACAGCAGAAGGAAAGCGCCGCCCTGGAGAAGTCCGACGCCAAGTACTACCCCATTGGGGAGTCCCCCCTTCCATACCAGACCCCCCCAACTCCTCCACCCGACCACTGGCTCAAGCCCTTTGGGGCCGAGTGGACCCTTCACACCATCTGTGAAGCCCGCACTGACAGCAAAGCCAAGGCCGCCCTCCACTGCTGGGTCCATCAGGATCGAGTCGGCAAGATTGTCGGCGACCTGATCAATAGACTAAAGCAAGGGGGCGAGCCCACATTGGAAGAGCTGTATGAACTCCAGCAGCTGATCCGCTACATCCGAGGGACCAAGTCGACTGGACAAGACTTCATGCTCAGCATCCAGCTTGAAACCACCATGAACAACCAGATCTTGACCGCCCGCACCCTTGTAGACAGTGGCTGTATGGGCAGCTCCATAAATCGCTCCTATGTCCAGAGCCACCAGCTCGACATGAGGAAAGCTGCTGCTCCCATCCCCATCTACAACGCCGATGGGACCAGAAACAAGGCGGGAAGCATCACCGAATTTGTGGAACTCCACATTACCATCGGGGGCCACAGCGAACGAATCGACTTAGCCGTCACCGACCTCGGCTCAAAGGATCTCTACCTCGGCCACGACTGGCTCAAACGCCACAACCCAGTTATCAACTGGAAGATGGGCATGATCATCTTTGGTCGCTGCCAATGCATGAAGAACCCGTTCCCACTCCCTGACGCAGACCCTGACAACCGATGGGATGAAGAGCTGGAAGAAGGAGAAACCATCCTCGCCGTCAACATGCAGGAGGAGCTCGTCATTCGCGCTGTACACCATGCAAATGACCTAGCGGCTCAAGCCAATATGGACAAGCTGAAGAAGACCTTCGAAGAGATGGTACCCAAGCATTATTGCTTGTACTGCGACTTGTTTTCGAAAGAAAACTTTGATGACCTTCCCGAACGAAAACAGTGGGACCATGCCATCAAGCTCATCCCAAATGCCAAGTCCACACTCGACTGCAAGGTTTATCCTTTAAACCAGAATGAACAGGAACAACTAGACAAATTCCTGAATGAGAACTTGGAGTTGGGGCGAATTCGCCCATCCAAGTCTCCCTTCGCATCTCCCTTCTTCTTTGTGAAGAAGAAAGATGGCTCACTCCGCCCTGTCCAAGACTACTGAAAGCTGAACGAAATGACAATCAAGAACTGATATCTGCTACCGCTCATTTCTGAGCTCATTGACAAACTCCAAGGTGCCAAGTATTTCACCAAACTCAACGTTCGTTGGGGATACAACAACGTCCAGATCAAGGAGGGAGACAAAGAGAAAGCTGCCTTCAGGACAAACTGAGGACTCTTTGAACCCACCGTAATGTTCTTCGGTCTCACGAACTCCCTGGCCACCTTTCAGTGGATGATGAATGACATATTCAAAGACCTGATCACTGAGGGCAAAGTCACCATTTACCTCAACGATATTCTCATCTTCACCAAAAGTCTTGATGAACATCGACGAATCATGCGCCGCGTACTCCAGCGCCTTCGGGAGAACAAGTTGTTCCTCAAAGCAGAGAAGTGCGAGTTCGAGGTATTAGAAACTGAGTACCTGGGAGTGATCATCAGTGAAAACTCGGTACGAATGGACCAGGTCAAAGTCGCAGGAATCACCGAATGGCCGACGCCTACCAAAAAGAAGGAGCTACAGTCATTCCTTGGATTCACAAATTTCTATCGAAAATTCATCTGCGACTACTCGAAAATTGTCCAACCACTCACCCAACTCACCGAGAAGGTGGAATGGACGTGGGGAACCGCCCAGAATCAGGCATTCCAGCGGCTGAAGAAACAGATGGCAGAGGACGTTGTGCTCGCCATACCAACGGAGAAAGGCCATTTCAAGGTGGAAGCTGACTCAAGTGACAGAGCCATTGGTGCCATCCTTAGCCAGCAGCAGGAAGGGAAGTGGCAACCAGTAGCATTCATGTCCAAAGCCCTCACAGTAATGGAATGAAACTATGAGATCTATGACAAGGAGCTACTTGCCATCATGCTCGCGTTGTCCGAATGGCGGCACTACCTCATGGGCGCTGCTGAGGACGTTGAGATCTGGACAGATCATCAAAACCTCCAGTATTTCCGAAAGCCCCAGAAACTAAACAGGTGCCAAGCACGATGGGTCACCGAGCTTGTGGAATACCACTTTGTCCTCCACCATCAACCTGGTGTCGCAAACAAGAAAGCCGATCTCCTGTCCCAACGAGATGATCACGACCAAGGCAAGGACAACAACGACGCTATTGTTGTTCTCCAACCGGAACACTTTAGAGCCCTCATCATGCCCACCACAGCAGAAGTACACTCGAAAGTCCAAAGGGCACTCCGACGAAAGGAAGACTGGGATCAAGGGATTGCAAACTCCCTCAACCACGAACGAGGGATTACCCAAAGGGATGGGCTTCTATTCTACGATGGAAGAGTCTACGTCCTGAAATATCATGCCCTTCAAGGGGAAATCATCGCCCAGAGCCATGACCACATTACCACCGGACACCCAGGCATCGAAAAGACCAAGGAACTGGTCCAACAAGAGTACTGGTGGCCGAAGCTCAAGAAGGATGTAGAGCTATATGTCAAAGGCTGTGAAGCTTGTCAACGAGCCAAGACAAACATGCAAACAAAAGCCGCACCCCTTCATCTGAACGCAATCCCATCTGAGCCATGGACCCATATATCGGTCGACATGGTCACCAGACTACCCGAGTCCAAAGGCTATGATGCCCTTTTGGTCATTGTAGATCGATTCTCCAAAGCCATTATCCCAGTCCCCTGTAATATCAAACTCTTGGCCGAAGGATGGGCCAAGATACTCCGAGACCACGTATATGCAAAGCACGGCATGCCCTCGGTTGTCATCTCCGACTGCGGCCCCCAATTTGTTTCAACATTCATGAAGGACCTATACAGAATCTTGGACATCACGCTGAATACCTCCACCGCCTTCCACCCTCAGACCGATGGACAGACCGAGAGAGTCAACCAAGAACTTGAGGGATATCTTCACCTCTTTGTCTCCTATCGACAAGACGACTGGAGCGACTGGTTGCCAATGGCAGAGTTCGCCCACAACAATCAGATTCACTCGGCCACTGGGAAAAGCCTGTTCATGGTACTCTATGGTCGCAACCCACAACTGGTGCCTGACTCCATTCAAAGCGCCCCCTTCCTAAACCTGGCCGCTGGGACATTCACCATGACCATGGCAGAAGTCCACAAGCAGACACAAACAGCCCTACAGAAGGCGGCAGAACAAATGAAGGCCCAATACGACAAAAAGAAGCGACCCACAGCCGAATACAAGATCAGAGACCAGGTCTGGCTCAACGCCACAAACCTTCACCTACCACGACCCAAGAAAAAGCTCGACAACAAACGAGTAGGACCTTTCATGATCCTCAACAAGTCTGGAGCATCAGCGTACAAACTGAAACTCCCGCCTCACTGGAAGATACACCCGTGTTTCAATGAGAAACTACTATCCCTATTCACCCTGCCTTTCTTCCCGAATCAGGAAAAGCCGCCACCACCACCACCTGACCTCATCGACGATGAAGAGCAATATGAAGTGGAGGAAGTACTTGATTCCCAAACCCGCAAAATTAGAGGAAAGAAGGGACGAAAAGCATAGAACACCATGGATTACCTCATCAAATGGAAGGGATGGACCAGAGAGCATAACTCGTGGGTACGAGACACAGAAATGAAGAATGCGCAGGAAGCGATCCAAGACTATGAAGACAAACTTCAACAAACAGGACGAGTCGACATAGCCAAAATCATAACCAACAATCCCACAAAAGCCATCACCATGATCCTAGACCATGAATACCGTGACGGTATTGTATATTACAAGGCCCAACGACAGGACGGACTCCAGAAATGGGTAAAAAAAACCCTGACAATAACCTATGGAAGGACCTTATAGATGAATACTGGAATAATGAACTCTCACACCAGCTTGACACCCCCGAGGACGAACCATGACAATCGGGACGATTGTCTTAACAAGGGGGTAATGTTACGATTTTCTGCTTATCTTATCTTATCAAGTGCTTATCGCTATCTCATCATATCTCAAGCACTTATCCACAGTTACCACGACCATAACGGACGTTCTCAACGATGGTACTATGGCTCACGACTATTGCCTGACTACCTTGCTGTTTTCCATTGTTCCCGAACAACAGCCACGACTATTGTTCTATTCTTAGTACTTCAGTTTCCCTATATAAGTAGTGTAGCTCTTGCTGTATATCCCCAGCTTCGAGCTAAAGTTTATCTATACCACACTTTACTCTCACAACAGGACTCGACTAAGAACTTAGTCCTCCTTCGCTGAGCTATAGACACCAAAAGTCATTCTTCCAGTGATTGTCCGAATGCGAGACAGCCGAAGTCTAGACTCGTCTATAGTCACGTGAAGTTCAGGTCTAACATTAGCTCAGCAAAGAAGGACTAAGGTCTTTAGTTGAGTTCTTGTGGTGAGAGTAAAGTGTGGTATAGATAAACTTTAGCTTGAAGCTGGGGATATACAGCAAGAGCTACACTACTTATATAGTAAAACTAGAGTACTAAGAATAGAATGATAACCATGGTTGTCGTTCGGAGAACAATAGAGAACCATGAGGTAGGCAGGCAATTGTTGTGAGCTGTAGTACCATCGTTGAGAACATCCATTATAGTTGTGGTAATTGTGAGCAAGCACTTGAGATAAGATGAGATAGCGATAAGTGCTTGATAAGATAAGATAGGCAGAAAAATCATAACATTACCCCCTTGTTAAGACAATCGTCCCAATTGTCATGGTTCATCCTCAGGAGTGTCAAGTTGTTGGGAGAGTTCATTATTCCAATATTCTTCTATAAGGTCCTTCCATAGGTCATTGTCCGGGTTTTTGACCCACTTTTGGAGTCTGTCCTGTCGTTGGGCCTTATAATATACAATACTGTCACAGTATTCATGATCGAGGATCATGGTGATGGCTTTGGCAGGGTCGTTGGTTATGATTTTGGCTATGTCGACTCATCCTGTTTGTTGGATGTTGTCTTCATAGTCTCGGATCACTTCCTGAGCATTTTCCATCTCTGTATCTCATACCCACAAGTTATTCTCTCAGGTCCATCCCTTCCATTTGACAAAGTAGTCAATGGCTTCCTGCACTTTTTGCCCCTTCTTCCCTCTGATTTGGCAGGTTCAGGAATCAAGCACTTCCTCCACTTCATATCGCTCTTCATCATCAACGAGGTTGGGTGGAGGTGGTGGTGGTGTCTGCTGGTTCAGGAAGGAGGGCGAGGTGTACGGGGACAGAAGCTTTTCATTGAAATGCGGGTGTATTTTTCAGTGTGGTGGAAGCATCAGTTTGTATGCCAATACTCCAGACTTTTTGAGGATCAGGAAGGGTCCGACTTGTTTGTTGTCAAGTTTCTTCTTGGGCCATGGTAAATGGAGGTTTGCAGCGTTGAGCCAAACCTGATCTCCAACCTTATACTCAGTCGACAGGCATTTTCTTTTGTTGTATTGGGCTTTCATCTGTTCCACAGCTTTTTGCAGAGCTGTTTGGGTTTGCTTGTGTACTTCTGCCATGGTTGTGGTGAAGGTTCTGGCAGCTGGATTCAGGAATGGGGAGGTTTGGACAGAGTCAGGGACGAGGCATGGATTATGGCCATAGAGTATCATAAACGGGCTTCTGCCTGTGGTGGAGTGGATCCAGTTGTTGTGGGCAAATTCGGCAATGGGAAGCCAGTCGCTCCAGTCAGTCTGTCAGTAGGAGATAAAGAGATGAAGGTACCCTTTGAGCTCTTGGTTGACTTGCTCAGTCTGTCCATCAGTTTGAGGATGGAAGGCAGTGGATGCATTGGGAGTAATGTCCAGCATTCAGTACAGGTCTTTCATGAAGGTGGAAATAAACTGGGGACCTTGGTCAGAGATGACAATGGAGGGCATGCCATGCTTTGCATAGACATGGTCTTGAAGTATCTTGGCCCATCCTTCTGCAGAGAGCTCTATATTACAGGGGACTGGGATGATGGCTTTGGAGAAGCAGTCAACCATGATGAGAAGGGCATCATAGCCCTTGGATTCAGGTAGTCTGGTGACCATGTCGACTGAGATGTGGGTCCATGGTTCAGACGGAATTGTGTTTGGATGAAGGGGGGTGGCTTTGGCTTAAGTGCTTGCCTTGGCATGCTGACAGGCCTCGCAACCCTTGATGTACAGTTCTACATCCTTCTTGAGCTTCGGCCACCAGTACTCCCGTTGGATGAGTTCTTTGGTCTTCTCGATGCCTGGGTGTCCGGCAGTAATATGGTCATGGCTTTAGGCAATAATTTCTCTTTGAAGAACGTGATCCTTTGGAACATAGATCCATCCATCGTAAAATAAAAGCCTGTCTTTTTCTGTAATGCCACATTCATGATTGAGGGAGTTTGTGATCCCTTGGTCCCAGTCTTCCTTGCATCGGAGCGCATTTTTGACTCTTGAGTGTACCTCAGCAGTGGTTGGCATAATGAGGGCATGGAAATGTTCTGGTTGAAGAATGATGATGTCATCATTGTTGTCCTTTCCTTGGTTGTGATCATCTTGTCGGGAGAGGAGTGTTAGACCCGAACTCTGGGTAAACCAAACAAGAGTAAACCGAGGGCTGTTTCGCATTCGAACAGTCACCCAAGGAGTCTCTATGCTGAATGGCTACTAAGAGCGTCGGACTAAGGTCTTTAGTCTGAGGCTGAGTCGACTAGCTAAGTTCGGTGTGATTAAACTTTAGCTCGAAGCTGGGGAATATACAGCGAGAGCTACGCTACTTATATATGAAAAGTCCTGTGCTATGAATAGAACCTTTCTCCGTGGTTGTCGTGCGGAATACAAGGGAAAACATGAGAAGGACGAGCGTTGGTCGCAAGCCGTAGTTGTCCGTAGTACAAGTGCTGATGCAGTCCGTTATAGTCGTGGTTACAATGATAGGCGCTTGAGATAAGATAAGATATGGATAAGCGCTGGCCGATAAGATAAGATAAGTGGGAAAATCGTAACATTACCCCCTCGTTAAGGCAGGCGTCTCGACTGCCCTAAGACTCGTCTCCGTCGGGGGGGTCCACTTCGCTGTCCTGCTTGTTAGCCCACCAATAATCTTTGATGAGCTCCTCCAGATGCCCGAGTTCGGGTTCTGGCCTCCATTCTTCGTCCAGCCATTCATGTTCTTGGCCCCCTTTTTCTGCCTGGGCGCTAGCGACCTTGATAAGGTAATACCATGTGTTGTCTTCTGGTCCTACTTTGTCGTTGTCGTCCTCCTGCTGATAGCGGGCATCGATGATGATTGTGTCATTGCCGGGGTTGATTACGATGGCGTCCACCGCCACTCCTCCTCTTCTTTCCCAGTATTCAGCAATCGCTTCTTTTGCGTTGCCAAGGTACCTTTCTGCGGTCCACTTGTTGTCTTCGGGACCGTAGCCTTTCCATTTGATGAGGTAATCAGTCACCGTTTTGGACCTTTCCCCCTTCTTTCCTCGTACTTTGCGGGTTTTGTCGTCGAGGATTTCTTCGACTTCGTATTCTTCTTTGCCCATGATGATATCGGGTGGAGGAGGAGGTGGTTGTTGTTGATTCGGGAATGCCGGAGGTGTGTACGGCGTGAGGAGGGTTTCGTTGAAGACCGGATATATTCTCCACGCGGGGGGAAGCTTCAGTTTGTATGCAGAAGCACCGCATTTTTCCAGGATTTGGAAAGGGCCGACTCGCTTGTCGTCTAGCTTTTTCTTTGGTCTGGGGAGGTGAAGGTTTGTTGTATCGAGCCAGACTTTGTTTCCGGTCTGATACTCAATGGCGGCTTTCTTCTTTTTGTCGTATTGGGTCTTCATTTGTTCAGCGGCCTTGATTAGGGCAGCCTCGGTTTCAGCATGGATACTCTTCATTTGGTCATGGAAGGCTTCCGATGCAGGGGTGCGGAGGGTGGCGTGCGATCTGGAGTTGGGGGCGACTCGGGGATGTCGTCCGTATAGGACTTGGAATGGGCTTTTGCCTGTGGCGGAATGTACGCGATTGTTGTGCTGGAAAGCACAAATGGATAGCCATTCGGCCCAGTCATTCTGATGATGATTAATGACCAGGCGGAGGTATTTTTCGATTTCCTGATTGACGCGTTCCGTCTGGCCATCAGTCTGGGGATGAAAAGCTGTTGAAGCATTGCTTTTGATATTAAGCATGCCGTAGAGGTCTTCCAGGAATTTCGAGACGAACTGGGGTCCTCGGTCGGAGATGATGGTGACTGGCATACCATGTTTTGCGTATACCTCGTCGCGGAGAATCTTTGCCCATCCCTCAGAAGAGAGTTCGATGTTGCAGGCAACTGGGATGATGTCTTTGGAGAACCGGTCGACAATAACGAGGATTGCGTCATGACCGTTGGATTCTGGGAGACCGGTAATCATGTCGACTGAGATATGAGTCCAGGGCTCGGAGGGGACTTCATTGGGATGAAGCGGTGCTCGCTTGGCTTGAGTGCTGGACTTGGTGCGGGTACAAGTTTCACAGGCTTGGACGTAAGTTTGGATGTCCTTCCTGATCTTTGGCCACCAGTAGTCCCGGAGGATAAGTTCTTTAGTCTTTTCCACTCCGGGGTGTCCTGCGGTAATATGATCGTGGCAGCGCGAGATGATTTCTCCTCGCACTGCATGGTCGCGGGGTACATATATCCTTTCGTCGTAGTACAGGAGCCCATCCTTTTCTTGTATGCCCTTTTCGTGGTTGAGCGACTTAGCGATCCCTTGATCCCATTTCTGGTGGTCACGGGTCGCGCTTTTGATGCGCTCATGGGATTCATCGGTCGTGGGCATGATCAGTGCCCGGAAATGCTCGGCTTTGAGGATGACAACTTCGTTGTTATCGTCATGTCCTTGATCGTGGTCTGCGCGTCGTGACAAGAGATCCGCCTTTTTGTTGGCCGTCCCTGGTTTGTGATGGAGGGTGAAGTGATACTCGGCAAGCTCAGTTACCCATCACGCTTGTCTGCGATTAAGTTTCTGAG
The DNA here is from genome assembly GCA_030407055.1 of Armillaria mellea. Classification (NCBI taxonomy): domain Eukaryota; kingdom Fungi; phylum Basidiomycota; class Agaricomycetes; order Agaricales; family Physalacriaceae; genus Armillaria; species Armillaria mellea. Next base: position 4,119,652 of record JAUDZF010000005.1, read on the forward strand.
GTTTTCGGAAATACTGGAGGTTCTGGTGGTCCGTCCAGATCTCGATGTCAACTGCTGTGCCCATGAGGTAGTGTCTCCATTCTTCAAGGGCGAGCATTATGGCAAGTAGTTCCTTGTCATATATCTCGTAGTTGCGTTCTGTGGCTGTTAAAGCCTTTGATAAGAACGTGACTGGCCTCCACTTTCCTTCCTGTTCTTGGGATAGGACGGCGCCAATGGCGCCTTCGCTAGCGTCCGCTTCCACTCTAAACTTCCCGGTTTCGGTTGGGATTGCTAATACAACGTCCTGGGCAAGACGGGCCTTAAGTTTGTCGAAGGCTTCCTGCTGCGCGGTTCCCCAGGTCCAGACTTCATTCCCAGTGAGGCGCGTCATTGGGCGTACTATTTCGCTGTAGCCCTTAATGAAACATCGGTAAAAGTTGGTGAACCCTAAGAAAGACTGAAGTTCTTTCTTTTTGTTGGGGACGGGCCACTCGGTGATTCCAGCAATCTTGACTTGGTCCATACGGATGGATCCTTCGCTAATTATTACCCCGAGGTACTCTGTTTCTAGTACCTCGAACTCACATTTCTCGGCCTTCAGGAACAGCTTGTGCTTCCTAAGGAGTGCGAGAACTTTGCGAGTGATCTGTCGATGCTCTTCTAGAGTCTTCGAAAAGATCAGGATGTCGTCAAGGTATACGGTAACCTTGCCGGAGGCGATGAGGTCCTTGAAGATGTCGTTCATCATCCATTGGAATGTGGCGGGAGAGTTGGTGAGACCGAAAAACATGACGGTGGGTTCGAACAGGCCGCAGTTCGTTCTGAATGCGGCCTTCCACTCGTCGTCCTTTTTGATGCGAATATTGTTATACCCCCATCGTACATCGAGCTTGGTGAAGTATTTAGCACTTCCTAGCTTGTCCATAAGCTCGGCAATGAGGGGTAGAGGGTAGCGGTTCTTGATGGTCATTTCGTTAAGCTTGCGGTAGTCCTGAACGGGACGTAGCTTTCCATCCTTTTTTTTGACGAAAAAGAAGGGAGAAGCCATGGGGGACTTGGAAGGTCGGATTCGACCGGTAGCGAGATTTTCGTCAAGGAACTTGTCAAGCTCTTCTTGCTCGGTACGGTTTAAGGGATATACCTTGCAATCGAGAGTGTTCTTGGCGTTGGGGACAAGTTCTATTGCGTGGTCCCAGGGTTTGCGCATAGGGAGTTCGTCGAAGTTTTCCTTTTCGAAGAGGTCCGCAAAGTCGCGGTACGTGGCGGGGACCATCTCTTCAAAGGTTTTCTTCTCCTTTCCCTCGTTGGCTTTGGCAGCGAGTTCGTTAGCTTTATGAACTGCACGGATTTCAATGGCTTCCTCGAAGTCGACGGCGAGGATGCGGTCGCCTTCTTCGAGCTCTTCATCCCACCGGTCATCTGGATCTGAGTCCGGTAGGGGAAAGGGGTTCTTCGCGCATTGGCACCTGGCAAAGGTGATCTTGCCAGTGCTCCAGTCAATGAGCGGGTTGTGTCGAACGAGCCAGTCATGACCGAGGAAAACCTCCTTCGAACCAAGGTTGACGACGGCGAGGTCGATCCTCTCACTATGGTCGCCAATGGTAAGCCTCAGTTCTGCGAATTCAGTGATTTCTCCGGCCTTGTTTCGGGAGCCGTCGGCATTATAGATTGGAATGGGGCTAGCAGTCTTATAGACAGGGATGTTGTGGGTTTTGACAAACTCGCTGTGGATCGAGCTGCCTGTGCACCCGCTGTCTAGGAGGGCGGTGGCGTCGATGGTTTGATTGCTGGTGGTTTCGACTTTAAGCGGGATTTTAAGGTCTCGCTTGGACGTGGTCTGTGAGCGAATCAGGTAGCGTTTAGGTTTCCTGAGTTTGTCCAGCCATTCGAGTGCATTGGCTCGCTGGGCACGGCGGAGCCCTTCCAAGAGATTGTTGACTACCTCTTCGGCCCTGGTCCTGTGTATCCAGTTAAGGAGCACTGACCTGGCGGCAGATTCGTCTTTGGCCTCTCGGATGGCCCTCCACGTCCACTCAGTTTCGAATGGTTTCATCCATCCTGGTGGGACCTTCTCAGCCAAGGGCTGGGTCTCCTCTGGTTGCGGGGATGAACGAGCTTTGGCTTGTTTTGCTTGGTAGATTTGGAAGGCGGTATCATCTTCCTCGTCTGGAATTTCGACCATGGTTACCTTGTTGGGGCTCTCTGCCCCGTGCCCCAGAGAGTCGGACTCTGTGGACTTGGCCCTTAGCGGGCGCTTGAGATTCTCCGCATTGGTCCTTGCGGGGAGCGTCTTGGCCTTCAGAGAAGGCGCTGAATCTTTCGACTTCAGAGGCCCGAGGGTGTCCCGTCTACTCGATTCTGACCCGAGTCCTAACACTCGTTTTGAAGGCTCCAGCGCTACCTGGCATGTCCCTTCCCCCACAGCAGGCTCGGATGTCGATTGTTTCTTAGGTTCTTGTTTATCTGGTTTTGGAACAGTTAAGGCGGGTATATTTGAATGCGTATTTATCGTATCAACATATGGCGTAACTACAGAAGAGCTATGAGTCCGACCAGCGATATTGTTCCTCGTACCAGATAATTCCTTCGCCGAGCAAGTAGAACCTTTTACTTCTCGGCGCCATCTTTTACCTCTTCAATCTTGGATTCTGTGGCGGGTTCCGTTGTTACGGCCCGATTTTCCTCCTTCTTCTTGTCCTTGTTCCAGCTCTGCAGCGGGCAATTTTTGCTGATGTGGCCTTTCTGCTTGCATCTGAAGCACTTCCCTTCCGATCTGAGCGCGTCAATGTCCATTGCCTGCCCCCGGCCGCCATAGGTTACGCCGGTGGCAGTCTTCTTGTCTGTCGAGGAACTTGTCGTGCCACTACTTGCTTTGTTAGCATTCGTGGCGGGGTTGTTGTTCCTTGGGACAAAAGGACCGGGACGTCTGAGGCCGTCTTCAATGGCCTTGCGTTGGCGGGCCTCGTTCATGACGGTGACCCGGGTCTTCCAGTCGTCGTATGTTTCGGGCATGCCGACTCCAATATCATAGATGATTTTGGTGTAGGAGTCGGGGATCCCCTTTTTGACGGCGGCGACCATATGGCCGCGAGCACTGGTGTCGCCTCGAAGTCCTGCCTTCTTGGCTTCCTTCTCGATAGCCTGGAAGTAGTCATCGGCGAGGCCTTTGCCAAGCCGGAGGTCATACATCTTTTGCTGGTGGATTTCTTCTACGGCATGGTCGCGGAACTTGTCGCGAATCATTTGGCAAAAGTCGTCCCAGCTGGGAAGGCGGAACTTGTTGCGGGAGTGGCTTCGTCGTTCTGCGAGGATCATGATCCACCACTCCTCTGCTTTTCCGGTGAAGTAGGAGGCGGTGAAGCCGACTTGGAAAGGGCTGGCGTACATGTAGGGGTCATGCATTTGGAAGTACATTTCGCAATGGGTGAGGAAGCGGTCGATGTCGTCGGCCTCGCCTTTGAAGACGGCGGGCTTCCGCATCAGATCCGGCTTGCACCCCATCCAAGGCGCGTCTTCAGCCATTTGGCTGACCGGGTTGGGGAGCGGGTCGTCGGGGTCGTGATACTTTTCTGGTCCCCGGGGGAGGGACCAGCTGTCGGGGTCTTGGGCAAGGGGACTCGTGTGCCGTCCTGGGGGGGGGGAGCCTTTGATGGCTCCATCGTAGCCAGTCCAGGTCGGGACGATTGGCGGCTGATTGCTGCCGGCGTTAGAGGTTTCCGCGTCCTCCGGTCCGGCTCCTGCGAACATTCGGCTTTTGCCTTTTCAGCTTCTCGGCACATGGGATCGTGGTGGCGGGGATAGGGGAAGCGGCTTTGGGGGGTTTCGTGGCTGGTAATCCTCAGGCTCTGCGTAGGGACGATCAGGATGTCTTGTATTGAATTCATATACCGCCCGCTCTGTTGCACAGTACTCAATAATATCCTCCCGCTCCGGATCCGCTAGCTTCAGGCTGTTCATCAATCTCCCCATCTTCGAGGCGAGGAAGGTTGGGTCCTCCGTAAGGGCTGATAAGTGACCTATAAAGATCCGCGTGTATTCGCGTTCCCACGGATCGCGGATCTGCTGGACCTCGAGCAACAGCGCGCTGACTGATGGCGCTATGCTGCTCGTGGGTGATATCCCAGGCACCTTGTCGGATATGCTCCTGTCGTCGGGACTCAAATTGTGTACTGAAGCGGTTACCATAGATAAGCCACTCGTCTTGATCGAGGGGGGGAGGGGCGTAGTTCGCGCCGAGCCGTGTATCGACCCACTGGCCCCTCTGCCAGCGTTCCCTCCACCTTCTTGCCTCGTCTTGGGCGTACCAGTCTTCGTCCTCGCGGCTGATGTTCCGGAGGCGATTCCAATGGAGGCGCCTTCGGTGGTCTTCTTCATCCTCTCCCGGTAGGCGCGTGCTAGCAGCTTGGCGGGCGTCGTGCTTGACTCGCTGTCGGTACTGCCACTCGTTGTACTGCTGCTGATTGTGGATACCGAGGTTATGGAGGCGCTGGATGGTAATGGCGCGCTCGTGTGGCCAAAGGGGTTCGAGGTGCCATGGACGGGGGATAGGACCGGTTTGAACGTCGACCTGGACGCCCCGGAGTCGGAGGAGCTCGTCTTCGGCGAGTCTCTCCCTTTCTCTGCTTGCCTCTGCCCAGATGGAAGATCCGGGCTGGAGGGTGATTGGGCGCGCCTGGTCGAGGATGGCGACAGGGATGGTAGGGGAATCGGGGCGCGTCTGGCGGTTACAGATGTAGGCCTCGAACTCTGACTGAGTGGGGCTCTGAGGGACGTAGGGCTTGCTTTCGCTGTCCGAGGAGGGGTCGTGGGGGAGTTCGGTGCTGCTCGAGGCTGCGACCTCGTATAGATCAAGGGAGTCTCGGGTTCGAGCCATTCCTCCGGTAGGGAGTGGTGCGGTAGAGGTGGCGTCGGCGGTAGAGGAGGCAGCGAGTATGGCAGGGATGGGGATGTCGAGGGTGCCAGTGACGGGGGAGTCGTGAACAAGGACGCTGTGTCCTTGCTCGCCAATGTCGACTTCGATTTCTTGGACCAGAGCGACCGCAGGAGTTTCCCGACTTTTGGGATGCTGTACGGACGCGAGCGATGAGGGGAAGGACGTGATGGATCTGTCGGGCTGGGTGGTGCCATAGCGCTGGAGACCGTAGGGGGATGGGTAGAATGGGACAGCTGGGAGACGGGGGGCACGGAAGGTGCGGTCCGTCCAACGCTGAAGACGGTTTCGTTGGGTGTGGTACCAGAAAACGATCGGCCACCTGGACCGATAGAGGAGGTACGAGAGGGCGGGGATCCCGACAAATAGTGTCAGGAAGAAGGCGGTGATGATTCCTGTACTGGTGAACGAGGCGGGCATTCGGTTTCAACAAGCAATGGTGGCTGCTTGGAGAAAGGGAATAGGAAGCTTCGAGCTAATTGTTAGACCCGAACTCTGGGTAAACCAAACAAGAGTAAACCGAGGGCTGTTTCGCATTCGAACAGTCACCCAAGGAGTCTCTATGCTGAATGGCTACTAAGAGCGTCAGACTAAGGTCTTTAGTCTGAGGCTGAGTCGACTAGCTAAGTTCGGTGTGATTAAACTTTAGCTCGAAGCTGGGGAATATACAGCGAGAGCTACGCTACTTATATATGAAAAGTCCTGTGCTATGAATAGAACCTTTCTCCGTGGTTGTCGTGCGGAATACAAGGGAAAACATGAGAAGGACGAGCGTTGGTCGCAAGCCGTAGTTGTCCGTAGTACAAGTGCTGATGCAGTCCGTTATAGTCGTGGTTACGATGATAGGCGCTTGAGATAAGATAAGATATGGATAAGCGCTGGCCGATAAGATAAGATAAGTGGGAAAATCGTAACAAGGAGGTCAGCCTTTTTGTTGGCGACACTGGATTGGTGATGAAGGGCAAAGTGGTATTCTGTGAGCTCAGTTACCCAGCATGCTTGGCATCAGTTCAGTTTCTGTGGCTTTTGGAAATACTGGAGGTTCTGATGGTCTGTCCAGATTTCGATGTCTTCAGCGGCTCCCATGAGATAGTGGCGCCATTTGGACAAGGCAAGCATGATTGTGAGCAGCTCCTTGTCATAGATCTTGTAGTTTCATTCTGTCACAGTAAGGGCTTTGGACATGAATGCCACTGGTCACCATTTTCCTTCTTGCTGTTGACTGAGGACTGCATCAATGGCTCCGTCACTCAAGTCTGCTTCTACCTTGAAGTGGTCTTTCTCTATCGGGATAGTGAGAACAATGTCCTCTGCCATCTGCCTCTTCAGTTGTTGGAAAGCTTGGTTCTGGGCAGTACCCCAGGTCCATTCCACATTGCTGGTGAGCTGAGTGAGCAGTCGGACAATTTTTGAATAGTCATGGATAAACTTTCAATAGAAGTTGGTGAATCCAAGGAACAACTGTAACTCTTTCTTTTTGGTCAGCATTGGCCATTCCATGATCCCAGCGACCTTGACTTGGTCCATGTGTACCAAGTTCTGACTGATGATGACTCCCAAATATTTGGTTTCCAACACCTCAAACTTGCACTTCTCTGCCTTGAGGAACAGTTTATTCTCTTGGAGGTGTTGAAGTACACATCATACGATTTGGCAATGTTCATCAAGGTCCTTGGTGAAGATGAGGATGTCATCAAGGTAGATAGTGACCTTGCCTTCAGCGATCAGGTCTTTGAATATGTCATTCATCATCCACTGAAAGGTTGTGGGTGAGTTAGTGAGACTGAAGAACATTACAGTGGGCTCAAAGAGTCCCCAGTTTGTTCTGAACATGGCCTTTTCCTCATCCCCTTCCTTGATCCAGACATTGTTGTACCCCCAGCAGACATTGAATTTGGGGAAGTATCTAGTGCCTTGGAGCTTGTCGATGAGCTCCGAGATGAGGGGAAGTGGGTACCAGTTCTTGATCATCATTTCATTCAGTTTTTGGTAATCCTGTACAGGGCAGAGCAAGCCATCTTTCTTTTTGACAAAGAAGAAGGGTGATGTGAAGGGGGACTTGGACAGGCGAATTCATCCTGACTCCAAGTTCTCATCTAGGAACTTGTCCAATTGTTCTTGTTCATTTTGGTTCAAGGGATAAACCTTGCAGTCAAGCATGGATTTAGCGTTAGGAACAAGCTCGATGGCATGATCCCACTGCTTTCGTTTGGGGAGATTGTTGAAGTTTTCTTTTGAAAACAGGTCGCAGTACAAGCGGTAATGCTTGGGTACCATCTCTTTAAAGGTCTTCTTCAGCTTGTCCATGTTGGCTTGGGCTGCTAAGTCATTGGCATGGTGTACCACATGGATGATGAGCTCTTCTTGCATGTTGACAGTGAGGATGGTCTCTCCCTCCTCAAGTTCTTCATCTCACCAGTCATCAGGATCTGCATCAGGAAGTGGGAATGGGTTCTTGGTGCATTGGCAGCGACCAAAGATGATTGTGCCTGTTTTCCAGTTGATGACTGGATTGTGGCATTGATGAGCCTAGACTTCCATGGCAATGGCAAAACCAAACCTGGTCAGAGTATGGAGAATAAATGTATGAACATGGTAATACTAGGATGATCATGTGTGCAAGTGGGTTTAGGGCACCTCCGTGCAGTAAATCAAAGCTTTAAGGGTGTGAAGATAGGCTTGGACTATGCAGTCAAGCAGATAATACGACGTGAGAGTTGAAGAACCGAAAGAATGACTGTAAGTCATGAGGGTCTCATAGAATGAGAGGGAATGGCGCCTGATATGATGTGAATATCAAGAAACCATATTCTGAAATAGAAATGGAGAATGAGACTTGAGAAAACGTGCTCAAGACATTAATATGAGTGGGGAAATGAGAGGGAAATGCCTGAATGATACAGCAATAGATTGAGGGACGGGCGATGCTGGGAATAAATGTGCTGGTTGATCAAATAAATGTGAACGAGGTGCTGAAACTGGCTGAAACTGATCCTAAACTGGACGGGCTGATATGGAAACTGGAGGTGAACGGTACTGGGCTGAAAATGATCCTATCTGATGTCAAAAACTTATCCTATAATCCACACTGGGATTTCCTATACTGAAACGATTGCTGAACTGGTCCTATACTGATACTGATCCTAAGTCTGCTCTGAGACTACCCAAGTGGGCAAGGATGACGATGGTGAAGGTGAAAACTGGTAAAACTGTCCTATCTGGTGAAGTTGAAACTGGTGCTGCCTATAAAGTAAATGGGGGGTGAGGTATGGTGCAGTCGATCATGTATTGGCACAATATTGACGTGTACCAATAGTGTTAAGAGTAAAGAGGGACGGAAACGTCTTCTTCACAGTTAAAGAACCATGGAATAACTCAAGCAATACTGCGAGTTGACATGCAATTGACTATGTGCAATGCAAGATGAATATTGCTGTGAAACAACAAATAAACATGTGGTGATCCTATATAAACAATGGATGGATTCGTAGAGAGTTGCTGATCTGACTAGTCGATTTATTGTTGGTGCGTGCAGTGAATATGGTGTACGATGGATTGATGTGTATGAGAATCAATACAAGCGTAGTCTGGCGAACGAGAGTGTACCCACTGGGGTCGAAAAGTGCTGAATGCTACTGTAATCTACGTTTTTATACTAAAGTCCTACATATATTAATAGAATTCCAAGCAACTTTTTACTAAGGCTGTAAAGCCTTAGCTAAGTAAAATCCTGAATAAACGTGACCTATATCTGTCAGCTGAAGTATACAGCGTTGTTCAAATTGCCATGCTTGGTTAGAAAATGTTCTATAGTGGAGTCTGGCTATTGGGCTGGTTCTTGCAGTTTCGACTGCGTGTGCTGCGGATTGTAAAGACGTGCTAGTGTCACTGAGGTCACCCAATGCATCTCTAATGACGTGCCAACTTTGCAAAGTAACAGCTTGAGTCACCATAGTTCTGGAGTATCCGTTAATGAGCCTCCAGGCTCTGTACGCTCAGAATTCATGGATTTATCCATTGATTACCCAATAATAACAGATTCAACTCCCATCTTCCTTATCCTACATTGCCGTACTCGATTTAATGCCCCAACCTTCAATTATATGCTACACCCTTCGATATCCTTCAATAACCATGATATACCACGGTTATAACTCAGCAAACCACGTTAATACCCTTCCGTTCATGTTTATTCTCCATATTTCCATGACTGATCATGGCAATACACCTTTCCTTGATGATTGTACTGAAAATGGAGTTGCCACATCAGTCCTAGGCACCCAATTGATGTGCCCCTTGATTCCTTGATCATAGTGACATCATTTAGACCCTGCACTCCTCCATCAAAGATATTGACCCAATACAGATACTCCAGACTGCAGTTACTCAGGCTGTTACTTTGCCAAGTCTTCACAGCAGCTTATATCCATTTATCAACCTCAGAACATGTACCATACCCTCACAGTCCACAGTTAAACAGCACCTAGCTGTTTACTTATCATTCTCCACTTCCACATGGTTTCCCATCCAGACACAGCAATACAGACAAGCTGTTATGCCTCAGCTGATGAAAAATTCTTCTATTTACTACAGATTTACTAATCCAAGGACTTACAGCCTTACCAATGCTTAGATATCTTTTCTATTTATAAAACCAAACTTTTAGTATAAAAACTCATATTCTACAGAGGAGAAAAAAGTTCTTTTGCTCCAGGTTATCCCCCATTGCTTGCTATAGTCTCAACATTATTGGATGTGTTAATTACCATCAATACATGGATTCTTGCTCCAATAACTTGCTTTTGTCTTTTAATGCCACAACATTGTTTTAATTTCACCAGATAGGATTGTTTTATCATCTTCACCTTCTACATCATCATCATATCCATTGCCCACACCAGTATAGGGTATTATTGCCTCTGTGAAGGCCCAGCTCCACATCGTTCACCCATGTCATTGTCATTGTCCCCAGTTGCTGTGCAGTATTGCCATGACACTCAGTTATCATATTTCTGTCCAGTACCTCTCCATTTTAAGCCCACACATGTTTATTCAGTTCTCCACACATTTATTCGACTCTCTAAACATTTATTTGATTGTATAAATGTCTATTCAATTCTCCTCACATTTATTTGATTGCCCAAATGTTTATTAGGCCAGTCTCACATTTACCAGACCAGTTTTATGTTTTCTAGATCAGTTCCGAGCATCTAGCATGGTTTCTTGGTATCTGTATCATACCAGATTCCATTTAATCTCGTTTATCGAGATCCCCTCAGCTTACAGCCTGAGCCTCTTAGTACTCGACTGCTAAAGGGTACTACTTCCAGACTGTATAGTCAAAGTGTATACCTGCGTCTAGAGGAATTGACCACACAGAGGTGCACCGAACCACTTGCACAAACACATAGCCTTGATTACTGTGATTGCACACATATTTCCTTAGCTCTCTCGGAGTTTTGGGTGTTGCCGTTGCCACGGAAGTCTAGGCTCAACACCGTGATAGGTTGATATCTTTGATGGATGAGTGCAGTGATAAGTGATGTTAATAGGGTCTAGCGATCAATGATGCATAGCGACACGCTTTGATGTGGATGTGGCATTACCATATACGATTGGGGGCCCATCAAAATTGGTGTTAATGTGTCCATAATGCCATGAAGTGTCGGATTTCAAGATGGGATGGATAACCAATGTGCGAAGACATATTGCCATGATACAAAAGTGGTATTGCCATGTCGGCAATGACTGGTTTGGTGAAAGTCCATCAGGTGGACTGGGTGTAGGAATTAAGGGTAATTTCATGAAATTCTGAGTGTACAGAGCCTGGAGGCTCATCAGTGTTTAAGCCAATCATGGCTGAGGTAGAGATCCTTTGAGCCAAGGTTGGTGACTGCTAGGTCAATGCATTTGCTGTGTCCTCCAATAGTGAGATGGAGTTCCACAAACTCGGTGATGTTGCCTGCCTTGTTCCAGGTTCCATCAGCATTGTATATGGGGATTGGGGCAGCTGCCTTCTTGGTGTCCATTTGGTGACTTTGGACATAGGATCAGTTGATGGAGCTGCCAGTGCAGCCACTGTCTACAAGGGCACAGGCGGAAAGGGTCTGAATGTTTGTGGCGGTCTCAAGTTGGATGCCGAGTGTGAAGTCTTGCCCGGTCGACTTGGTGCCCCAGATATAGTGGATTAGCTGCTTGAGTTCATACAGCATCTCCAAGGCTGGTTCATCTCTGAGTTTCAGTCCTTCAATCAAGTCGCCGACGATTTCGCCAACATGATCTCGGTAGACCCAACAGTGAAGGGCAGCTATGGCTTCACTGTTGGTGCAGGCTTCTCGAATGGTGCAGAGGGTCCATTTGGCCCTGAAGGGTTTTAGCCATCGATCTGGTGGTGGTAACGGTGGGCTGGTTCGAGGGAGAGGGGATTCAAACTGTGGATAGTTCTTGGTGTCCCACTTCTCTTGGACCATGCTTTCTTTCTGCTGTTTTGCCCACCATCGTTGATAGGCCATATCGTCTTCTTCATTGGGGACTTCTACCATAGTAATGGCCTGCCCCCTTTTTACTGCCTGGGTGCTAGCAAGTCCAGGTCCTGCAGCTTTCTTGGTGTCCTTGGCCATTCGTGCATCTTCATCAGGGTTGGGTGTAAGAGTGATAGGAGGGTACCTACTTCCAGTCTGAACATCAGGGCTATCCCTTCGAGGGACAAGGGACTGGTCAATGAACATCATGTTCTTGTCACATGAACCATGACTGTCATTACCATCTGTTGCCAGCAGTCAGGTAGGGCTGTGCTCTGCTGCCTCACCACTTCCGACTTGGGGTTCCATTTGTTTCTGTTCTGCTCCTACTTGAGTCTTCCAGGGACACTTACCTGTGGTCCCTGCAGCTTCATGAGGCCACTTTCCAGAGCCTTTCCCCATTAGGGTATTCACGCTCTGATTAGCCAGTCCTGTAGAGGTGTTCCCCCTAAGGGGTTCACATTCAGGCAGTTCCCATATTAGGGGTTCAGGCAAGTTCATTGGGAGGCTCTCTGCCAACTCCAAAGAGTCTTTTCCCTGTTCGGCATCTGAGAATTCAACCTTGTCAGCACTTGAGTCCAGGGTGTCCAGTTGTGCTAGGATAGCGTATTGGTTTGATTCTTTTGGTACTGGTTTGCTAGTTGTGCTGGGGATGTTAAAAGCAGTGGAAACAGGTATATTCAAATGTGCAGTAGATAAGACAGAAGATGTAACTACAGAAAAGTCATAAGCCTCACCAGGAGGATGAGAAAGCATACCAGTACTAGAGGAGGAGGTTGTTGAAGGGGAATCGAGCCCTTGATGACCTAATCTTTTACCTCCTCCACCTTTGACTTGGTCTTTGGTTCCTGCTCGACTACTACTAGTGAGTAAATGTCCTTGAAATCCTTCCTCTTCAGGCAATCCTTTGACATATGCCCCTTCTCCTTGCAATGGTAGCACCTTCCTTCTCTTTATAGGACGTCTATGTCCATGGTTTGCCCCTGTCCTCCATACATGGTCCATCTCCCAGTCCTTGTGTCCCTGCTGGTGGTTTTGACCTGTCCCGACTGCTTGGCCAGTGTCGAACTTGTGGCCCCAGCAGGTTTGCTGGAGCTGGTATTTTGGTTCGATGTTCTGGGCTTATTGCCTTGTTGTTGGTCCTGGCAGCAGTCATCGGGGTGTCTAAGGGTTTGTTCAAAGATAGTCTGTTTGGTATGATTGATGTACAACTGGCAGATGTACTCCTTCCACTTGGGGTAGGTCTCGGAGGTGCAGATGCCCTGGTTGGCAATGGTCTTGGCATAGCTTTGTGGGATCCCCCATCTGACAGTCTGGACCATCTTTCCTCAGTCTCCTTCATTGTGTTGGAGTCCCACCAGCTTAGCCTGTATTTCTATGGCCTGGAAAAAGTTGTTGGTGTTTCCACTGCCCATTTGTATCTCATTCATTCACTTCTCATGGAGCTGTTTGATAGTGGGGTCTGAGAATTGTCAGCGGATGAGGTCACAGTACTCATTCCAGTCTGGGTATCGGACCTGCTGGGCGGTGGTGTCATAGAAGTCCGGTCATCGGTACACCCATCAGTCTTTGGCAGGGCCTTTCAGGAGCAAGAATGCAAATTGAATTTTTATCGAAGGGTAAGGGAAGAAGACTTTGAATGAGGTGAAGTAGGAGTCGCAGTTGCCAATATATCGCTCAATGTCAGCATGTTCCCCAGTGAACTTGTCCAGGACTTCGTGCATCATTGGTTTTACTTGAAGGAATGGTTCTTGGACCCCTGCAGTTCCGATGGGGGGTGAGTGGGGAGGATGGCCTGGTACTCAGGGTGGTCAGGGTAGAGACCATCTCCTGCTTCTGGTGCTGGACAATGGGGATGATGGTGGGTTAAATTTCATCATCCTTTTGTCTAGGGTGGCAAGTTGGTTTGATATGTCAAAGCTGGCCTGTCTCCAGCATTTGATGTTGGCTTGCAGGGATTCAATTGTTGGTAGTGATGGGGGTTCAGCGGGCTGTTGGGTGTCTGTGGGCTGTTTGGTTTCTATGTGCTGCTTGGTTTCTACGTCTACATCAATATTTGATCTGGCCCCTGCCAAGAGTTGGCTTGTCCCAGTTTGTGGATAGCCATAATGTCAGAGTCGGCTTCTTGGCTGGGGGACTCACGGGAGCAGGGAGTCTGGTAGCAGTTTGGGGAGTGGGCCATATTCTAGGGTGTAGGGGCCATATTGGAAAGAGGATATATTGGGGCTATATTGCTCAGCCCTACCAAATGTTTCTGCATTGTAATTAAAAGTATCAAAATTATTCCAGGGCTCCCTGAGCCCTGAGTTCAGCACATTCCACCTTGTGTCATTGTGCAAGTACGAGGAGGACAATTCCCAATTCTCATTCTTCCTCTGCTGTCCTTCCTTGTATCCCGTAAATTTGGTGGCCCATGGAGGGTGGGTATTCTTGCCAATTGCAGTTTGCATGTATCCAGGTCTGAATAGTGGCAGCCCTTCCTCTTTGAGGAATGTCATCTCCCCAGTTGATGGCCAACCACTCGTCCATGTCTGGGCAGATGAGTATGGGCCATCCTGCTCGGGCCTCAAGATCAACACGTTGATACTCCCAAGCTTCTGACTGGGCAGGGCCGAGTATGTCCCAATTCACTTGGGTGAGGGCAGGCCAGTCATAGTCTGCACTTTGCGGGTTGAGGGGGTCGTCATAGGAATCATGACAGAGTATGTTGGACTCATTGCTTCCTGAGTCAGGGGAGGGGATACATGGTGGTGTGGCGGGCTGTGGCTCAAGGGTGTTTGTCTGCCACTTGGGGGAGTGTAGAATGATGGGGAAGACAGGCCCTCACTCAATAGCATGGGGCTCCACTTCAGGATTGGGACAAACCATTTCTTCATCATCTTCTTTGTCCTCTGAGAACTGCTCGAAGGGGCCCTGGAGCTCCCATCCTGGTCCAATGACTTGGATTCTGAATCCGTCGAGACTGATGGGTCTCTCTGGGAGAGCAGGTTCAATGTAGGTGGGTGGGACACTCGCCTCATATCGGCTGAGAAGGTACCGGCTGAGGTCATAGGCTTCTTGGGCAGTCGGGGGCCTGTCCATGATGATTGGCAGTGCTGGAAAGAGTTCATCCAGGGGAATTGTTTTGAGGAAGATGGTGTCGGGGGAAGGGGTGCAAGGGACTCTCCTTGGTTGACTAAGTCTGGGGGTTGTGTTTCTGGGGGGTTCCTGCCAAGGTGGGAATTCGTCGCTGGAGTTGGCTGTGAAGCCGAATCTGTGGGTGGCATGGTGGAAGAGGTCCTGCTGGGACTCTGGAATGGGTTGTTCAATTTGAAAAGGGGAAACATAGCTGGTGGGTAGATGGGGTTGGGGGCGAGGTTCTCCTAGGTGACAGAAGAACTGTCATATTTCTTCCTCGTATTCAAGGGTAAGGGTGATGATGGAAAAGATCACTAGAGATCCTAGTATGATGGAGCGGGTGATGATGATTGCTTGTTCAAATTTCTGCATGGGGTTGGTTTCTTCGCAGTTAATGGTGAAGAGACCAGAAGGAAGCTTCGAGCTAATTGTTAGACCCAAACTTCATGTGACTATAGACAGGTCTAGACTTCAGCTGTCTCATGTTTGGACAATCACCAGAAGAATGACTTGGTGTCTTTAGCTCAGCAAAGAAGGACTAAGGTCTTTAGTTGAGTTCTTGTGGTGAGAGTAAAGTGTGGTATAGATAAACTTTAGCTTGAAGCTGGGGATATACAGCAAGAGCTACACTACTTATATAGTAAAACTAGAGTACTAAGAATAGAACGATAACTGTGGTTGTCGTTCAGAGAACAATAGAGAACCACAAGGTAGGCAGGTGATCGTCATGAGCCATAGTACCATCATTGAGAACGTCCATTATAGTCATGGTAATCATGAGCAAGCGCTTGAGATAAGATGAGATAGTGATAAGTGCTTGATAAGATAAGATAGATAGAAAAATCATAACACTACTGAAGACATGGGAGCTGTTGGTAATGCTGTATGACTATGTGAGTTGTGCTTTTGATGGCTTTTTTTGCCTGTTGCTGATGATTGTAGTTTGGCACTGCCATATTCATGGATCAAGTCTGGTATCCACATGACCAGCAGTGTAGTGGAGGATATGCTAAGGTTCTCCAGAAGGTTTGTGAAGAACAGCAGGAGAGCATGGCAGAAATGAAGACTGCAAGCAGGGAATCATTCCTGCTGGTGCTAAAGCTATTGGCAACAGAGAAGGTTGTCAGCTACATTATGATATTCCTGGACACATGATTACAGAACAATAATTGTATTATAGTATTTTTCTCATGCCACTCACCTCACTCACCTTTGCTCTCATTATCATCAGATCTGAGCTAGTCTGGCACCTTAGACCACTCGGCCATCTCACCGATGATCTCATTGTATATATATATACTCTTATACCTCATCACATAACTGTTACAATTTTCTCACTTATCTTATCTAATTGGCTGGCACTTATCTATATCTTATCTTATCACAAGCACCTATCATCATAACCACAACTATAATGGACCGCATCAGCAATTGTACTATGGACAACTATGGCTTGCGACCAATGCTCACCCTTCTCATGTTTCCCCTTGTATTCCACATGACAACCATGGACAAAGACTCTATTCTTAGTACAGGACTTTTCATATATAAGTAGCTAAGCTCTCACTGTATATTCCCCAGCTTCAAGCTAAAGTTTAATCACACCAAACTTAGCTAGTTGACTCAGCCTCAGACTAAGACCTTAGTCTGACACTCTTAGTAGCCATTCAGTACAGAGACTCCTTGGGTGACTGTTCAAACATGAACCAGCCCTCGGTTTACTCTTGTTTGGTTTACCCAGAGTTCAGGTCTAACAATAACGTAGTTACAGTCAATTCTGAAATAACCCATAGCTGTCTTAACCCATAATCTGCTGTAACCCATACATTTTTCTGTTGACCGACCTTGTTTGCAGGAGATTTGAGTGTATAACCCATAACTTTGTCATAACCCATAAGCCATAGCCATTTCCACAAATTTCCACTGTATAGAGCCATACATTCTAAATATATAGTACCTATGTTGGTCAGATGGCCTAGCTATTATATTGGTTGTTCTTTGCTGGTTTGATCCTTGCTACTAGAATTTTTTCCATGACATCTACGGTCTCGAAAATGCCTATTGCCGATTTGGGCACTTGAAATTTTCTTTGCATCTCTTCTTCCATTTCCATTGCATATGGCTGCTTTGGATCAGAAGTCCACATCTCCTGCCCTTGTCCAGTTATGCAAGGCCTTAAAGCATCTTCAAGATGAGACAGACAAAAAGAGAAGAGATATCAGTGCTTGGCTGGCTCAGAGGAAGGCAGTCTCAGAGGAGGAGGAACCATGGCTGGATCAGTCAGGAAATCTTGTTGATGAGGTTGTACTCATTGAGGGCCTTACAGCTGCCCCAGATCTCAATGAGGCTGTACAAAATCTGGATGAACATCAGGAAATTGTCTATGCATGTCTGATGGGGAAGATTCAGCCCTTGGTATCTAAGAAAAGAAAGTGTGAGTGGCTTCCTGATTCAGAAATATATTCGCAGCATGGACGATCCATTTGTTCATCAGCTTGAAGGTGTTTTGGCTTCATTTGGCTGAAAGACATGTCTTGAAGAAACCCATTCACTCAGACACTGAAACCACAATGTATTTTACCACTAGCTAGGTCTAGAATACAAATTAATCATGACTAATGCTTTTTTCGGCACTCTGAACCCCTGCAAGACACCCTATAACGAGCTCTCCCAGAACCCATACCCTGTAGTAACCCATAGCTCAGAGTGTCAACCAAGGGGTATGGGTTATTTCAGAGTCAACTGTACTTTCCTATTTTCTGAACGAGCAGAGATATTAATACCCGTCATTGACTTGGAGACTTAAGGTTAAAGTGAAGCAGATATCCACCTTCCCAGGAGTGCCTATCACCATCATATTCGAGCTCGCGTCTACAGATATACTTGCACGGTTTCAGTGCAATCATCCACTCGATTGTCCGCAATTACCTTGTCAGAACGGATTCTGATAGCATGTAATTACATACATACTTTGTTATCTTTCTTCCGACTTTGAAAATGCAGCAGATGTGCGGATGCGCGAACAAGTGAAATCATCACCGACCTGGTGTTTTAACCGCTCGGCCATACTTTAAATTGTGGATATCCCTGGACCCTGAATATTTAGACCTTTCTCGTCATGTTACTGACCGTATTGAACCTTCAGATAATCGTATGCTATATTGACTCTTTATTCACTAGTGAATACAGACAAAGTCCAGATCGTCAAGAGTCCCGCCATTTGTCGCCGTGTTGTCCGACAATATCTATGAGAATGTAACTGAGAGAGGTTTATTCGGTGCCAAGTTCGAGTCGTAGTCTTGTCCAGTCATATCACTTCGACACGCACAAACGCTCACGTTAGTTCAGTATTCATTTCAAACTATCCATAGGTGATGTACAAATGCTTCTGCATTTACAGTCCAAAGTCCCGAAGAGACTCGCTTTCTTGACCAGCCCTGTCCCTCATGTATACGGAATAATCTCGGCAGCTACACACAAAACCTGTTCAAGTTCAGTTTGACGTCAAACTATTCGACGACGAGTTTCTCACCGTGTCGATTAGAAGGTTCGAACAAGCGCTATTGACATTCCTGTTATTGACCAGGAGAGTTGCGAGGTCAATGTTATTCGCAAGGGCGATACCACTACAACTATCTCCAGACACGACGATTTCGGTCTGGTTACAATCTTGACCAATAACCCCCAGGCAAAGCACCTTTATAGAGTTGATCATTAGCCATAGACACAGAGGCAATCGGAAATATACACGTACTTGACCAATTTGCAGATTGTCGCACGCTGCATCAATGACTGTATTCACGTGAGCAAGCTGGAAGCTATGCGACACGGTAAGCCTGGAAAAAGTAGGCAATTGGATAAAGAAACCCGTACGTAGAAACATTAAACGCAGCAGAAATACCATCGCAAGTGTCTCCAGCGACAACTGTATGTTCACGAGTACAGTTGCTCTGGGCAGCGGCAAGATTGAGAACAATAATAAAGAAGAGGGCAAAAATGGGGGCGAACCACATCTTGGAACTGGCGAAGACACTGCAGAAGGGTCTAGCCATTTATACGTAGAAAGCTCAATGTGCCGGAGGCAGGCTCATGAAGCCACTGAATGATCATCTTACGGGTTCTAGCACATGTGTGGTGTCAATTGCGCACATTGCAAGATCATAATGCCCGGCTGCCCAGTACGAAGATGGTTATTCTGGGCTTAATGGACACGGACATTAACATAGACGCACGTTTCGCACAAGTCCGCCGCTGGGGCCTTCTTCATACTCTGTACTCCCTTCCCGTGTGAGCACTCGATTATCCTGTGACTAGTCATGAAAGTACGTGGCCACCAGCACGAGTTCCAGATGGGTTGATGGATGAATTGTTTTATGACCGTCCATGAGAGAAAATGGACGTATATTCACAGAAGCACTTGACATCTGTCTCTCAAAGTGTAGGAGCTGAAGCGGCGCGAATACAATGCCAGAAAGCAAGTGACTTTGAGTCTGATACCGAAAACCTGAGGTCGCCAGATCGATTCTAAGAAGACGGAAAAACAGAGACGGTTTTGAAATCATTGCCGTTCCAATGGTATCTGAGGTGGTCACAATTCGTCCGACTCGAGCTCGTGTTCGTATCCTGGTCGTTCTGTTGACAGAAGGGTCGAAAGCAATTAAGGCACAAACTCGGCCTAAATGAGTTGAAATTACATAATCGTTTAAACTTTACCCACGGATGCTGCCCGCAACTGACGACGCGCTGCGAAGCTGACAACCCATCGGCCCATCCAAGGCGCTACCAACATTGATTGCTATGATGATTTCTACGAGAAAATCACAGCAATCTCGCAGCAGGAACCCAGGAACACGAGTAAGCCACGAGGCTTGGTACAGCATCCAGGCGCCTCTTGATGTTTCTCTCCACTGTTCCACGACTTGAAAACGACGCCCATCTTCCTCTAACTTGCAATGTCTGACAGAAATGGCACTTCTCACTACACACGAGGCTGCTCTACCTCTCGGGATCCCCTCATAAAGCCATCCAACACTCGCGCCACATGGAGTGTTCAAGAAACATCTCTCTCTAGAACAACGGTAGAATTATTTCTATGGAGTGCGTTTTCGTTCCTGACTCGAGGGATTCTGCATTGCTGACATCAATCAATAGCGGACTCGTGGCTACATGTAAACGATAAGATGGACGACCGCGATAAATTTGCCTTCTCTCTCCGCCAGGCTATCACTGTCCCGATATCTGTGGCTTGGATAGACTTTATCTCTGTGGTTCCTATGCAATACATCCCTCAGCTGAAGAGCTCGCCGAAACATTGGAAAAAGATGAAGAGTGGTATGTGGCGTGATTCTGCGATAATCGCAGAATGATACTAACATACTTTTACTAGTTCTAGAGGAATTGAAGCGCACGTTCAATATCCACGGGCTGTTGCAAGAAGAAATTCCGTAAACTGAGACGCTGTATGATACTAAGGCGCAGACATTTTCACAACATACGATATATACGAGTTGAAGCTGAAGAGAAGGTGTACCAATGATGACACGATATCTCCACGACATATGAAACACCATTTTTTTCGCCCGAGAGTGAAGCGTCGTGCTAAGACGCAGGAATCTGACATCCTGGATAATCAGAGTGACCTCCAGAACGGCGGAAATGAGGATGCGTTTCTCGCATGCTCTCAATATCAAACGAGATTCGCCCAGAAGCGAGCGAGAAGTCAAGAACATTGATCATTATTTTATTTTTCATTCAACGACGCGTCACCGTTATCATCGGAACCATGAGTAGTTCTCTCGACGTCAGGATTCTGAACTGGTTTAGGACCAGAGGACTCAAGGTATGTTATCGATTATGGCCTTCGTTTCTCAAGCCCACTAAGCCCATCCAGATGAACTTCTCAGACCTTCTGGTACAAGTCATCTTTTCAGTCCTCCTTCATTCGAAGATTGGCCGCGCTTACTGATGTTTCTAGCATCAGAAACCTTTGTCCTTAGCGCTGTATACATTCTATGACAAGTATTATGACAGGCTGATTGCACCCTTCGTGATCAGTAAGCTTCTTGGATGATATTCCAATGTCCGGTGTAGCGCTAGTAGGTGCTTTTCAGCCAGCGATGCATCAAAATATCATTCACTGACAGACAGCCCGAACACACCTAGTCCTTCCATGTCTTAGCATTCTCTTATAAAAGGCATCGTGCCATGAACAAACGATACCCACATCGGCCAACATGCACTTCAATTCCAAATCTGCTGCTGCCTTCATCCTCTCTACCCTCGGCTTTGTCTATGCAGCAGTATGTAGTCGTCATTCCGTCTAGTTGCACTCACCTCATCCCCGACTCCAGCCTGCTGGTGTATATTTCTGTGTCAGTCCTAGCTTCGCAGGGTCCTGCGCCTACGTCTCTGCTGAGGCAGGTACCTGCATCTCCTTCGCGGCTGGAGATTCTTGGAACAAAGCCATTTCCTCTGTCCTTCCGGATGTTTCGACTGTGTGCACGTTCTACAAGTAAGTCCACTGCCAGTAACTCGTACTGGAAGCTGGATACTAAGACGATGTACAGCGCCGTGAACTGCACTGGGACGACTTTCCAGGTCACAAAGGAATATGCTACCCTCGTAGGGACGGGTTTCAATAAACAGGCCAGCTCTTTCTCATGCTCCTAGGTACGCGGGTCTCTCTCTATCCATCTTCCCCCTTTTGATTAATCGAGGTAGTTCGGTCTTGTCGACGACCGTACAGCGCTAGGGCTCGAATGATAAACCTGGTGGAAATTTCCTCTGTAGTTCATGAATCTATGTGCCAATGAATACATGACTTACTGGTGTACAGCATTGTTCATACTTCCCGTCTAAACCAGGACTCTTTGGTGCTTGCTCCCAGAAAGACTTGTCTTGATTCATATCACTAAATCTTACTACAAAACAGAAGCGGGACCAATACCCTAAAAAAGACACAATATACTCGTGTCAGGGACATCACTGACAATCATCAGCTGGCAGCCTGGAGCCTGCGTTCGTGTTTGACGGTGACCCCGCATACTTGCTGGCAGCAGAACCCTCGTTATCCAAACTATCACGAGGTCATCTCCGTTCTGATGAGAAGCTCGAACGCGTAAAATTTTGCGTTTTTCGGGAACGACGGCGACTCCTTGTACCTCACCATAAGACTTTTTCGATTTTGTGACTCGGTGAAGTTAATATTACGACTCGGTAGATCACCGGGGCTGGCTTGGCTGCTTTGATGAACGAGTCACCCTTCTCGCGAGGCGCGATTCATCCTCTGGCAGAACATCATTTTTTTGTCATTGCACTCGGAACCGTGCGATGCACATGCGTCTCCCGCGAACGGATTCCGTAAAGCGGTCACATTATCCCGCTCAGTTTGTCTTCCCACAGAGTAGCGAGTCAGACCTTTGGAATATAAAAGGAGGGATGGCTCACCACCTTTCACCAGGTTCTCCCCCGGTTCCTACTAAACAACTCCTTCACTAAGATGTTCATCCTCTCTGGTCTCGCTCTCTTCATCAGCGCTGGATTCCACTTCAGCGCTGCCCAAGTGGCGAACTGTGCTCGCAATTACACTGTTCATCTTGGTGATACCTGCGACGCGATTTCGGCTGCACATAACTCTTCTACGTGAGCGTCTCTCATCTATTATTCCACCCATCGATTAACATTGCTGGTTGATTTCAGCTATCAGCTCGCTTCGGTGAACACCAACATCGACGTGGGATGTACTAACTTGGCTTTGGGCGAGGTAAGTTTCCTTCCTTTTTTTTCTTCGGGAGGGTACTGAGGTTTCTGTGATCCAAGGTCCTGTGTCTAGGCATTACTGGTCAAGATTGCACGGACACCTATGTAGTTGCTTCGGGGGATAACTGCGTAGCCATCGCCGCCGCAGAGGGTACGACGTACGACATTTTGTTGGCCAACAACCCCAACGTCGATGCGACCTGCGCTAATATCTATCCAGGAGAGGTACGTCTCGATTATAGTAGGATATTTGTTACCGAGCTAACCATGTCTAGGTCCTGTGCGTCGCACCTGCAGAGGTGTACGTGTAAGACTGGCGAGATATGAAAGAATGAGTTCTACACTGTCTTGAGAGTCCCGTGGGCTTAGTTATATATACATACCGAACCTGAATGAATACCGCCATCGTTTGAAGATTTCATGGATGTGATATCTCCTACTAAGTCAAACCGATATTGTTGGTCTTAAGAGTATTCCTACCAGTGTCTTGTTCAGGTTGCCGGAACGTCTAGGAAGAAGAACCTCAAGAAGGAATAGATATTATACCAAACCTCGTGGCCTACTTGTGTTATTTTCATTGTGAGACTGCTATTACTTTTGTGCGGCATCGCCAGTTCAACGAGACGTCTGGATTTCCCTTAAATTCGTACCAATTGTGATCCCCATGAAGCAGACAATCAGTTGCCGTTTGGTTCTTGTACGGATTTACCTATGCGTGTGGTTATTTCGGCCGGTATTCAACGGGGTTTCGTACTGAGTATTTTGTAGTTAGCCCCCATATCGCGTTTAACAGATGTAGCCTATTTACCATTCATTTTATTTTGAAACGGACTCGTGGTTCTAACCAGATTGTTGCTATGAAATTCTTCCAGTTCAGTTTGAAGTGTTCCCCGATGGTAGACATCACCCAGCTAAGGCTAACCATCATGGCGGAACGGACGTTTGCTTAGTCGGCCCGAGCAGCCGCAAATTTTTCGCGACGAGGTCACGTGTTATGAAGGCCTGTTTTGGTTTTATGTAATGATTCACTTCCTCTTGAAGAACGATGGCTCGAATGGACTACGGCCCATTGGATTACTATTGGACTGCTGACGCACTAACCGATTCAAATTATTTTCCGGTGCTTATTGGAATCCGACTGACGACATTGTCTCCAATACATCGGTGACTGGATGGAGCACTTGTTTAACAATGTTTCCTTGGTCGTATTTGTATCCCTCCTGCCTCAGCTGATGTGCTTCGGAAGAACGACGTGCTCTCTCTAGTCTATATCCTGGCTGTGGAACAATTCATCCATCGACGTCTCCGGGTCTCGTGTCCCCGCTTCTCCGGCCTTGATGACTCGCAGAGAAGTCGGAATACAAACACACCCATGTCAATGAATTCATTATTGAATCCAGAGTCATCTTTCTGGGTACCGTGGTCTTGTCTTGGGCGCGCAACTGACCCTCCACATGTGTTCACATCCCGTAAGGCGGTCGTTCCATAACTCCATGAGCTGGCTCTGGGCTGGTTTCTAGCTGCCTGAACTTTTTTTTTTTCACTTATAAAAGGACACCCGTATCGTCGTTTTTCATCAGCTACCACAATATGCTCTTCACTTCCTCTTTTGCTCTCCTTCTCACTGCCATCCTCAACTTCGGCGCAGCCCAAGAGGCCTGTGCTCCGGGTCGCGACTATACCGTTGTTGCCGGAGACACCTGCGATAGTATTTGTGCTGCGCATGGTGTTTCAAAGTTCGGCATCGTTCCTCTATTTCATTATTTCAGTGTGCCTCATACCGGTCTATAGCTTCCAGCTTTCGTATGCGAACCCCGAGATTGATGCAAACTGCGAGAATCTGCAACTGGGTCAGGTAAGAGGGTTTATAGAACACACTCAGGATTATAGACTGACGGTTGGCTCTATAAAGCCGCTTTGTCTAGGGACAGTTGGCCATGACTGTATCGAGACTCGTCTCGTCGTTGTCGGAGATACCTGCGATGGTATCGCCAACGCCGAGGGCATCGTGCCTCAGGTTTTTATGTGCAACAACAGAAATATCCTCCCTGACTGCAGCAATCTCGATACTGACTACGTGAGTTATAGGTCATTAAATTGTGTCCGTGTCGAAAGTATTGAATTTGAATAGGTTGTGTGCGTTGCGACTGAGGATATAGGCTATAATCCTCCTTGCCCGGCTGCTTGAACAAGAAACGTTTGTACAATCTTTGTCTGTATGACTGTATCGGAAATAAATACAACGTGATTGATTCAGAGTACCTTTGTCTCATAACTATGATCCTTGGATACAAGTATTTATGCTTCAGAGATATTGGTGGTTCGCCGCGACACCACCCACACTATTCAAGATGCGCCGACATTCGGATCCGATTAATTTGGCGAGAATCAGAGGGTGTGCCCACCAACTTCGCTGACTTGAGGAGTCGACAAGGAATCGACGTCTACTGTTGTTGATGCTTCACGACGGACTTGTCCCCTGTCTTTCCTTTCAACTTCCTTCACACCTAACCCAAGACTCTCTGCCGCCGAATGAGTATTCCTCCGTTGATTACTGGTTCTCTCCTATGCCCGCCGGTTCCGGCAAACGCGCTTGACGGCGTAGCACGTACTTTTGACATAATCACTTTCCGGCCCTCATCGCAACCCGCCGGACCACGCTGTGCCTGCCAAAAACAACAATTGCTTCTCGATGGCCATCATCCCTTTTTCTTCGACACGACGGGTCTACATCTCCAGGAGGTGCTTTTGTTCTATTCGATGGCCTTGTACTATCGTGGGATCTTCGTTCCATGCCGCATAACGGATCATTCGTAGTTTCTTGTTCTTCGATCTTTTGTTTCAGCATTGGCCTCTAGCTATTGTACTACATTAGCGCTGAGAAGAGATAAAACCTGACACGGCCACTAATGAATTTAAATCACGTACGGCTCATCCTTTGGATCTACTCTTGTTTTGTGGCGACTTAAAAACTTTACTATCGAACACACTATCTTCATTGACGATGTCTCAACGCGTCAACCATGGAGGTCATCTGGGAAGAGGTTATCCCAGAGAACGCGGCCGTACTTGTATATATGACATACCATTACCCAACAGTAGTGTCGTATCCAACGCTTCATCACAATCTTCTAGGTCAAGCTCTCGGTCAAGTCATAGTAGTGGCTCAAGTAGCGACTGGAGCGACAGTGGATATGGCTCCGCCTCTTCTTCTTCATCTGATCCTCTTCGCCGGAAGATTCATCATCACTGGCATGTGCACCACCGTGATGGTCCAGGACTTGGTCCCCCAGAGTTGATACTTTATACGCCTTCATCGAGCACCGGAACACCGGCGATCCCCGATTCTTCCTCGCCTGTCGTTCCACGTGGACATGTCGGGTCCGAAAGCCCCTATCTATCTCAAGGCTCACAATATCATGGACATATCACTCCTGCGACAACGCCAGAACGTAATGCCCCCCGTCCGGACGATATTATCGAGGCATTTCACCCAGATCTGCAGCAGTACTACCACCCTAATCCTACGGATACTAGCGGCTTCATTAATGTACCCTCTTTACAGTGGGACATTATCTATCCGCCGTCCAGGGCGAGATTTTTACTAAGGAGAGGCAATATACGGCACCCTCATTACCTGGGAGGCGCATGTGCACCTCCAACAGTGCGTCGGATACACCTCACGTCAACACACGAATGCCTCAGTTACTGGATGTCGCCCGACCGCTGGAGTCCCATCATCATAGACGACCCCCACCCGCCCACTGTTCACAGGATACTTGAAAAGATACATGATTATCTTCGGCAGCCACTTAACCCATGGGATATGGCTACTGTTCTTTCGACGCCTATCAATCGAACGAGGCTTGATGAAGCGCGGCGTTCTAGATTGCACGACACTGCGGGTATGCAGCCGCATGGAGGATATCTGAGGTCGGACGTATTGGGCGGTCATAGACGATTCTTTGGCTGCAGAATGTCGATTCAAGACGGGATTTTGAGAGCTACAGTGGACTTCATTCCCGGTCCCGTCCCCAGACTCTGGTGATCTAGACTCCAGCATATTTATTTACTTCGTTAAAAATCATAGATGATTCATATTAGACATCAAGTTAATACAGGGAATTACAAGACCGTCCAACTAAGCTGGATGGCCTAGCCAATACATACAACAACGCGTTAATCGTAAAAAAAATAACGTTAGAATTCACCGACACCCTGAAAGGCATAATTAAGATGAATCAACTCTGCATGAAGTTAAGTCACTTACGGGCCCGAAGTGCTCCCCATCTGCGAGAGTATAATACGTACATGAATTAGAGTCACAACCCGCATAAGGAATCGTGTTTGGCCCCTATATAAAAGCTGAGAAATCGAAAATGAAGAGCTGGAGTAGGAATGCTCACCCAATTAATCTCCGCGCCAACATATTGTACAGCGAAGAACTGGATGACAGCCGAAAGGGCAATCGCACTGTAACGCGAAGGTTCTATAATGGAAGTATTCACCGCTTGACATCACTCACCACGTAAAGGCTGACGCCAAGATACTACAAACATCATTGATATCAGATGTATGCCGACAACTTAAGGATATAGACGTACTAGTTATATTTCGACCACCATGAGAGGAATCGTTTCTTGATGAATATATTGAAGACATAAGCAATGGGAACAGCTGGCCACGTATTCGACAAATTGTAAGGTGCCCTAGAATAATTCGTGAGCATCAGGACATTCGCAACGCTTAATACAACATACCAGATAAGTGTTCCGACCAAAAACACCGGGAGATGGAAGTACTTAAATATCGGTATTCTGGGTGTCAAGTAGTACACAATGAATGGCAAGACGAAGCCAATCAAGAAGCACCAAATCAGAGGGTTATAGATAGCTCCAGAGCCGAACATCCTGGAAGGCCCAAGGGTCCCCCAAAGAACCGACGCAGTGAAGAAAGTGTTTGCACCCGGACAGGTGAATCTATCTTTTTGTGTAGACGAGCAAACGTCAGGAATTTGAGTCATCTGGAAGTTTAAAATTCCAACACAGACAAAGGTCGACGCCACTGTTGCGAACATTTGGACCCAGAAGGTAATCTTTGGCGGAATGTGAGTGTAGTGTGCAAGCTTTAGATCCTGGGCAAATGCCAAGGTGTGCGCAGTCGTGACATAGCCGTAAGACTTGAAGAAATTCATGGCGTTGGCATTGCCAGGGAACCATAGACCACCGAAGAACTCAGCCAAAACGTTAAGCGTCACTTGAACATTGGTAAT
Source organism: Armillaria mellea (assembly GCA_030407055.1). NCBI lineage: Eukaryota > Fungi > Basidiomycota > Agaricomycetes > Agaricales > Physalacriaceae > Armillaria > Armillaria mellea. The sequence continues at coordinate 4,147,232 of JAUDZF010000005.1, forward strand.
TGAAGCGATGATACCGATGGGAATACAGAATATGATCTGACATTACGCTGTCAGATGATTCGCATGTCAGGTACAAATATACTTACTGCGAGGAGGATGCCGTAGAGAACAACAGCCGGTGTTGTTGACGTCGGATAAGCACCTACACCGACAGCGCCGAGGGCCACAGAAACTGCTAGGACACTAAATATAGTAAAGGATGTAAAGATATATACCTAAGTCAAAAAAATGATACGAACCATAGATACTGCCATTCAGGAACCTCATCGTACGCCCCCATGAGCTTGCTGTGTATATCAAATTTGTCTTCTTTCAAGGGTTTTCTCTTCCAAAGGCTCTTGAAGCCCATAGCGATTTCCCTCCGGTGGTAGAGAATTGTGTGAGAGATGGTTGCCGCATATGTCGCAACTGGCTCGGCATCATTATCTGCGGTGACTCCGAAATAGGTGCGCGGAACAACGTACAGAAGAAACCATACAGCAAGATATTACCGGCAGCAAGGTATGCGGGGGAGTAAGCTTTGTACGACGCCTCATCGAAAAGCGAATGTTCATCCACAGCCATGGACACGTTGTATCGAGCGCCTGTGTTGTCAAATACACCATTGGAGTTGATCGGCAGGTCTATATAGCTTGTCAGCCACTCAAGAAGGAGGACTCGAAAACGGGCATACATCCAGTGTACCAAACGTTGTTCACCCAAATCGCTATTATCTATTAACAGGGGACGTTAGTCAACTTGAGGAAAGTAAGAAAGTAAGAGCTGAGAACGTACAACCGGAAGTGTGACGATGGCACCGAGGAAGAAATTGGCAATCGTGAAGAATGGATTAATGAGAGGGTCACCAGCGACCGAGAGAACATTGTAGTCGAATGTTGGGATCGGATTTAAACCAAGGCCTCCGATACTGCCTGAGCAGGTTCGTCAGCACGTCACATTAGGTTTGTTCACGGCGGACCAACCGGTAACTGCGCCGAGCAGGACATTATCCGGAGTAATCCAGGTCATCCAATTGAAATATGACAACGCTTGGAAGATGTAACTGGTATATCTCGCATTAGATGCCAAGAACTCATCAACGAAAGTAGTGAATGCATACTTGGGGAACCCTGGGATGGACATGCGCTAGTTAGTCATCTGCCCCGATACCAAGATAAAGAACGCACAGAAATACACGAACATCCCTCCGAAAGCGTACAGGAAGAATCGCATCTGAAAACGCGCGTTAAAGGCATTTCCCTGTGGCAACTACAGAGATAACTTACTCGAGAAACTTTCCAGCCGTTAGCGACCTGGTTCGTTTCAGAATGGAAGGCACGCTAGTGATACCGCGAAATCAGAACACAGGTAGACGGACTAGAAATCCAACGTACATTCAAAGCGATAGTGGCTAGATTCGTCGGCCATATTGCGTACGATGGGTAGACAAGGAAGCGTCGTGTGATTCCAGCCAGACCATAGCCTTGGGTTTCAAGTTGTCAAACTTGTCACTGGAGGTCCAGCTATTCTAGACTTACCGATGAAGTTCGTAGATAGGGAAACTACGGGAATTTAGCAAGGTACCCGGGCTTAAGATGAGTAAAAGAACGTACTAAGGATCTGGTATCCGAAGTTTGAGGCCCAAGACTGCGAAACATGATCAGTTGAGGTGGCGGGATATACACAACCCTGAGATGATAGTGACCTCGTTGAAGAACCTCTCAGCAAATTGTACCCATATCACATATGCTGTGTATCTGGCAATGAAATCATGAGAGAAGGGTTAGAGAGAGACTAGAAGAACCCTACGGCTGTGTTGAAACCGACAGTTAGCCATGATGGTAGCGACCATATGTTCCTTCATATTGAAAGGGACCACTAGAATCGTGTCAGCGTCTTCTTCCGAAGATAATAGAACCTGAACTAACGGATTAAATGACCACTCATAACCAAAGGTATTGTATTTCGTTGTAGGTAGCACCTGTTCAAAGAGTTTTCCCTGCAGGGTATGCCCTGATAGTAATACTTAATTGAGCTGGCTTTTGTTTACTTATATGGAAGCACTTACAACAGCTGCGCAACATTGGACGATATCGTGATTCCCGGCTGCCGGATTGAAAAGAACTGGTTGAGGAATGCACCGATAACGACATAGATGAGCCCAATGACACTAGCTCGGAAGGTCAAGGCCGGCAAATTAGGATCATCGTGGTTATCAACAACCGCGCGGACTTCGGCGTAGGGAGAATTCTGTATATCTTTTAATGATTTATAAAATAGTAAGAGCACAGCACAACGCACAACGATGACCATAGCGGCTTCAATCTTGACCTCATCAGTAAAGCTTTTGAAAGGCCACGGGATCGTCCCTAATGTCCTCGTCGAAGAGATATCGTCTAGGACACTATATATAAGACAACAGTTGACTATTCGCCGAGTAATTATGCTTACCGGCTGAGCTCCAGTGCCCGAGCTGGAAAATTCTACAACGAATTAGTCGAATGGTTAAACCCACAAGGCGGCGAAGCTTACGGGATCCTTGCTATGCTATAGGTGGGTGTCAATCAATGTCAAATGCGCCAAAGATCCTCGAGTACTTACCACATCAACTATGTGCCTCAAGCACTCCTCAACTTCCTCGGTCGACATAGTGTCAGCAACTGCGGCAGCTTCCTCCTACAGTCGCTACTAAGAGCTTGGATATCCAAACCGACACCATCCTACCAGCGTCGCGTCAATATCAGGGTACTTCGAAGGAGCAGTAATGAACGGAACGATATCGGGAACGGCAACCTTCTCATCGAAGGAGCCCTCCGACTCCTTGTCGACTGTGTCGGCGTAGTCTTTCCTCTTCTTATCCGCAGACATGAAGGGCAGTTGACGAAGGTACGGGATCCCGAAGAATGAGCAAGCGAAGCACCGCTCCTGATATATGAGCCACTTATCTACATAGGAACACCTTAATAGGCGGTATGCACATGGCGAATGGCTCGATACCGGTCGAATGGTACCACGAGTCCGGTCGTATTGGTGCAATACCTGCAGTAGAATGGCCATTGATGCAGAGAGATAAGGCACGCCAAGTCTACAAGATAGCAGATCAGAGCAAAGCATGTGGGTACTAGATGAATTCCGGAATTGTTCCTTTCAAGCCTTCGGTGTCCACGCCGTAATCTCTCTCCAGCAGACTCTCACCCATGTCTTCCCTGTGCGCGTACGTTGCCAAGTTAGCCGAGAAAGCCGACTGAGCGTGATCCGTGGGACTAGACGAGAAAGACCTCAGGTGTAATTGTGATGCGTATTCAAACGCCGTCAAAGCAGGCTATGGCCATTAGTTCTCCTTGTCCCGCTCCTTGATCGAGAACGAAAATTCCGGTGGTCCAGAGCGGTACACCTCCGAAATTGAGTCAAAAATGGGTGTCGAATGCGCCGACTGTTCGCTGAGAAGCAACCACTCAATTTTGGGTTTTCTTACTGGGAAAGATACAGAGAGGTCACAAGGTGCCAAAATTACTCAGAAATCAGGACCCAGAACCCAGAAAAGCCGTAAGTCCAAGTTGGCCCTTGTCCCCGATTGGGACTGCAGGCCAATAATACACTTAGGAAGGGCGATAGCGCAACTGACGGTGGGCGCCACGTCCCCTGAAGAAAGACCGCGTGAGACAAAGACTGCGAGTGAGAGGTGGCCCACATGCTTTGGACTGATCGCAAGCTCACTTTGATATCTTCGGGAACTTAATCGAGTCTTGGCCAAAAAGTTACTAGTGACACAGACGATAAGGAAAATAGCCCTACCTTGACGAGACGATTTTCATACTAATCAAGCCAATCATCATGACTCGTCATATGGACTCTTCAAGTCTGGAGTGTTCAAAATTCCGGGGCGAAATATGGCGCTATACTTGAATAGTCGTTAATGAGATGGCGCCTTCCAATGCTCCGAACATCGTCTGAAGATTGACGATAAGTGCATACAGTAGCATGAGCTAGGCCCCGTGCTTGCATTTTGAGAGAATGCCTCCGACAGGAAACGGCCATCATTTGTCTGTGTCCGTCCTTGACGCCTGATAAGATATACGTTATGATGATCTGAAGTGATGCGACCTATGCGAAAACCGACTCGCCCAGGGGGCAGGGTAATTAGAACCAAAGCAGATGGTATGTAACTTACAGAACACGAGTTCTGACCGGTGTATCACTCTTGGAAGCGAAGACTGATTTCTCGAAATACACTGGACTCCAGTGATTTTTGGTACCGTCCATATGGGATTGGGTAGCGTTCTAGTGTCGCTACTAGACAGTCAACGGCACTGTACGTTCGTTTTGTCAGACGACATTTCGAAGACTTCGGTGAATTCATTTCGGCGGCTGGTGTACGTTTATTATTGCTGCTTAACGCATGGGTGAGGTCAAGCGGATAGTTAAGATTAGCACCGTTAAATTTGGGGCACAAGCGACGGCGAACTCGGTAAGATGTAAGCGATCATTGAACTGGCGATAGCGCACCATCCTTTGCCTCATATGACACATCTGGCGACATGTTCGCCATTCTGGAACAGAAATCGAAAGTAATACATCTGGGATTGATGCCGCAGTCATACGATCTTTGAGCGATTCAATTTCAAAAATGGAGATACCCGGGAGGTGAGCACCAAATTGGGAGACAATGTTTGAATGTGCAGTCGTCCCTCGGGTTCGGGGCAATATCTGTTGTTCTCCTCACCGTCAGCCCTACCAAGAGACATGAGAATGTCGGGAAGAAGCTTACTAACAGAAAACTCAGTCCAAGATGATCGGCACAAGTCACGACTACTGAGCCAACAGCCACTTTTAGGTCGACATATTTACCTTCTAAAAACGAGCTAGTGAAGGTCTGTCCATCGGGACAACGCCATCTTGACCACAGAAATCAATTGAATGATATCGAGAATATATCGCTGAAAGGAAGATATCAACAAGATCTGCTCATCGTATGTACGCGACGCACCGGAGCGCAGTCGAGGCGCAGCACTAGCTCGATATCGATCTCTTTATCGTGTCAGTTATTTCACATTTCGTCTGCAAAAAGACAAGGTCAATTTCACGCTAACAAAATTCAAGGCGGGTACTCGCATGGCCGCTTAGCTGCGGCCCACACGTCGACAGTGACTAGCCAAGCATACAAGCTCGTGATGATAATACCACCCTCCAATCGGCCTGTGCCGCCGCTTAGCTGAGGTAGATCTGTGACCTCTGTGCGTACGTCCTCTCCCCATATCCAATATTTGGGGAAAGAGCAAGTTCGGGACAGCCTGAAAGCCTAGAACGTAAATAAACTTTTATCACACGGCCAGGTGACGTTTTACAACTTAGTCCGCGACTCCGCGTGGGACCTTTGAACTACAAAAGTCGTTCAGCGCACCATCTTTACCCAAACCAACGGCTCGGAGATCCATGGGCGGGAGTTAAATCGTCTTCCATGCTGGTGCCAGGTTTTGAGTTGATGAACACGGACTAAGCGTAAAAGCCACAGTGCAGAAGAGGCGAGATGCTTCCATACACCTACCTGTACCGTGTTTCAAGACGGACACGAAGAAGACGCCTATCACTTTGGGGGTGCAAGTGTCGTTGTCTGCCCTGGAATGCACGTCGGGGCCTGGGGGACCGCGTGGTTCTCCTTGGTACAGGGCTAATGTTGGGTAATAGCTGGATCAATTCAAGAGTTTTCAGAAGTAAGGGACCTTGATTTACCTCAGTTAGACTTCTTCTGGCTCTTGCGGTAGCCCTGTGCCTCCTTCGGCGGTAAATGCGTCCTTTGAACATCTTGCCCCGATGTCTTTTGGAACGAAAAAAAATCAGCAAACGACCATAGACTAGAGATACGACATGTGCACCCCAGAGAAAAAAGATCGACGGCGGAAATCCCGTTGCTAAAAAATCTTTGATGAACCCAGGGATGTGGCGTTGTACCATTTATTAACATCGGACCATTCAAGCTCTCCGTATGATGGGGTATGCGGTGACGTGAATTTTAGTACGGCACACGGATACGAGTGGTCGTCCTGATTCCATTTTTAATGAGGTACTGAGAATTTGCAGGGTGGTACGATTGATTCAGGGTTGGTACCTGCTCGTCTTTGAACAAAGCTTGTGTGAATAAACGACTGACGAGGGGAAAGCACGTGTATACACTTACCCATTGACGGCTCTATTATATGGCCGTGGCATTACATGATTACACCGTATTATGCTCAAGCGTTGTAATTCGGCGAAATCCCTGTAATTGACGAGAAATTCAGTAGACAACCGTGGAGTCTAAAACATCTATATTCAAAGCATCGTAGATCTACGGTTTTTATCATGTCTGTAAAGCGGTGGTATTAGCACAGCTCAGGAATCAAGATACAACAATCTCACCATCTCAGTTTAGTTCAGTTGTTCACCGCTGAAGTACTCAGGGAGGACATAAGCCAGCTTCTTGCGATCCTCGGGATCCTGCTTCTCTGATCGCGGCATAATCGAGAAATTCATCGAGCCAACTTGTTCCAAGAGGAAATTTTCTCCACTGGCACTGACTCAGACGGCAGCACGTAGCTCGTCCAACACTGGTCGTCGCCACTAGCCGCGGTGTGTCTGTGTTGGCTTTGAGCGTCTTGAACACTCCAGTAGCAGTAACCGTATCCGAACGAGGACGCCATGCATCGTAGTCGGTAGCCGTAGCAATAAGTGCGTAGCTACAAAGTCTTGGTCAGGAATAATCTCACAACATCAACGGAACACGAACATAAGCGAGCCAACTTAGCTTCAGGAAACACACTTATGATACTCCATGCACGAGTGGATAACTGTCGCCCTTCCATGCAGACAATACATTTGTTGGTGGAATCGTATCGCAGGGTTCGCTAGGTAAATGGGCCCGGGCATGGTAAAGCAAATGCCGGAACATACACATGACTTTCGGGATGCGGGCCGGACGCCATACCCAAGATCCAAGGCTTTCTCAGTCTGTACTCTTTCTTCCAGCCACAGCCACCACCACCACCACTGTTGTAAACCACAGCAGTGGGAGGCTTGCAGTAGGTAAATACTGGAATTGTTAGCTACTAGAGCTCGGGACGAGCTCCTTAAATACTACAAAAGTATCTAGAATATTCTACCTAAAGTACCTAAAATTATCCAAGTATCATGACAAATTACTAAGCCGAATGTTCGGGAATCTTCCGGCATAAGCTTGAAGTTGCAAATCCCAACAACCACCATACCAATTTCCTGCTCAACGAGTCGCCGAAGCTACCATGTGCGACGATGGAAGTACCGTCAAGAAAGGACGCCAGACGTATAATCGATGATCTGAGTAGGCAAAGCGAAAGATCCGGGCGATATCTCTTCTCGAAGAGAACGGCAGAGAACGCGACGATGGCACGAACTCCCAGGGATTTGAGAGCCGAAATGTTGGCCCGTGCAGGAATCGTAGATGGAGAAATGCCATGTTCTGTTCCATGCCATGCGAGGAAAGCAACGTGAAATCCAGAGGGAAAAGACCAAATCGATATGGGTGATGAAGGAAAGGGTTGAAACCGATTCCGCAAGTCACATGGGTACAAGGACATGCTGCATCCTGCTGGTATCAATGACACGCCCTCATCGTATGCCTCTTGCCATTCCACCATCACTCTCTGTTGCAGACAACCATTGTCGTTAAAGCAATTGCGGGTCTATCCAACCCGTCGTCTGATACTGTGGATGTCTTTTCATCGTCTGTCCAGCCTCTTTGTCAAAGTTTTTACTAGACGCAACACATTCCGGACCACCAGCCACGAGCAGACTTAAGAGAAATGACGAACGCTGTAAGGTTGTTCTGTGGGCACTGTGGCCTCCGATTAAACTTGCTGCGTAGAAAATTCGTCTGGAAATGGGGTATTTGGAGGGCTCGTTGGAGGTCTTACGGCGGCTCGCGCAGGAATATGGGATAGACTTTGATAAAGGTACCGACCCTGTCGGAGTCCTTCAAGAACTGCAAAGGCGTGCTGGGTCATCAGGGATGGGCCCGACTGGTGGAATCTTTAGTTGAGTCGCCTCCCTTCGAGCCACTTTCGCACTAGTATTCAACAAAACCGATGCAGAGGAGTTGAAAAGGGGTATTCAGTCTATCCCGCGTAAATCCCGCCCCTTAACCCAAGAAGTAAGCGAATTTCGCTCATCCTCCACTACGCTCATCTCAACTGTTGAAGGTCAGGTACAATGCTCACCGGTATCGGATTTGGGCTGTTCTCATCGGCATTGATGCGTACGAGCAATATCCGTTGCACGGTTGCGTATCAGACGCTTTGTTAATGCAGCGCTTCTTAACCGGCGACCTTGGCGTCCCAGACAACCGTATCCAGTGTCTCCTCGGCCCCAGAGATACAAACTCTACTGATCCCAAGTCTACGCCTTCCCATACCAACATCATAGATACGCTCTACAGTCTCGCTGACAACCCTCAAATTGAACGAGGCGACAATATCATCATCTACTATGCTGGTCATGCCGGCACGTCCTGCTGTACAGCGCATGATCGCATATTTCAATGCAACGATTCTTGTTGCATTGAAGCACTGTGCCCTATCGATAGCGGTATCCGAGATGCTGATGGATCCGGCATCAGTGACCGAGAGCTCAACTTTCTGTTTGCACTGATATGTCGCGCCAAGGGTCATAATATCACATTCATTGTAGATGCCCATTACTGGGGTCGCTTGGGCAGGGGCCAGCTACCACGCGTCGGCATGGTCAGACCATCTTCTGAAGCCAACAGCATGTTACATGCTGCGGATGAAAGGTGGAAAGATTTTCCTGGCTATCGATCAGTATTTTTGAACGATTGGCAGCCAGATATGGACTCACACGTAACTCTGGCAGCAGGCTTTTCCGTGGATGGGCCCAGAGAGGACGGAAGTTATGGGGGAATGTTTACCGATGCGCTCCTTCATGTTTTGAAGTCGATTGATTGGAAGGAAGAAATGACGTATGTTGATCTCATCAATCGTATGCATAGGCTGCTGTGGCATCCCCCGCTCGTTTCTGGGAAACGAATGAAGGAGCGTATTTGGAATTAAGCTGATTTCCATACACTGTAGTAGTCTTGATCATGTATAGAAGTAGTCATTTTCAGCAAGATTTTTGAAGAAATTCGCTCACTTTAAACTCAGCAACTCGTAATTATTTATAGAAGAAAGAACTTATATCTCCTGAGCCACCAACTCCACCCTCAAAAAGCGAAACTGACGCTCTTACTGGTCTGGATGGCACAGAGGTTGGGCCATTTATCGTCGACCTTGAAGACGCGTTAAGAGTCAGTAACTTTGCACCCAGAAAATACACCAAAGACGCCAAAGGGACTGTGATGCGACGACAAAGATGGTGACATTGACATCAACTTGGAGCTAGAACCAAGTCAACGAAGGTAGGTTTTAACCCCCCATTGCACAAATCCACACTGGCCCAGTCTCTTTCTTTCCCCCTTGTCCGGTATCGTGATTACAGATAGTTTCTCGAAGCGCTGATCTGGAAGGCTTCGGCCAACTACCCAAACCACCCTCACCATCTCTTTATCGGCGAACCAGACTTAAATTGCCCAGTAGTGTGTATGCACCTTCGGGTATTAGGAATTGGTGGGTGGCAAGGATTTTGAAAGTGTGCTGCGTCTTTGACAAGCAGCTCCCCGCCTCGATCAACGCCTTCTGCTGATTCCGCGTTTAATCGCCGCACAAACCCCGGTTAAATGCAAAGCCCTGCGTAGCAGTCCTCCTCCATCTCGTCATCATGCTCAACAAACTCGGAACAGTCATCATCCGTTGGCAGAGGCTCGGACAACTGTCGTCTAGCAGCTCGACATGGATCGGTCCATCTGGTGTGCCCCCGGCAATGATCCTCCCCGCGCCGACCTCCTGAAGTGGGCAGAGACGGTGACTTTGGGAGGAATATGACACTGGAAATGTGTTATCAATTTCTGTACTGTTTGCATTGCTGACTGACCTACCTGATGGTACCAGAAATTCACGTAATCAGTGTTGAGAGTATGAGCCATGACTGCAGGAACAGTCGTGTGGACTCTAAATTAGTTACCGATACTGCCCGCTAAGAACTGCGAATGCTTGACAAGTCCGAATTCCACTTATGAACGTCGGGAGGTATCGATAGCCTTTTATCTCCTTCCCTCTTGGGGCACTGTCCGGCCATCTCTACGGTTTCCGTTCAACGTCTGAATGGAAGGGGTAAGGAGAATTCCGCTGTTAATCGTCTCGGCAGACTTGGTCACAACGGGTGGAGCGAGAGGAAGGGTGTCATCTTCAGTAAGCTGGGCAGCACACTCAGCGGTTGAGGCGCTGGATGGTAGAGTACGCACCACTCTCCTGATCTCTTAAACGGGTGGTTGTTCGCCATTCTGAATCCTTAACGATTCGTGGACCTTCGGGTTCTGGGAAATATCTGCTGCCTATCTCGCTGTAAACCCCACCAGGAGACATTAAGATGTTGGGAAATTTTTATCAACAGAAAACCCAGTCCAGATGACTAGCACAAGTCACGACTGCTGAGCTAATAGTCATTGTTAGCTCGACACAATTACCTCTGAAAATAAGCTAGTGAAGATCCGTCTAGCGGAAAAATGCTATTTGGACTATAGAAATCAATTGAATAATATCGAGAATATCGCTGGAAGGAAGATAGCAACCAGACCTGCTCATCGTATGCACACGACACACCGGAGCGCAGTCGAGACGCAGTACCAGCTCCATATTGAGTCGATCTCTATATCGTCTGAGCTATGTACTTCATCTACAAGAAGGGGAGGTCAACTTCACGCTAACAAAATTCATGGAGAGTACTCACACGGCTACGGCCATACATCGACCGTGACTAGCAAACATACAAGCTCGTGATGATGACACTACCTCCCAATTAGCACTCGAACCACACCACACCATACTTTGCTGAGGTAGATCCGTGATTTTCGAGCCATGCATCTTCTCCCCAATATCTTGAGAAGATGTAAATGCTGCACGTTCGGACAGCCCTTGAATATTTAGACCCACATGGGCCAGGTGACATTTTCACACCAACGGGTGTTGGTTCGAACAACTTGGTCCACGACTCCGCGTGCGAGTTCCTTCCCTTTGAACTACAAAAGTCATTTAGTGCATCATCTTTGCAAACCAATGCCCGGAGATAAAGGCGCTGGAGTTAAGTTTTCTTCCATGTTAGTGGGCTAGTGCCAGGTTTTGAGTTGATGAACACGGAATAGAAAACGATGGAATCAAAAGCATCTATATTCAAGACATCGTAAATCTACAGTTTCTATTATGTATATAAAGCGGTATTATTAGCACAGCTCAGGAATCAAGATACAACAATCTCACCATCTCAGTTTGGTTCAGTTGTTCACCGCTGAAGTACTCAGGGAGGACATAAGCCAGCTTCGTGCGATCCTCGGGATCCTGCTTCTCTGATCGCGGCATAATCGAGAAGCTCATCGAACCAACTTGTTCCAAGAGGAAATTTTCTCCACTGGCACTGACGGCAGCATGTAGCTCATCCAACACGGTCGCCGCCACTAGCCGCGACGTGTCCGCGTTGGCCTTGAGCGTCTTGAATACTTCAGCGGCAGTAACCGTATCCGAATGAGGACGCCATGCATCGTAATCGGTGGCCGTAGCAATAAGCGCGTAGCTACAAAGTCTTGGTCAGCGAATGATCCCATACCATCAACGGAACCACGAACCTAAGCTCGGCCTCGCGAGCCAACTTGGCTTCAGGAAGCACACTCATGTTGATCAGGTCCCCTCCCCATTGGCGGTACATGATACTCTCTGCACGAGTGGAGAACTGTGGGCCTTCCATGCAGACAATGCATTTGTCGGTAAAGAGCTTCACGCCTCGGCCTTCCTGATCCAAGGCCTTGCGCACTCGTTCTTCCAGCCACGATACCAGCTTTTCGCTGAATGGGTCGCCGAAGCTAGCATGGGCAACGATTGACGTACCCTCGAAAAAGGACGCCGGACGTATACCTTTGGTTCGATCGATGATCTGAGTAGGCAAGGCGAAAGATCCAGGCGATATCTCTTCTCGAAGAGACCCAACGGCAGAGAATGCGACGATGGCGCGAACTCCCAGGGATTTAAGGGCTGCAATGTTGGCCCGTGCAGGAACGGCAGATGGAGAAATGGTATGTCCTGTTCCGTGCCGCGCGAGGAACGCAACGTGGATTCCAGAGGGAAGAGAGCAAACCGATATAGGCGACGAAGGGAATCCCCAAGGCTGGACAAAACGCGCTTTAGAAAAAGGTGCAATTTGCTGTCGGGGGACATACGGTCTCAGGATTTACATGCTTTCTGCAGATCCGGTGAGAATTTGACAAAAAAGGAAGAATATAGCGCACACAAAGGTCAGATTGTCCAAATGGTAGAGCCCGCTCCCTCCGATGACTCCGATAAGTACTACTCAGGGATTAGTCGATATCCAAGTAGGAACGAGGAGAGGCATGCCATTTTCTGTCATTTTACTAGTATGTATCCTCAGGAATTTCACAAGCCGCGTTCCGAAAGCCAGAGAGGCAAAGTGAGATGAATGGGAGATGGTGATGAGCAAGATGTCGCTACATTTTGAGGAAAGATGGGAAAATTATTCGCAAGACGCACGTGGGAAGCGGAAATGTTTATTTAATCTTAAATTATCTTATCAGCGATCTTATCGATCACTTATGTACATAATCTGCGCACGACTTGATGCCAAAAACAGGTTCTTTGCGGAAGTTCGGGATGGTGTTCCGGGATCCATGAACGAAATTGAGGCAAATTTGCTTCAATTCTTGTTCTGTACTTTTCCTCCTTTCAAAAATTTGTTCTGAGTCGGTTTGACGTCGACATGGCCTAGTTGCAGCTATGTCCACTGAATCGGCAGGTTACCAAACAGTTATATAATTTCTGGACACACCTAGGGGCATGGTAGAAAGAGTTTAAATGTTATGTGCCTACTTAATGAATACCTTCACGCCAAGGAAGCACCTTCTCCTGCACATCATCATTCACCTTTTGAGTAGAGGACTGAGGTATAGGGACATTGTCTGTGTTGTGAGCACCCTCGAGTCGGAGCATCAGAAGAGCATCAAATACATCAATTTCCCCGTCCTCTCCAGCTCTGTTATCAGAGTCGACCCTCACCTTGCACTTAGCCTCTGTTGGGATAGCAATCCCGAGCAAGTACAAGAAGGTACTTGAAGATTCGGCACAATTCAGCAGCAGCTGATTCAGACCATGATTTGGATATATTTAGTAATTCGTAGTAGATTCTCGAAGTAGTACAAAATGTATTTAAGGACAACATCTCTCACTCGAGAGACTAATTTTAATTCTCTACTTTACATTCTCCTCTGCTTACTTACAACAGGTTATGGGCCCTGGCCATAACTGAACTACTCACATTGTTACATACTTTGCACTCTCGTACTTTACGTACACACGTAGAACTGCATGGATAGCCAGTCCATGTATAGAATTGACCCCCTTAAGGGCCTGGAAAACTACCTGACATGGAAAATCAAGATGATCGATATCTTAACCGATTTAGGTCTAATTGATTATGCAGATGGTAGCCTGAAGGCCCCGGCAGAAGCGGCACTGGTGGCAGATTGGAAGAAGAGTGATAGGAAGGCTCTTTCGACAATAAGGTTGCAGGTCTCGGATGGCCTGCTGGTGTATATTGCTGGTTCTAAGACTTCAGCAGAAGCCTGGAAAGCTCTGAAAGATATGTATGAGTCCAGGGGACCCATGGGAATTGTCCTTGTTAGAAGGAAATTCTTCAGAGCTCAGTGTGAAGAAGGAGGAAATATAGAGGAACACATTAGGACAATGAGGTCCTACCAGAAGGAGTTGGCATCCCTTAAGCAGACTGTTGAGGAAGAGGATTTCTCAATCACACTGCTTACATCACTTCCAGAATCATGGAATTCATTCATTTCATCAGTGGATACTGCGGACTTGAAGGATTCTTACAAGCTGATTTCTCAAATTCTCCAAGAAGACATCCAATTGCGGGAAAAGACTTCTGACTCGACCACGGCACTTGCAGCACATGGCAAGAAGAAGTTCAATCCAAAAATCACATGTTACGGATGTGGAGAAACCAGTCACATCAGATTCAATTGCCCAAATGGGAAGAAGAATTCCAGGAAGTCTTGGAAGGGAAAAGGGAAGGGCCAGACTCAGGCACATGCTGCCAAATCGGATTCAGATGAAGAAGACTACGCATTTTGCATAAAAAATGTTGCACTCACATCGCTTTCAGGGACATCATGGCTAGGGGACTCTGGTGCATCCAGACATATAGTCAAGAATAAATTGTATTTTTCTGACTACACTGAGACCCCAGGACATGAAGTTATTGGCATAGGCAAATCCAAAGGCTTGGGAAAGGGAACCGTTAAGATTAAAATGGTTGAAGGGGACAAGACTACTTCAGTCATGCTAAAGGACTGTGTTCACTGCCCCGAAGCACCATTCAATCTTATTTCATTAGGGCGCATCATGGATGCCGGGTTTGAACTCAAATTCAAGGAATCCCGGATGGATATTATCTCGCCACATGGCAAGAGAATTGGCCACGGAGATAAGATGTCAAAACTGTACAGCCTTGACATCATTGCACCCGAAATAACCCAAGCTCACGCTATGAAACCAGCCCAATCATGGCAAAAGTGGCACAGAATATTAGGTCACTTAAATATGGGATCAGTAAAGAGACTATTTAGGAAGAAAATGGTCAAAGGTATGGATGTAGATGAGCTAGCCGAGCCCCAGAAGGATTGCAAAGCCTGTATACAGGCCAAGCATCATGCCAAGCCATTTCTGCACGAAGCTGAAAGGGACTGCTGAAATAGGTGAAATAACATTCTCGGATCTGTGGGGACCGGCCCGAACTCAAGGAATCCATGGAGAAAGATATTACATAAGCTTCACAGATAGGAAATCCTGAAGGACAATGTTGTATTTTCTCAAGTCGAAACAGGGTACGGAAATTCGAAAGAAGATCCAGCAGTACCAGAAATACATCAAAATCCATAAAGGGAAGGACTTGAAGTTTATGAGGATTGATAATGGGAAGGAATATGTCAATGAGGAGGTAAAGGAATACCTCCAGGACAATGGCATTCAGTTGGAACTGACTGCAGCATATTCTCCATCCCAAAATGGAGTTGCTGAGAGAGTAAATCGGACTCTCATGGAGCATGCGCGTGCCATGCTAGAAGAACATCACTTGCCGAAATTTCTATGGCCCGAGGCAGTGGCATATGCCACGTACCTGAAGAACCGATCACCAACTAGAGCCATCAAGAATGATCTAACCCCAGAAGAAGTGTTTTGGGGTGCGAAACCGGATATTTCGACACTCCAGGAATTCGGTGTCAAGTGCTGGGTGTTGCAGCAAGATAACAAAAGGTCAAAACTTGACCCGAAATCAAGGGAATTCATTTTTACAGGTCTTACAGATGAATCCAGGGCCTGGAGATATTATAACTCTCATTCCAGGCAGATTCAGACCTCAAGAAATGTCATATTCCCTGATAGCAGCACCACAGAGCCTACAGATAATGACTATATTGTTTCCCACCCTTCACTGCTCGAGGGGGAGTCAGGGTATAAAGTCAAGCAGACTCTGGGTGGAAATAATGATATTTCGGACAATTGCACGGATGCCGAGAGTGCCGAATCAAAAGGGGAAATGCCCCTTGAAGCCCCGGCAACTAAATCCAAGATACCCATCTGGCGTGGGAAGATGATTGAGCCACGCGACAAATCAGCCCGGATCGCATCACTTACTCAACCGAGTTACCGGATCCTTAACAATCCAGCTGCACAGAGCACAAAACCACCGGAATGGCAGCATGTTGCAATAGAAGAACCTTCGGAAGCTGCAAATATTGCAGTAGACTATGCATGTGTGGGGGAGACTGCAGATAACCTCAGTGATGAGCCATTAAGTCTTGAAGAAGCCAAAACAAGACCAGATTGGCATCATTGGAAGAGAGCAATGGATGAAGAGTATGATCTATTGACTTCTCTAGGTACATGGCAGTTGGAAGAATTACCCCAAGACAGATCTCTTGTTGATTGCAAGTGGACTTACAGATTAAAAAGGGATGGTGATGGGAAAATCACAAGGTACAAGGCCAGACTCGTTGCGAAAGGATTTTCACAGATACCCGGAATT
The DNA here is from genome assembly GCA_030407055.1 of Armillaria mellea. NCBI lineage: Eukaryota > Fungi > Basidiomycota > Agaricomycetes > Agaricales > Physalacriaceae > Armillaria > Armillaria mellea. The sequence continues at coordinate 4,163,435 of JAUDZF010000005.1, forward strand.
GATTTCTTCGAGACATATGCGCCTGTTGTCAGGCTGGATACATTCCACCTACTTATGGCAATTGCCGCACAAAGAAACTTGATCATTCATGGAATGGATGTTGCTGGAGCTTACTTAAATGGTAAACTCAATGAATCTATTTACATGGCACAGCCACCTGAATATTCAGATGGGAGCAGCAAAGCGGCACACCTTAGATTGATGCTATATGGACTCAAGCAATCTGGCCGAGTTTGGAACGAGAAATTAAATGCTACCTTTTTGGGACTTGGATACACCAGATTGATGAGCGATCAATGTGTATACATCAGACAGATGGATCCCGGCCCCATAATTGTAGCTGTGCATGTAGATGACATGACACTGCTTGCCCCGGATGATGAAACCATGTCTAACATGAAAGAAGAGCTTAAGAAGAAGCTAAATGTCATGGACATGGGGGAGATTCAATACATATTGGGCATGAAGATAGACAGGAATTGGGATAAGGGCACTATTACCCTGTCTCAGAAGGCATATATTCTCAAAGTACTCGAGTGAATGGGTATGAATGACTGCAAACCAGTCAAAATGCCTATGGACCCGAATGTACGGCTAGAGAAAATCCCTGCAGGTGATTTCCAAGGTGTCGACACAGCCACCAGACAGTATTACCATACTGGTGTCGGATCTCTGCTGTACGCAGCCAATGGATCCCGGCCCGACATTGCACATGCTGTTACTGAATTAAGCAAATATGTGCAGAATCCAGCTGCTGAGCATGTCACAGCACTCAAACGAGTTTTCCGTTACCTGAAGGGAACTCTAGAAGTTGGAATTACATATGGAAGGACTATGGATGAACTGATACCTTATTCAGATTCAGACTGGGGAGAAGACAGAACAGATAGAAGATCAACATCTGGTTATGTCTGTACCTATGCAGGGGGAGCTGTTACTTGGAGTTCAAAGAAACAGCCCACTGTAGCCCTATCCACTATGGAAGCAGAGTATATGGCCCTTGCGCATACAACCCGGGAAGTAATTTGGCTACGAGCACTCCTAACCGAATTAGGATTGCCACCTGATGGTGCAACTACCATTTTCGTCAACAATCAATCAGCAATCAAATTTGCCGAGAATCCTATATTCCACGCACGATCAAAACATATAGACATACGACATCATTTTGTTCGCGAGCGCATGGCTTCAAATGAAGTCAAAGTTCAGCACTGCGCATCAGAGGAGAACCTAGCAGATATATTCACTAAAGGTCTACCAAGGCCACTACATGAATATCTATCTGAAGGTATTCTAGGGACTCGGAATTGAGGGGGAGTGTTGGGATAGCAATCCCGAGCAAGTACAAGAAGGTACTCGAAGATTCGGCACAATTCAGCAGCAGCTGATTCGGACCATGATTTGGATATATTTAGTAATTCGTAGTAGATTCTCGAAGTAGTACAAAATGTATTTAAGGACAACGTCTCTCACTTGAGAGACTAATTTTAATTCTCTACTTTACATTCTCCTCTGCTTACTTACAACAGCCTCGTCACGACCCTGCTTCACTCATGGATAGAATGAATTTAACCAATGTGATCTCACCTGCGCCAGAAAGCCTTGCACAGGTCATGTCGTGATCAGCGCTGAAGCGTAGACTGCATCAAACAGCAAATGAGGTGGCCAGATATCACACTCGCCAGCAGGAAGTATGTGGAGGGCATTGCCAGCTGGAGTATTAAAACCCAGAGTCCAGGGAGGATTCGGTTCCGCAAAAACATGCATGGTCCAGCGAGCGGCATCCGGCGTAGTCCCGGTGACCACATCTGTTGTTTTCATTATAAAATTCGGTGTTTGTTCTGAAGTGAGCCGCGGGTGACAGTCGACGAGTACTTAATCTATACCTGTAGAATGGCAGCACATCGACCGAGGCCCTTATGTAGTATCGCATTGACAAGCAGTCCGTTTCGTGGGTCATCAACGACATCAACGACATCGTTATCTCCTCCCCTTCCTCCACTTCGTCCCTCTGTAATCATTCTGATATACTAAGGGCAGTATCAGCACCATGAGACGGCATCTATTCAAGTTATACCTGACTGCCTTGGCTCTGCATAATTAAATGTGCAGCACGGTAATACCTAGGGTCGAGAGCAGTGGCGACACAAGATTTGTCACGCTCGAAAATTGGAACTTTGAAAAAAGGGGTCACATCAGAAGAATCGGATTCATAGCTTGTTTTACTAGCATTTTCGACGTCGGGGTCGATAGGAAATATTGGCCCGTGGGTGTGGTAATAGAGGTCGCTCGGATGGAAAGGCGCATCGTAATCGAAATCCGTAGAATCCTGGTTAAACGACAGGCCGCCCTCTGTGCCCATGATGCAGTAGCCAGCATAACATAACCATCTGTATGGTTTCAAAGAGAACTCAGCCAGCCTGTGAACGGGAATTTCGAGACAAGGAAGCCAGATTTCAGAACCTGGGGTGCCATCTCGACCGTAAAAAGGTTGGACGCGAAAGCGTACGAATTCATCCTCTGTAGTCGCCATGGAGGAAGGTTACAAGACAGTGAAACAGGTCGATTCGGTGTCTACCATGCTGACATAAATCGTCTAGGGGTAACTGGTGCGACAGGAGAGCGAAATACTGGGTGCTACGTAGCATTGCGCACAACGAGTATCACTGGGAAGCCCAAAATAAGAACGGGTGCGATAGCATTGAACCCCATAGTGGAAGCCAAGTATAAACAGAAAATGAAGAAGAAAAGGATCAAAATATGCATTTAGCATGAGTAACTCTCTCGCCAGCCTGCCGATGTGGTGGTTGATTGCTGGCAACGAGCAGGGACAGAACAGACAGGACCAGTGGGGGCTTTTTCAGACGAGAAGTTCTCGTCTGAAGGAAATGCGGCTGCTGACCATAGTCATGGCGTCAAATCCACGACTGACTTGGATGTAATAAGCAATGGGATGATCTTCCGGGTGTTCTGCGGCGATGTTCTTGAGGCAGGCTAAATGGCATTCTGGGGAGGCAGAGGAATTAACATGAGTCCAGCACCTGGCATAGTCGGAAATAACGGAAACCATGAAATCGTTGAGCAGGCCGGATAGTGGTCCACAACATTGAATCGAATCGAGCCACGCCGCTGTTACACTCTGCATCAGGATATACGGATGCATTGCCAGTTCTTCTCAGATTTTAGGCAGCCCCACCATTCTTTGGAGTAGAATAAGAGAGTATCCTGCTTTTTCGACGTGGTAGGATGACGCATCGCCGACAAGATGGTGTTCGTCGTCGTCAACACGTACAACATCGTCTGAAATCAAGTATATGCACCATCCGTAGATACGGGGTGAAAAGACCAGGATATCCTTCTGAATCCTTGGGGATTTTGAAGGATGGAAAGCCATGGCCGGCCCGAAGAAGCAAAGTCCTGCAAGGTGTACAAGAGACTGATCGTTTGCAGTCTCCTCGCCAGGTAGTTTAATTCTTTGATGACCTGAAGTATCCTATTCCATCCAGAGGGCTCACCGTCTCGTACTAGCCGTTGGTTTTCCAGCGACATACGAGCGGAGTTTGCCTGCAAAGGGGGTGCAGTGTAAAATTCACGGCGGTCTGATGCAGAATTGAATTGCTGATGGCGAATAATTAAGTTACAATTTGAGGGAAACACACCGTTGTACGTACCATAGACCAGTGCACATTCGCATCTATCATTCGTGAGAGACAGGCGGCGTACCTTGGCTCGGAAAAGTTTTGAAACGTAGATCACGAAAGGCCTTTCGGCCCGAGAGTCCGTGATAACTGATTCCTCGAGATCGTCGCTGTTACGGGACTCCAGAGTAGGGCCACATATCTAGTGCGGCCCAGTTCCGGTCACCTTCATACTACCTGTCATCATGTCTGCTAGTTTCCTTCTTTGTATTGCGCGCGGCAGACGAGAAGCCTAAATGAGGTTTTCGGATGTCAACTTGGAGACCACGGGTCACTCAATGTGTGGTATTACAGTATTCTGGGTATCGCATCGAACCTTCCGACGTGAGAAACAGCAGATTGCCGTTCATCTTTTTGGGGGCAATATCTTTGATATTTCGCACAGCTCACGCATCCTCGAGTCAGGCGAAGTAAAGTTAGTTCACCCAATGGATCCGGAAGCTGAAGCTTTGAAGTCTCGTGGCGAGTCGACAAGAAAAGTGCTCAAGCTGGTGCTTTCGTGAACAGATTGTGAATAGCTTGGATTTCAGGTAAAGTGTGGAGACAAAAAATGCGGTGCAATGTTATAGAACCGCCATGAAGTCGTGCCCTAAGGAATCGAAACCAATGAGATTTATCGCTCGCATAAGGAGTTAATCAGCGTACCTGTGACTACAACTCTTCATGTACAATCCCAGCGGTATCATCACTCACAGCGAACACCGGAGTCGTCGACATTTCAAAGACAATATTTCCTCCATGGTAAATATCTTCCCATCGAATGATAGGGTTCCCGCCATACAAATCTACCTCTTGCCCACCCACAGTAACCGACTTTACATATATGGCCTCGGGGTCGCCATGCTTTTCCACCGTCAGCGTATATGCCTGTCTCTGTGCATCATAGAAGGGCGACGCATCAGGCTCCGGAGAAGGGAGATGAAGCGTGAGTTTATCAAAAAATGGTCTGAATAATCAGGCAATGACATAAGAGGAAGAAGAAGAGAACGCACGAGCCAATGACAAATTCCTTCGAGACTGGGTTCACGGAATAGAACCCCAAGGCTCCAAAGATATACCAGGCGCTCATCTGGCCGCAGTCTTCGTTCTGTTTAGAAATCAGCATCTTATCGGACCACGAAGAAAAAGGATCACATACACCGCTCAATCCTTGCGGTGTATCATTATAATTGGCACGCGCAACTTCTCGGACCCGGTGCTGGGTCAGATCGGGGCGCCCGGCCAGAGCATATAGATACGGGATATGATGCGATGGCTAGCATGAAATCAGTTTCGTCTTGTGTCTACCTTGTTCACCTCACCTCATTACCAAACCAGTCCCAGCCACCGTCGTAATGCTCATTCAGACTCTGAACAAACGCTTCCTTTCCGCCTCTTTTCTCTATCAGACCAGGTATATCATGCACGATATCGAACGAATATGCCCATTTGTCACCCTCTGTAAAGCCAGAGGTTGGGTCTGAATGCCAGATTAGTCGATACCACCATCAAATGATATTAAGTACGAACCAGCCCAGCTGCCGTCAACATTTCTGCCCTGAACAAATCCTTTGGTCATCCCGTTGAACCTTGCCTTATCTTCCTCATTCGCATAATCATCAACAGAGGTAGCATCACTGTTCCACACAAGCCAGGGCGCTCTCATTGACCGTTCATGCAAGAGCGAAGTGATGAATGGAGATTTGTTGAGATGTGCGGATAACAGCGACAGAGCATGATCATCATCTGATACAAACCGGGTCAGATATCATTAAAACCGGAAAATCAGTTGACATACACGCATAGCCCAACGTCCTGCTAACACTTTCCGAATGGATGTCATCATCAACCCACCCTTTTTTGGGGTCGGCATAGGATGATGAAAGGCCTGCCCTGACCTCGTAGTCAACGCCCTGATGGAAGAGAAGATATGAGTGCCGTACTCCCAGAAGGTCAACGAATCTCACTTCTTCCCTATCCTCGTATTTGACCTCCCAATCCTTTTCCGGGGCTACAGTGGCATCTTTCCACACAGCCTCCCAGGCAAGATCAACATCAAACCCACTTTCAAAGCCTTTCAGAATAGCTTCTGTGATCAAAGAATCTGCATGAGTGGCAATCATGATATTGGTTTCTACAGGGGAATCGTCAGTATGAGATGTTTGATGCCATTCTCAAACCCTCTACCAACTATGTTCTTCCACATTGGCAGCCAACCGCCCTCTTTGTAATCTTGCAGCATGCTCTGAATCATTCCGGGAATACGTTCGGGAGCAAAGAGGAGCAAGAAGCCCCATTCTGCTCGATACGTATCCTGTTATACTTTCAATGAGATGATGTCAAATGCTAAATTTGCTACGGACCCAGATGGAATAACCGTTGTATGATTCCCCGTCATGGACCTCGTCGTCGTAAGCAGAGTAATACTTGCCATACTCATGCTGTTCATATGGGTACTGTACGCCAGCATAAGCAACAGGGACAGTGTATCGAAATACACCTACTTGTAGAGCATGGAAAACACTCGTCATCAAGACGCGCCTGTCCTCCAACTTGCCACCTCCCACCTCTACGCGGTCCAATTTCTCCTCCCATGCCGCTCTGGTCTTTTGTTCCGTCGTCTTCAAGGATGTTCCCTGTGGTACTTCTGCTTCAAGATTTACAAGGGCCTGCTCCATCGAGATAAACGAGACTGCTATCCGCACGTGAACAACCAGCTCCTCCTGGTCGCTCGGATACGCAAATCGAGCGTAGGCACCAACTTCCGCTCCAAGTCCTTCAAGTGCTCGGTCTCTCTGCTCCGAGCCCTGTGTTACACCGTAACCGTCAAATCCTCGATCGAAAACGGCACAAAACCAGCCCTTGAATCTACCATGTCCTCTTCCATCTCGTTGCTTGTTTTCGACATCTTGCATACTGGATATCGGAGCAATGACCCAGTCTTGCATCTCCGAATTGTATCCACAGATCCGGTTTTGTTCAGGGGATATCTGCGTCCACCCTTCCGGATACGAGATGTTGAAATGAGATGCCGTCGGAGTGGAATGAAAAAGTTCAGAGGGACGTGAAGATTGTAGAACGATATACGGATGCCATGCAGCACCGGTCTTAAACGTGAAGCGGAAATGGCCCACCCTAGATGCTACCAAATATTAGTCCAGACTGAGAGAATAAAGAAATGGCTTACTCGCCGTCATCGCAACATCAATGCTGCCGCCGTCGTCGGTCTCCAGTTCGACCTCGTACAGACTGACACCAAAAATTTCGCTGCCCACTCTTTTCCGTAATCCTCGCTCTTCGAAACGCGCCTTCACCTTCCCATCTTCGCTGGAGCTTACGCCTGGTACGATACCGGCCATCCCACTCTCTCCCATCCAGATAGCTGGTTGGTGCGTCCCAACAAAGCCATGAATAATTTCAGAATCGCTGTAGTTATATGGCAGCCTCGACACGTAGTTCTGGTGCGTCTGGGCCACCCAGCGCGTCATACCAAACGGTGGTGCGACCGAAGGTATCATTCCGCCAGCGAAATTCGGCTCTGGACCTGTGTTTCCGATAAGAGGGTTGACGAGGTCAACATTTGAGCTCGCCACTGTCCAGACGAGCGACAAAAGCGCCGTTGGAAGGAGGATATTCATTGGGATTGTGATGGTCGGGAATAAGCAATGGCAGTCCGGGAGTCCGGGGGACCCGGACCGTCAGTGTCATCACGTGATTTGTCGAAGACGCGACACACGACGGCGGTCACTGGCGACGCATAACCTGTTCCTGTTCTTCCATGCATCACCATCTCACAGTGCCCGGCCGCCAGCGCAGCCACTCGAAAAGGTGGACTCTGAAGCTGGAACTCAAAGACATGCTGACTCTGAACATTGGGTACCAATTGGATACACGAACAGAACGAAAATTGCACATTTTCTCGCGTCATGAGCCTTAGACGAGTTCTGATTGGCTCTAATACACAACAGGACTCCCGCAAACTTTCCATACTTATACATTTATGGCAACAGGATGGCGAGGCAGTCATTTTCAAACCTGTACTCGCGAAAGCCGCCAATAGAAGTACGATCTCACAGATTCAATTATACCTTATTTCCTTTCTCACACAACAAATAGCATATAACGAGGTCACAGATACACCCTCGCTAGAGCAATACGTACAACGTAACAGCTATTGTGTTCACGGAGAACTTCTATGCTTGACCGGGATCGTCAGCGCTGATTGTATGGGCCCTCCAGATAGATCTGCGCCCATTCAGTTACTATCAAAATACTTATACTTCAACGTCGAACGCATCCAAGTAAGCTGTCGTCGTGTTCTGAAATGCATCCGCCCACTGACAGCCGTCATTTTGATTAGAAGTCATTGAACTCATCAATTAATCCACAACGAACTTTGTCCATCTCTTCACCGAATAGTGTCCGCGCCCACAACAGCATGTGTGGTCCTTGCTATTGGCTTCTTTCCCTGAAATCCGTCCAATCGAATGTCACGCACCTTAGGTTCCAAATTTAAGCTCGGTTTTCTCATCCAGCTTCTAGACTTGATTCGCACTCAAAGCCCAGACAACACCTACAAAGTGAATGGTAAGAGGCCAATAATACGATTCTCACTTATCTTGGGGCAGAATTTTGATCTTTTCAATTGTAGAAGCTCGTTTAAAATGCCTCTCAAGACAACTTGCCTCAGGAAGCCACTTTTCCGAACTATGTTGATATTATAGCTAATAGCCGAGCGGTCCGGCTTTACTTCTATACAAGGAACGAACGAAGTCTACAGACCCTCTACGTCCATCGCCGGTAGTACCGGGGGCTTTGCGCCGAGCCCCAACTTCAGAAGTAGCTTCAAGACACGGACATGTCTTCAACCGATGTACCAAGCATAGCTTCTCGAAGAAGAGAAGTGAGGAGTGAAGAGATATTGTATTGAATTCTCTTCCCACTCTCGTGCTTGGCGTTTGAAACTGTAGGTCAAGTGTTTCGTCGCATCGCAAACGCTTGTATGCTTTTACTCCGAGAAGGCTATAGCCTCAGTGCAGAGCTCCGCGGACCTGCCTGTACATTCACTTCACTCAATAGGAACAGATCCTGGAGTTTGTTATGCACCATACAACAAACATAAGTATGTAAGCCGTTCTATCGTTCTAATACACATTTATATGACAGACTTCAGATATTGCCAGATACTTGAATGCGGATGGCGTTCTCGGTCCTGTATAATGCATTCCAAGTGGGTCAAGATAGCGGAGCGCTGAAGATATGTTATAATCAAAGTTAGCCAAATGGCACAAAAGGCGACGCTATCGGCCTAAATGCCGGAACAAAGACGACCCCACAGCGCTTGTCCCATTCGCCAAGAAACGTAGCTTCTAGTGCGTGAAGAAGCGATGCTCATCCAACACCCATCTTAGAAGTGAGTTCATGGCGATGTCATCTGATTGAGATTATTGTTAGTTAAATTGACTGCTCCCGAGGCTCGCACACCGAGAACAACCTCCGATGTTACATTAGGTCTGAGAAGGCCGGTCCGTGGTACTCCTGTGCTCTGATGTATCTGAAACTGGGGTGAAACTCTTTGCCCCACTCTTAGGACCTCCAGAGTCCAGACAACACAGGTTCTGGTCCATATTGCGATCGCCGCTATCTCGCGAGTAACGTGCAGGACGTTCAAGCTCAAGATTTGAAGAGACCTATCATTGCGCGCTGAATTTTTTTCGTTGTTGACGTCCCGGTAATAACTTACCCGGCCCGAAAATCTTCCAAACAAGTAACGGCATTATCCGAACAACGTGTTCCTTATCTCGGAACGACTTCCAGATTGCTCCGCCACTCTCGACAATGGTCAAAAGAGGTTAGTAGCCCGCTGGCTCCCGTTGGTGATTAATGTACCATGATTGGTCGGTGTGTACCTTTAGCGTGCCTCTATCTGACGGGTAGAGCGGATTGTGACACTGCCTGCGATTTCTCTGACAGATGTGTAAATCCCCTTACAGTAACGTACGGCCCTGAACCTCCTTTTCTCACCTGTAAATCTCAATGATCTTTGTTCTTTCGTCATTTTTCAGCGAAGTTCTGCCTCTTTTGCTGCTGGATGACGGCACGAGAACGATCCGAGACAGTATTGGCCGGCCCAATGAAAGCCGGAACCTTCGATACCTTATTCAGCGCCAATCATCATAGATCGCTGGTATTTTGGGCCCGCGATTGGAGATCGCGCGCATGTATCGCTTTTCTATAAAGGCGGGCGCATTTGCTATCATTTTTCCAGTCCCCCTTTCCCTACCATATTATGTCTGACACCAAATCTTACCCTGTCGAGAAGTGCCCAGTCAGTGGCCACGAATATCGTCCTCCCCAGCCGGGTGATTCTCGTTCGGTATGCCCTGCACTCAATGCGATGGCGAACCACGGATACATGTCGGTTTTCAATGTGTTTGTGCTCACTAATATGTTTGCTTATCTGCCTGTACAGACCGCGTGACGGAAAAAATCTTACTATTCCAACAATCATGTCCGGTCTCAAAGCATGCTACGGACTCTCTACCGGCTTAGCTGCTTTCCTCACCATCGGCGGATTCCTGTGGATCAGCAGGTTATTCACTATCAACCTTTACGATATCGGTCGGCACGGCCGGGTCGAACATAACGCGTCGCTCGTCCACGCAGATACTCCCGAAGGAGATGATTACGCACCTACCAAGATACATGAAGATTGGGTGGAACAAGTCGTCGGGGATATCCAACCCTGCGCTCGAGAATGTCAGCAGGAATCATTAGTCGATGCGGAGGACGTAGCGAGGATGCGTGTTAGGCGGGAGAAAACTTCGCCCGTCATGGACGCGGTGCATGCCGAGGTGGCCAGGGGAGAGATGGCGCTCATACTCGGAATCTGGGAGACCAAGGGCGTGAATAAGACGGGGGTGCCTCTTCCCTGGCTTTTGGATTGGCTGGGCAATGAGAGGCTTCCGGAGGGATGGGCCCCTACCCATCAGCAGACTCTGTCCGATACCGTAGCGCGGAGCAAGGGAATTCGGCTATGGATGGAAAAAATCAGACCAGGGCAATGGTGAGAGTAATTCGCTATCGTATTCACGCGGAGACTCATTGTGCTTTGCAGATTGAATCGGAACGCTCGACATATTTTATTCTTAAGACAGCTGTTCAATATTGTATACTATCAATCTACCACTAGTTCGAACGAATCCCTTCATTGACGATTAAGACTTCCGATGCGCCGCACTGTCGCCAAGCTAATATCGCGTACCTGACGAGACACTGATAATCCCGACCGCGTTGTGACCGGGCCCACTTTCACTCGTCTCTAGCGCTCGTTTGAGACAGCCAGTCGCCACTGCTTTTCGATGCAGAGGTATTTTACGGACACCTACTACGGCGTCTCTCGTCACAGTAGAAGTACGGAGGCGGGCATAATGCGCGATTCACTTAACTGTGCATCGGCAGGAATTTGGTCGCGAAAACTTAGTATTTGCCAACTTACATCCCTTGCGGCACGCCGAGGTCCTTCCGGCGCTTGTGAGGGGGGAGACCACTCTAAACAGCTTAGCGTCGAAATAACAACAGTCACTTGAGCTTGTTTTCCACGGAAAACATCAGAATTCGATGCATCCAGTAAGGTCCGCTGATGATTTCCTTGCCTGTTAGCGCTCAACATTCAATTAACTCTCCATTTAACCTGTCATTAACGATTGGCATATCTGGTATGGTGGCGCTGTCGGAAATGTGTACTCAGCATGAATGTCCAATAGAAATGGCCTGACCCGGTGCCGGTGCTCTGTGCCTTGATATGACAGATCCTCTGCTTATCCTTGGTCAGCGAATGGCTTCGTCTCAGCTTGGTATGTTTCAATTCTAAAATGATTAATAAAAATCTAAGTTTGAGGCTAGGCTCATTCTATGATTTTTCAATGCTGATGATAACTATACCACCATGACCCCGCGATAGGACGGAGCAACGCTGTGCACATCTTGATGGACCGCTCCAAGACAACTTGAACTCTCATACACTCGTGTGTATCGATGCCGGACATGAGCGCGACCGCACGGCCAACAACCAAGCCTGTGTGAACAGATCCTGTGTAGGATCTGATCCTGATGACCAAATTTCTAGGACCGTCCACTATAATAACAATAGAGGCTATGCGATATTATTCGCCGATTGTAACTTGCAATTGCTGTGCTGAACAGATTCGTAGTTCGATTACTTGCACGTATTCTTAAAGTTCAAGTCCAGCAGCATCGTAAACACTGGTGGCGATCATCATGATACCTATGTTTCTCACCAGGACAGCGTGGGATTGTATCACTGTTGTTCAACTTGCCTTTTCGTAAAGGGGGTGATTCCTACTTTCTCTCTTCGCAGATCAGATCAACGTACTCTCCCCTTTGAAGCTGCTTTGACGGAGATCGGATGATCGGGCCGTGGGTCCCCCAGTATCCAAAGCGATATTTCACTAAGTCTTGCTTTCAAACTATCACAGCCCAGCAGTTTCGCTTGCGAGTATAATCAGCCAGCCACGGAATGATCCCCGAAAGTAACGACAGTGTCGTAAGGGTGTGCATATGGGCCTTCAGGGTTGTTCATTCCCCCAGTCCTTTCTACCCGAATTCGCACATAGGCCTTTTTCATCCGGGTGCGACAAGGTATCAAATGTTACACTCACAGCACATCGTTGCGCTGAATGATAGTGTCATTGGATCGGTCGATTCCATCATCTCGTGGAATACAGCTAACGCTTGGAATTTATCGAGCAAGTTTTCATGATGGTTGTGGTTCAGGATGCTTTCAACCAACTACAACCGAAGCCATCTGGCGTGCATGACTCACGAGCTCAACTGAGTGGACCCGAGCACGGGATGATATTACGTTGAATAATTTCTGCCTCATTGATTTTTCGTCTCTAATGTACTTTATACAGTTATTCAGATGCTTCACTATGCTCTAGGTGAATGCTTCGTGACAACAACCAGCGGATATTTTAGGAAGATCTAAGAGAAGCATCGACGAAGGCACTAGCCTGAATATTGTACAGCTTCGCGTACTCTCCGTTCTTCGCCATCAGCTCTCCATGAGTACCGGCTTCAGCGACAGACCCGTCTTTCATACACCTGAGAAAGAAAATCAATGTCTTACTTATCCTACGAGATCGAAAAGGCCTACACAATGAGATCAGCATGCTTCGTTAGATGCCCGAACCGATGTGTAACGAAAATCATAGTCTTGCCACGCCGATGATTGATGAGATTTTCGAACAACGCCGCTTCAGCCTCAGGATCCATCGCAGAACTAGGCTCGTCCACTGCAACGAACTTCAGTGCGTCGGATTCAAAGCGCATGAACGTACGGGATCTAGCCGTAAAGTTTCAGTAAAGGGTACTCTAGCTGCATTGCCATCATAGACTTACGCAACAAGTCGCTGCTTCTCACCACCAGAGAGTTGGATACTTTTATCGAGTTTCTCAAGCTCGATTCTCAACGGGTGGTCGTCCTCGTAGGGAACGTGGATCGAATGGTGACTTTGTAGCAGTTTCAAGACCGTATCTTTCCCCTTTTCTAGCTTCTCTAGACATGGTGTGGCTCCGCCTAGCTCAGCCGCCTTTGCAATCTTGGCGTCGTCGGATACGTGCTCAACACATCCAAGACCGATGTTTTCTCCAAGCGACAAAGGAAAGACCGTATGATCCTGCGTAAGCATGGCCATTGCCTTCCGAAGGTCAGCCATGCGATAATGGGACATGGGCAAACCGTCGACAAGGATCGACTCTGCAGGTGATGTCGGGTCATACATACGTGAGAGAATTTTGAGGATGGTGGATTTTCCGCTACCGTTAGCACCCACTATAACAACTAGTTGGCCTGGTTTGACTGTCAAAGACAGATCGGAGAGTGCAGGTTTGACGCTCTGGCTACCCGGATACGAGAAAGATAAGTCACTGTCGCACGGATGAGAATCGGCAGCATTGTTTGAGGGAATGTCCCTTACCGAATATCGAAGGACATTCCCTCTGTCTTTTCCGCTTCTGAACGAGGATAGCTGACATTACCGTCTTTGAGTTGATTTTGTATTTCGCCAGCTTCGTACAATTCCTTCAGTGTCTGGCATTGATCTCCAAAGTAACGAACACTTGTGAGGAGATAGTCCATCGATCGTTCAAACGATTCTGACGTCTGCTGCATCATGGCTATCGAGGACATCGAGAATTGTGGGTCTAGAATTGCCGAAAATGTAGAGTAGATCTACGGGTTTTTTTATGAGTTGACCTAGTTGGTAGACGCGCAAATTTGACGTACAGTTGGGAAAAAACCCAGTAGTTGGTTGGCGAGATCACGAGGAGAGGTCAAGGTCTCCTGTATATGATAGTAAGAGGATAGAGATGTCTCTGCAGCCAATTCCCCGAGTGACTCAAGAGCATCCTTGTACTCTGTTGAGGACCTCATCAGGCATTTTAAGAAAAAGGGGAAATAAACGAGGTCCGTACGGGTAATTATGTAGTTGGCCAAATCCCCTCCGATGACCTCAGAACGATACTCATCCGAAGACATATTATCCATTGCTAGCATTCGCTTGTAAGGCTCGTTTTCTGTGTAAGCAATATGCGCTAGGAATTTTTGTGATTGTGCAAAGCTCAGGGTATGTGAACAGGCCTACGTCTTCTATACCACATTGGTTCTGCAGTCAAGGTCTTAATGAATGGCTTAACAAAGCATATCAGAGCAAAGACACGCGAGGTATTCGCCCCGGAGGATGTAGCGACAATAGCGAATTGGCTCCATGCCCTTACAAATAACGAGACAAAATCGATAGAGCTGGTGAAAGAGGTCCAAGCGTCGCTCGCGTCAACATACGATTGTGTTTCTAAAAAGTCAGGTAAATTTTGGTATAAAAAGGAAGGAAAGATGCTCCGCACCTTGAGAAGTAGGAACATCCGTGCGTAATCGAGCTAGAGATTTATTTAGATAAACGCAAGTGACAAAATATTTATCATGCCTTGAAGCAAGTAAAGTTTGAAGCGACTATCAACTAGAGCCCGGAGCCGGGGAAAAACCCGTTCGCTAATTTCGGTAAATGACTGAATAAGGGAAACCACAGCGAGCAACGCACAGAGCCCTGGAAGAAATTCTGGAAGCGACGTGAAAAATCAAGCGGAGAAGTAATGCTTGCAGAATACTAGCAACATTCGGTTTTCTCTTACGTAAACCATCCTCGATCTGCATCCCGTATCAGCACACCCTCATGTAAAATGGCATAAGGAACAAAGGCTCACGATTTTCAGCAGACGCCCAGACAGATAAAGAGTAATCGCCGTCTCAAGAGCAGACCACATTCTACTGGACACGAATATCACCGTGAGCCACGGATCCATCGTGAATACTTCAAGAAAGAGTCGCTTCAACAGTGGTGCGGCTTTTATCACATCCTTCCAGTTCTGTGAAATATCGCGCCGGCTTGGAGCATCCTTGACCATACAAATTTTCCAGATTCCTCGTTCGAACCTCTCTAGCTGAGGGGGACCTGTTGCGGTCTTTTTTATTCCGAGAATGTTGACTAGAGGAGCCACAGAATTCCAATTAAGGGGCATCTTCACGATAAAGTTGAATCGTTATCCTGAAAGAGGGATAATCAGAAAGGGAAAACAAGGAGGATAGCGAGAACATACCTGGCTAGATAAAGGTTGGAGTTGGAGTTGGAAAAAGAGTCACTTGGGCGCTAATTTGTTGACTCCGACTGAACAATGGCCTGCAGGGCCGTAATCATGAGATATAACAGGAACTTGCATCATGAGATAATTCAATGTCCGGTTACCATGTCAGCCTGACCATCCAGTGGGTTCTGCGTTTCTGCCGACAATTGGTAACTACGACCTGACCGATCGACCTTCTCTTTCCTGCATACCTTTTTTCGGGGCTTTTAGAGTGAGATGGAGGTTCTAAAAGTAGGAACGATCGCCCCAAAATTTTCATCATTACTATTTGCGCTGATGTATTACCTATTATCTATAAAGGATGCAAGTTACAAAACGAGTGATACACGACATATATAATGTCTGTCCATGAAGGTGGTTGTAGTACACATGGAAGGGAACCGAGGTGAAGGGAATAATAAAGTAACCTGCAATAAAAAAACACTCATACCAACTGTTTACTCACATAAAACGCCCTCAACACCGCAAGGCGCTTCTGCTCCTCGTCGGCCCACCTCACCTGTACCTCCGACTTATACTTTTGCCGTATCTCATGACGCACACTCTTGATGGTCATCTTGAAAGCAGAAGAGACGGGCCGGTGGTCCGAAACGTTCGCCTCGTACCTCCGATAATGTATCTGTTCCACTCTCGATGGCACCCTGGCGCGCCATAGTACCCGGTCGCACCACGCCGGCGACCGACGTTTCTCAGACGTGTCGTATTCGTCCGATCGGCGATCATACTTATATGTCGGAGGGAATGTAAGCGGTCCCTCCGAGAAACCACGGAGACGACAGCCACGATTGTACTTGATCTCCTTTAGTAGCTGATCATGAGGAAGCATGGATTCCCATTCGTTAGCGCGAACAGATGCAACGATGGCGTCCCGTCGCTGGTCGATACGATAATTCATATCACCGTTGATCTAAGAGACAATATAAATTGATGAACAATGTTCAGCGCTCAGGTTGAAACTTACGAAAACCATCTCATGATCTGTAACGGCTGATCCGTCACCCCCACCAACGAAGGACACCGACTCTGAAGACACTGGGAGCATGGTTTTCTCTTCAAGGATACCAGCGATATCAGCATTGCGCGTCCGCACTTTGTTCTGACCGGCGCCCAGGTGACAGTTGATGAAGCACATCGACGAATCTTCAATGATGAAGCGAGCAACGATACCGCCCTGCAAGATCCAAGATCAACATGTATGACATCGAAGGAACAGAACAAACGGCATACCTTATTACCATATCGGCCCCCCATACCTCTCTTGATCGTAGAGATAGCCATATCTCTCAAGGTCACCCTCTCCGTGTTCTTCACAAAGATGCATGTAAACAACCCTACCAGGCTCTCCGTATGCACAACTGTATACGGGCACTCCGGCGGCATCGCCAGCCGCACAGCCAACAAAAGCCTATCAAACCACCTCCTATACGCCCCAGTCACTTTCTCAGAAAGTCCCGGTAGTACACCCTCTTCATGTTTCTTCCCACCAGTCGCTGCTGTCAGCAGAACATTCTTCGCCGCTATTTTCCTACTCTCCAGATCTATGACTTCTTGGAACCCGAACGAGATGATGTCCGGACTATCAACACTCATTAAGACGTCGTGCAAGAAGTTGATATTCGCAGGGTCGCCAGTAAGATAATCTGGCTTGGCGGCGTCACAGTTCCATGACACGAGAAGAACAGTGAGATCACGGAACTGGCTGTACGATTGTTCGTATTTCATCAATTCTTGATCTACAGGGTTGCCGAAGATCAATAAGAATCAAAATCAAAGAAGGCGGAAGAACTGACCTATCCAATCATAAGATAGCAAACCATCCCATAGCCTCAGCGCCTCGTCCCTACTCACACTCAGCACACAGAGCCTCCCCGTATACTCCAGTCCAAGCGGATCGACCTGCAGCTTCATCACAGGCATTCCTGGGTGCGGGTTCCAGCAGTTGGTCACGATCCACGGCCTCGGAACCACATCGTACGCCGATATCGTCCCGCTCCTGCTCCCTGCCCACAGCCTATTATTCACGCCCTCAAGGCACAGAATATCCGACATGGATACTTTCATAACCTCCACACACTTTGGATATCGGTCCTCCGTATTCAAAGCCCAGATGGTGATGTATCCCTCCTCGTGTCCAACATACGCACGTTCCGGATCCGATGGCAGAATAGCAGCAGATGTCACGGGCCCGACATGTTCAGTTGGTAATACCGTCCGTCCCACGCATCCAGGCGTAAAGATATCATAAACCCGTATTATGGGCGTCTTCGCAGGGGTTTTTGCTCCCATCTTGTCCGTCCTCGATGCTGTCCAGAGCATTCCACCCATCAACTTTGCAAAATCTACCTTTTCCGTTATTCTCACCACCCGCGGCTGGGTGTGCGATAATTTGATGTCTTCGTCTTCAGAATCCGGTGTAAAGACCAAAACTTTGCCGGCTTCATCGATAGATACCATGGAGCGTCCGTAACGGAAGAGATGGACGACACCATAAAGGTGGGCAGAGAGCTTCGCGCCAGTGAATTGCCCACTTTTGATATCAACCTCCAATATGTGCCCTTCTTTCGTTCCCACCCACGCGTATCGTCCCTTGTCATGCCGTTCCCTTCCAGGACGAAATTCGAGGCTCGTGATCGTAACGCCTTTAACACCAACTTCCTTTGAATCAAGCACCCACAGAGGCGTATCTTGTACAGCAAGGTCGTATAGCCTTACTTTATGGCTATGCCCAATAACAACATGTGTCCCAGACATGCGTACATGACCTGTATACAGTTCGACCGTGATTTTGGAATAAATGTTATACCCCTCGTGAATTTCATGCATGAAGGGAGGTCGCCGAGAGGACTGACTACTGTCGGGAAGCATATCCACCCCGGTTCCTTTGAGATCCTCATCCTCTGAATCATCGTCGGAAGAGTCAGAAGAGACAGCGCGGCGAGCAGGCGGTAGTTTATCGCCTAACGCGATGGTCCGTGCCGGAGGAGGCAGGAGTCTGCTAGCGCCCAATACTCGCCGCTCCGTAGTAGGTGATGGACAAGGTAACTCTGAATGTATGGCGGGGGCTGCCGGAGCGATGACATGAGCACGGTTAGGAAGGCGTGGCGGAAGTAACGGAGGATTGTCATCGACTGGCGCGGGGCTAATGGCTGTGTTGCGCCGTGAAGGTAAAGGGGGTGGTGTTTCCGTCGTTGGAGTGTATGGCAGCGCAGAGGCTCTGTGCCTCGGCGGCGGTCGAGGAGGCGGTGGGTGACGACGGCTGGCCTTGGGAAGAGGGGCAGAATGCTGACTTAGTTCGCTGTCAGGCGAAGAAAGGCTAGACGAGCTGGAGCGTGGGCTCAGTTCGATGAGGGGATCTTCATTGGTTATTGAAGGCGGATCTGGTTGTGAACGTATTTTATAGGGAACATAAGACTTTGGATAAGGTGCAATGTGGGATTCTGAAGCTCTTGAAAAATGGCCCTTGGAATCGTTGTTCCTGCGCAGAACGGACATAATAAGACAACGATCCATGAGGAAAGAGTACGGAGACGCACGAAAACTTGGAACGCAGCGACGAGATATTCGTGGCCGCCGGTGTGTCATCATTATCACGCTCCGCAGACTTTCCAGCGTCGACTAAAGATATAGATGGGATGCGGGGGTGCCCCACGTTCGCTACGCTGATTGCCGGTGCAGGTGAAGAAGGTATAGGCACAGGGCGTAGCAGTGGCGATGGATTCGGTGACGTTGCCTTGGGACCTCTAAAAGGCGGGGGTGGAGGCGGTCGTTTCCTGAGGTCCGACGACGACGACGAAGCCCGTAATTGCCGTGTCTCGTCTGGGCCATCATGGGAATACGAGCCGCCGGACGTCGTCCTCTGCCTTGGACTGACTGGTTCTAATAGCGAACCGTTCCCATTCCTGCTCGGTGGTCGCTTAATACTATTCTGCGTGGTCGACGTCTCGACGGCGAGCTGCTCAAATTTGGAGCGCAAATTCTTCACCGCCGGCTGGGGTATCGTTTCTATTTCGCCATTCTGCATCCTTCGACTGTCGCCACAACGGTGAACAGCGTCGATGTTGACCTCAGGTATCTCACCGCCGTTGTAGAAGAGGATTTAGGAATAAGAGGAAATGCCGTAACGACGTGGTGGTTGATGGTCAAGACGCAAGTGGCCTGATTTGCGGTCTCGGTCTCTTCAAGTCGAACGACCATCACGTCGTCTCCATATTTTCCATTTCCTTCGTCTTGTAACAAATTTTGTCTTTATATCATCGTGGTTGGCCTCGAGGCTTCAGGCCGAAGATCCTGGGCGATACAAAGGCGATCATTTCTGACATCTCGCAAATTATCCTTGGCATTGGGTTAGTAGCCGGGCTCGTGGCGGCCAAGAAGGTGGATTCTCGCTGTCGCCTACAACGATAATAGGGTCATTGTAGACACTACAGACAGCGCTCACTGACAGAAGCGCGTCCAGAAAGCTACAGGTGTGTCCCCCGTTATTGTTATGAGGAATGTTTAAAAATTTCCTTCTTGCCTTAGGACGCAATGGGTGGGTTAAAATTGACTCTAGGGACGCCATCGCGACAGTGTCACCAATGGTCGCAATACTGGCTTAATCTTCTGGGATGAGTATCGTCTACATCGTTCCTCAAGGATACTGAGAGCATATATACGCATATACACACTCTCAGAGCGCATATATGCAGCATTCAGGCGACTTCGGTGTCACCATCTCACTGAACGACGCTTAGGATCTGTTACAGCGCATCAGGGTGTAGCTTGGTATGGCGACATTTCTTGTCAATTGAACATAGACAAACGGAGAGATTGTTCATCGGTTCTGGGAAGACAGAGGTACATGTTGCCTCTGTATCCAACATTTAACGGACTCTCAGCTTTCTAGATTCAGCTAGAGGGACTAATACCTGCCAGAGATACGCTTCGAAGACGACTCAAGAAATTTTGAGAAGGTGCGGTGTACTAACCGATGGCTAAGCTCAGCGGTTCCTTTACAGCCGTGATATTGGCATCCAACTCCCCTGTCCCTTAACAGCGCGATCAAGCCTTACAGCCTCATTCCAATAATTTATTCTTGATTCAAATGGGCAGTGTCATCAAAGCAGGCTTCACTGTTACATTTCCTCGCTAATGGATCATTGCGTGGGGGTAAATGCCGTTCATACTGCTACAATGTTTCCGATATCATTGGAACATTCTTTTACACTCATCCCAAGGACAAGGAG
Source organism: Armillaria mellea (assembly GCA_030407055.1). Lineage (NCBI taxonomy): Eukaryota > Fungi > Basidiomycota > Agaricomycetes > Agaricales > Physalacriaceae > Armillaria > Armillaria mellea. The sequence goes on from JAUDZF010000005.1 coordinate 4,184,058, forward strand.
TGAAGACAGCTCCTTGCAACTTTGACCGTCTTAATTCATCCCCAGATGGAGAAAAGCCACTTTGGTGACGGCGGTCTTTCAATAACAAGCCCGTGTTTTTGTAACCTAGTTCTCCACTGCCTAATGCAAACAGTCAAGGTCCCGATGTCTGACGTGGCTGCGCCAGCGGCAGTGCACTAGACGGGTTCGGGGGTTTTTTTTTTTCAGCAGAGGAACTGTTTCTACTCCAGCTCCCGGATTTACTTACTTGATTTGGTACGTAGAAATCACACATGTAGTACGGACGCACAGTCAACTAATAGAACATCTATCTTTTCTCTCTCATACCTGCTGGCAGTCCGGTATTTCTCAACATCTGCATGTATAGCCTCTGCAGACGTCGACACGGTCACTAATATCTATCTGTCTCGTGTTTGTGTAGCGTGCCGATACCGACAGTGATGTGTCAGCCATCCAGTCTGGATCGTTGGAAGTGTTTGGACTATCTTGAGCTCGAGCCGGCTTTCAATTGACGGGAGTGTTATACCGACTTCCTTGTTCTGCCGGCTGCATTCTCACCCGTGGTACTGACCACGAGTTCGTATTCCTGCTGTAGGCGCCCACCGTGGATCCTATTACGGAGTTGCCTGAGAATGGTACTGCCTTTGTTGCCTAATGCTGCCAGCAGCACAGCATCCAAGTACAGCGGATTGCCGCTCTGATATCAGAGCTGATAGTTATCAGTCTCGTACCGTCAGGCGATTTGACGAGCTGCCCTCCTTCCTGAGCTGTATCCGACGATTGACAACTCTGACGATTCCAGATCTTAACTCTTTGGCTACTGGTACATCTCAATCACTTTCTGACATGCCTTTATTTTGGGATTTCTTGGGCGTATTCCCAAACCTACGTTTTCACCCGTGGGCGTTCAACGACTCTTTGAAATCATTCTCTTCTTCGCTTCTTTCACCCATAATCAGAACAAAGATAAATCAGCCGAGTTCAGTTCAAGTGGAGACGATACAGTTGGGAGTCTGGAAGCTTCTCATTGCGAAAAGTCCTGTGAACCCTCTGGATATCTTGAAGCGATGGAACAGAGTCGCTTCGTCAGTCCCCTTTCTTAAACGCCTTGCTATTGACGTCTACACTCTCGACCCGTGGTTGTCAGTCTTGTACGTCCTAAGCAAGATTTGGTGGGGTCTGGAATCTGTTGTGTCCCTGTATCTCTCGAGTCGCCTCTTAAAAACAGTACGTCTCGCATTCATGTATGGTATGTCAAGCGCGATGCTTATACAATAATTCAGATCGAAGCTTGCTTACTCGAGGGGAAGCCGAACACCGGCGCTATACTGAACGCTTTGCTGGCTCGGGTGGTCGCTCTCATTGCTGCTACCACGATGACATGGGCAATGTGAGCTTAGGACTCGGTCAACTGTGATTTGTCCTCCCTTAATGATGTGTTCTTGGCGTTCCAGTGACCGGATTGTACCACCCCTGAAATACAAAGTCGACAATCACTTCAAGCTATACTTGATGCAAGGTAAGAGACCAAGTCGTAAATGGCGCATCGGACAAAAGTCTCATGTGATGATTTAGCTCAGCTCCTTACTGATGTGCCTACCTCACAAGGTATCATTTTTCTCTAAGCGCGTTAGCATGTTTCCTACAATCTCGTTATTAGAACTAGGACCAAAAGTTTCAGCAAGATCAATGTGGCGAAGCTTCTCCGGGATCGTGACTTTTGCCTCAGAAGTAGCAGGCGCAGCCGGTATATTGGCTGTCATTGTGGAATCGTCTCGATCTTCAGGCTCACCACTTTTTGCTGCTATGTGCATCGTCAAGCCCTTGATAATTAGCCTTTCCTTGGAGCCTTTCTACACTCTACGTACGTCCCTTCTCCTGACGAAGATCCCACATTAAAAAGCTATCACCAGCTTGTCTTGTGTATACTGACAACGAACATCGTCAGCGTATGCAATCCTTGCACAGCATGTCCTCGACGAAATATCGATCCGAAATCATCAGCGGCGATCTAGTGAGCTATATCATCAGCGGTGAGAGCGAGTTCATATTCTGCGTACGATTGAATGAAATGCATCCCTAGAATATAAGAAGGCTTTGTCCTCTATCGGATATCTTTCACAAGAAGAAGTTTCAACGCAGTATTCAAGGCGATCGTTGTCTCCGATGCGTATCATCTTCTACCAACTCCTGGGCAACTTTCCGCTCGTGCGTTCGCTCCAGTAATTTGGGGTATACGTCTGGCTGACTCGACTGCTGACACACAGATATATTTCTCTGCAGCAGCTATCTTGAATCCCACTAGATTCTCCATGTCTTCCATCGCCGTAATGCAACAGACGTCGCGAAACTTGGAATGGTCAATCGATAGTATCCTTCACAAGATTGCGTATTTTCATGAACAATGCCAGATTTTGCGTAATACATACGAAGCCGGCGAGGTCAAAAACCTGGTTCGAGATGGTTCTACAAGATACCCCCGGTCAGTCGAAGAAAAAACCAAAGGGATGTCGTTCGAAATCCGGTAATGATAAAGGATATATGTTGTCTCTCCCCTTCTAATCTCTACATGCAGAGGCTTATCTTTCTCTTACCCGGGTAGTCAAAGTATCAAACCGGCAATCTCGAACATCTCCCTGTCTATTAAACCAGGCCAAATCGTCGTCATCGTTGGAGGAAACGGCAGCGGAAAGTCCACCATCATCAAGCTCCTCATGCGCTTATACGATCCCGACTCTCCTCCAGAGTCTATTCTTGTCGACGGCTTGCCCTTGTCGCATTACCGCATGTCCGACCTTCGCCAGGCGATGGCGACGCTGACACAGGACCACACCATTTTCCCGCTATCTCTCGGAGAAAATATCGGTCTGGGATGCGTCCAGTATGTATCAAGTGACTCAATAATTGACCGTGCGGCGGAAATGGGCGGTGCCAAGGATCTTCTCGATAAACTGGAAAAGGGAAAGGACACAGTATTACCGTCTAGATACGAGGCGCAGGACTTTAATGTTCCTGATGAGGAGGATCATCCTTTACACATCCTTCTGAAACAACTGCAGAAAACCATAGAACTTTCCGGAGGCGAGAAACAGCGAGTTGTCGCGTATGCTCTTGCTGTTTCGAACAGCCATTTTCACTGACTTACGAACTTCCCCCCTCTTCAATAGGGCCCGTACATTTATGCGTTTCGAGTCAGGAACTGTGAAATTTGTTGCGGTCGACGAACCCAGCTCTGCACTGGACGCTGAGGGTGAGGAATTACTTTTCAGTAATCTTTTACAGGCAAGAGAAGGGAAAACTATGATCTTTGTTACACATCGATTCGGGCATTTGACAAAGCACGCGGACCTCATCGTGTCAGTCTCTCGTGATTTAGCGACTTGAACGTCTGACCAGGCTGATGTTTATAGATGTATGAAAGACGGAGCCATTGCTGAGGCCGGCACCCATGCAAACCTGACGGAATTAGACGGAGAATATGCAAAATTGTATAACATTCAAGCGCGCGCTTTCAGAGATGTCTGAACCGGATAATTACATAGTGCCAGTATGAGATGACTACCCTAGAATACTTCGATAAGTCCGACAGACCGTTAGCCCAATTCGCAGCTTTATGTCTTGGCAAGTCAATTTCTCCGTTCCGCTGACACAACTATCCTTGGGCAGCCTGGTCAAGGAAGTCAGAAGAACGCGGTAATAGTTTTAGAGTGGGGTGTGCCGAAGCAAGTACGTACGTACGTCGCGGCCAGTATACCTTGCTTAGAGTGTCCTTTGCTCGTAAGCGCAGCGAGATGAGGCGTGTACACAAAACACCGAATTTATTTTCGTTTGCACCAAGAGTAGCTTGTCGAGCGCAGCTGGATATCTAGCCAACCAGATATACGTGTGTCTTTTTGATATATAGGGTGAATCCTCCGAGGGCCATAGGGAAAAAAAGATGGTGATGCCAATGCTGCACGCGAACCCTTTTCGCTTCTCTAAAAAATTTTCGCCAAGTGAAACTGCAACGTTGGCGACAGCTCCGAGGATCTCAGCGTTACCATTTCCCTAGATACCCGAAAATATCACAGCCTAGGATAAGGTTAACTCATTTGTGTTCCGGAGACGAGAGAAATACTCACTAAAAAATTACGGCTACCTTCGCCCCTTCCCTTTCACAAGTGTGAATCCATCCTCGTCAATCTCAGGTTCCTCCTTCTGTCGATGGTTAAGCAACTGTGGTATGGGTTCATCGTCCATTTCCTCATCTTCGCTTGATTCGTCGCTGCCGTCATCGTCCTCCCACTCCTCGTCGTCACCAGAAGTCTGCGGAACATCCATTTTTTTCCCCTTCAATTTCTCCGCCGTGTCCTCAAATTTCCGCACCAGCGCATCCTGGCCGGCGTGACATTGTTCCCACAGCTGCACGACGTCCACAGCAACCGGCTCGGCGCTTCCGTCTTCTATTTGAGTTTCGAATTCGTCTGCCATGACCTGAAGTAGAATTTCCTCTATGTACTGGTCGTCGGGAGGTGTGGACTGTTCTTCGAACGTATCAACGATGACAGACGCCAGCCAAGTCCGCTTATCGGGACCATTGGGACCACCCCAATTTTCCTGGATGGCCAAACGTAATATAGGCCATATCGAAAGACGCGCGATTACTCCGCGAGCAAACAAGACAGACGTCGGAGGGGGGGCCTTCGTCGCGTTCATTTTGAGATGACGTCCGAAAGAAGAAAATTTCTGTTGTTGTTTATTTGTCTATTCGATTGCTGGAAGCGTTCATTTCCTTTCTTGGACAGCCCTTCGGTTCATCTTGCGGAATTTCTCGGAAATACTTGCTGCGATGAGTTATGCTTGGTCGACGTGCATACTCGTTCAGTATCTGCCAAGCACTTGCCAAGGCCTGATACTGCGGGAAGGATGGTAAGTATGCTCGGCGCCCCGCTTGATGATGACGGTAGCAATTTTGGTAGTACCGGTCGTCAGTATTCGTTCTTCAATTCCGAGCCTTAAAGCTAATCCTAACGAAAGTATATTTATCTCAGCCGCAACAACCTATACCACGGTCTAAAACCCAATTCGGTGTTCTCTCTCGAGTAAGGCCGATCCCGAATCTATCAAAAACAGGAAACAGGCTTTTAGGTCTGTGTCAGTGGAGTGATTTCTCCGGTAGGTCCCCCCGGATAAATTAATGGAAAATAAAGGTCCATCACCAATTATGTTTCTCTTCGAAGTGTTCACATTGAATACGCTCTTGGTCCCTGGCCTAGTACTCGGCGACCTAGACTTGGGGGCCTCTACTTGGCAACGGTGATATGGTACTACATGCCTCCGCTCAGCGTATAAAAGAGCAGTTTCACTAGATCTATGACTCCAACACCCATTCTCTCCTTCGCCTAGTAGCTTTTCTGCGCACTCTCTTTCCCTGCCTGTCACTTCCTACTGTCAGTCTTCTTTGAAAAACATTCATCATGAAGTGGTTATACTCTGCTGTTGCTCTCTTCTCTGTCCAAGTCGCTCTTGTAAGTGGCTATCATATTTTTAGGATTGACGCTGACATTCCGTGGTTCTCTAGGCCGCTCCCAAGCTCAAGAAGCGCACCAGCACCTCTGAGGAGTGCTCTGTAGGATACTGTACCCTGAACGGCGGGTATGTTCTCGTCGTGTCCATTCATCGCGCCTCATTATTCTGATGAGTCCTTCTTAGCACCACCGGTGGTGGAAGCGCTACTGCTGTCACGGTGTCTACCCTAGGTGATCTCATTTCAGCCGTGGACGGTGACGATTCCAAGGTCGTCATTATCGATGGTGCGTTCGTCAATACACATAGCATTGCCGTGGCTAAAAGGTATGCCACAGGTACCATTACAGGCAGCGAGGCCGTCGATGTTGGTTCCAACACGTCCATCCTCGGAGCATCCGGTGCCAGTATGTTTGTCCTTTGTAATTCAATAGCCAACGGCGTTAAATCTCTGCCCTATAGCCCTTAGCGGTGTTGGTCTTCGCGTCAAGGATGTTTCGAACGTTATCATCCGTAACGTTAAAATCGAGAAGGTTTTGGCTGATGCTGGCGATGCTATTGCTGTCCAGGCGGCTTCCCAGGTGTGGATCGACCACAACGATCTTTCCAGTGACCAAGACCACGACAAAGACTAGTAAGCAGTCCTTTTGTTCTCCCTTGCGGCTCAGCTGACCGATGCTCAGTTACGATGGTCTCTTGGACATCACCCACGGATGCTACGGCGTCACGGTCAGCAACAACTACCTCCACGACCACTGGAAGGCATCCCTCGTCGGCCACTCTGACAACAACGGAGACGAAGATGCTGCCCTCCGAGTGACTTACTACGGTAACTTCTTCGAGAACCTGAACTCCCGTGGTCCTTCATTCCGTTTCGGTACATTTTCACCTTGACTTTACTTTCACTTTTTCCTAATGCTTTCGAACAGGTGAGGGCCACATCTTTAACAACTACTACAGCGGAATGAGCGACGGTATTAACACTCGTGACGGTGCGGAGCTCTTGGTAGAGAACAATGTCTTCGTCGGTGAGTAATTTCGTTTTCAAGTCATGCTCCAACTTCTTATCTTGCGTTTACAGACTCTGACAAGGCCCTCTATTCTACCGACGAGGGCTATGCCGTCGCTTCCGGAAATGTGAGTGATTCCGAGTCGGTGATGATAGTTTGATACCAACGCCACCCCTTTCAGGACTTCGGTGACTCCGAGAACACTGCTGAAACCGGCAGTATCACCGCTTCAGACCTTGACTACGACTACGACTTGACCTGACACTGACAGTGTGGCATCCTCTGTCCAGTCTGAAGCCGGCCAGACATTGTCCTTCTAAGCGTAGGTTTTACCAGTGATGGTATACCAGGGTTGCCAGGCTGGCCTTGATTATCACTATCTATCTTTCATCTTAGGTATTGCCGGCAAAAGCCACCTTATTCTGCTACGGTAGTCTGGGTTATTATCATCGCGTACTTTATTGCATGTTTCAACTGCATATGAACTACACATCTTGGAATTACGGAATCAGACAATGAACTTTTCCCAACATTCCTTTGAGATTCTCCTGAAAGCCTCATAACATTCTAAAACTTCCCGCCTAAACTCAGGAACTTCCATTCCTTCGAACAGACGACGGGAACGCGGCGCAACTACACACTTAGGTTACTTTTGTTTCTGAGACAGGGTACTGACCCATGGCAACAGCCTGGTTCAGCTGCTGAGTGACGGGAACTTTGTAGAAAACAGGACGAGTGCCGAAGATAGTGATGGCAGGAATTATCATGGAATCAAGCGGATCTAAGCCATTGCGATCGCGAGTACCGTTATTGTATTGGATAGCGGCGATGGCTCCAGCAATGACCTGCGCTTCGGGACTCTTGCTACTGATTGATATCTTGTCCTCTTGAATGATAAGGAGAATCGTCGAGGTGCCTTGAACCAAGCTTAGGTCAGGGAACGCTGCACGGCTTACGTCCCCACATATCATGAAAGGAATAGAATGGCGTGATCGCAAGAGAGCCCCTCGCCGCTCTTCAAACCCGAGGAAGTGAAGAAGTTCTTTGGAAAAATCGTGGATTGCTGATTCCTGGCCACAGTGGGTCCGGGTTGCGAGATCCAGATATTGAAGGAGTCGATAGGTATTATCGGACAGGTTCACCTCGTCAGGAGGGAGCGTAGGCGATTAGAAAAGCAGGATCGACTGCGTTGGGTATTGCCATGTTCGGCGTGTGCCCGAAGAAGGTTTCAGCAGATTGGCGGTGGACTGTGATGTTATACGCAGACAAGTCGTTTGATGTCCAGTCGTTGGGCGACTTGGCTGAACGGACTAGATTCGCCATTATAGAAGAGATTCTGGCACAGCCATGAGATAATAAGGGGTTATTCCGTAACAGACAGGTATTTATTCCGGCATGAACTCGGCATCAGTAACGAACAAACTGCCGGTGGCGGTGTACGTCCTAATCCTGATGCCGTTCGTTCGGCTTCGTTCGGTGCTTTATGCAACCCTTATCTTTACTCTCAATCTTATCACTTTTTTGCCCGCGCTCATTTCTTGTAGTCCTCCGGATTCTAGGATGTCCTCCATCCCCCTCTATCTCTATCAAGGCCACAGCGTCCAATAAGCATAGTACCTCAGTTGGTCCCGATGGAAATGTGTATGCAGACTGGACGTTTTGTGCGAGCTACTAGGGCTGCCGGGTCATGAAGGCTACAGCTAGCCTCGGTTCGTGTTCCATATGGCCATTTGCCCAGAAGGCCGTTGTGTTATTGGCAGAAAACTCGGCCGGGGCATGTCTCCAGCACGTGGTTCGCTCGCGATATAATGTATATTAATTCGTCGTTTTCTAGCAAAACTCTGATGTATCTCCCAGGTATAACTCGTATGTTGCCTTCAAGGTCATCAATGGCTATCACACCGAACTTGTTGACGTGGTCGCACTTGGGGGCTTGAAGTTCTCAAGCAAATATCGTCTCCTTCGTCGCCACATTGTCTCCAACTCATGTCACACTTCATCTTTCTCGGCAAAGGGACTGCAGGACAGCACGATATCTTCCCTCTCCCTCTCGCTAAATGCATCATCCCTGCACTTGTTACGTTGTATCTCCCATGCACACAAACGCGGTGTCGTGCACACCGCTCTGAAGGATGATAATTCTCTTTTCGACTCTTCGATATCAACCGATAAGAATTGAGAAGCTGCTCGCATCGGAACCGTCTCGTCGGTATGAACCTGAAGCTTCTCATGACATGTCAGTGAACGAATCCGAGATCTTTGAACTCGTTACCGGTCGTCCTCTCTTCAAGTATCAGCCGAAATGAATGCTCAATCTCGACGAGCCAAATCAAGTCCTCTATCAAATGCTATGTTAAAGACATTAGAGCCGAATAGCTCCAGGTCAGTCCATTGGCTAGCCAATTCCGATTTGATAAAAATAGTGCGTGCACTCTCGATGTCGTCAGTGCTCTTTACTCAATGCATTGCAAGCAATCCGAAAGCTATGCCAACATTCACGAACTACCCTTTCGATAAGGAGTTACAAAGATAAGTGAGTGTCTACAGCTGCTCTTATGTACGGGCGTTTGCGTCTAGATCCCAAATAACGGACCAGCGCCTCCGAGTTGCTTTCAGATCCTGTGGTTCGATGGGATTGAGTAGCCATGTGGATGTATCTAGGTGCCTCATAATCCTTCTCAAGCGGACACGAATAGCTCCGCAAACGTCGACCCGTTAAAGTTGGTGATAACTGTTCAAGTTGTCCCCCGCCACCGCCTCTATCCCGCCATGTTTGCAAACGCAGATATCTGGCGGCTTCACTGTACCTGCCTGTCAGAGATTCTACTCCAATAGCGGCCTGATCAAAGACGTAGATGATCTGCATTCGCGATCGAGAAACTTTCCTTTGATGCCCGAGGATCCGCTGTGGCTGCTTCTTTAATACGGCATGCCTCCGGCGATCCAACTTCAGCCAGTACTGCAGAGGAGATGCACAATATGGATCTTCATTATATTTGTATCAAAGGACGGTCCACTGCATTCTTTCACGTGCGAGCAGTTCTTCTCATCACAAGGATTCTGTTTTCTCAATTACCTGTGTGCTCTGGGCACGGTATTGACAAACCCAAATCGACCGTGATCTGTTCTGGGCTCCTGGTGCGTGAGAGCTTACCTTAAGGGCACCATATATGTTAATGTGGAGTACGCCAAGCCCTTATCCATGAATATAAAAGCGAACTCGAACCGACTTACGACTGAAGGGAAGACGAAGATGACATTCTGCGAGAGACTTGGATTCAGTCACCGCCTCCGGCTTGGCACGCCCGTTACCAGACAGACCTAGGCTGCGACATGAAGACGAATCCTGAGGAGTCTTCAACAATTTCCACGTGCTTTTTGCAAGTTTGGACGCTGGCGACCACATTTGTATGTGTACGGACTCTAGCAGTCGGGTATGCCAGTGGATCCGTTTCACCTTTAAGTTTCAAATAAATCCACGTTCTTCTTTCCTCTTGCTGTGTATATGATTCCACGTATCCACTGGAACAGCATTGTTGCACTTCATCATCGTTTCGCTTCAAGTTCCCCTTTAAGTGGTCGGATGTGATAATACCACGAAGGAAGTACCTGAGGACTTGTACCTGCACCGCGATATCGCGTTGAACAGTTGATTGGGAGATAGCTGTTTTTTGATTATCGCGGAAGGAATGCGAGCGTCCGGACATAAACTTGAGACGCTAGCCGGGTATTTGCCGTATGGATACCCGGGCCGCCGGCGGGGAACAAAATTCCCTCCTTGCTTTATCTCTCCCATGGTCCCGTAATCTATCACTGGATTTCTCTTCATATCGTCCAGCTCTTCCCAATATCGAAGCTACAATGTCTACTACACAAAATTCCACGGCAATCCCAGGTCCCTTCGGCTTACCCCGCATCACGACGTTGTTGGCTTCATTACTCGTTGCCCTGGGAGCGGGAACGAACTATGTACGTGTCCTTTGATGCTCCCTCGTATATCAGGCTGACAGTGTGTCTTAATACCAGGTCTACTCTGGTAATTTTCGTCAAATAAATGGTGAAATATCCTTATGTCTCGGATTTGCAGCGTACGCCCCCCAGATGGGACACAGACTAAAACTCAGCCATACACAACTGAACCTCGTTGCGCTTGGAGGAAATGGTATTTTCTTTGTCCCTTCCTCGTTTCCAGGCTTATCCATCCTTTAGTCGGAGTCTACAGTACCGGTCCGGTGTGGGGAAAAATAGTCGACAGTCGGGGTCCACGTATACTGATGGTAGCATCCTTCACGTTGCTTCTACTGGGATATTCTGGGATTCGACACGTCTATGACGCCGGACTTAAAGATGGCCAGTCCACCATCACCACATTTACATTCTGCATGCTCGCGCTATTTGGCTTCATGACAGGCGCTGGTGGGAACTCGGCATTATCTGGGGCTGTGAATTCCACAGCAAAATCCTTCCCGGAACGACTCGTACGTGTCAATTAGAGTCTCCTCATGCTTTTTACTCACTTTCGGCAAGCGCGCCTCCACGACGGGAATAGTCTTATCGGGTTTCGGATTGTCTGCATTCTTGTTTTCCTCCATTGCCCACTTTGCCTTCCCAGGTGACACGTCCTCTTTCCTGTTGGTTTTATCTCTGGGAACTGCTCTACCTGAGGTGGTGGGATACTTTTTCATTCGCCCTATCCCATTGCCAGCGTCCGAACAGCGATATGTTCCCGAAGGGGACGCGGAGGCTGCCCCTTACCACGAGAACAGCAGCCGAACACGGTTATTAGTCAGTGACGATGAGGGACATGCAATTTTTCATCATGCTAGCCCGACTACTCCTGCAAAGGATTATATTCCTGGAGCAGACACTGCTTTGGAACTCAGCCCGTCCAGGAGCATGTCTCCGCCTCAGGTCGATACTCCCAGACATCGCTCGAGGAGCAGCGGGAGAAGTTTCAGCCTTGCGGGACGTAGTCTCATGCACGAGAAGCCTCCCAACATCTACGGCCGGAAACTATGGTGTACCCTGGAGTTTTGGCTCATGTGTTCGATTCTCTCTCTCCGTAGGTGCCTTTCTGGCTGCAGAGACATACATCTAATCCTTTTGCACAGTGAGCGGAACCGGACTTATGTGTATGTAGTCATTCTATTTCAGAGTGGAATCAACCTGAGTAGCTTACCTTTCTAGATATCAACAACGTCGGATCCATGTCTCAAGCGCTCTTCGCTCATAATAACCCCACATATGACGAAGATGACGCTATTCCATGGCAAGCCGCCCAAGTTTCCGCTATCAGCGTCATGAACTGTCTCGGACGAATCGTTATAGGTTGGCGCCTCCCTGTAACAAGAATAACAACTGACCTGAACACGTAGGACTCATATCCGACTTTTGCAAACACCACTATGGGATGCCCAGGTGCTACAATCTGGTCTTAGTGTCTTTCCTTGTTCTACTTTCGCAGATACTAGCGTCTCAAATTGACGACGTACGCCACTTGTGGCAGGCTAGCACGTTACTTGGACTCGCATATGGGTCTATATTCGGAATTTACCCCACTCTCTGTATAGAGTGGTTTGGCATGCGTACGTGACCTCACGGATTTTCCATCAATACCAACGGCTAAGTTCGCATGGCAGCTCATTTCTCGGAGAACTGGGGATACATATCATTAGCGCCTATGGCCGGCGGCAACCTCTTTTCGCTAGCGTTCGGTGACAATCTAGACGCTCATGAGCCTAAAGATACACAGTCAGAGGCTACGGTGATGAGGGGCGACCGGCAGTGTTTAGAAGGGAAGGCGTGTTATGTGGACACGCTCTATCTGACTATCGCTGGCTGCTTCTTGGCGTTGGGATTGAGTGTGTATGCATGCTGGAGGGATCGTCAAAAGCATACGTACGACCCGTTAGATTGGAATGACGATGAAGAAGAAGAAGAAGAAGATTGATCAAGTTTTAGAATTTTATAGACTGTACTCTACGTCACTTGTAATGGAATATCGACGATGAACATCGTGGTTTCGTTGTTCAGTTAAATTCAAGGACGTTGGTGAACAGTGCGTCCTTCGACACAACCCAAAATTATAATGATGACAATGAATCGCGATGCTGCTTACTGCACCTTGCACTGTAGGATCTACTGCTCCTAGGACTGCGCATTACCGTATTCCAGCTGGTAAATCCCTCCTATCGGCGAGCGACACCCAGCATGTACGCTTCGGCGCTGATCACTGCCCAAGGTTTTTCGACCCACACAATTGCATTATTTATTGATCAAATCTATTCTATCTAGGAGCGGCGTAGAGTCATGACAAGGTAAGCGCAAGGCGACTAATGAACAGACCCATGCATGATGCATTAAATTCTCGGACTCTCGGCTAACTTTGTAATAAATGGTTGCCGGCCGGCTTGTCATTAAATTGCAAAATATGGCTTTTGCAGAAGGAACGACAATTTGGTGAGAGCGAAGCGTAGACGTGGTCGTCCTCTGCAAAATTTCTGTAGGTTTAAGATAAGTAGGTTTCACGGTGTACTAACTGAGAGTGAGCGAGGAGAGAGGCAATCACGTGACTTACCCAGTACCCTTAAAGCGTCCCTTGAGCGTCCCATTGTCAAACCCGCACACGGATATTCGATGCCGACCGTAAGTCCGGATGGACAGCGGTGTATTGCCATCACGGAAGGAAGGAAGGAAGTAGATCCAATTGCCTAGCGAAGCTGCCGCCAGAATCGATCCCTATAATCAGTCACAAACGCATACCAGGCCACTCCTTCTTCGTCACTTCTCACGCCATAACAGCATGTGCGAAGAAGCCTTCCATCATCACAAAGCGTTCCGGTTAATATGGAACACAGCGTGCTTCCAGACGCAACTTGTTCCCTGTTTCCGATACCTTTCACCTCTGAGTCCCTTGGGCTTCAGCTCATACCTCCCCCTTGTCGAAGATCACCATCAAGATGGCTCGCTCAGCCTCATTCTGGCTCGTAATATTGGCAATAAACCTGTCTAGTTTCCTCGCTCTCATGGAAGGGGTACTAATGCTCTCAGCATCTTTGGTTTCGCTGTACCGACTGACATTGTGTGATATACAGACGATCCTGTCCAACGCTCTCCCTACAATCGTTGACGCGCTGTCTGACGGTAACACCTACGTTTGGGTAGGATCCGCTTACAACATTGCGTCTGCCGCTTTCATGCCTGCCACAGGTGCACTCGCCCAAGTATATTTTATTCTGATTTCTTTTGAAGATACTGATGAAACTTGTATATGCAGGCATTTGGACGTAAATCAGTAGCACTGGTCTCCATTACTCTATTTTCTTTGGGCTGTGTGATATGTGGTGCAACTACGAGCATGACCATGTTGATCATCGGTCGAAGTGGGTTTCAATCCTTAGCCCATTCATCCGCCGCTGATAATTTTACCTTCTAGCTGTCCAGGGCCTCGGCGGAGCCGGAATATTCACTACCTCTGCTATTATCCTTTCGGATCTTGTCCCGCTAAGTGAGCGTGGACTTTTCAATGGATTATATCAGATGTACCCTTCTCATTTTCATTCTGTCCTCCTCATCTAACTCTAAAGGGGTTTAGTACATGGTGCCTCGCTTCTGCGATTGGACCTGTCGTTGGAGGAGCGCTTTCTCAAGCAGGCCAGTGGAGATGGGTCTTTTGTGAGTTTCAGGGTGTTGTCCTTCGCTATTCATCCAATAACATGCTCCAGATCTAAATCTTCCTCTTGCTCTCGTCACCGCTGTTCTTGTTCTAACGTGCTTACACCTCAAAACTCCAAAAAGGACATGGGTAGAAATCACACATCTCATGGACTGGATGTCGGTGCCGGTCGTACTTCGAATCCGGGATTAACGGCTAATCTCTTTTCTAGTGGTAACTTCTTGATCGTATCCTGCTCGACGACCATTGCCATTGCGCTGACATGGGCAGGCTCGACATATGAATGGTCCTCCTGGCACGTTCTCGTGCCGCTTTGTGTTGGTAGTATAGGCTTGGCAGCTTTCTTTCTCTATGAATTTTGGTTGGCCGAACAACCCTTGGTAAGTCTCCAGGAACGTTGTTTTCCTCCCCTGATTGTCATTTCTAGGTACCCATAGCGCTTATGGGTAATCGTACAACTCTCAGTGGGTATGTCTCTTACTCCCACTCTACAAATACCATGCTAATATCGTTTAATCTAAATACAGGTATCTGCAGACGTTCATTCTGCCAATACCGTTTTTCGCCCTCGCTTGTAAGGAGTCCATCTGACTCTGTTACTCACGTAAGTACTCATTCGGTTACAGATTACATGCCCCTCTACTTCCAAGTCTGCAAAGGATTTTCCCCCCTCAAATCCGGTGTTCAGTTGCTCGCACTAGCCCTTCTTGGACCGACGTTTGCTATCATAGCTGGTATATCTGTGAAAGTGACGCAAAGATATCGCCCGCAAATTTGGGTTGGCTGGATTATAGAAATTGTTGGGATGGGTCTTCTCGGTTCTACCAGCAGTACAACTGCTATCGGAACTGTCATTGGCTTCGAAATCATCGCTGGCGCTGGCTTTGGGGTGGTTTTTTCGAGTCTCTACTTTCCAGTCCTTGCGCCTTTGCCCATATCTTCTAATGCACTTGCATTGGCCTTCTACTCATTTTTGAGGGTATTTGCGCAAGTAAGTGAATTATAATTGTTTGTATGGTATGTGACTCATGTACACAGATATGGGGCATCACAATTGGGGGAACTATCCTTCAGAATCAACTCATCAAGAAACTCCCCCAGCAGCTACTGACTCAATTTTCGTCGCAGGGTGATGTCGTCTTCGATGTCATCCCCCTTCTGCAGGAACTTGAAGAGCCGCTTCTAGGAGAGGTCCGAGCTGCATTCGCTTCTAGCCTTCAGCGCATATGGCAAGTTATGGCTGGCATCAGCGGCGTGGGACTCTTAGTTTCGCTCTTCATGCGACATGTGAGCCTTCATACATCTGTAGACTCCGATTGGGGCGCTGTTGAGAAACAGGGTCCTGATCAAAGGAATGAGCCAAAAGCTGCCAGTGGTGATCCCGCTCCTATTGGCTAGCCAGCTCAATGCTCGACACGATCGTCTTGGGTCACCCTGTAAACAACGTGGGTCTCTTATACTTTATACCTTCCGTATATACTGACGCATGCGCTCGTCCAGCCCGATTCTCACTCATGTGTAGTCTACTTTACTTTACAAAGAGTCGGCGAGTTATTGTTATACATGTACCTCGTTGAGTTGCTAGTTGGCCGATCGCGGCACTTTTGGCCCATGCTTATGCGATTGATCATTCTGCTCCACTTGTCTAGTAGTCATCCATGAAACAGTCACAGAAGAAAAGCCAAATCGGCGATTCTTTCCCCAAAGCCGCGTCTATTATTAATCTGTTTAGAATCTCCTCGTCTGACCAGTA